>CM038145.1:359991694-360591694 GCA_021437245.1 Aegilops speltoides
TTTTTATATTTTTCTGATCAATTTTCATATATAAATTATATTCATCCGAGCTATAGATTATTTTATATGATTTTTCAAAGTTTAATTGAGTTTCTAAATTTTCAGGAATATTATTAATTCGAAATATTAAAAGGGAAAATTGCTTAGTGCACGTAGAAGTGCACACAGCAATGTGGCTGATAGTGGGGCCGGGGGTGCTGAGTCAACAGTCAGGTATTGACTGTTGACTGGTCAACCTAACCAGCGGGTCCCATCTATCATGGACTGGGTCTGTTTGACTGGTCAAGTCAGTCCAGTGGGACCAAGTAGTCGGTGGCTAATTATGTTAACATAGTTCAGTTAGTTTAATAATTAATCTTAATTAGCGGGTGGGGCCAAGCTGTCAGTGGTTGTATTAACTAATAGTTTTAATACCTACACCTCAGTTTTAGTGGGTGGATTAGGTTAGTGCCTAGTCCGGTGCTTAGTGGTGTGGGCCCGCCTGGTGGCCTAGTGGCGGTGGCGCGCCGGCGGCGATGCTCCGACGACAAAAACCACAACGGAGTGCCCCGGGCTTCGTTGGAAATCACATATAGGATATCGTTTTGGGCGCGGTTGGGAGCGTTCGTACATGAGCATCGGGCCGCATCCAATGGTGGCACCAGGTCATCCGGGGGCGGTCGGGATCGGTGTCGGTGATGATCCGAGGTGGAGGTGCTACGGAAGCTCATCGAAGAAGGGGTTGCGGGCACGGTAGGATGAGCAGGTGGAGGCTAAGGGCTCCTACAGCGACGCTGAGCATGATTGACGGGCTCAGGCGCGAGCGACAGCAGCTATGCGTGTGACGGCCTCATGGACGGCGGCAACGAGCTTCGGCTCCGGCGACTAGTTAGGCTAGAGGTAGAGAGAGCGCGGGGAGAGAGGGGGAAAGCTCGGGGGCTCACAACAGGGTCGACGAGCAGGTCAGCGGGCCCGAGGGAGGCTCGAAGGCGACGAATCAATGACGGCGATCCATGGCGGCCGAGGAAGAAGACGAAGATGCCGGGCGCCCCATCTCGATCAGGTGGTTGCAGTCGACGCGGGAGACGACTGCGGAGCGAATGCACAGACTCTTAGGGCGCGGCGATGACAAGGAGCGCGCGAACGATGACGGCCATGGCGATGCTTATCCGGTCGAGCGTTGTGAGAATGATGGGCGGTGCTAGGGTTTCTTCGAGGGTTCGCAGTGGTCGTATAGTAGGCGTGGGGGGGCGGGGGGCTGGATGGCCGGCACACACGGCATGGCATGGCCAAGGCCGGCGGATGGCCGCCATGACCCCTTGGGTGGGCTGGGCCGTGCACTATGCACGTAGAGCCCAATCCAACATGTAAGTTTGCCCATTTTTCTTTTTTCTTTTTTCTTTTATTTATTCTTCTTTGTTTTGCATTTTAATTTAATATCAAATTTTGTTGAATATGAAACTTGGCACACAAATAATAGGCAATATATTGAGCTACTACACAAAGTTTCAAGTCATTTAGAAATGCTAAAATATTTGTTTATTTTGAAATGACCCGGTTCGTTACTACTGATCCACTCAAATAATGCTAGGGTCATTTCCGTAATTCAAACAGGGTTGATTTCTTTTTGAAAATTGCTTGGTGATTATTTGAAACATTACCAAGATTTTTGTTTGACTGTTTGAAAAAAAAATAGTTTGTCTTGTAATTTGAATTTGAGTTTGTATTTGATTTGAGAAAGTTGCACTTAAGCTTTCCAAACATGATGACATGACATATTTAGGGGGGATCACTGTAGCTTAATTGTAGGGGAGTTGCATGCGTCCAAGCGTCGTGGCGGACGCGCAACTCCTTCGTTGGCGCGCTGACTCAGAGGCCATCCATGACCCATCCGTTGAGTGTATGGCGCGGCATGCCTGTCGTGCGAGGCAGAAGACGCGTGAGGCCGCGGCAGCCATCGGCGAGGTGGAGTCGCTCTCTCCGGTGCTGATACGGGTGGCCGGCAAGCCCGGGCGCCACAACCGTGTCATGGTGGACGTGTCAGCCTCCGACCATGATAGATCCATCGTTGACCTCACATTGACGGGCGACGTGTGGGTGATGAGAAAAACTATGACATGGAAGACAGTGGCGCCTCGGGTCCCGTGAGCCAGTGCGTGTACTCTACCTCGTCGGTGACCACACCGACTCTCCAACAGGCGCAGCTAGCCACCGGACGTGGGCACGGCGGAGTCAGACGATCTTTCCGTTGAGAAAAGGCCATGGCCGTGGTGAATCGACATAATAAGCTTGAGATGCACGCAACGCAACCAAATCCGATGCTGAAACTGACTCAGAAATGTAAACATTTCGATTTCTTCACCGGTCACAGCGAGCAAACGCGGCTTCGATTCCCATCAGGCTTCACTAGTTAGTTAAAAGGCCTTGCCCTGAGTCTTCTCCGGCGCACTCCAATCTTTCTTTCCCATCATCTCCTCTCCTCTCCTCCACCGCATCCTCTCGCATCTTCCGGCGCGCGATCCCAGCTGAACGACGTCCGCTGTTCCCATGGAGATCGCCCACCGGAACCGGGAGCCCTTCAGCATCATGTCTGGCCGGAAGCGCCCGCTGGAGATCCTTCGCCAGCGGTTCCAGACTGAGCTCGTCGCGGTCCGTCGCCTCCTTGCCGAGGCGCACGCCGTGCTTCCCGCCTCGTCCCCGTCGGCTCCCCGCGTGCGCGTCCGTCAAGCCGAGGAGCCGCCAGCCAAGAAGAGGAAGGCGTCCCCCCTTCCCGTTCCCGTGAAGAAGATGACGTCCAAGGCGAGGAACCAGCTCTACGGGGACCTCGCGAAGCTAGCCAAGCTGTCTGAATCACATGTACTCCGTGCTCATATCTTGGAGCTGCTGAAGAAGCACAGCCGCCGCGGCCTCTGCGGCGACTACATCGAGATCGAGATGCACGACGTCCAAGACGAGGCCCTTGTGGAGATGCAGAAGCAGCTGGACAAGTTCCTTCGAGAGAGGGCCCAAGACCAAGAGGAGGACGAAGACGTCGACATCGTCGGCGGCGTCTCCCCTTTGCCGACACCCGTGCAGCTCGTCGAAGTCGATGAGGAGTATGTGGACATCTGCGGCGAGGCCTCACCGGTGAACAAGCTTAGCAAAGATGCAACCATCAGCGGCAGCAGCCGTTCGGACTCTGGTTCATCTCACCAGAGCGTCGACAGTCGTCCAGCTCCGGCAGTGCGCGCCGCTGACACTACGCCTCCAACACGCGACCTGATCGCCCGTGCCAACGAGATTTTGGAAATGCGGCGAAAGGAGGCGACGTCCCGGGCGAGGGAGAAGGCCCGTCAGGAGCTGCTCGAGATGGAGAGGGCGGCAATGCCGAAGGACACCCTAGATGAGGACGTGAAGGCCCTCGGCATTGATCAGCACAACACGGCCAGGCCCAACAACTTGCTGCGACAGATCGGACTCTTTCTCAAGGTTGACGACCACGACCTGAAGCAGAAGCAGCAGCAGCAGCAGCATCAAAGCTTCCACGAAGATTTAGAGGAAGGGGAGATTCGGTTGTGATCGTCGTTTTCTTTTTTAGAAAAGATCGTCGCGGCTTGTAAGAAAGCTTGTAATAGTTCTCTTCTGCTGCTGAAAATGTATGAAAATACTTGATCGATTATTTCGAGTCTCAGCTCAATTAGTGATTTTTTTCAACTGCTTTGGTTGACATCTTATCTAGCAACATAACTGACACTTGATGATGTTCTTGAGGCTTCAGAGAAGGCGTGTAAGCATGATTGAATGAGGAAGATGTGGCTGTCTGACCATGTAGGTACACCTCTTATATCAAACCACATGTGAAAGTACATGATCGATTTTATGGGCTGCAATTTGGCCAAATAATGATCCGTAGCGCTTGAGACGTTTGCTTCTTGGCCTAAACCTCATCGATTATCTGGATATGTCACGTGGTGCTTGGTGGAAAAAGAAACAATCTCCTGTATCAAAGCGAGATGCAGTAAGAATGCAACAAATCGACGATAACACATCGATCATCTAGTAAGGTGTGCAAACGCATAGCCCTTTATTTTCGCTTCATCATTATCGGTTGTTCTTTTATATAGAGTTACAAAGCAGGATCTGCAGTGGTCAGTCAAATCGTATCCACCCTTTGCTTCTTGGTAACTATAGACGATGTTTCAGGTGGTGTCACGGTGACTTTTGTTTTCCCAACCGCGATGAATGCCACTCTCTTCCTCGTATCAGGCTTGACATCTCTGCGTGGAGTGGGCGCAGCAGCAGGCGTGCCAAGAAGAGAACCTGGAGTGTGTTGATCACTTTGTAGTTGCCTCCCACCGTGAGAATCTCCAGCATCGCCGCAATGGGTGGCTTTTTCTGGTTGGTCAGCCAGAGAAGCATGCTGTTGCTTGGCTGGGGTGTTTGCTCCATCAAGGTTTTCCATCTCTGATATGTCAAAAGTGCAGCATTAGAACTTATAAGAACCTTTTCCAAAGTATGACATGATAAACACACTAATACTCCTGTTCTATTAATGGAGTACTCCCTCTATAAAGAAATATAAGACCATTTAGATCACTACTTTAGTGATCTAAATCATTTTAAATTTCTTTACAGAGGGAGTATAATTAATAAACAGGCATTCCTGTTCTATTAGGTACAGCACAAACAATTGATATTAAAAAATGCATCATTTTGGCAACACATGCAATTTAGTTTCCAGCTGGAGCACGCACCCAAAAATATGTTTTAAAATTGCATTGAAAATAACAGAAAATAAGACCATAGTCGCAGTGTGTTGTCTTCCAGTAAGCACAATCCCAGCCATCATTCAGCTAGGCTAACTGACTAACAGTTGTTTTCATTCCAACAACTGTCAGTCAGGTTATCTGACATATAGTGATATATGGCTATGATACCAAGATATCATGCTAAACAACAGTAGTCTACCATAATAAGTTAAAAATTCCAGACGCATACTCGAGTGTCAAATGTCATCTAGCATACGAGACATGGAGATGTTATCAGAAAACATACTCGAGTGTCATCATAACTTCCAGATAGTCAATGTAATAGCACCAGCAAGACTCTTCCTCTTCATTCATACACATTCCGTATCACTTCCTACCACTTCTTACTACATATATATGTTATTAATACATATTGCATTTTCAGTTTAGATTACTTAACAGAAAACAATTTTTAATTTGCATGCCTTCAAGATACAATTGTATGCGATTGCAGAAAATCCAACCGTGAACTCCAAATGTGCATATGTCATGAACCAGAGAAGGTAAAGTGTTCCAACCTTCACTAACAAGTCCAAGCGTCTCATACTGGATTGATGAATCTGGAGTGCACGGCTTCAGATCCTCGTCTTGGGTTTTCTGACTGCTAGCTTTGGTCTTTTCATGCAAAACAAATTTATCTTTCACCCATACACACTCCAGGATAGTACTGGGATCGTTGCTCGAGGGGTAGTACTCTCTGAAAGCCTGTGAAATGCAGAGGCAGAACCAAGGAGTTATGTAGCGAGGTAGCTGCAAGGTCCAGCAACTGCACTTTTGTGTGAAAGCATGATCTTACGCAATACATATTTTTCCATGATCAACGAGGATACAGAGTGCTAGTGTGGAAGCAAAAATTACCTGTACTTTATCAATACTGATCTTAACAGCCTGCTTTTTATCTGTAAGATCAGTAACCTTGTTGTATACTGATACAACATCAAGTAACATCTGCAAATATAATATCAGAGGGTAAGCATCTTAGGCAAAATCTCTGCATAAAGAGACAAAGAAGATAATTGCCACGCATATCATTCCAAGTTGACATTCTTCCGTTTCGAAGAAAAGTTGGCATTTCTTAGATTCCTAATTGTACACATAACAGTTTGACTACCAAGTTAGTTGCTACATATATGGGCGGTTATTTACTGAATTTCATTGATACAATCATTCATAGCCATGCCTGTAGACTATGTGGCTCACCTGTTGGGTCAGGACCCTCACTCTTGCAAGCAAAGCAAGCACTGCAGTGCAAAGTTCTACGAAGAAAGATCTAGCAAGTAAAAAGCTGATCTGACTGTAGTATGGATTAAGGAACTTTGGATAGGTAGCAATCAACTCCAAATGAAAGTTACTACAAGATTTGTTTCCTTTTCGGTGGCAAGCAAAGTGTGGGTGTACACCTTATTTTATTTCTGCTAAGGAAATAACAGAACCGAAAAGAAAAAAAAAGGATACACTGCTCCCTTCATAACAGGTTCAGCCATCTGCACAAAATACAGAAAGCATTAGTGTTTTCCCTCTGATGTGCAAACCAAGTTAGCTATCTCCGGTCTCGAAGTTGATCAAGAATGATCTGTAAACTACAACGACTCATCCAGAAGTATGCATCATGCAGTTACAAAATATAGAATTTCTAGGGTAATGAGGTTCATGTACCAGATAAGGATTTATGCTAAATTACATTGGAAATCTTGCAAACGTGCAGGGATAATCACAACCCTTTTCGGCTGTACCCGAGATAGCTAAACAAAAGAAGTAAAACAACCAGGCAATATTGGTAGACTTCCACCGATTCAAATTTAAGTATTGCGTAACTCGTTACTTGAAAACAACCACAAGGAACAAAAGTTATGCCCTATCAACAGTGACATTGCATTCATGGTTCCATCAAAATATTTGATTCAGCTGCAATAGGATAGTTTGCAAAATGCAACCAGTGACAACAGACAACAAAACACACCTGGGACAGCAAACGGGCAATCCCTAAGAGCCTCTTATAGTGGCTTTGGTTTGCACCAGGCTTCCTCTTACCCTGCCTATAAAAGAAAACATTAAGCAATAACCTGAATAGCAGACTACTGATATAACTATGGCATCACTGTACCAAGAATAAAAGCAAATGAAATAATCTGAACTGCCAAGAAATTAAGCACTGCCCATACAAGTGGAAACTTCTAGCTAAGCTTGCAGTCGTTAGTGAATACATTTTTCTTTGTTATCTCCAAGGACCACAAATATCATCACAAAACCACACCATGTCCCCAACATGAAGAATTTGTGCAAGGAAATTAGTTGTGCCATGGTGTACCATACACATTATTTTATTTTATTTTTGCGATTGGCATACACATAATAAATGACAAAGATTATTTTACAGGGGAGTGCAACAGCACGAGGATGCGAAACCTGACGAACCTGTTCGGAACAAGAATAGTGTTGGCTGGCTTACGACAGGTGATGACCGGGAACACCGCGTTGATGACCTCCGCGAGATTGGCACCGAGCAGCAGCTTCAGGTCCCTCCGCACCTACGCGCCCAACCCAAAACACATACAAATCAAACTCATCAGTGCAGAGCCACTCGCCAGAAAAAAAATGGGGGAAGGGGCGAGCAGGTAGTAGTGGTAGGAGTACCTTGAGGAGGTACTGGAAGTACGCGGCACCGCGGTGCTGGTTCCGGTGCTTGTAGACCAGGCGCTCGAGCACTCCGGCCTCCGCTTGCAGGTGGCGCAGCGCCGCCCGCATCCGATGCTCCTCCCCGTCCTCCGCCGAACCCTCCTGACGTTGTGCCATGGCGGCCACCCCCGGCTTGGTAGCTACAATGCCTAGGTCGTGGATGAATGTAGAATTTAAACTCAATGCTCAACTATCCAGCAAAGTACATAAAACATGACAAATGCTAGAGATAATAGTGTGTGAATTGGTAGCAAAATCCAGAGTTATTTACCCAAAACCACCACACTTGGGGCTAGGGTAACTACTTGGTACCACATTGAAGGCAGAGCACAAAAACCACCAAAAATGTGCCTAATGCGTAACGCAGAGCACTGATAGTCAGATAACCTCGCGAAAACAGTCAAACTGACTGGTTGGGCCCACCTGTAAGGCTGACGTGGATTGCCTATGTGGAAATTTTGCTGAGTTGGACCTAGGTCCCACCTATCATCCATCCATTGTCTTCTTCCTCCCCATCTCTTCAATCGGTCAAGCAGAGGACGGGAGCACCGGTGGAGAGGTGCTCGCCGGCGGCAGCCTGGAGCGGTGCAGGCCACCACGCTCCCATAACTGAAAAAAGCAGGCCACTCTAGTGATGGAGTGGTGCTCGTCCGCGTCACCCCCTTGGACAGAAGAGAAATAGTAGGACAGGCGCGTGGCGGCGGCGCTCCGGTCACTGAACGGCGGCGGCGGTCGGTGTTGGTGGCGTGGAGCTCCGCGGCGGCGCCGACGCTCAGGAGTGGAAGCGAGGAGGCAGGGTCGCACGGCAGGCAGAGCGCGATGCGAGCGCGGAGCAAGCTCGCATGTCCTGCTGCCGGCGCTGCTCCCGCTTGCTGTGTCGCTGCCTCGTCCCTTCATTCCGTGTCGGCGGCGGCGGTCGGTGTTTGCGGCGTGGAGCTCGGCAGCAGCAGCGGCGATCGGGAGTGGAAGCGAGGAGGCGGGGCCGTACGCTGAGCTCGGGCGAGATCCCGCCCCAGCCATGTCCGCGTCCACCGGAGGACGAGCGGCCACGCTTCCACGACGCAGCCCGCGGACGCGAGCTGGTCTCCCGGAGGAGCTCGCCGGCGGCAGTCAGGAGCACATGTCCTTTGTTGTGGCGGCGCCGGTGATGTCCGTGTCCAGCCCACAACCTGTTCAGTCAAATGCCCACAGAGAAAAAGAGAGAAATAAAAAAGAAAAGGTGAAAAAAAATAAACACTTTAGTCATTGACAGGTGGGATCTAGGTCCAACTCAGCAAAATTTCCACATAGGCAATCCATGTCAGCCTTACAGGTGGGCCCAACCAGTCAGTTTGACTGTTTTCGCGAGGTTATCTGACTATCAGTGCTCCGCGTTACACATTAGGCACATTTTCGGTGGTTTTGTCTTCTGCGTGATGTGGTGCTGCGAAGTGATTCTGCTTACGAAACGTGGTGGTTTGGGTAAATAACTGCAAAATCCATCAACTTAAGCTAACAAATCAATAACAAAAATACACTGCTCGAGAGGTAATTAGAAATTACCCAGCGGCAACGGAGGCGAGCAGCTTGCCCTACCTGGCGCTCCTCGGCGTCGGATGTCGGCGCCTGGCCGACGGAAGCAGGGCGGCGGTCCTGGTACCAGGCGGCACGGCGGCAGGAGCCCGGCGGACGGGGCCAAAAATGACCGCCGCGAAGGCGGGGCTGGGGAACGGCGGCAGGGCACGGTTGAGCGAAGCGGCGGGGCAGACCAGGCAGGACGGCGCACAGGGCTCCGAGGGAGGGCGGCGGCCGGCGGAGGACAAGACAGCGAACAGGCGGCGCGTGCGTGCGTTTGGGCATTCGGCGCAGCGAGGAGGCCTCCTTCGGGCCTTCTTCTTCGTATTTTGGGCCTTGGTGGGTTGCTACTGTCCGGGCTGAACACCTACGGAGCTGCTGTTGTTTATCGCTCATAGCGAGCGCAAATCCTATACCACGCCCTTTTGCTTCGGTTTGTTGAGCAAGCACACAGACCGAGCGAGCGAGTCGAGCAACCATTTAGCGTTCCACATATCCTGGTTTTATTTTTTTGAAGTACAAAATATCCTGGTTTTCAAAACCTTCCGGAAGATTCCTGATAGGTACAAGTCTTTTTTGTTTTGTTTTTCCTGTTGTTTTTTTAATTATAGGTGTTCATTGGTGTCCATTTATTTTTTTCCTTTTTTTCTTTTTAAAAATGTTTACCTTTCAAAATGAAAATTTTCAGCATTTTACAAAAAAAGTTATGTTTCTAAAAAAATATGCCGATTTTTTTTAAAAAATGTTTCTGTTTAAAATATTGTAGAGAATTTCAAAAATATTCTCATTTTCAAAAGTTGTCCAGAAATTCAAAAAATGTTCGTATTTTCAAAAAATATTTGGAAATACCAAAAAAATGTTTGTATTTTAAAAGATTGATTATAATTTTAAAAAATGTTCTCATTTTCAAAAAGTGTCCACATTTTCAAAAAAAATGTTCAAGCAACAGCGAACTGATTGTTTTTAGGGGTAAAGCTAACTTTTTTTTATCATAGTCCACATGTGATGGGACACAATTCAGATCGTGGGGATGAGCCAACCAAATGTAGCGTCTCGGACCAAAAGCATGCGAGTACTTAGCTGAATTTTGTGCTTCACCGTCGACGGCATGACCTTGAAGAATAAAGTTACAACTAAAAGTTGCTGCTCAAAACTTGATCTCTGTAATAATGGACCCATAGTAGCCCTGGTTGCCCTTGACAATGTCGCCCACCACTTGCTTGGAGTCTGGCGAGATGGTGAAATTCTGAAGAAGGAGATCCTCCGCCAGGGCCAAGGCCGCCCTGCACGCTATCGCCTCCGGCGTAGCAGGATCAATTAATCCCTCGATGACTAGCTAGTGACGAACTCTCAAGATAATTACCTGAATCATCGCGTGAGACACCCCCATCCACATGGACTTTTGCATGTCCACGAGGTGTTGTCGACGGCCTCGCATGCTTATGTCTCAACCTGATCATATGTCGGTCTGGACCCGGTTTTAGGACAGGCTTCATAAGGCCCGAACCCCAAACTCCAAGCCCGAGCCTGACCCGAAGCCCAACAATACACATTTTCTCAAGCCCGAGCCCGGCCTGAATGATGTTTCCCAGTGTTGTTACATGTAAGCTCAGCCCAAAAAGTGCAAGAACGAAAGCCAACCCAGCCCGAATATACATCCGGGATGCAAAACAAAGCCTGAGGCCCCCCCCCCCCCCGAGAGGCTTGCCCGATCCGGCTCGGGCCGGGCTGCCCATGATCAGGTTTAGTTCTATCGAGCTACGCTGATCGGAGGTGCAACTTGTGAGCTCATTGGCGGCTTCTCCTTGAGTAATCCGAGCTCTGTAATTTATCTATCTATGAATGTGTTACTCGCTTACAAAATTTGAAAGATTCCTTCGTGGATGGCCTTCCTCCGTGCCGACCATATAGCCCATATCGTTACCGCTAACTGGACAAACTCCGGGAAGCTTACTAATTTGCCCCCAAAGTTCTGTAGCACTTCCGACAATAGCAAATCTTCACATCTGATCGGCACCACCGAAAATTTCGCCTGGTTCAATTTCAAACTAGTTGCATGTCCAAAGAAATGTAGGAGCTCCATCAGTATGTCTAGCCCTTCCTTGACTAGGTTGGCAAAAATAACAACATCATCCTCTTAAAGACCGATTCTCATGCTTGGTCCCCTCGTAGAAGGGGCTAGGGAGCCTTGTTCAGTAGCCACGACAGGCAAACGATGCAGTGGATCAATGGCTAAACTGAAAAGCAACGGCGACAGGGGATCTCCTTGCCCCAGTCCACGGCAGTGGCAAATCTGAGCAGCCGGAGTCCCATTGAGCAGGCAAGCAGAGGAGGCTGAGGAAAACAGCATGGATATTCATTCACGCTAGCGAGCACTGGATTCCATTCTCTGCAGAAGTTCTAGAATGTATTTCCAGGAAACTGAATCATAAATGTGTAATTTGAACAACAGAACCGGCCCTTTTTCTCTATGGAGTGCTTTGACACAACTTTGCACATAGAGGTAGCTGTCATGTCATTTCCCTCTCGGGTCATAGAGGCAACTTTGCACATAGAGGCACCGTCGAGGAGTCTTGCGCTTCCACTAGTCTCGTGTCAGATATGCGGGCGAAAGTCATGATCCTGTGAAGGATCGGGCGGTGGCATCGTCTTCAACGTCGTTTTCCCTCTTTGGGGCACTGTCTTTGAAGATCTTGGGCCCTTTTATGCTTCTTGTAGGTTGGACGTGCGCGGCATCACGGTTGGCTGGCGGGCAACCTATGATGCGAGTGGTTGGCGTTGCAACCTGTGTGGCGACGATGATGTTGGCATGCGAAGCTGGGTCGCGGCTTGTCCTTTTAATGTCGACAGTCCGGTGCGCCAATGGGTGTGCCTATGCTGGCTTCTGGCTGTGACAGAGAAGTCGGAGCTGCGTGCGATGTCTCTGCGGCAACGATGACTCCATGAGGGCAGTTTTCAGCGGGCGGTACCCTCTGAATGATATGCTGGACTATATCGATGCGAGGCTTGCAACTTCTCTTGTGTAGCTCTTCAGCAAAATCGGAGCTGCCTTGTCCTCGACGCTTCGTTCGACTGTTTGGCATTTGTTTGTGGCCAGGTCGGCTGTGTGTGCCCCTTGTGGGGTTGTGTATGGGTTTTCGCCTGGTTTTCCTCTAATTAACCGGGCAAACCTCTTCTTCTTAATCAATGAAAATGATAAATCTTTTGCCTCGTTTCATAAAAAAATCATTTCCCTCTCTGAAACGCCGTCTACGCCGGCGAGATTAAGTCCTTGATAGCCATTGCAAGCCTCATCAACAGCACCTTGGAAATTTGCAATCGAAGGCCAAAAGTGGTTAAGCTCTGTGGCACCATGTTTTTTCGGAAGCAGGGCAATGAAGCTTTGTTGATTTCTTTAAAACTTGTGGAAAACAGCCATCACTTCCTCTCGAGCTGATTATACCCCAGCATGACCTGAAATTTTTTCTCATGAACCCGTCTGGTCCGGGCGCCTTCTTGGGTGGGGAGGGGAGGCCACCATCGCAGCCCAGGCCTCTGGTTCAGAGAACGGGTTGTCCAGGCCCTGCAAATTAACCGATGGAATTTGTAGCTCGTCCCAATTGAGTGTGCGCTGCCGTGGATACCTCTCGCCCAACACACTGTCAAAATGATCGTGCACTGTCGTGGCCTTCTCTGAATGTTCAGTTACTTCTCTGTCAGAAACCTTGAGAATGTGTATGAATTTTTGACAGTGTGTTGAAGACCTTGAAGACAAGCCTAACATCAAAGACCTGAGGCCCCAACCAAGCCACTTGCCGGGTATGGGGCACACACCGGTCTCGCGCGCTCTCAAAGACCGCCGCCGTCAACTGCCACTACTTCATCTTCAGAGCTGTACTGACGCTCATCCTTGCCCAGTCTAGCTGCCGTCAACACCACCACGGCACCCAACGGAACCACCCCCCTGCGCGCGAACTACTGAGCACGTCGCGGTCACCGCCGGTACACCTCAGCACCTTGCCGCCAAGTACCACCAGCTTGGAGTCTCTAGAAGATCTGTCGTGCGTAGCACCTGCCGACCAGGCATGACAAAGTGTAGCACCTATCGCCCAGGCATGACTTGACATCTCAACCAAAGCTCCGTGCAATACGAAGCCGCTCCACCTCCTGCCTCTATCTTCCAGCGCTGCTCCACAAACGATGCTCCCAAGAGAGAAACGCCACCACAGTGCCGCCATCGTCCGATCTGGAAGACCAGATCCTAGGGTTTCCCCCGGAATAGCACGACTGGGTCGACAGTAGTTACACGACGATGCCTGCATCAAGGTAACGACGTAGAACGCCGCCATCGGCTCGGTTTTCACCGGCAACCATGTCTCCCCAACTCGTAGTCGGGACTAGATGAAGGATCTGAAGATCTGACCACCCAGCCACAGGCCAGCCACCTCTGACGGAGGAGATGACCACCACCGCCAAGTCCCGCCTCCATGCCGAGAAGGGCCGTCAGACTCCCCCACCGTCAGTAGCTGCGCCCGGCGCCAGGCCAAACACAACCACCAATAGCACATTACCGGGACACCCGTGCAGAGATCCACCGCGGCCGCGCCCTAGAACCACGGGAGATGAAGCGAGCACGCTTGCCGGCTGACCCCACCTCGACCCCGAGTCCGCACCGACCGGATCTGGGAAGAAGCCCTAGATCCACCCCCGTCCCGCAAACACCGCCGCCAGGAAGCCGACCGGCTGGTCCATGAACGCCGACGCGCGCAAGGCAGGGATCAGCATCTAGGGAGGGGCATGACGAAACGCGATCTGCCGTCCCAGATCACAGAGACGTCGTGCAGCAAAACCCCAGCCGCCGCTGTCATCCACGGGGGCTTTGCCCGCCGGCATCCTTCGGTGGCGGCGCGGGGAAGGGAGGGTGTAGGAGGAAACGGCGGCGGCGCTGGCTAGGTCGCCCCTGAGTCGCCTAGGCGGAGCGACATGGGGTCTGTTAGAGATATGATATCCTGTAGCTAGATCGGCCCTTTTTCCTTCTATGGAGTGCTTTGACACAACTTTGCACATAGAGGTAGCTGTCATGTCATTTCCCTCTCTGAAACGCCATCTGCGCCGGCGAGATTAAGTCCTTGACAGCCATTGCAAGCCTCATCAACAGCACCTTGGAAATGAGCTTTGCAATCGAATGTATCAGACTAATCGACCGAAAGTGGTTAAGCTATGTGGCACCATTTTTTCTTCGGAAGCAGGGGAATGGAGCTTTGTTGATTTCTTCAAAATTTTCACCAGCAATCTGATAAAACTTGTGGAAAACAGCCATCACTTCCTCTCGAGCTGATTATACCCCAGCATGACCTGAAATTTTTTCCCATGAACCCGTCGGGTGGGTGGGGAGGGGAGCCACGATCGCAGCCCAGGCCTCTGGTTTAGAGAACGAGTTGTCCACGCCCTGCAAATTAACCGATGGAATTTGTAGCTCGTCCCAATTGTGTATGCGCTGCCGTGGATGCCTCTCGCCCGACACACTGGCAAAATGATCGTGCACTGTCGTCGTGGCTTTCTCTGAATGTTCATTTTTAGTTTCTTCCTCAGTCTGAATTTCACGTCACAAAGTTTTCTGAACTCTTGCGTCAGAGACAGCGAGCAGGACGAACTGGGGAGAAATGGAGACATGGCCGTGGTGATTGGTGAATCAAAGCTAAGCTTTAGATGCATGCAACCAAATCCGAAGCTTGAACTGAGTCGGAGTGCATTCCGATTTCTACATGGATCACTCACAGCAGCACACGGCTTCGATCTCATCACGGATCACTTCACAAGTTAAAAGGCCTTGCCCTGTGTCTTCTCCAGCGCACTTCCAATCTTCCCCATCGTCTCCTCTCCTCCACCGCATCCTCTCCCCTCCTCCGGCCCTTATCCCAGCGACCGCCGTCCGCTGTTCCCATGGAGATTGCCCGCCGGGAGCCCTTCAGCATCATGTCCGGCCGGAAGCGCCCGCTGGAGATCCTTCGCCAGCGGTTCCAGACTGAGCTCGTCGCGGTCCGTCGCCTCCTCGCCGAGGCGCACGCCGTGCTTCCCGCCTCGTCCCCGTCGGCTCCCCGCGTGCGCGTCCGTCCAGCCGAGGAACCGCCAGCCAAGAAGAGGAAGGCGTCCCCTCCCGTTCCCGTCAAGAAGATGACGTCCAAGGCGAGGAACAACCTCTACGGGGACCTCGCGAAGCTAGCCAAGCTATCTGAAGCCCATGTACTTCCTGCTCATATCTTGGAGCTGCTGAAGAAGCACAGCCGCCGCGGCATCTGCGACGATTACATCGAGATCGAGATGCACGCCGTCCAAGACGCGTCCCTTGTGGAGATGCAGAAGCAGCTGGACAAGTTCCTTCGAGAGAGGGCCCAAGACCAAGAGGAGGACGAAGACGTCGACATCGTCGGCGGCGTCTCCCCTTTGCCGGTCAGGCCGACACCAGTGCAGCTCGGCGACGCCTTGCCGGTGAAGAATCTTGGCCAAGATGCAACAATCAGCGGCAGCAGTGGTTCGGGTTCTGGTTCATCTCACCAGAGCGTCGACAGTCCAGCTTCGGCAGAGCGCGCCGCCAACACAACGCCTCCAACACGCGACCTGATCGCCCGTGCCAACGAGATTTTGGAAAGGCGGCGAAAGGAGGCGACGTCCCGGGCGAGGGAGAAGGCCCGTCAGCAAGTGCTCGAGACGCAGAGGACAGCAATGTTCAACGAGACCCTAGACGAGGACGTGAAGGCGCTCGGCATTGATCAGTACAACACAGCGAGGCCGAACAACTTGTTGCGACAGATGGGACTCTTCCTCAAGCTTGACGACCACGACCTGAAGCATCATCATCATCATCATCATCAAAGCTGCCAAGAAGATTTAGAGGAAGGGGAGATTCGGTTGTGATCGTCGTTTCCCTTTTTTGTAATAGTTCTCTTCTGCCGCTGAACGTGATTGAAAATGTATGAAATTACCTGATCGATTAGTTCGATTCTCAGCTCAATTAGTGATTTTCTTTTGTGTGTACACATGTTTGTGGTGTTGCCATCTTGTCTAGCAACATGCTGACACTTGATGCTGTTCTTGAGGCCTCAGAGAAGGCGTGTAAAGCATGATTGAATGAAAAAGTTGTGGTTGTGTGGCCACCTCTTATCTAGACCATATGAAAGTAGATGATCGATTATATGCAGTGCTTGATTGTGGTCAAATAATGGCCCGTAGCGCCTGAGACGTTCGCTTCTTGGCCTAAACCTCATCAATTATCTGGATATGTCACGTGGTGCTTGGTGAAAAAAGAACAATCTCTTGGTACCGAAACGAGATGCGGTAAGAATGCAACGAAGCATCGAGAACACTCTTTTAGAGTTACAAAGCAGGATCTGCAGCGGTCTGTGGAATCGTGTCCACTCTTTGCTTCTTGGCAACTACAAATGATGATGTTTCAGGCGGTGTCACGGTGACTTTTGTTTTCCCCACCGCGATGAATGCCACTCTCTTCCTCGTATCAGGCTTGACATCTCTGCGTGGAGTCGGCGCAGCAGCGGGCGTGCCAAGAAGAGAACCCGGAGTGTTTTGATCATCTGGTAGTTGCCTCCCGCTGTGAGAATCTCCAGCATCGCCGCAATGGATGGCTTTATTTGGTTGGTCAGCCAGAGAAGCATCATGTTGTTGCTTGGCTGGGGTGTTTGCTCCATCAAGGCTTTCCATCTCTGATATGTCACAAGTGCAGCATTAGAACTTATATAAGAACCTTTTTCAAAGTATGACACGATAAACACATAAATAACAAGCATTCATGTTCTATTAGATACAAAACAAACAATTTATATACAAGAAGTGCAGCTTTTGGCAACACATGCACTTCAGTTTCCAGTTGGAGCACGCAACCAAAAATATGGTTTAGAACTGCAATGGAAATAATAGAAAATAAGACCATAGTCGCAATTCACAGTGTGTTGTCTTCGAGTAAGCACAATCCCAGCCATCATTCAGCTAGCCTAACTGGCCAACTGTTGTTTTCAGCTGTCAACAAGGTTATCGACATCTGAGTATATTTTTCGAGAAAATGCAAAGGACTTGCATTTCATTTCATTGAAAAGGGGGAATTTGGTTACAGGCGCCCTAAGGCGGTCCACAGAAATATATGGCTATTATACCAAAATATCATGCTAAACAGCAGTTGTCCACCATAAGTTACACAAATCCCGAACGCACACTCTTGAGTGTTTTGTCAAATGTCATCCAACATAAGAGACATGGAGATGTTATCAGAAAACATACTCAAGTGCCATCATTACTTCCAGATAGTCAACTGGAGGTGAATGTAATAGCGCCACCAAGGTTCTTCATCTCCCTTCATACTCATTCAATATCACTTCCTACCACTTCCAACTACATATATTTGTTATAAATCTCTACTCCTATAAAAACCTGAGTTGGTGATGATGGTGTGCCTGCCATCTTTCACCAATAGCCGTTAGATATAGATCTGATGCATACAAAACAAACTGCTGCAGTTTTGCAAAAAGATGACCGCACTTGTTTCCATATTTACAAACAACTCCTTGTCTCTCATAATCAGCCTTATCTCTTTTCCACCACATCGAGAAGGCCATGGAACAATCTGGTGTGATGGCCACTGCCGGTGTCGTCCACCCCAATCTTAGTGTTCCGTGCAATGCACGGGCATCTTACTAGTAAATACTGTATTTTCAGTTTAGATTACTTAAAAGAAAACAATTTTTCATTTGCATGCCTTTAGAATACAATTGCATGGGATTCTTTTAGTATCAGCAAGAAGTCATGTATAAGTATTGTAGAAAATGCAACCATGAACACCAAATGTTCATATATCATGAACCATAGAAGGTAAAGTGTTCCAACCTTCACTAACAAGTCCAAGGGTCTCATACTGGATTGATGAATCTGGAGTGCATGACTTCAGATCCTCATCTTGGGTTTTCTGACTGCTAGCTTTGGTCTTTTCATGCAAAACAAATTTATCTTTCACCCATACACACTCCAGGATAATCTTGGGATCGTTGCTCGAGGGTAGTACTCTCTGAAAGCTTTGTGAAATCTGAGGCGTAACCAAGGAATTATGTAGCGAGGTAGCTGCAAGGTCCAAAGAATGCACTTTTGTGTGAAAGCATGATCTTCATAATACATATTTTTCCATGATCAACAAGGATCTGAGTGCAAGTGTGGAAGCAAAATTACATGCTTTATCAATCTTGATCTTAACAGCCTGCTTTTTATCCGTAAGATCAAGAACCTTGTTGTATACCGATACAACATCAAGTAACATCTGCAAATATAATATCGGAGGGTAAGCATCTTAGGCAAAATCTCTGCATAAAGAGACAAAGAAGATAATTGCCACGCATATCATTCCAAGTTGACATTCTTCCGTTTCGAAGAAAAGTTGGCATTTCTTAGATTCCTAATTGTACACATAACAGTTTGACTACCAAGTTAGTTGCTACATATATGGGCGGTTATTTACTGAATTTCATTGATACAATCATTCATAGCCATGCACAGAGACTATGTGGCTCACCTGTTGGGTCAGACCCTCACTCTTGCAAGCAAAGCAAGCACTGCGATGCAAAGTTCTCTGAAGAAAGATCTAGCAAGTAAAAAGCTGATCCGACCGTAGTATGGATTAAGGAACTTTGGATAGTTAGCAATCAACTCGAATGAAAGTTACTACAAGATTTGTTTCCTTTTCGGTGGCAAGCAAAGTGTGGGTGTACACCTTATTTTATTTCTGCTAAGGAAATAACAGAACCGAAAAGAAAAAAAAAGGATACACTGCTCCCTTCATAACAGTTCAGCCATCCGCACAAAATACGAAAGCATTAGTGTTTTCCCTCTGATGTGCAAACCAAGTTAGCTATCTCCGGTCTCGAAGTTGATCAAGAATGATCTGTAAACTACAACGACTCATCCAGAAGTATGCATCATGCAGTTACAAAATATAGAATTTCTCGGGTAATGAGCTTCATTTACCATATAAGAGTTTATACTAAATACATCAGAAACCTTGCAAACATGCAGGGATAATCACAACACTTTGCTGCTGTATCCTTAGTTAGCTAAACAAAAGAAGTAAAACAACCGGGCAATATTCGTAGACTACCACAGATTCAAATTTCAATATTGCGTAACTCGTTAATTGAAAACAAGTACAAGGAACAAAAATTATGCTCTGTCAACAGCGACATTGATTTATGATTCCACCAAAATATTTGATTCAGCTGCAACAGGATAGTTTGCAAAATGTAACCAGTGTCATCAGACAACAAAACACACCTGGGACAGCAAACGGGCAACCCCCAAAAGCCTGCCGGCGAGGCCTACCGTGAAAAGCAGCAGAGCACGCATCCAGGCAGGCCGTGGTTGAATTCCCAGAGCAGCGTCCGGCAGGCCCGCGGCATGCCGACACCAGGCGACACGCGAACAGATGCAGCGAGGCCTCGAGATGAAACCCGGAGGCGACGACCGGCTGCGAAATCGGTAGGATCTTGTCATGACGGCCTCCGAATTGAACAGATGGAGTTAGCCACGAGCAATCAGCGCACACGCAGCCAAATACGAGATCGGTGATGTTCGGTTGAAGCGTCGCTTAAGAAAGAGCGGCGTCTCCTGAGAACTTTAAAGTGAGTCTGATTCGAGTTATGATCTGTATTTTTGAAATGCATCGCACGTTGAAGCTTGGTAACTCTTTCAAATATCGACAGTGATGTTTGGATAGAAGCGTTAACAGTGAATCGTGAATGTACTCTTACCATGAGTACACTCGTTATTGCAACCAACTACTGATCAGTGCTTAGAGTTCTTGCATGGCTAGATCAATCTGCCTTGTCATGTGATATAACATCGTGTTGCTAATCGCAACATGAACGCACGTCCTGAAGACTCCGCGAAGCTATGCCAGAGTGCATATGAGAACGATCTATCTTGTAAGTCACGTTGAACATGCTTTTAGCACGATTTGTTTTTAAGAGCACATCGTACTGCATCTCGTAGGGTCGCAATACCTTAAGTGTTTCATTTGAGTATTTTATTTCAGATTAAAGCATTCATGGTGTGACATCCTTTGCTTGCATGGTAGCTCAAAGATTTCATTGTGATCACTTGTGTAAGCTTTTTAGAATTCAACAGCAGATATTGCTTTCGGTTCTACTTAGACAATCACAACATTGATGCTATTAGTACATGAATTATTTAGGGCAGTGAATAGAACCACTTTTATTGCAGTAAACATGAAATCTCATTGGATCCTGCCAATAGTTCTGACCTTAATTATTTATGTGTTTCATCAACATTGTCTATTGCTGGAATATGTCAAAGCATCTTGTCACTTAGAAAACAATTCAAGTATGACATAGCAACAACATATTCAACAACTCAGTCATATAATCTGATATATAAGAAAGCTATAACAGATTATCCTAACTTCAGTATCTAATCATTAATTAATTACATATTGATTTCATCAACACGAGCATTTGTATATGATATGATCCAGAACAATTCATGCTATAACTTAGACAAATTAATTGCAACTCTCATTCATTTCATACCGAAATGAATGTTCCTTCTAAATCAAGATAGACATTGCTGAGTGTCATCAGTCTCCAGTAAGCTTAAAAGCACAGATCTTTCCTCTCATCTACAGTTGTTGTCCTTCCAACTAACTGTCAAAGTCATGGCATACAGGTGTAGGTATAATCAAGCAATAGTCACTATTGAAGAGCACTAATTGTTCTGTCAGATCGGTCCATTGATCATTCTAATAACGCAAGCATAGGTTAATAGTAACTTACTCATAAAGCTTGCAATAAAGACAGTGTAGCACAGACTGCCATATATTCACTCTTCTATTCATTTTCGCAATAATCATTTAATTCATTACACAGTTGATCTGAAGTAATTATGAAGTATCATTATGAATCATGTAACAATAGCCATGTATAGCAGATTGTAGACCTTTAAGCTCAACATCAGTAACATTTAAACATGATTAGCATCATCAGAGAACTGGATAAAGGTAGTTGCACCCAAAAAGTTAATCATTTGATTGATTTGAATCTGTGACGACAGTACTGTTGTACTACTGTATTTGTCATTAGCTATTACAATACTTACAAATCCACAAGATCATTGGATTGCTCAGTGTACCTCAACAGTGCATTCAAGGTTCCAACAGTCTATGCAGTACTGCAGTCTATATAGTGATTGGTAAGATACTATATACAATCTAACAAATGATTATAGATGCTTTATGTGGAGCAAATTCCTGTTGGTCATACTGACTAACTCATTGACATAGACAGAACTACAGAACAAATAAAAGAGAAAAGCATAGAGCTCACTTCAAATAGAATGAATAGCAAAAGCTTTCTCAGTGACAATTACTTTGCCTATTTCAAGATTCTACTGTCCAAGTTGTCAATAATATTATATTATTGTAGAGTTCAGAAGATAAAAAAAATACACCTTAGACTTAGCAGTGCAATCCTAAGCTTACTGTGCAGATGCAACAGCATTCAGACTCAAAAGAAATTGAACTAACAAGTTCATTAGTATGCATTACATGAAAAAGACAAAATTCCTAAAAGTCTAAGGTTCCATTCAAGAAATTGTTGACTGTAGTTACATCTAGAAAACCAACGGACAAATATCACACGCTCCCTAGAGCTTCAAGGCAAATAAGGAATGATAGTTCCTTTTACCATTAGACTCGCGATAAAATAACAAGAATCTGTACTATCAGACGGATGCTATCATTGCATCATGAAATTAAATGAATATGTGAATGCCAAGAAAATGTACGAACTGGACCCAAGGCCTAGCTAATGCTTAGTCTTGCAAACTTTCGCATAAAACATTCAAACCGAATAGCATACAAAACCTCAGTCCAAAAAAAATTGAAGACGAATAGTATTGTCAAGTCATAATAAGTACTTATCTGCTTGCATCTGTAAGAAAACTTGATGTATCACGATCAACAGCCAGTCAATTCCAATAAAATGTCAGTGGCTGGTTAGACAAGTTTGATAAAACAGATACCAAAACACCAGGACATTCAGGGTCAACACCATGGCAAACTGCAATTTCACAGTTCCTAATTGGACAAACAGTATACACGCAACCTTGGCAGACTTGCCCTATAGCGTAACCTCCAACGTCCAACAACATCCACAATAGCCATCGCGAAGAAATGAGGTGGCCACTGATGTAGGTATGCCATATTCATCGTGCAATAATGCTCATTGTCCCAGGCCACATTCACTCTAAGCAAAGGACCCATCGAAATGCTCCGACTGGAGGGCAAGCACTTGGTAGCATGCATGCTAATGAGAATAAATTGCTCACTATCAGAAAGAGCGAACATGAGTGGACTAGAACGTGTATGGTCATCGCAGTTCGCACCGACAGGATACGGGACAGGTGCAAGCAGCTTCAGGCTGGCAGCCATACCATCCAAACTGCTCTCATGCTCGCATCTCGATGTCAAACCATGCGTCAACGGGGAGCGGTGGGGAGTCTCGGACTAGACAGCACAGCTATCTGGAATGCAGGAACTGGCTGTGGCTGCCTGCATCCGCCAGGTCTCCCGACGCCCGCGACGGACGGGCGCACGGCCCTGAGGCCGCTCGAGCGGTGATGACTGGGAATGGAGCGTCTGCGCAACGGACAAACAGAATAAGCCCTCGGCGGCCCGTAGGAACAAGGTGTGAAAATGTGCAAAGTCTGCGGTGGTTGCCACCCAATGAAGCGGACAGATAGCAGAGAGCCAAGCCACAGTGACGTCGCAGGACTGCCTAGTCAGCGTCCGACGCACTTCATGGTTCCGACGCTGTTCGGTGCGCAGTGGACTATGTACCAGTTGCGAGTCGGAGCCAGTCACCTGAACACAATCCCCCCAAGACGATCTAGGGAAGGAGCCGTAGATTGCACCCTGGGCTCCCGGCTCGGATGCTAGCAGCAAAGCACTGGGGCCATGTCCGGCCCACTGGCAGAAAGCGCGTCAGTCCGAACGCGAGATCAGAGTGCTCGGCGACAAGATCAGGCAGGCTCCAGACGGTCGGGACGTCTAGGCGACTCGCCAGCTGTGTGTGTTGCATTCTCCTTCGGCACCAGTCTACATTTCGGATGACTACTGCCGCGAACGATGCGCAGAGCGGCGCTAACTGGCTCCAGGATTCGGTGTGGCCACAAAGGGGGACTACCAACACCACAACTGCAAAAGCACTACGGTTAACTCCGGGAGTGAACGAGTACCAGTCGACGGGCCGGTTAGCAGGGTCTGGTCGGCATGTCGACAGTGCCGAAAAGGTGTCATACAGGCGAAAAAGGCTGTCCTCAGGGCCTTACCAGGTGGGCTACATGGGCAAAATCACTCGAGCAAGGTCAGAACAGATGGACAATGGATCCAGTTGTTTCGGTTGTCAAAGAGAGGCCTCTTGCTTGCAAGTGCCCTTTTAAAGTGTTCATTCGGTCTATAGGAAGCATTTGAAGTACATGTGTTTCCTCATTAGAGGTTGTAGCCAATTTCCGTTCGCCAAACGAGCTTAGCTCCTCTCAGCTCCGAACATTGTTCGGATTCGCCCTTGTCGAATAGACAATCCGGTCTTAAGTGATTGACCGATTCTGAATATCGCAGGTCAAATTTGCTAATTCGAGAATATGACAAATGTCGGTATATAAAACGATGTTTACTAAAACCTCCGATTAAAATGCATGTACAAACCTGTAAGAACAAATTTATTGCAGAGTAGTTTCTCCAAGTCTGTCAAATTCGTGGGTGCAATATGTGGGAACACATTTAAGGACGTCGGATGCATCAAGTAGCCAAATTTCTCAAATCTTTAAGCATCACCATAGTGAGCAGACATGTACCCACAGTCCACATAGGTCAAAATCGGGACGAGCCAAAGTCCTCCTGGCAGCTTGCAGATTAGCCATGGTAGCTACCAGCCGATCTCGAGAATTTTATCATGGTTTAATAATGAGGTCTTGCGTCGGTCATCTTCACATATAGCTTCCGGAGCGCTTACAAAGGCTTGAAAGCCCAGGTACAATAAAAGTTTCCGCGAGCCAAATTTGTCATTACATTGCTTCAGATGTAGGAGAACAAAAGTGATCGATCAAACCCATACTTGGACCAAAGTCCAGTGTCCTCAAGTGGCTTTCAAGATCCCGCGTCAGTGGTAGCGCATGCCACAGCTCAACTTGCCGGCCGGGCCTGGCAGACGATCATTTATCATAGTCCCGACAGTGGATCGGTGAACAAGTCAGACGCGGATGGCCACCCAATCTCGATGACAAGCCCAATCAAGTGCATCCGTGGACACTCCTGAAGCTTACTCATGCCAGTGCTGAGGCAACTTGACTATCGTATTCCTGGCCCATGGCAATTTACTAGATGCGCACCATGTGGTCCATCGTAATTGCAAAGACTTCCGGAAGGACAGCACGCTAAACCCTTCGTTGAGTAATACCTCGATACTATGTGTGAGGGCCCATAAGACTCGAGACTAGCAAATGCCACATGCTGCCGTGGCCAAATCTGTAGGTTCTGCAAGCAGGGATGTGGACCTGTTTATCGATGCAGCTCTCTGGTCGTCTCCAAAGATCTACGTCTTCGACGATCCATAGCTGGTTCTGAAGCAGAGCCTTGTTCGAGGCTTAAACGTGCCTGTAAGTACGGGCCATGTTGCTCTGGGCAAAGGTGCGCGATAAGCAGTAGAGGTGCAAAACCAAATTCAGCACTCCGATCATTGCAGCTGATCCTGCTCATGGATGATTTAATCTTCCCTTGCACGTGAAGTCTTGCATGTATGGAGTTGCAAAACCCCTGATATCATGTTCAGTAAAAGATGGAGCCCCCCTTGTAGCAAACAGTCTGTCATTGAGTATACAAATGGAAAAAAGATGGCAAGTTTTGCATCATTTTGAGGCAACTACAAAGCAATGGCTAGGCAAGTTGAAAAATGGACACAACATAGAAAAAGGCCATACTCCATGATAGGATAGAGATCTGGCAAAAACTTGTTTCACAAAACAAGAACTAGGCCCGCACACATCTAGCAACCATTAATGCTTGTTCTTTTTTCCTTCCTATGCTTGTTCAACACCTCTTCTACTAGAGTTCTTTGAGCCTAGCAGACACTGGCGGAGCTAGCTAGGAATGGCTGGGGGGCCAAGGCTAAATCATGGGTGTTTGTGTCGGGGAACGTAGTAATTTCAAAAAATTTCCTACGCACACGCAAGACATGGTGATGCATAGCAACGAGAGGGAAGAGTGTTGTCTACGTACCCTCGTAGACTGAAGCGGAAGCGATCACAACGTAGAGGAAGTAGTCGTACGTTCTCCTCGCGATCCAACCGATCCCAGCGCCGTTACTCCGGCGCCTCCGAGTTCTTGACACACGTACAGCTCGGTGACGCTCCTCGGGCTCCAATCCAAGAGAGCTTGGGAGGAGAGTTCCGTCGACCTGACGGCGTGGTGGCGATCTTGATGTTCTACCGGCGCAGGCTTCGCCTAAGCACCGCTTCGATATGACCGAGGTGGATTATGGTGGAGGGGGCACCGCACACGGCTAAGGAACGATCTCAAGGATCAACTTGTGTGTTCTAGGGTGCCCCCGCCTGTATATAAAGGAGCAAGGGGGTGTGGCCGGCCCTAGGAGGAGGCGGGAGGAGTCCTACTCCCACCGGAGTAGGACTCCCCCTTTCCTAGTTGGATTAGGACTTGGGGGAGGGAAAGAGGAAGGGGGCGCCGCCCTCTCCTTGTCCTATTCGGACTAGGGGAGGCGCGCGCGCCTGCCCTGGCTGGCCCTTCCTCTTCTCCCTCATGGCCCACTAAGGCCCATTAACCCCGGGAGGTTCCTAACCCGGTGTTCCTAAGTAAAATCGATTTCACGGAACCATTCCAACTCAAACATAGGCTTCCAATATATCAATCTTTATGTCTCGACCATTTGAGACTCCTCGTCATGTCCGTGATCACATCCGGGACTCGAACTTCTTCGGTACATCAAAATACACAAACTCATAATATAACCGCCATCGAAACCTTAAGCGTGCGGACCCTACGGTTCGAGAACAATGTAGACATGACCGAGACACGTCTCGGTCAATAACCAATAGCGGGACCTGGATGCCCATATTGGCTCCTACATATTCTCGAAGATCTTTATCGGTCGGACCGCATAACAACATCGTTGTTCCTTTGTCATCGGTATGTTACTTGCCCGAGATTCGATCGTCGGTATCAATACCTAGTTCAATCTCGTTACGGCAAGTCTCTTTACTCGTTCCGTAATACATCATCTCACAGCTAACTCATTAGTTGTAATGCTTGCAAGGCTTAAGTGATGTGTATTACCGAGAGGGCCCAGAGATACCTCTCCGACAATCGGAGTGACAAAACCTAATCTCGAAATCGCCAACCCAACATCGCCTTTGGAGACACCTGTAGTACTCCTTTATAATCACCTAGTTACGTTGTGACGTTTGGTAGCACCAAAGTGTTCCTCCGTAAACGGAGTTGCATAATCTCATAGTTATAGGAACATGTATATGTCATGGATAAAAGCAGTAGCAACATACTAAGCGATCGTGTGCTAAGCTAATGGAATGGGTCATGTCAATCGGATCATTCACCTAATGATGTGACCTTGTTAATCAAATAACAATCCTTTGTTCATGGTTAGGAAACATAACCATCTTTGATTAACAAGCTAGTCTAGTAGAGGCATACTAGTGACATCTTGTTTGTCTATGCATTCACACATGTATCATGTTTCCGGTTAATACAATTCTAGCATGAATGATAAACATTTATCATGAAATAAGGAAATAAATAATAACTTTATTATTGCCTCTAGGGCATATTTCCTTGATCTCCCACTTGCACTAGGGTCAATAATCTAGATTACATAGTAATGATTCTAACACTCATGGAGTCTTGGTGTTGATCATGTTTTGCTCGTGGAAGAGGCTTAGTCAATGTGTCTGCTACATTCAGATCCGTATGTATCTTGCAAATCTCTATGTCTCCCACCGGACTAAATCCGGATGGAATTGAAGCGTCTCTTGATGTGCTTGGTCCTCTTGTGAAATCTGGATTCCTTTGCTAATGCAATTGCTCGATATTGTCACGAAGATTTTCATTGGACCCGATGCACTAGGTATGACACCTAGATCGGATATGAACTCCTTCATCCGACTCCTTCATTAGCTGCTTCGAAGCTGCTATGTACTCCGCTTCACATGTAGATCCCGCTCGATGCTTTGTTTGGAACTGCACCAACCGACAGCTCCTCCGTTTAGTGTAAATCGTATCCGGTCTGCGATTTAGAATCGTCCGGATCGGTGTCAAAGCTTGCATCAACGTAACTGTTCGATGAGCTCTTTGTCACCTCCATATCGAGAAACATATCCTTAGTCCTTTTCGGTATTTCAGATGTTCTTGACCGCTGTCGATGATCCACTCTGGATTACTTTGGTACCTCCTGCTAAGCTTATAGCAAGGCACACATCAGTCCGTACACAAGATTGCATACATGATAGAGCCTATGGCTGAAGCATAGGAACATCTTTCATTTTCTCTCTATCTTCTGCGTTGGTCGGGCATTGAGTCTTACTCAACTTCACACCTTGTAACACGTGCAAGAACCCTTTCTTTGCTTGATCCATTTTGAACTTCTTCAAAATTTTGTCAAGGTATGTGCTTTGTGAAAGTCCAATTAAGCGTCTTGATCTATCTCTATAGATTTTGATGCCCAATATGTAAGCAGCTTCACCGAGGTCTTTCATTGAAAAACTCTTATTCAAGTATCCCTTTATGCTATCCAGAAATTCTATATCATTTCCGATTAGTAATATGTCATCTACATATAATATCAGAAATGCTACAGAGCTCCCACTCACTTTCTTGTAAATCTGAGCTTCTCCAAAAGTCTCAGATGAACCCAAATGCTTTGATCACACTATCAAAGCGTTTATTCCAACTCGAGATGCTTGCACCAGTCCATAAATTGATCGCTGGAGCTTGCACACTTTGTTAGCTCCCTTTGGATCGATAAACCTTCTGGTTGCATCATATACAACTCTTCTTCCGTAAATCCATTCAGAATGCAGTCTTTACATCCATTTGCCAAATTTCATAATCATAAAATGCGCAATTGCTAACATGATTCGGACAGACTTAAGCATCGCTACGGGTGAGAAGGTCTCATCGTAGTCAATCCCTTGAACTTGTCGAAACCCTTTGCGACAAGTCGAGCTTTGTAGAACAGCTACATTACCGTCGGCGTCGGTCTTCTTCTTGAAGATCCACTTGTTTTCTATTGCTTGCCGACCCTCGGGCAAGTCAACCAAAGTCCATACTTTGTTTTCATACATGGATCCCATCTCGATTTCATGGCCTCAAGCCATTTTGCGGAATCTGGGCTCACCATCGCTTCTTCATAGTTCGTAGGTTCATCATGATCTAGTAGCATGACTTCCGAACAGGATTACCGTACCACTCACTGTGCGGATCTTACTCTGTTGATCTACGAGGTTACGTAGTAACTTGATCTGAAGTTTCATGATCAACATCATCAACTTCCTCACTATTTGGTGTAGATGTCTCAGAAACCGGTTTCTGCGACAAACTACTTTCAAATAAGGGAGAAGGTACAATTACCTCATCAAGTTCTACTTTCCTCCCACTCACTTCTTTCGAGAGAAACTCCTTCTCTAGAAAGGATCCATTCTTAGCAACAAATGTCTTGCCTTCGGATCTGTGATAGAAGGTGTACCCAACTGTCTCCTTTGGGTATCCTATGAAGACACATTTCTCCGATTTGGGTTCGAGCTTATCAGGTTGAAGCTTTTTCACATAAGCATCGCATCCCCAAACTTTAAGAAACTACAACTTTGGTTTCTTGCTAAACCATAGTTCATAAGGTGTCGTCTCAACGGATTTTGACGGTGTTCTATTCAGTGTGAATGCGGCCGTCTCAAGAGCATAACCCCAAAACGATAGCGGTAAATCTGTAAGAGACATCATAGATCGCACTATATCTAGTAAAGTGCGATTACGACGTTCGGACACACCATTACGTTGTTCCGGATGGCGTGAGTTGCGAAACTATTCCGCATTGTTTCAAATGTAGACCAAACTCGTAACTCAAATATTCACCTCCACGATCAGATCGTAGAAACTTAATTTTCTTATTACGATGATTTTCAACTTTACTCTGAAATTCTTTGAACTTTTCAAATGTTTCAGACTTATGTTTCATTAAGTAGATATACCCATATCTGCTTAAATCATCTGTGAAGGTGAGAAAATAACGATATCCGCCACGAGCCTCAACATTCATCGGACCACATACATCCATATGTATGATTTCCAACAAATCTGTTGCTCTCTGCATAGTGCCGAGAACGGGTTTTAGTCATCTTGCCTATGAGGCACGGTTCGAAGTGCCAAGTGATTCATAATCAAGTGACTCCAAAAGTCCATCGTATGGAGTTTCTTCATGCGCTTTATACCGATATGACCTAAGCGGCGATTGCCACAAGTAAGTTGCACTATCATTATCAACTCTGCATCTTTTGGTTTCAACATTATGAATATGTGTATCACTACTATCGAGATTCATCAAAATAGACCACTCTTCAAGGGTGCATGACCATAAAAGATATTACTCATATAAATAGAACAACCATTATTCTCTCGATTTAAATGAATAACCGTCTCGCATCAAACAAGATCCAGATATAATGTTCATGCTCAACGCAGCACCAAATAACAATTATTTAGGTCTAAAACTAATCCCGAAGGTAGATGTAGAGGTAGCGTGCCGACCGCGATCACATCGACTTTGGAACCATTTCCCACGCGCATCGTCACCTCGTCCTTTGCCGGTGTTAAGCAATCGTAGTCCTGTTTGAGTTGCAAATATTAGCAATGAACCAAGATCAAATACCAGTGCTCTGCGAGCTCTAGTAAGGTACACATCAATAACATGTATATCACATATACCTTTGTTCACCTTGCCATCCTTCTTATCCGCCAAATACTTGGGGCAGTTCCGCTTCCAAAGGACGATGCGCTTGCGGTAGAAGCACTCGATTTCAGGTTTAGGTCCGACTTGGGTTTCTTCTCTGAGCAAAGAACTTGCTTGCTGTTCTTCTTGAAGTTCCTTCTTCTTCCCTTTGCCTTTCTTCTTGAAACTAGTGGTCTTATTGACCATCAACACTTGATGCTCCTTCTTGATTTCTACCTCCGCAGCCTTTAGCATTGCGAAGAGCTCGGTATAGTCTTTACTAACCCTTGCATATTATAGTTCATCACGAAGCCTTTGTAGCTTGGTGGCGGTGATTGAAGAATTACATCAATGACACAATCATCCGGAAGATTAACTCCCGCTTGAGTCAAGTGATTGTAATACCCGGACATTCGAGTATGTGCTCACCGACGAACTATTCTCCTCCATCTTGCAGCTATAGAACTTATTGGAGACTTCATATCTCTCAATCCGGGCATTACTTTGGAATATCAACTTCAACTCTGGAACATCTCATATGCTCCATGACGTTCAAAACGTCGTTGAAGTCCCGGTTCTAAGCCGTAAAGCATGGCACATCGAACTATAGAGTAGTCATCAGCTTTGCTCGCGAGACGTTCTTAACGTCGTCGGTTACATCAAGCGAGAGTTCTGGCACCTAGCGGTGCATCCAGGGCGTAACTCTTACGTGCAGCAATGAGGATAATCCTCGAGTTACGGACCCGATCCGTGTAATTGCTACCATCATCTTTCAACTTTGCTTTCTCAAGGAACGCATTAAAATTCAACGGAACAACAAAGACGAGCCATCTATCTACAAACAAACATAGACAAGCAAGATACTATCGGTACTAAGTTCATGATAAATTTAAGTTCAATTAATCATATTACTTAAGAACTCCCACTTAGACAGACATCTCTCTAGTCATCTAAGTGATCACGTGATCCAAATCAACTAAACCATAACCGATCATCACGTGAGATGGAGTAGTTTTCAATGGTGAACATCTTATGTTGATCATATCTACTATATGATTCACGCTCGACCTTTCGGTCTCCGTGTTCGAGGCCATATCTGCATATGCTAGGCTCGTCAAGTATAACTGAGTATTCAGCGTGTGCAAAACTGGCTTGCACCCGTCGTAGATGGACGTGAGCTTATCACACCCGATCATCACGTGGTGTCTCGACACGACGAACTTTGGCAGCGGTGCATACTCGGGAGAACACTACTTGATAATTTTAGTGAGAGATCATCTTAAAATGCTACCGTCAATCAAAGCAAGATAAGATGCATAAAGGATAAACATCACATGCAATCAATATAAGTGATATGATATGGCCATCATCATCTTGTGCTTGTGATCTCCATCTCCGAAGCACCGTCGTGATCACCATCGTCACCGGTAGCGACACCTTGATCTCCATCGTAGCATCGTTGTCGCTCACGCCATCTATTGCTACTCGACTACCGCTACCGCTTAGTGATAAAGTAAAGCAATTACAGGCGTTTGCATTTCATACAATAAGCGACAACCATATGGCTCCAGCCGATTGCCGATAACCGGTTACAAAACATGATCATCTCATACAATAAAATATAGCATCATGTCTTGACCATATCACATCACAACATGCCTGCAAAAACAAGTTAGACATCCTCTACTTTGTTGTTGCAAATTTTACGTGGCTGCTACGGGTTTAAGCAAGAAACAATCTCACCTCACGATCAAAACCACAGCGATACTTTCAAATAGACTCCGTTTTAACCTTCTCAAGGACGGGCGTAGCCATACTCGGTTCAACTAAAGTGAGAGAGACAGACACCCGCCAATCACCTTTAAGCAACGAGTGCTCGTGGCGGTGAAACCAGTCTCGCGTAAGCGTCTGGCGTAATGTCGGTCCGGCCGCTTCATCTCACAATACCGCTGAACCAAAGTATGACATCTTTGGTAGGTAGTATGACTTGTATCGCCCACAACTCACTTGTGTTCTACTCGTGCAAAACATCAAACCATAAAACCTAGGCTCGATACCACCGTCGGGGAACGTAGTAATTTCAAAAATTTCCTACGCACACGCAAGATCATGGTGATGCATAGCAACGAGGGAAGAGTGTTGTCTCGTACCCTCGTGGACTGAAGCGAAGCGATCTGGCGTAGAGGAAGTAGTCGACGTTCTCCTCGCGATCCAACCGATCCCAGCGCCGTTACTCGGCGCCTCGAAGTTCTTGACACACGTACAGCTCGGTAACGCTCCTCGGGCTCCAATCCAAAGAGAGCTTGGGGAGGAGAGTTCCGTCGACGACGGCGTGGTGATGATCTTGATGTTCTACCGACGCAGGCTTCGCCTAAGCACCGCCACGATATGACCGAGGTGGATTATGGTGGAGGGGCACCGCACACGGCTAAGGAACGATCTCAAGGATCAACTTGTGTGTTCTAGGGTGCCCCTGCACCCGTATATAAAGGAGCAAGGGGTGCGGCCGCCCTAGGAGGAGGCGGGAGGAGTCCTACTCCCACCGAGTAGGACTCCCCCTTTCCTAGTTGGATTAGGACTTGGGGGAGGAAAGAGGGAAGGGCGCCGCCCCTCTCCTGTCCTATTCGGACTAGAGGGGAGGCGCGCGGGCCTGCCCCGGGCGGCCCTTCCTCTTCTCCCTCGGGGCCCACTAAGGCCCATTAACCCCGGAGGGTTCCGTAACCCGGTGTTCCAAGAAATCCCGATTTCACCCGAACCATTCGAACTCAAACATAGGCTTCCAATATATCAATCTTTATGTCTCGACCATTTGAGACTCCTCGTCATGTCCGTGATCACATCCGGGACTCGAACTTCTTCGGTACATCAAAATACACAAACTCATAATATAACCGTCATCGAAACCTTAAGCGTGCGGAGCCTACGGTTCGAGAACAATGTAGACATGACCAAGACCGTCTCCGGTCAATAACCAATAGCGGGACCTGGATGCCCATATTAGCTCCTACATATTCTCGAAGATCTTTATCGGTCGACCGCATAACAACAAGCGTTGTTCCTTTGTCATCGGTATGTTACTTGCCCGAGATTCGATCGTCGGTATCCAATACCTAGTTCAATCTCGTTACGGCAAGTCTCTTTACTCGTTCCGTAATACATCATCTCACAGCTAACTCATTAGTTGTAATGCTTGCAAGGCTTAAGTGATGTGTATTACCGAGAGGGCCCAGAGATACCTCTCCGACAATCGGAGTGACAAAACCTAATCTCGAAATCGCCAACCCAACATCGCCTTTGGAGACACTGTAGTACTCCTTTATAATCACCCGATTCGTTGTGACGTTTGGTAGCACCAAAGTGTTCCTCCGTAAACAGGAGTTGCATAATCTCATAGTTATAGGAACATGTATATGTCATGGATAAAAGCAGTAGCAACATACTAAACGATCGTGTGCTAAGCTAATGGAATGGGTCATGTCAATCAGATCATTCACCTAATGATGTGACCTTGTTAATCAAATAACAATCCTTTGTTCATGGTTAGGAAACATAACCATCTTTGATTAACAAGCTAGTCTAGTAGAGGCATACTAGTGACATACTGTTTGTCTATGCATTCACACATGTATCATGTTTCCGGTTAATACAATTCTAGCATGAATGATAAACATTTATCATGAAATAAGGAAATAAATAATAACTTTATTATTGCCTCTAGGGCATATTTCCTTCAGTTTGAGGGTGTAAACTGCTAAAAAAAATCCTCATTTAAGTCCTCCCTCAAAAAATTTCTTCATAGTTTGGTCCAAAGTTGGGGGGGCCACAGCCCCCCAGACTTGCACATAGCTCCGCCACTGCTGGCAGATACAGTTGGGACTTATGACATTTAAATTTGCATGTTCTAGGTACAAACTTGATTAACAACAGAGAAACTACTTCCCCAAGAGCAAATAACACTTGTTTCTTCCTCTGTTTGTCGTTGGTTGCTGGTTGCCTCGGTACAGGTGGATTTGTATCTGGCAACTAGGAATGACAAGTACTAGTTTATTAGCGTGACGTTGTTCTGCTATTTCATTGCCTACTGTATAAGCATGTAAAAACCTGAAGAATAAATGTTGTGTTGTTCTGAATGCATCTTCCCTACCTGTATATCAGGTTGCACTAGATCATAAAAGCGCGCGTTGCCGCGCCCGTACATCTTAATAAAATATATTTAAGAAGATCTGGTCATTGCAAATACTTGAGAAAATATATACGTTATATCTATATTGTGCATATCTAGTGAGAAAATTCTACATTTTGATGCAAGGGATAAATAACACCGGTGCTATAGATACAGCTTCTCATCTTATTTACAACTGATGTTCAAAGTCAAGGATACCATGATATCTCACAAAATCAGCATATGGCTATCTCAGTGTCATACATGCCCACACACAACTTCTGCTCGCCTCCATGTGAGCATGCTTCCCTCAATAAGAAAAAACGTGAACATGTTGTTGGTTCAAAGAGCTGATTGGATGTCCATTAGCTGCTCCACGTTTTGTTGTATTGCCTTGTTAAATTTGTTTTGCTACGAAGGAATTGTATGACCAACACCATTAAATTGATTCAGAAAAGAAGAGAGTTAAATCAGGAGAGGATTTCCAGGAAAATGGCTCTATTATTCAAGAGCATAAGCACAGCCAAAAAGATATACATGGATATTGGATACCTTGCACAAAAAATCTGAAGTACAGAAAATACAGTATGGAATTACATACGGAAGTTGTGGTTATAGTTCCTAAAACCGCAAGGATGACTGGAAGCCTTGAAATGATTGCATTTTCTTATTTACCCAAGGGATACTAATTCATGTGGGTTTTGTTTTTGCCAGAAAATCTCTGTGGTTCATTGATGAAAGTGAATAGAACAATTTATGTTTTTATAGGCTAATAATATATACAGTTTCACCGCAGAGGCTAAACTTGACTAAATATAAATCATAGGAGAAGATAAAAACATACTGAAAGAAGTTGTTTCATGGAAGGTTTCCCTAAAACATGAGGTAAACACACACTGTCACTTCATCGGCCGTTGTCACACCAACAAGCTAAAAAAGGCTCAAAACTACACATGGAGATGTACGTGTGCAGCATGCTAGAGCCTCACTCCGAACAATTTTTGGACAAACAAACACTCTGAACAATCAATCACTGCTGCAGAGGCAGGAGAAGTTTTCAACGATATCAAGATGCATCAGCTACAACCTCTGTAGTTATTTACCTGACATGGTGATACTGGCAACTGACGAAAAAGGTAAGACATGTGTGACCTGGAATCCAACCGGACATGTATTGTTCATACCTGAATCATCATTACCAGTGAGAGGCACCTCGGCTCTCAGCTTTGCTGTTGTACTACATAACAAGAAGCACACTTCAGAGAAGAAAACGCTCCTGTTCAGTTTAATAGGGGATTGATGAAGACATGGTCAACCAGGGACTGTTTGGGCACCAAGGCAAGCACTCCGATTTCCTTCATCGCCCCTTTCTTCCCCAGCAGGAAGTACCCTAAAGCGACCACGCCAAACCATGAGCCCTCTGTTGCGAGCCGCTAGGAGTGTCGCCGTTGTGCGGACGAGGGTGGAGGATGAGAGGAGACGGTGGTCGGTTCTAGCTTCTAGGGCTTAGGGAGGCCGCCGATGTGCCTGTAGAGAGGAGGTGATCCGATCAACGACGAGACGCAGGCTCGCCTCTTTCGCTTCCCTAACATTAGGCTGCATCAGTAAACGAGAGGGCTCCCAGATCGATCCTCGGAGCAGCAGCCCAGTAACGCGTTTGGGCCGGCGGGGACGCTCGAGGTGGGAGCGGTAGGAAAGACCGCGGGGACACGGCGGGACGACTGGAGGATCCAGATCGTTGAGTGAACTAATCGAACGATAAAGAGTGTTAAATCGTTGTGAAGGCTCCTAGGTAGCCCTGTTATACTGTTTCTCAATTTGTCTAGAACAAAAAGTACAGACAAGCAACATTTGTGTGTTTTGGGGCAAATTCAGTGGAATCATTAGGCAATTTTTTGGTGGTTTTTCATAGGTTGCCTTGATTCGTAATAATAAAGTACAAGTTGTTGCTGCCGTTTGTTGGGGTAAATTCAGTGCAATCGGCAAGAAAGCAAATAAAAATCTCTTGCTTTTTGGGACAAGAAGTGTTAAGAAAGTTTAGCAAGTCTTTAGGCAAGCTGTTTTTGTGATGTAGGCAAACTACATAAAGATTTTTGCAGGCACCAGGCTAATCCCTAGGGTGATCACAGTAAGGTGTTGTTTGTCCGAATCGTACCTGAGAAATGGATGATGAAGCTTTTTTGCTTGGGCATGATTTTGTTTTCTGAGTCCGTAGATTGCATGAGAACCTGGCAGGCCATGAGTCCTGGTTGGGGGAATAAGCAAAAAAAAAAGAGTAAGTCCTGCTGGGTGTTGTATGCAAAATACATACTAATTCCAGGCAAAACACATAATGAATCCTATCCTCCCATCTACATTATGCACTACTAGTTAGCAATGATTGTGTATGTTGAGAAATGAGAATTTCAGGGCTCCCTTGTAATAGCAACCCAACGGCCCCTGCACTGAAATTGTCCGGTGAAATTTCCTTCAGGCAACTCACGAATCTAGGCAACTAGATTGTCATGTTTCCCGAAAGACAGGGCGCCCCAGATTGCCCACAAATTGATTGTAGGGAACTTTCTGGCATTATTAGGCAAGTTGGTGCAAAATTGTTGACTACAAAAAATGGCTGGAACTCAAATTCACAAAAAAGTAATAGGTCGCAGGACAGATCATATGCACATAATATTAAGAATGCAGCGACAAAAACTACATTCAGTACATAAATAAGGTACTATAATCAATCCTCTACTTCCTAGTATATCTCCAATTTAAAAATGTGAAATGTTGTTAACTACTATAATAGTAATCAAATCAACAACGCTAGATGGAATGACATACAAATTGGTTATCTATGTCGGTACCTATGATCCATATTCCACGCCAATAACAAAACCTATTGGAAATACCAACACTTCTGCAAATTAAAATCAATTTTTTGCTAAAAAAATCTCGGGCAACTCGCATCAGCATCGCTCACTACCACCTATCCTGCGCCCGGCAAGTTTTGGGAGAAACAAAACCCAACACTCTCGGTGGTAGATCTTTGGACAACTTGCGCTAGCATCTATAACCACTAACTATCATATGTTTGGGCAACTTTTGGACACTTCCAGATCAACATTGAATCTCATCGTGTCATCAACATCACAGAAACACAATTCATGAGTTGTAGATAGACCATATTCACCTCAAGAAGCTCTGCTTGGCCTCATCCATGCCCCGACATCATCAAATCCTCTTGGGCGGCGGCGACGCTTGTCTCTGCCACGCCACCGGGTTGTGGAGCAGATCGACGATCCACCACGTCCTCCAAATCGACCCGAAAGATTGTATCCACGCCGTCAATCAATCCACGACCCTCTGAAGGCTACGTGAGGATTGCGTGGCGAAGATCGATTGCGAGGGTCCCAAAGAAGCGCGAAAGGACCCGTCGCCGGTTTGCATCGTCAGGGGCCGACCCCGAGATGAACTGAACCGGCGAGAGACCGAGGCGGCGGGGCCCAAGACGACGCCAATAGGGAGAAGCTGGGCACGGGGCCGCGTCTGCACCAGTCTGGGGCGGGGGCCGCGTCGTCTTGTGTGGGATGATTCGCTGCCGGTCGATGTGCGTCGGCAGTGAAGAAGACTGGCGGAGGAGGGGCTCTGGCGCGGGATTTGGCTCGGTGGAGCCGCCGACGCGAGGGCCGGGCTGGTCGAGGGGTGGCGCAGTGGATCTTGCCGGATCCAGTCCATGGCGGTGCTACACCATTGAGGGTGGAGGCGGATCGGCGTGCCAGGGGAGGTGGACGTCCGGTGCTGGTCGGAGGCAGGGAAGGGAGTCGGCCAGGGTTTGTAGGAAGGTGGGGCCTCGTCGGCGCCGGTCCGGGGCAGGGGGGATCGCTGGAGGTGGCTGTGGCGTGGAGGAAGATGCGCAGGGGGTGAGAGAGGAGTGGGTCGTGGGGGTACGGCCAGAGAGATGCGGTTGTGGATTAGGATTTTTTTCTCCGACCAAACGACACCTGAGACTCACGGTATAGATCGGACATTGCGTGAGGTGTGTGCTCGGGAGCTCTAACGAGCACTCGACCACTTTTTAGGATTTAGGATTAGAAATTACCCAGCGGCAACGGAGGCGAGAAGCGTGCTCTACCCGGCGTTCCTCGGCGTCGGATGTCGGTGCCTGTGGCCGGCGGTAGCAGGGCGGCAGTCTTGGTACCTGATGGCACGGCGGCAGGAGCCTGGCGGACGGGGCCAAAAATGACGGGCGCAAAGGCGGACTGGCGAGGGGCCGGGGAACGGCGGCAGGTCGCGGTTGAGCGAAGCAGCACCAGGCAGCACGGCGTGATGAGGGCGCACAGGGCTCCGGGGAAGGGCGGCGGCCGGCGGAGGATAGGACAGCGAACAGGCGGCGCGTGTGTGCGTTTGGGCATTCGGCACAGCGAGGAGGCCTCCTTCGGGCCTTCTTCGTGTTTTGGGCCTTGGTGGGTTGCTACTGTGCGGGCTGAACACCTAGGGAGCTGTTGTTGTGTATCGCTCATAGCGCTCGAGGGCAAATCCTCTACACGCCCTTTTGCTTCGGTTCGTCGAGCAGGCGTGTATTAACTAGCTGCTCGGCTCCTTAAGTTCGTGCTCATTAAGACTGGGCTCATTAAGCTCGTTATGCTTAACGAGCAAAAAACCTTACTCGGCTCTGTTCATTAGAAGCTTGTTAAGTTTGTGAGCGTGCGCGGGTGCCCGTTAACAGACTATGATGTGTTACAGTGTATGTGCTGAGAGTATAGGTGTGGTTTTTATAAAGAAAGATGGTGACTAAGTGAGTAAGTGTGCTAGTTTTCAACCTCCTATGGGCTTGGTTGGTTCAATTAGATGGACAGATGCTACAAAAATGTTATAACGAAGACAAAAAAAATGTATTGTGATGTACTAACTAGCTGCTCGTGAAACTTGTTAGCTCCTTCATTAAGCTCGTTAAGCTTAATGAGCTGAAAATGGTTATTGGCTATGTTCATTAAGAAGCGAACTTCAAGCTTAACAAGTTGAACTATCGAGCGCTTATCAAGCTCGCGAGCTACGAGTTTTGGGTCCAGCACTAGTCGAGCAAGCACACAGACGGAGCGAGTCGAGCGACGATTTAGCGTTCCACATATCCTGTTTTTCAAAACCTTCTGGAAGGTTCCTGGCCGGTTCAGGTCTACTTTTTTGTTTTTGTTTTTCTTGTTGTTTCTCTTATAGATGTTCACTGGTTTCCTTATCTTTTTCCCCTTTTTTGCTTTTTCAAAATGTTTACTTTTCAAAATGAAAAGGTTCAGCATTTTTACAAAATATTCATGTTTTCAAAAAATATACCTATTTTTTCAAAAATGTTCGCGTTTTAAAATATTGTTGAGAACTTCAAAAAATATTCTCATTTTCAAAAGTTGTTCACAAATTAAAAAAATGTTCGTGCTCTCAAAAAATATTTTGAAATATCAAAAAATGTTTGTATTTAAAGATTGTTCAGAATTTAAAAAATGTTAGGATTTTTAAAATTTGTTCTCATTTCGAAAAGTGTTCACATTTTCAGAAAAATCAAGCAACAGAGAATTGATTATTTTTAGGGGTAAAGCTAAGTTTTTTTTATCATAGTCCACATGTGGTGGGATACAATACGAATCGTGAGGATGAGCCAACCAAATGTGGCGTCTCGAACCAAGAGCATGCGAGTACTTAGCTAAATTTCGTGTTTCGCCGTCAACCGCATGACCTTCAAAAATAAAGTTACAACTAAAAGTTGCTGCTCGAAACTTGATCTCTATAATAATGGAACCATAGCGGCCCTGGTTGCCCTTGACGATATCGCCCGCCACTTGCTTGAAGTATGACGCAATAGTGAAATTCTGAAGAGGGGATCCTCTGCCAGGGCCAAGGCCCTCCATGCACGCTATCGCCTCCAGCGTAGCAGGATCAAGTAATCCCTCAATGACTAGTGATGAACTCCCAAGATAATTACTTGAATCATTGCGACACACTTCAGTTGCTGATCCGCCTCTTGTTCGCGTGAGACGCCCCATCCACATGGACTTTCGCATGTCCAGGAGGTGGTGTCGATGGCCTCGCATGGTTATGTCTCAACCCGGGCCGGACCAGGTTCCACGATGGGCTTCAAAAGGCCCGAACCCCAGACTCCAAGCCCGAGCCTGACCCGAAGCCCGGCAATGCACATTTTCCCAAGCCCGAGCCTGGCCTGAATGATGTTTTCCAGTGTTGTTACATGTAAGCTCAGCCCAAAAAATGCAAGAACGAAAGCCCAACCCAGCCGAATATACATCCAGGATGCAAAACAAAGCCCAGGCCCGCCCCGAGAGGCATGCCCGACCCGGCTCGTGCCGGGCTGCCCATGATCAGGTTTAGTTCTATCGAGCTGCGCTGATCGGAGGTGCAACTTGTGAGTTCATCGGCGGCTTCTCCTTGAGTAATTCGAGCTCTGTAATTAATCTATCTATGAATGTCTTAGTCGCTTGCAGACTTTGAAAGATTCCTTCGTGGATGGCCTTTCTCCGTGCCAACTATATAGCCCAGATCATTACCGCCAATTGGACAAACTCCGGGAAGCTTACTAATTTGCCCCCAAAGTTCTGTAGCACTTCCGACAAGAGAAAAATTCACCATAGGTCCATGAACTTGAGCTGGCTGATACTTAAGTACCACTACTTCAGAATACCCGAAATACAGTCCATGTATTTGCGCAAGGGGTTCACTTTGGTCCGTATAGACGAATTGAGCTACGTATTTGCTGACTTGGCCGAGTCAACCGTTGCCAACTGTGCTTTGACCGCCACTTGTGCAGCACCTGTCCACTTGTGCGTAAAATAGTAGAAGGCTGGAGGTTTTTTTTGCAAATTCGCGCACCACTCATTAAACAGCGACGCACCTGGTCGGACCGCACCGTTTCGCTCCTCTCTCTGCTCCCGCTACCCCTCTCTGCTCCCGCAACCCCTCTCTCTGCTCCCACCTTTCTCCTCATCGTCGCTGCCGAGGTCGGGCGTCGTTGGCGTCGACGGTGGCTCCGTGAGCACGTCGTCGGACGCTGAGCCGCCGTCGTCCGCGCCGTTCGGGAGGGGCCTGCGTGACGTGCCTCTTGCTCCTTCGCGTCGCCGTGATGATGCCTCGCCATCGCCAGCAGCTCCTTTGCTCGATCTGTGCAATTTAGCTCCCGTAACGAGTTCTTGGACGCATCAATTGCGCGTGGGAGCTAGGGTTTGGCCGTTTGACGCATCAATTGCAGCTCCTTCGTTTGGTCTCTGACGGATTGGGTGTGGGGGGTGGTAGGGTTTTAGCAGTTAGTGGAGATCTTTCTGACAGGACAAAAATAGGGCTGCGTCATGGGGGGTTTGCAGTAGATGGCCATGTTTGTAGAGATCTAGAGTGGTTATGGTTCTTTCTCCCCCCCAATTCATCGGTCCAGGGGTCTAGGGTTTAAGCAGTAAAGTTTGCTTTCCTGTCAGAGTGTTAATTGGACCAAAAATTGTTGTCATTTGTAATTACATTGTCTCAGATTAACCAAAGATGGTTGCTTTTCGACCAGTAAGATCATACATTTGTTAATTGGAGCCTCTCCTGCCCCAATATCTGTTTTTCTTTCTGAAAAAGTAAAAAAGTCTGAATGTTTGAACTGTCTGAACCTCTCTGTAGTCTGAAATGTCTGAACTTTTTCAACTTGATTGTTTTGCAGGTCACTTAAGCAACCACTTCTCTATTGAGGTCATACATGGTGTCTACTTTCTAGTGTGCTGGCAAGCATAGGGGTTATCACAAAGGTCACTCCATTTGGTATGATTATTGTGACATAGATAATTGGACACCTGATGTTGTTGCCAGTCTAGTGGAGGAAATTGGATATGAGTTTGAGGGCGGGATCGGGCTTATTGGTGTGTTCTGGCTTGACAAAGGTACAAGAATGGATTAAGAGAGATTAAGATGGGAGACAACACTATGACAGAGAACATGAAGGATTGTGTTCTTAATGGGAATCATTTTCAGTAAATATTTCTTGATCATGATGAGAGCCTGAGATCATATATTTCTCCTGTTCCTGTTCATTCTGATGATGAGGATCCTCCATTTGCCAAATTCAGTGGAAGTAGGCCAAAGAAAGAGCAAGTGCATGATCAAGAGCATGAGGAGCAAGAGGAGCAGGCTGAGCTCACTGTAGTGGAACAGGAGCTGGCTCAACATGATCAAGAGCATGAGGAGCAAGAGGAGCAGGCTGAGCTCACTGTAGTGGAACAGGAGCTGGCTCAGCATGATCAAGAGCATGATTCTGATCAAGATCATGAGCAAGATGAAGCAGAGTCAGAAAGTGGAGCAGAGTCAGAAGAAGATGATTCCATACCAAGTCCACCCCAGCCTGGAACTACTTACCTTTCATCTCAGTTTGGGTTTAGGGCAAGGAAATCTTGTAGGTTGTTGAACATGGATGCAGCAGACACAGTAGTGCAGGATTCAGATGAAGATTATATTCCACAAATTGTTGATTCAGACATTGATCTGCAGGATGATGATGACTTGTTTGACAAACATGTTGATTGTGAGAAGGGCAAAGGACCAGCAGTCCAAGAAGAAGTTGATGATCCTACTAAAGATGTGGATATTTGTCTGCCATCCTCTGATGAAGATAAGGTGAAGCTGAATTTCAAAAGTTTTAGAGAGGAAGACCTGACTAAACCAAAGTTTCAAGTTGGCCAGACCTTTGGATCTGTTGAGTTCCTTAGGAAAGCTATCAAAGAGTATAGCTGTCAGGAGAGAGTTGACATTAGGTGCCCTAGAAATGATAGGAAAAGACTGAATGCCATTTGTGAAGATGGGTGCCCTTGGACCTTGTCTACATCATTTGATGGGAGAATCAACTGCTTCATGATCAAGAAATACAACCCAAAGCATACATGCATAAAGAAATGGTGTGTTAAGTCATTCACTGCTCCTTTTATGGCTGGAAAATATCTTGATTCTTTCAGAGCAGATGAAAACATGAACATGAAATTTTTTCAAGGGTGGTTCGAGAAAGATTGGAACATGACAAAGAACAAGAAGCAAGCTTAGAAGGGCTAAGAGGTTAGTGAAGAAAGTTATTGAAGGTGATGAGTTGGAGCAAGACAACAAAGATGTGGGATTATGCTCAAGAATTGAGAAGATCAAACCTAGGTAGTTCTTTCTATGTGGGTGTCAGTAATGGCATATTTGCAAGTTGTTATTTCTCTCTGGATGCCTACAAAAGGGGTTTCATGCAAGCTTGTAGGCCTCTCATTTGTTTGGATGGATGCCACCTGAAGACAAAGTATGGAGGTGTTATCTTTGTGTCTTTGTTGGCATGGATCCTAATGACTGCATTTACCCTCTAGCTTTTGCAGTTGTTGAGGTAGAGAACACTGACACATGGAAATGGTTTCTGTCAAATCTGAAAAGTGACTTGGGAATTGTAAACACAGAGCCATGGACTATAATGTCAGACAAGCAAAAGGGCCTGATCAAGGGAGTGAGGCAGCACTTTCCTGATGCAGAGCACAGACACTGTGTTAGGCATATCTGGCAGAATTTTCAGCAAACACACAAAGGAGATGTTCTTAAAAACCAGCTATGGAAGTGTGCAAGGAGCACAACACCAGAACTGTGGGCTGCAAGCATGGAGGAAATGAAGGTCATAAGCCTAGAAGCATACAAGTGGCTTGAGCAGCTACCACCCAACACTTGGGTTAGGGGCTTCCAAAGAGAATTGGTCAAGTGTGATATCCTTCGAACAACAAGCTGTGAGGTTTTCAACAAATATATTCTTGAGGCTAGGGAGATGCATCTCGGATCAATGATTGACAAGATCAAAACACAGCTCATGGTCGGGTTCTACAACAAAAGAAAAGAGGCAGAGACCTGGCCCGGTTCAATATGCCCAAAAATTAGGAAAAGAATTGAGAAGAATATAGAGTGTCACTACATGCATGGTTTCAGGGCTGGTGATGGCATCTTTCAAAGTTGACAACAGGAACAGGACATACATTGTTGACTGAAGGAAGAAAGTTGTACATGCAAAAGGTGGGATCTTAGTGGAGTTCCATGTCACCATGCAATTGCTTGTCGCAGACATGAGAGGATTGATCCCGAGAGTTTGGTGCACCCTATTACAAGATAGAAGCATTCAAGCTAGCATACAAACCCATTATCAAGCCTTGCGAGAGATAGGAGTGAGTGGCAGAAGATGAATGGCTGTGAAATCAAGCCACCTGTCTTTGAAAAAAAAAGTAGGGAGGCCTTCAAACAAAAGTAGGAGAAAACAGCCTTATGAGATTGAAAAGAAAGATGGAACTAAGGTGATGAGCAGACATGGAATCACAATAACATGCTCATACTGCCATGAAACAGGCCACAACATCAAAGGATGTAATCTCAAAAAGGTTGGCATTTTGCCAAATCTAGCAGAGAGAACAACAAGAAGGGGTCCAAGGGCCATTCCTGCTGATGTTTCAGATGATGAAATTGTTGTGGCACAACAAGATGATGGCCAAGGTACACATGAGGAGGTTCAGGTCACACAAGATGATGGCCAACTTACACAGGAGGAGGTTCATGTTGATGACCAAGTATCACATGAGGAGGCCCATGTTGATGGCCATGATACACATGAGGAGGTCATTGTCACACAAGATGATGAGGTCATTGTCTCACAAGATGATGGAGTAGATGCACCAGTTGTTTTTCACGCAAATTCTCCACTTTTGTCCTTTAATTTTGACCTCTTTTGTCCAGTCATTTTTGTTGTACTGGTGTTTTCATGTGATGTTTGTTTTGTACAGGTGCAGGACTTTGGATTTACAATGCTTCATAGGATGCAACAATCCAGACCTGTGTCTAGAGAAGAACCTGAAATCATTTTGCCAGATTCCTCATTCATCTCAAATGCAGCCAGTTCTCACAATGCAAAGATGATAACAACAGCTACAAATGAAGGCAACCTGACCATGAAGTTCTGCAGATGAAGAGAGACAAAGAAAGACAGATGGCAGCCAGAGAGATGCAAGACTTGAGGCCATGAATGAGATGGCAGAGAAGAAAGCAGAGGAGGCGAAGCAAAAAGGAAAGAAATTGCAAGGAGGAAAGCGAGTCTTCACAAAGAAGAAGAAGAGCAGCACAAGAGAAGAAAGCTTTGGAATCTGCGAGAAGGAAGGAAGCTGCAGAAGAAGAAAAAAGCTGCATTGCAAGAAGAGAAGGAGGCGAGCCCTTGAAGCAATGGCAGCTAAAGCAGAGGCAAGATCAAGAGAAAAGAAGATCAAGAAGCAAAGAGAACTATGGCAGCATCAAGAGAAAAGAAGATCAAGAAGCAAAGAAGATCTGACAAGAAGAGGCCAAGAGATTAAGAGCTGAGCAGAGGAAGCGAGGCGGGACCAAGTGGACATGTGCCAAAGAAGCCGAAGAGAGTGAACATGTTTGATGAGTTTAGATGATTCAGTGCTTTTGCACTTGTAATTTTTTGGCCAAAAACTTGAATGAGACTCTTTGAAACTGTTGGAGTTGGGATGATTCAGTGCTTTTTGCACTTGTAATATTTTGGCAAAAACTACAATGAGACTCTTTGAACTGTTTGGAAATGTGAAGATTCAGTGGCTTCATACTGCCATTCTAAAGTTGTCTGAATTTAGTTAAGACAGTTATGCGAATAAAGAGAACTCAAATTCAGTTGCATATTATTCAGTTGCATATTAAAATTAAAAATTAAAACAAAAAGGTTGGCACAGTGTCGAACCCGGGACACGTGGCGTGATAAGCAGGTGCAATGCCAAGTGTGATAGGAGCGGTGCTTTGCTCAAGTGTTACTTGACAACCTACTTAGTATATTTCCACTCCTCCAAACTACTTAACTGAATTTTTACAGTTATGCGAATTGAGTTTGAAAAGCTAACTGATTTGATTATAGTTAATGAATCTTAAAAGTTATGCGAATTTAGTTAAGATGAAATTGATTAAGTTAAAGATTCAGACAAAAATTCAGCTAAGATTCAAAACCTTAGCAGCTACTTCTTTTGGATTGTTGCCTTATATAGCAACAAGAGATTTTTTGGATTGTTGCCTTAAATAGCAACAAGACTGCATCAACACCATTACATACCAACAAAGCACTTTTGGATTCTCGCCACTTTTGCATCGGCACAAATATAGCATCACAGCCAGCTCAACACTTATATAGCATCAAAAGCCGCTTCAACGAGTTCAATGATGAAATTACAAATAACTTATGTGCTTAATATACAAGCACACCTAACAAACTAATATTTTATAACTTATATGCTGAAAATCAGATATTTCAGCATACCTAACTCTTCGAATCGCATCTTCTTAATGCCTTCTCGCAATCGCATCATCTTGATTCTTCAACTTCGAGGCGCTCGAGCGGCGAACCTCCATGTCATTGCCACCTTCCTCTTCTTCTTCCTATCTTGCTGCACTGCGACGTCCACCTGTGCTTGAAGGGCCAGCACCACCTCCACCTCACCGCTTGACGATGTCGGAACATCCGGAAGAAGCTCGGCGTCAATGGGGTGGTGCTTGTCACCCTCCCTGGCGACAGGCACCACCATCTGGACCTCCTGCTCGGGGACGACGGGGGGCGCCGCCACCTTGACCTTCGGCTCGTCGTCGAGAGGACAATCACCTCTGGCTCCTCCGAGCGGTCGACCAGACAGTCGGGCGTGGCCGAGTCTTCGTCGGGCAGTCGTACTCCGACTCGGAGGAGATGTACTCCGAGACGTCGTCGCGCCCGAGGCGGTCGGGCTGGTAGTGGTCCCAGTACGCCGTGTTGATAGGCGCGGGAAGGGCCAGATCGACGTTGTGGACGCGCTCCGTTCGCGAGCCAACGCACAATGGATCCGGCTGGCGCGGCGCGGCGGCGGACCGGTACATCCACCACCGGGCTCGCTGCCCCGGGTCGTCAGAGCGCGTCTCCTGCATCGCGAAGCGGAGGACGAGCGCAGGAGGGATACCTTCGGGGTCGTCGCAGGCGTGGTCGAGCTCGTCGTCGGTCATCACCTTCAGGAGGCCACTTCCCGATCTCCGTCAGGTCTGCGCGCATCGCCCTGTCACCGCGTGCGAGGTCATCGATGACCCTCTTCCAGGCGGGGCTGTTCTCCATGTACGCGGCGGCGGTGTGGTGGTCGGCGGCGAGGGTTTCTTGAAGGCTGCGTGGGGGTTTGGTGCGGGGTAACCGAGGCGACGCGGTGGACTGAGGGGAGAGTGGAGAGTGGAGCGGTGGGTGGGTGGGCTTAAAGAGCAGACAAGGAAACGGAAGAGGCGTGAGCCATTGGGCCACTAGCAACTGCAAAATAGGTAGGTTAGTACCTGCCCTTGATCAAAGCACTACTTCTTACCACACTGGCATTGCCACCAACGTTCAATACCACAGGTCCTGGGTTCGAGACCTAGGCAAAACTCTTTTTGTGATTTTTTTCTTTAAGAATAATCATTACAGCATACAAATTCAGTCATACAAAACAGCTATGCAGACATATAAATTGAGACAAATTCAGTGTTATAAAACAAAGCAGCAACAGAATCGCAGACATATAAATTCGCACAAATTCAGGCATAAAATTCAGGCTAATTTAGTCATATAAGATGAGATAGTTAACTTCAACTTCAATATCTGAGCTTAACACAATTTAGTTGACACAAATCCAGGAGGAAAGATACAAAGTTGTTTTTACAATGACACAGATTCAATCAAATTCATTCAAGATGCCCTTGACTTCCTTATCTTCTCCTTGGTGGCCTCTTTGTGTTTGAATAGGTCACCAATCATGTACTCAAGCTTCCTTTTCTCATGCTTCAAGTCATCCCTCTCTTGCCTTTGCTTGGTCCCTCTCTTTCTCTGCTTTAACCACGAGTACACGATGAATGTTGGTTCTTGACTTGTCGCAATCTTCTTCTTCTCAAGTTCTTCCTTTAGATCAGTCAGAGTAAGTTGTGTGCTGCCTAGTTGGCTCATTGCCTGCTCCTTCTCAGCCACAATCTTAGCAAAATCAAGCTTGAAATGCCTCAACTCATTCTCCATCTTCTTCTTCTCTTCAAGAACCTTCAAATTTTCTTCAACACTCACAACATTCTGTCTGAGCCTCTGTTTTTTCTCCTCTTCATACATGGTCCATATATTAGCTAGGCTCATCTTCAGAGCATCAGGCCACTCAGGGTCAACCCACTCAACATATCTGCATTTGGGTACTTCCTAACAATTTAGAACATAAAAAAAGAGATTCAGTTAACTGCCAGTATTCAGTACAAAGAGAAAAATGTTTAACAGTGCCAAATGCAAAAAAATTACTAACCTTTTGTGCACAAGCTAGAAACCTTCTGCCAGTATCAACAGATTCAAATGCCACATTCTTCTCACACAAAGATCCTGTTGGGGAACGTAGTAATTTCAAAAATTTTCCTACGCACACGCAATATCATGGTGATGACATAGCAACGAGGGGAGAGTGTTGTCTACGTACCCTCGTAGACCGAAGCGGAAGCGTTGACACAGCGTAGTGGAAGTAGTCGTACGTCTTCCCGGTTCAACCGATCCAGGCACCATTACTCCGGCACCTCCGAGTTCTTGACACACGTACAGCTCGATGACGCACCCTCGTTCTCCAATCTAGTAGAGGTTCCGAGGGGGAGTTCCGTCAGCACGACGGCGTGGTGACGATCTTGATGTTCTCCTGTCGCAGGGCTTCGCCTAAGCACCACTACAATAATATCGTGGAGGGGGGCACCGCACACGGCTAAGGAACGATCTCAATGATCAACTTGTGTGTCTATGGGGTGCCCCTACCCCCGTATATAAAGGAGTGGAGGAGGGGGAGGGCCGGCCCTCTCTATGGCGCGCCCTAGGGGAGTCCTACTCCCATCGGGAGTAGGATTCCCCCTTTCCTAATCCAACTAGGAACCCTTCCATATAGTAGGAGTAGGAGAGAAGGAAAGGGAAGAGAGAAGGAGAAGGAAGGAAGGGGGCGACCCCCCTCCCTAGTCCAATTCGGACTAGCCAAAGGGGAGGGGTGCGGCCACCCTTTAGGCCCTCTCTCTCTTTTCCCGTATGGCCCAATGAGGCCCAATACGAATTCCGTAACTCTCGGTACTCGAAAAATACCGAATCACTCGGAACCTTTCCGAACTCCGAATATAGTCGTCCAATATATCGTTCTTTACGTCTCGACCATTTCGAGACTCCTCGTCATGTCCCCGATCTCATCCGGGACTCCGAACTCATTCGGTACATCAAAACTCATAAACTCATAATATAACTGTCATCGAAACCTTAAGTGTGCGGACCCTACGGTTCGAGAACAATGTAGACATGACCTAGAACTATTCTCGGTCAATAACCAATAGCGGGACCTGGATGCCCATATTGGCTCCTACATATTCTACGAAGATCTTTATCGGTCAAACCGCATAACAACATACGTTGTTCCCTTTGTCATCGGTATGTTACTTGCCCGAGATTCGATCGTCGGTATCCAATACCTAGTTCAATCTTGTCACCGGCAAGTCTCTTTACTCGTTCTGTAATGCATCATCTCGTAACCAACTCATTGGTTACATTGCTTGCAAGGCTTATCATGATGTGCATTACCGAGAGGGCCCAGAGATACCTCTCCGACAATCGGAGTGACAAAACCTAATCTCGAAATACGCCAACTCAACATGTACCTTCGGAGACACCTGTAGTACTCCTTTATAATCACCCGATTCGTTGTGACGTTTGGTAGTACCAAAGTGTTCCTCCGTAAACGGAGTTGCATAATCTCATAGTTACGAGAACATGTATAAGTCATGAAGAAAGCAATAGCAACATACTAAGCGATCAAGTGCTAGGCTAACGGAATGGGTCATGTCAATCACATCATTCTCCTAATGATGTGATCACGTTAATCAAATGACAACTCTTTTGTCCATGGCTAGGAAACATAACCATCTCTGATAAACGAGCTAGTCAAGTAGAGGCATACTAGTGACACTATGTTTGTCTATGTATTCACACATGTATTATGTTTCCGGTTAATACAATTCTAGCATGAATAATAAACATTTATCATGAAATAAGGAAATAAATAATAACTTTATTATTGCCTCTAGGGCATATTTCCTTCAGTCTCCCACTTGCACTAGAGTCAATAATCTAGTTCACATCACCATGTGATTTAACACCAATATTCATATCTGTATATGATTAACACCCATAGTTCACATCATCATGTGACCAACATCCAAAGGGTTTACTAGAGTCAATAATCTAGTTCACATCGTTATGTGATTAACACCCAAAGAGTACTAAGGTGTGATCATGTTTTGCTCATGAGAGAAGCTTAGTCAACAGGTCTGTCATATTCAGATCCGTATGTATTTTGCAAATATTTTATGTTCATAATGTTCTGCACGGAGCTACTCTAGCTAATTGCTCCCACTTTCAATATGTATCCAGGTTGAGACTTAGAGTCATCTGGATCAGTGTAAAAGTTTGCACTGATGTAACTTTTACAACAAATTCTTTTATCAATTCCATAATCGAGAAACATCTCCTTAGTCCTTACTAAGGATATTCTTGACCAATGTCCAGTGATCTACTCCTAGATCACTATTGTACTCCCTTGCCAAATACAGTGCAAGGTATACAATAGGTCTGGTACATAGCATAGCATACTTTATAGAACCTATGGTGAGGCATAGGGAATGATTTTCATTCTCTTTCTATTTTCTCTTTGTGGTCGGGATTTGAGTCTTACTCAATTTCATACCTTTGCAACACAGACAAGAACTCTTTCTTTGACTGTTCTATTTTGAACTACTTCAAAATCTTGCCAAGGTATGTACTCATTGAAAATCTTATCAAGCGTCTTGATCTATCTCAATAGATCTTGATGCTCAATACGTAAGTAGCTTTTACTGAGGCCTTTTCTTTTTTTAAAGAACTCCTTTAAAACACTCCTTTATGCTTTGCAGAAAAATTCTACATCATTTCTGATCAACAATATGTCACTCACATATACTAATCAGAAAGGCTGTAGTGCTCCCACTCACTTTATTGTAAATACAGGCTTCATCGTAAGTCCATATAAAACTATATGCTTTGATCAACTTATCAAAGCGTATATTCCAACTCCGAGATGCTTGCACCAGTCCATAGATGGATCGCTGGAGCTTGCACATTTTGTTAGCACCTTTAGGATTGAAAAAACCTTCTAATTGCATCATATACAACTCTTCTTTAATAAATCCATTAAGGAATGCAGTCTTTACATCCATTTGCCAGATTTCATAAAATGTGGCAATTGCTAACATGATTCAGACAGACTTAAGCATCGATACAAGTGAGAAAATCTCATCGTATTCAACACCTTGAACTTGTTGAAAAACCTTTCGCAACAAGTCGAGCTTGGTAGATAGTAATACTACTATCAGTGTCCGTCTTCCTCCTGAAGATCCATTTATTTAACATGGCTTGCTGATCATCGAGCAAGTCAATCAAAGTCCAAACTTTGTTCTCATACATGGATCATATCTCAGATTTTATGGCCTCGAGCCATTTCGCGGAATCTGGGCTCATCATCGCTTCCTCATAGTTCATAGGTTCATCATGGTCTAGTAACATGACTTCCAGAACAGGATTACCGTACCACTCTGGTGCGGATCATACTCTGGAAGACCTACGAGGTTCTGTAGTAACTTGATCAAAAGTTTCATGATCATCATCATTAGCTTCCTCACTAATTGGTGTAGGAATCACTGGAACTGATTTCAGTGATGAACTATTTTCCAATTCAGGAGAAGGTACAAATTACCTTATCAAGCTCTACTTTCCTCCCACTCACTTCTTTCGAGAGAAACTCCTTCTCTAGAAAGGATCCATTCTTAGCAACGAATATTTTGCCTTCGGATCTGTGATAGAAGGTGTACCCAACAGTTTCCTTTGGGTATTCTATGAAGATGCACTTCTCCGATTTAGGTTCGAGCTTATCAGGATGAAACTTTTTCACATAAGCATCGCAGCCCCAAACTTTAAGAAACAACAGCTTAGGTTTACTGCTAAACCATAGTTCATACGGTGTCGTCTCAACGGATTTAGATGGTGCCCTATTTAAACGTGAATGCAGCTGTCTCTAATGCATAACCCCAAAACGATAGTGGTAAACTGATAAGAGACATCATAGATCGCACCATATCAAATAAAGTGCGGTTACGACGTTCGGACACACCATAACGATGTGGTGTTCCAGGTGGCGTGAGCTGTGAAACTATTCCACATTGTTTTAATATGAAGGCCAAACTCGTAACTCAAATATTCTCCTCCACAATCAGATCGCAGAAACTTTATTTTCTTGTTACGATGATTTTCCACTTCACTCTGAAATTCTTTGAACCTTTCAACTATTTCAGACTTATGTTTCATCAAGTAGATATACCCATATCTGCTCAAATCATCTGTGAAGGTCATAAAATAACGATACTTGCCACGAGCCTTCATACTCATTGGTCTGCATACATTAGTATGTATTATTTCCAATAAGTCAGTAGCTCGTTCCATTGTTCCGAAGAACGGAGTTTTAGTCATCTTGCCCAAAAGGCACAGTTCGCAAGCATCAAATGATTCATAACCAAGTGATTCCGAAAATCCATCTTTATGGAGTTTCTTCATGCGCTTTACACCGATATGACCCAAACGGCAGTGCCACAAATAAGTTGCACTATCATTATTAACTTTGCATCTTTTGGCTTCAATATTACGAATATGCGTATCACACGATCGAGATCCAACAAACCATTTTCATTGGGTGTATGACCATAGAAGGTTTTATTTATGTAAACAGAACAACAATTATTCTCTAACTTACATGAATAACCGTATTGCAATAAACATGATCAAATCATATTCATGCTCAACGCAAACACCAATAACACTTATTTAGGTTTAACACTAATCCCGAAAGTATAGGGAGTGTGCGATGATGATCATATCAATCTTGGAACTATTTCCAATACACATCGTCACTTCACCCTTTAACTAGTCTCTGTTTATTCTGCAACTCCCGTTTCGAGTTTCTAATAGCAACTGAACTAGTATCAAATACTGAGGGGTTGCTATAAACACTAGTAAAGTACACATCAATAACATGTATAACAAATATACTTATGTTCACTTTGCCATCCTTCTTATCCGCCAATCACTTGGGGTAGTACCTCTTCCAGTGACCAGTCCCTTTGCAGTAGAAGCACTTAGTCTCAGGCTTAGGTCCAGACTTGGGCTTCTTCACTTGAGAAGCAACTTGCTTGCCGTTCTTTTGAAGTTCCCTTCTATCCCTTTGCCCTTTTTCTTGAAACTAGTGGTCTTGTTAACCATCAACACTTGATGTTTTTTCTTGATTTCTACCTTCGTCGATTTCAACATCACGAAGAGCTCGGGAATCGTTTTCGTCATCCCTTGCATATTATAGTTCATCACAAAGTTCTAGTAACTTAGTGATGGTGACTAGAGAATTCTGTCAATCACTATCTTATCTGGAAGATTAACTCCTACTTGTAGGGCTAGGCATTCGGTTAATATGGTTATTACGGTTCGGTTTATTCGGTTTTTTATAGTTTCGATTTTAGAGAAATGGCAACCGAAATAATCAAACAAAAATTAGCAACCGAACCATATTAACCTAAATATATCGGTTTGGTTTATTCGGTTAACCGGAAAACCGAAGTACGTAACTCCACCCGGCTGCTGCCCATTATTCTCAGCATTCTGCTCTCCCTCTGTGACCACCGCTAAGCTCTCAGATTCTTGATTGGCGATGTCTTCATTTGGTTCTGACATCTACAAATTGGACAAGAATATGATTAGTCACTGTTCAATTTGGTTAAGCAAACAACTGTACTGTGTATAAAACACAAGATCATGTGGAACATGAAAAGTATTATATAAGGGAGAATACATGTGATGCCTCTAAGTGTGCAGCTTTCATTTTGTACCATTTTTAGGGAATTTGGTACGTATTATATATGTTTGTTTTAGACTGCTAGATGGATTCACCCCATAAACTTTCTAAGAACATATGGATCAGAATAAGCACATGCACTAAACCATAGACTAATAATTAATTTGTTCCATTACGCACGCACACTGCACATGTACACGAGAATATCTATGGATAGAAATCGTACAAGTACTTGCTGATACACTAGCTCTCATGGCAATCTTTTCATGCAAAACAATACTAAAATATTCGTACTAGTAGTAGATCAAACTGATCACTTGCATGGAGTTACGTTCGTAGTGTACTAGGTACTTGTACTAAGATTTGAGAGATTAGAACTTGGAGAAGCAAGCGGATGGCTTACGTCCGTCTCAACCACAGGATTTGTTGCTGACCGCCGAACGCTAACTCGCCGGAGCCGACTCGATGAGTAGCTGATCTGGCATCTAGGGTTGGAGAGGAGAGGGCGCCGCCTGACGAAAGGATCGAGCGATGGGCGGTGACTAGGGTTTCACGTACATGTGAAAGTCGGATGATTTATATCTATACATTAGGCAAATCAGAGGCTGTTGGGCCGAAGGACGAATGGCCGCTCACAGGTCGCAGCCATAATCACGTACGGGTGGGGTGGCCATCGTAAGAAACAACGGTTTCTTCGGTGATTTCGGTTTGTGACCGCATGAAACCGAAGTTGCACCGGAACACCGAATAGAAAATAAAATTGCCACCGAACCAAAAAACCATACACCGAATAAACACATAAATCGGTTAAATCGGTTCGGTTCGGTCCGGTTTTTCGGTTTTCGGTGTGAGTGTGCCCAACTCGGGTATTTGCTTGAAATATTAACTTCAACTCCTGAAACATCTTATATGGTCCATGACGTTCAAAAACGTCTTTGAAGTCCCGTTTCTAAGCCGTTAAGCATGGTGCACTAAACTATCAAGTAGTCATCATATTGAGCTAGCTAAACGTTCATAACGTCTGCATCTGCTCCTGCAATAGGTCTGTCACCTAGCGGTGCATCAGGGACATAATTTTTCTGTGCAGCAATGAGGATAAACCTCATGTCACGGATCTAATCCGCATCATTGCTACTAACATCTTTCAACACAGTTTTCTCTAGGAACATATCAAAATAAACATATGAAAGCAACAACGCGAGCTATTGATCTACAACATAATTTGCAAAATACTACTAGGACTAAGTTCATGATAAATTAAAGTTCAATTAATCATATTACTTAAGAACTCCCACTTAGATAGACATCCCTCTAATCCTCTAAGTGATCACGTGATCCAAATCAACTAAACCATGTCCGATCATCACGTGAGATGGAGTAGTTTCAATGGTGAACATCACTATGTTGATCATATCTACTATATGATTCACGCTCAACCTTTCGGTCTCCGTGTTCCGAGGCCACATCTGTATATGCTAGGCTCGTCAAGTTTAACCTGAGTATTCCGCGTGTGCAACTGTTTTGCACCCGTTGTATTTGAACGTAGAGCCTATCACACCCGATCATCACGTGGTGTCTCAGCACGAAGAACTTTCGCAACGGTGCATACTCAGGGAGAACACTTCTTGATAATTAGTGAGAGATCATCTTAAAATGCTACCGTCTAACAAAACATAATAAGATGTATAACAGATAAAAATATGTGACATGATATGGCCATGATCATCTTGCGCCTTTGATCTCCATCTCCAAAGTACTGTCATGATCTTTATCGTCACCGGCACGACACCATGATCTTCATCATCTTGATCTATATCAATGTGTCGTCACATGGTTGTCTCGCCAACTATTGCTCTTGCAACTATTGCTATCGCATAGCGATAAAGTAAAGCAATTATTTGGCACTTGCATCTTATGCAACAAAGAGACAACCATAGGGCTTCTGCCAGTTGCCGATAACTTTAACAAAACATGATCATCTCATACAACAACTTATATCTCATCACGTCTTGACCATATCACATCACAACATGCCCTGCAAAAACAAGTTAGACGTCCTCTACTTTGTTGTTGCAAATTTTACGTGGCTGCTACGGGCTTAGCAAGAACCGTTCTTACCTACGCATCAAAACCACAACGATAGTTTGTCAAATAGACTCCGTTTTAACCTTCGCAAGGACCGGGCATAGTCACACTCGGTTCAACTAAAGTTGGAGAAACAGACACCCGCTAGTCACCTGTGTGCAAAGCACGGCGGTAAAACCAGTCTCGCGTAAGCGTACGCGTAATATCGGTCCGGGCCGCTTCATCCAACAATACCGCTGAACCAAAGTATGACATGCTGGTAGGCAGTATGACTTATATCGTCCACAACTCACTTGTGTTCTACTCGTGCATATAACATCAAACCATAAAAACCTAGGCTCGGATGCCACTGTTGGGGAACGTAGTAATTTCAAAAATTTCCTACGCACACGCAAGATCATGGTGATGACATAGCAACGAGGGGAGAGTGTTGTCTCGCACCCTCGTGAGACCAAGCGAAGCGTTGACACAGCGTAGTGGAAGTAGTCGTACGTCTTCCCGGTTCAACCGATCCAGGCACCGTTACTCCGGCACCTCCGAGTTCTTGACACACGTACAGCTCGATGACGCACCCTCGTTCTCCAATCCAGTAGAGGTTCCGAGGGGGAGTTCCGTCAGCACGACGGCGTGGTGACGATCTTGATGTTCTCCTGTCGCAGGGCTTCGCCTAAGCACCGCTACAATATGACCGAGGTGTAATATCGTGGAGGGGGGCACCGCACACGGCTAAGGAACGATCTCAATGATCAACTTGTGTGTCTATGGGGTGCCCCTACCCCCGTATATAAAGGAGTGGAGGAGGGGGAGGGCCGGCCCTCTCTATGGCGCGCCCTAGGGGAGTCCTACTCCCATCGGGAGTAGGATTCCCCCTTTCCTAGTCCAACTAGGAACCCTTCCATATAGTAGGAGTAGGAGAGAAGGAAAGGGAAGAGAAAAGGAGAAGGAAGGAAGGGGGCGCCCCCCCTGCCTAGTCCAATTCGGACTAGCCAAAGGGGAGGGGTGCGGCCACCCTTTAGGCCCTCTCTCTCTTTTCCCGTATGGCCCAATGAGGCCCAATACGAATTCCGTAACTCTCCGGACTCGAAAAATACCCAATCACTCGGAACCTTTCCGAACTCCGAATATAGTCGTCCAATATATCGATCTTTACGTCTCGACCATTTCGAGACTCATCGTCATGTCCCCGATCTCATCCGGGACTCCGAACTCCTTCGGTACATCAAAACTCATAAACTCATAATATAACTGTCATCGAAACCTTAAGCGTGCGGACCCTACGGTTCGAGAACAATGTAGACATGACCTAGAACTATTCTCGGTCAATAACCAATAGCGGGACCTGGATGCCCATATTGGCTCCTACATATTCTACGAAGATCTTTATCGGTCAAACCGCATAACAACATACGTTGTTCCCTTTGTCATCGGTATGTTACTTGCCCGAGATTCGATCGTCGGTATCCAATACCTAGTTCAATCTCGTCACTGGCAAGTCTCTTTACTCGTTCTGTAATGCATCATCTCGTAACCAACTCATTGGTTACATTGCTTGCAAGGCTTATCATGATGTGCATTACCGAGAGGGCCCAGAGATACCTCTCCGACAATCGGAGTGACAAAACCTAATCTCGAAATACGCCAACTCAACATGTACCTTCGGAGACACCTGTAGTACTCCTTTATAATCACCTAGTTACGTTGTGACGTTTGGTAGTACCCAAAGTGTTCCTCCGGTAAACGGGAGTTGCATAATCTCATAGTTACAGGAACATGTATAAGTCATGAAGAAAGCAATAGCAACATACTAAACGATCAAGTGCTAGGCTAACGGAATGGGTCATGTCAATCACATCATTCTCCTAATGATGTGATCACGTTAATCAAATGACAACTCTTTTGTCCATGGCTAGGAAACATAACCATCTCTGATAAACGAGCTAGTCAAGTAGAGGCATACTAGTGACACTATGTTTGTCTATGTATTCACACATGTATTATGTTTCCGATTAATACAATTCTAGCATGAATAATAAACATTTATCATGAAATAAGGAAATAAATAATAACTTTATTATTGCCTCTAGGGCATATTTCCTTCAGATCCATGCCCACATCTAAAGCTAGGCAGATATGTAGCCAAGCCACTCCATTCCTCAAAGGATATTGTGGCAGGTGGCTAAAACAAAAGAGAGACATTTTGAATCAATTGAGAGAGAAACCCTAGCTGAGAAACCCTAGCTGAGAAACCATAGACTGGATTTGTGTGAGATTGAGGAGCACACTAACCTTGCTGGTCACAGAGTCATCTTCAGAAGAACTGGGAAGATCATCCCAGGACACCATGGTTGCTGCTAGCTGAAGATGACAAGGGGATCTGTTGGGGTTATTGGACTGGTGGAAGGGATCTGGTGGTGCAAGATGAAAGATGAGGAAGAAGAAGGGGATCTGGTGGTGGTGGTCGACTGGTGGACCAAAGCAACATGTAAGTTGGTGGGTGGGTGTTTGCAGCAGGTGCAAGTTGGTGGGTGGGTGTTTGCAGCAGCTGGTGAGTACAGCAATAAGTTTGCAAAGTTTGCAAAGTTAGTTCAGTACAACAATTAATTTGAAAGCAATGAGGTTAACTAAATTCAGTTAACTATTAAAACTCAGTGAACTAAATTCAGTAAGCAATGAGGTTAACTAAATTCAGTACACTTCTGACATTAAATACATCTGTCAGTTTTTTCAAACCAATTAGGTCTAGCATTTCAAAGCAAGTAGGTCAAGGAGGCTTCACATTACTGACATATTATCCATTACAACAACCATTACGACTAAGCATTACTGAGCAAACGAAAGCAACCATTTTAGTATGCTCAGTTTACACACCTGCACCTACTGAATTAACAACACTTCACTTCTTCATAATTAAGGTGAAACACATCACACAAAGCACTATAACAAAAGCCATGAGCAGCTTTAGCAGCAACAAAATCTCTCTGCCTAACCCTAAAAGCATAGCAATTTGCTGCTTGGTAGCATACTTATTCTCACTGGAGCTGCCATAATTATCTCTTCCAGCCCTGCCTCTCCCAGCCATGACCCTTCCAGCTGTGCCTCTGCCTGCCATTGATTCTGTCCTCTGCCTCTCAAGCTCTTCCCTCTTGTCCTCAACAGCACCAATTGCATCTACAGCAGCATCACCAACCAGACGCCTTGTGTCAACCAGATGCTGCACATACTCAAGCTCCCCGTGCCAGAAATCACAAGTGACCTGATTAATCAATCAGTGGCAAAATTTGTTAACCAACTGCATTGCTCTAAACTACTGCATGAATCTACTGAACTGGCACTTACATGGTGGTTCACGCACTTGTAGAAGATCCATCCATCGTGCTCATCGGTGCTAGACCGGTAGAACCTCACCTGCTCGCCGCAATCCGGGCACCCGATCAGTGGTACAGCAACGGAGCGGCCACGCAACACTGAGCGGATGGAGCTGGAGGACGACATGAAGGAGGAGACAGAGAAGGCGGAGGAGGGCGTCGGCAATGGCTGCGGCGGCGGAAGGCGACGCCGGCGGCGCGGACGGGAGTTGGCTAGGGTTTGGAGCAGCGGAGAGAGCGAGAGGGAGGAGACAGAGGAGGCGGAGAGGTAGCGGAGAGCAAGAGGGAGGAGACAGAGGAGGCGGAGGAGGGCGTCGGCAATGGCTGCGGCGGCGGAAGGCGACGGCGGCGGCGCGGACGGGAGTTGGCTAGGGTTCGGAGCGGAGGTAGCGGAGAGCGAGAGGGAGGAGACATGAGCGACCAGGTGGGTGCGGTCCGACCAGGTGGGTGCGGTCGGACTGGGTGCGGTCCGACCAGGTGCGCGAATTTGCAAAAAAAACCTTCTACTATTTTACGCACAAGTGGATAGGTGCTGCACAAGTGGCGGTCAAAGCACAGTTGGCAACGGTTGACTCGGCCAAGTCAGCAAATACGTAGCTCAATTCGTATATACGGACCAAAATGAACCCCCTGCGCAAGTACATGGACTGTATTTCGGGTATTTTGAAGTAGTGGTACTTAAGTGTCAGCCAGCTCAAGTTTTGTGACCTACGGTGAATTTTTCTCTTCCGACAATAGCAAGTCTTCACATCTGGTCGGCACTACCGAAGATTTCCCCTGGTTCAGTTTCAGACCAGTCGCATGTCCAAAGAAATGCAGGAGCTCCATCAGTATGTCTACCTCTTCCTTGATCAGGTTAGCAAAAATAACAGCAATCTGATAAAACTTGTGGAAAACAGCCATCACTTCCTCTCGAATTATACCCCAGCAGCACACGGCCGTGCTGATTGGTGAATCGAAGCTAAGCTTGAGATGCACGCAACCAAATCCGAAGCTTGAACTGAGTCGGAGTGCATTCCGATTTCTTCACGGATCACTCACAGCAGCACACGGCTTCGATCTCATCACGGATCACTTCACAAGTTAAAATGCCTTGCCCTGTGTCTTCTCCAGCGCACTTCCAATCTTCCCCATCCTCTCCTCTCCTCCACCGCCCGCATCCTCTCCCCTCTTCCGGCCCTTACCCCAGCGACCGGCGTCCACTGCTCCCATGGAGATTGCCCGCCGGGAGCCCTTCAGCATCATGTCCGGCCGGAAGCGCCCTCGCCCGCTGGAGATCCTTCGCCAGCGGTTCCAGACTGAGCTCGTCGCGGTCCGTCGCCTCCTCGCCGAGGCGCACGCCGTGCTTCCCGCCTCGTCCCCGTCGGTTCCCCGCGTGCGCGTCCGTCCAGCCGAGGAACCGCCAGCCAAGAAGAGGAAGGCGTCCCCTCCCGTTCCCGTCAAGAAGATGACGTCCAAGGCGAGGAACAACCTCTACGGGGACCTCGCGAAGCTAGCCAAGCTATCCGAAGCCCATGTACTTCCTGCTCATATCCTGGAGCTGCTGAAGAAGCACAGCCGCCACGGCATCTGCGACGATTACATCGAGATCGAGATGCGCGACGTCCAAGACGAGGCCCTTGTGGAGATGCAGAAGCAGCTGGACAAGTTCCTTCGAGATAGGGCCCAAGACCAAGAGGAGGATGAAGACGTCGACATCGTCGGCGGCGTCTCCCCTTTGCCGGTCAGGCCGACACCCGTGCAGCTCATCGAAGACATCTGCGGCGACGCCTCACCGGTGAAGAATCTTGGCCAAGGTTCAACCATCAGCGGCAGCAGCGGTTCGGACTCTGATTCATCTCACCAGAGCGTCGACAGTCGTCCAGCTCCGGCAGAGCGTGCCGCCAGCACTACGCCTCCAACACGCGACCTGATCGCCCGTGCCAACGAGATTTTGGAAAGGCGGCGAAAGGAGGAGACGTCCCGGGCGAGGGAGAAGGCCCGTCAGCAACTGCTCGAGACGGAGAGGACGGTAATGTTCAACGACAACGAGATCCTAGACGAGGACGTGAAGGCCCTCGGCATTGATCAGCACAACACGGCCAGGCCGGACAACTTGTTGCGACGGATGGGACTCTTCCTCAAGCTTGACGACGATGACGACGACCTGAAGCAGCATCAGCATCAGCATCATCAAAGCTACCAAGAAGATTTAGAGGAAGGGGAGATTCGGTTGTGATCGTCGCTTTCTTTTTTAAGTATCGTCGTGGCTAGTAATAGAAAGCAGAGGGACACATGATCGATTGTAATAGTTCTCTTGTGCTGCTGCTGAACGTGATTGAAAATGTATGAAATTACCTGATCGATTAATTCGAGTCTCAGCTCAGTTCGTGATTTTTTACTTTTGTATGTATACATGTTTCGTGGTGTGTGACGACGGCAGCCAACTGAGTTGGTTGAATTCCTTGTTTTGCTGGATTGCAGAGAGCAGAGGGACATTTGGGCCGGTGCATTTTGTCTATTAGCCGTGCTCCGGTCGTCCGGCTGCTGCCATCGCTCTCAACTTCTGAAGGTTGTTAAGATTTAAGAACTGATTCTGTGGCAACTAGTTATAGTAGCTACTCCCTCCGTTCCTAAATATTTGTCTTTTTAGAGATTTCAAATGGTTACCACATACGGATGTATATAGACATATTATAGAGTGTAGATTCACTCATTTTGCTCCGTATGTAGTCACTTGTTGAAATCTCTAGAAAGACAAATATTTAGGAACGGAGGGAGTAGTTAGTAGTAGTTGTAATTAGTCCAAGAATTGATTTCTGTTCTTGTTTGTAGAAATGAATAGAAAGACTTTTACATAGTTATTTTGCAAGTAATTCAAATGTCTCCCTGTTGTTCCCGAACCCAACACTGTATATGGTCAAACATGTTAGTAGTTCAAAAACAATGGCTATTTTGCTAGAAAGATCCACTAAAGATGTAGGATTTTTGATTATTTGGTTTATAGGATTAGGAGATATTGAATCTTTTGATAAGCATATCCAAATTTTGGTTCAAAATTTTAGATTAAAAGAATCTTGCAAATATTACATGTTCCCAGTAGTTTTCAGGGAAATTTCGACCCTATTTGGACTAGGATTGGGATATAATGATTTTTTTTTTTGCACTGAACGTGTAAGAAGAGACATTATAATGATTGGGATATAAGAAGAGACATTTTGTCTATTAGCCCTGAACGTTTTGGTGGGAGAAAAGGGAGTGCAGGGAGCAGTTCATGGCGGCCGCAGGGCGCGACCGGCGGCAAAGGAGACGTGCTACCAGGGCAGCCTCTGCCGTTGCGGCGGAAGATGACGGGGAGGAGCACCACTTGAACCCCTTCCTCTCGGACGCGGCACCCTCGTCCTCTCGAGTCCAGTTCAGGTGCGTGCTGTCTTGCGGTTCATCTGTTTGTGGCTGCTGGTGCGCTTCTGGATCGTTCATGGGGCTGTCTATGCTGTGGTGCAGGAATGTGGCGTCGCGGGCGCGGTGGGTGGAGGAGGCTGCTGCGGCGGAGGTATTGGACAACAAAGGGAAGCTCTGGCTGACCACCGGCGTCACAAGGGGCGGCAAGCTGTTGTACAATGTCGAGGAGATTGGGTACGCCACCTGTTTGTTGAAATGCCTTAACACCCAGCATTGCCTAGATCCCTCTTGAATCAATTTTATTTCACTTGTCTACTACTACCATCAGTTTGGACTAATCACACAATGCCACACTCGAACTAATTGCTTATGGATTATGCATGAATCGCGTGGCATTGGTTCTGTTTTCAAATACTTCAACTTGCAGTCTGAGAGTCCAGTTTTCAAATACTTGTTGGGTGATCAAACTATGCAGGTTTTTGGTAGAAAGAGGGGCATTGGTTCTTCTCAGTGACAAGGATGTAACCGTAGGAATGGAGGAAATCTATGGAAATATTGCAGGAGGAAGTTACGGGTGCTCCTGGCTTGCCTTCCAAGCTTACAAGCACTTAAAGTTGCTTGGCTACATTGTTGGCGATATGGTGTTCCCTGGACAATTAAGCATAGCCGTTCTGCTGAAGCCACTGATTCCCCTAAGAGTATGGATGACACAAACTGGAGCTTTGATAGAGCCGATGGTGCCTGCAATGACATCACCAACTTGCTCAAAGGAATACACATAGACGGGATGTATCCATCCTTCGAAGTGCATCTACCAAATAGCAAATTTAAGAAGTCATCCCCAGGAGACCCTAGTTTCCTCATATGTCTGTTAAGGTAATTTTACTTTTCCTGTCATTTGCACATCGCGGATCCACAATTTTAAACTTGTGCGGCATTTTCATTTACAGTGATCCATGCCCTGATTATCTCTGGACACGAGTGCTTAATTTTTGGGCCATGTGTTTGATATTATTTTAGTCATCTCTCGTTTCTGATTTCTCCTTTCATTTATATGTTATGAAACTTGGCATATTTAGGTGCAGGATGTGTCTATGATGTTCTTGGCTGTCTATGCACATGGATATATTTTCTGTACTCGAGTATATTTGGGTGCAGGATGTGGGTATTGTTAGTTGTCTTTTTGTGCACATAGATTTAATTTACTTACACGGGTGGTTATCATGTTTGAGCAATATAAATGCAAGTGATTTAAGCCTAATATCAAAGTTTTTGTTTTGTTTTGTTTCTAGGCATAGTTATAGTCACCTGAAATCTGTCTTGCAATTAATGATGATTTCATATATTTAGATGCTTACCATGTGTCCATCAGTTGCGACTTATCACAAGTTCTTCACGACCTTTAACCAAAGAAAGAAATCTGATTCTAAGCAACAGTAGGTAGCAATGATATGTATAAAGCCATGTGTTGCAGAACAAAACTATCATAGAAGGTATAGAATTTGGGCTTAGCAGTTTACGGTTGATTTCATCACCAAATTTGATAGTGCCGATGGTGCCTGAAATGACATCACCAAATTTCTCGAAGGAATGCACATAGATGGGATGTATCCATCCTTTAAAGTGCATCTACTAAATAGCAAATTTAAGAAGTCATCACCAGGAGTCCCTTGTTTTCTTGTATGTCTGTTAAGGTTGCTACTTTCCCCGTCGCTTACAAATCACTGACCCACACTTTTAAACTTGTGCATTTTTGTTTAAATTGATCCGTTCCCTGATTATCTTTTGACATGGATACTTAATTTTTTTGGCTCATGTGTTTGACATGATTTTAGCTCTCTCGTTTGAAATGTTTGATTTCCCTTTCACTTATATGTTCTGAAACTTTGGGATATTTAGGCATGTAGGATGTGTCTATCATGTGTTATTGGCTGTCTTTACACATGGATATAATTTATGTGTTGTTCACTGTATTCTGTGAACATAGATTTATTTTATTTGTTCCATTATACCTGAGTGGTTATCATGTTTGAGCCATATAAATGCAAGCAATTTAAGCCTAATGTCAAAGGTGATGGATTTTTTTGGGGGGTTTCTAAGCGCAGTTACAGTCAGCTGAACTCTGTCTTGCAATCAAATTGTGCAATCAGTCATGATTTCCTATATTTATATGCTTATCATGGTTGCATCACTTGCGACTTATCACGAGTTATCATCGTTTTCTTGACTGACCTTTACCCAAAGAAAGAAATCTGAGTAATAGTAGGTAGCAATGTGCGTAAAGCCATAAACTGTAGAACAGAACTATCAGAAGCTTTAGAAGTAGGTAAGGAGATGCAAAAAGGGTCTCAATATATGAACTTAGGCTTAACAGTTTACGGTTGATTTCGTACAATCTGCTGATTGACACTTCTAGCCATCCTAACTTTTTGTTGTTCGATTTGCCGCAGAGACAAGCCACCCTCAAGGGATGAACTGGAAACCGTGGTGAGGAAGTTTGGCGGCATTCCTCTTAAAATTCTGCCAGGTTGATAATGGACGCATCAGCTTTCTCTCCTTGGACAGAGTTACACTTCCTACTTTGCCCTGATACAAGATAGATAGCAGCAGGAATGTTTTGTAGTTGTCGCCTGTTCTGGTCCTGTAAGCTGGTAGCTAAGCCTGCCTCAGGGTGTATGTTTCTGTTCGGTTATCCGCATTCTTGTCAGGACCAAGAAAGGCACCATATAGATCTTCAGGTTCTTGAGTTGCTTGGTTACTGCTGATGATGTCGTTTCGCTCGTGCAACAGGAAATTTGGTCTTCCGAGTCGCGATTTAATGCTGCTCTTCTCATTGTCCCTGGCTTGATGTCTGGGTGTGGAGTTTGAATGCTCATGAGTAGCCAGCGTGCCGGAAGCGAAACCGCAATGCAATACCAGATTTGCAGTCCAGAAAACATGTATTCCAGCAAGGGGCCGTCGTACCATTGTCATTCAGCCAGGCTAACTCAGTATTGTAACCACCGTTTGTCAATGGATTGGCCATATGCATACAGGTAATGATATCACGGTATTGGTACACAGACGTAGCCTACCTGTAATGTTACTTTCAGCTAGCTGATGCCGCATCTCCACTGACACAGACGCTAGGAAGCTCGAGTGCCTGAGCTATCGCTCTTGATCTAAACTTATACGATGCTCTTTAGCCTGAAAAAACAAGTAAACTACTTTGATTTTGATTATCAGTTGAAAGAAAATGCTATATACAGTACAATTTAACATGCATAAGCTGAAAACTGCCCTTCTGTTTTGCAGAGCCTCGCTGGGCATTAGAATTTGTTGCCCTTGTTTGATGCTAGGTATTATGTACTGTATATTGTCAGTCTTCTCAATGCTGAAGACAATCAAATTTCACCTTGAACAGTCTGAAATAGACAAGCAAATCAGTGAGCTACAGCAAATCCAGAATGAGCTTTAGGATTATTATTTTTCTTGATGGTGTACTAATACTCGTGAGTAAACTGAGGACTGAAATCAAATTCATGATGGTGTGCTACTAAGGTTTTATCGATTTTACACTGAGTTTTCTATATATACTAATTAGTAGTGTTAGTAAACCAAAGATTATTATTCAAATATTCAAGTAATTATTTTAACATGTGTACAGGGCACCATTAGATTCCAGGGACATTTTCATTTGAAATCCATGCAAGAAACATTCACTGCGTATCGAGAGTAGAGTTTTTTTTGTCGCGGGGGGGGGGGGGGGGAGGTATCAAGAGTAGAGTTTATTATTCAAATAATTATTTTAACATGTGGACAGTGCACCATTAGATTGCAGGGACATTTTCAGTTGAAATCCATGCAAAAAAACGAGAGTAAGAGTTTTTCTCCTAACTACACATCGTAGATGCACACAACCACAGCCACATGAATTTGATTTCTTATATCTCCCCCGACACAATTGTCACTAGTTAGTGGATGTAATTAAATGATAGTTGGAATTTAGTCATTGGAAATGCATTATAAGTGATATCATGATTGGTGCCAGTGCGTCCAATATATTTAAAGGTCCAGACTCGGGTTTGCCACTGTCAACGTTGGTACGTATATATGGTACATATGAACAATTTTAATATATGGCCTTCGCCTCCTCGCAAAAATATATATTCATATCCATTTTACCTACTTTTGTTATCTCTACCTAATCTCTATCTAATAATAAAGCAGGGAATGCTGTTGGCCGTCCGCCGCGCCATTTTGCAGAAAACCATATATAGTTCCCTGAAATCAACCCGCACTACATGTTTTAGTAAGTCAGGAAAACGTTTCAAATTTACATAAAACCCTTTTAGTTTTCTTGACATTAACCCGCGGTCCGGGTTTAATGAGTCGAAGAAAACATTTTGATTTTTGCAAAACCCCCTGAATTTTTCATGAATCAACCCGCGGTCCACTCGCCCAAACTAAAAGTTAATAAATGCTTAAGGGCCTCTTTGATTCAAAGGATTGCAAAAACACAAGAATAGGAAAAATGTAGGATTGGAATGGCATGCCCACTGGATTCCTATAGGATCTGAGTTTGTTTGATTGTGTCATGGGAGAAACAAAGGATTTCTTCCAAGAGGTTGGAGTGGATGTTAGAATTCCCGTGAAATGTAGTACAAATGAATCCTTAGGAAAAAATCCTACAGGATTCAATCCTACAAATCAAACGACCGACGTAGGAAAAATTCCTAAGGATTCTAATCCTTCAAAGATCCTATGAAAATCCTTTGAATCAAAGAGACCCTAAGTCGTGATTCGAACATGGGACCCTAGCACTGTAGTTGCATCATGCTGGCCACCATCACGAGTAGGTGAGTCCGTTTAATACTTTTTGAACTTAGACGAGTCTGTTATTAATTCCTTAGCCAACCAGGGAATGGGAGGAGAAAATTGCTAGCACTATAATTGGAAGTTAATATATATGTTATTAATGATTCGCATGGAATCAGCCAATGAAGGCGACACTTCAATTGCCACTTCAATTTAATGGGGCTGACTAAACAAGGGGAATCTTATGATGACTATCGGACTAATATACCCACCCGAAGGCAATGCTAGGAATGACATTCCGTATAACACACGACTATTCACACTTAAATAGTCCCACATCAATTTCTTACACTAAATCTCCGCAAAAAAAGATTTCTTAAGTATCATCAATCTATATACATTCATAAATTGTTTGAGATATTAACGAGAAGAGAATGAGAATGGAGGAGGTGCATCATCGGGCGTTAATCGCATGAGTATGCAGAATTAAATGAGGACGTGCCCCTCCTGCATGATAAAGGAGGGCCTTTCACTATTGATTTGAAAACGGGAATTGTGGTCTCCCGCACAATCCTCACTACAATCACGCCAATTTTATTTTCCATTGCAACGCATGGCCCCTTTTGCTAGTAATAATAAATGAGCTATTGCTTCTACCCGTATGTCATTAAAATTACCCCCGAAGTTAACAGAAATCACCCACTATGCCACCTATAAATGGAAAAACGATTTGTCTAAATGGGCTGTTTTCTTTGGTTTACATATGGTGCGCCCTAATGACACACAACAACACAACCAACCCACTGACCAAAGCTTTACTACCCCATCCAAGAGACTTTAGTTTGATCCAGCGCCGCCCTTTTTTCACTTTTATTTTTTTTGCAAATTCAAATGCCTTTTAAAATAATCATATCTTTCAAACCCTAACTCCAAATTTAACATGTTGTATATGAAAATCGCTTAGAAAAAAATATGTAGATGGCTACGTTTGCTAGCAAAATATAGAGGATTACAAAAAGGGGCAAAAAGGCCTCGCTTGGGGCCTAGTCAGCGTCGATTTTGTACTCGACCTTGAGTATGTTTGCACGCCCACCAATTTGATATATGCCACAAGTCTTAGTACTAAAAGTGACAATTTCCATCAAGTTTAAGCACCGATGATGTGATGTAATTGACTCTTTATTTTATTCCATGGAGGTGATCATATGTGAAGTACACCGATCAACTCATATTCACACTACACTTGTGGGAGTGAGAGAGGAACATCATGCACTCACTCCCTACAGCAAATTATTTAATTAGTTGTTTGCAACCACTGCGCACCCCTCCAGTTCAGCGTCGGCCTCAGCATTGATCCTGACATTGAGGAAGTCGACGGTGCGATCTCCTGCTGCAAATGCATCCCAGTATCCATCTGCCAATGTCTGGACCAAGCAGTTCTTGAACATCGCCGGGCGCTTCTCATGGACCAGCACCCCCGGCGGCCCTATGATCCTCTCGGGCTCCGGCTGGTAGAACATCGCCAGTGACAGCCTCTCCTTGTCGGCGCTCGTCACCACGCGGTGCCACGGCGCCTTGAAGATTGCATTGCTGACGATCTGTGTGCATAGGAATGAGATACTACTCTCGTTCATGATCTTTGCAAATTACAGTAGTTATATGCATGTATACGTACCTCCATGCCCTCGCCAACAACGACCAACAGGTCATTACCGAGCACGGGGACATCAACCCAGTGGCCGTCCTTGAGCACCTGGAGGCCGCCGACGTCCTTGTCCATGAGGAGCAGTGTGATGACAGAGTTGTCGGTGTGCGGCTTCAGCCCGTTGACGAGGTCCGGGCGTGGGCAGGGAGGGTAGTAGGTGAACCTCGAGTATGACTTGAACCTCTCACCCACCATGTTGATGAAGAAGTTCTCCTCCTGGTTCAGTTTTGCCATGGCCTTCAGCACATCCATGGTCACTCTCCCACTCTCTGAGGTGTACTCGTGTAGGAGATCCCTGCAAATTAAATTATATATGATCTCCGATATAAATGCACACAAAAGAAAGATTTCCAATCTCTGAGAGCAACAATTAATGTGTAGATCGAGTACCTTAGATTCTGTGGCCAGAACTGGAGCCGCCTCTCGTCCTCCGGCTGGAGCTGGAGCCAGAGCCGGTCACACCAGTCGAGGATCTGCTCGTCGGAGTCGATGCGGTCGATGCCGTACCCTTCATTCTGGAACTTGACGCCGTCGATCACGTTGCCGCACTTCAGCTTCTCCTCCAGCGGCAGGTGGAAGAACTTCCTCGACGCCTCAAGGATCTCGTCCAGGAACTCCTTTGGCATGCCATGGCCGGTCACCACAAAGAGGCCCCATGACTGGAGCGCAGAGCGAAGCTTGGCCGCCTCCTCAACATCATCGGGCTTGGCCAGACGGCTCACGTCCACGATGGGGATGACCAGCTTGGCTTGCTGTGCGACGGTGGTCGGCCGGTTCTCCTCGCTTAGCACGTACCTGCTCGGCGGCGCCACAAGTCCAACGTCCACGGCCACCACCTGCACCAGCTTTCCCTGATCCTGATGAACCATCTTGACGCTAGAATAGGCCTTCTAAACCAAGTGCATGCACTCTTTCCTTTGGCAGTCTATATATATAGGCTTCAGGTGTGCGCCTATTTCAACGTTATCTATCTAGTATTTGGAGGCCACTGGGTTATCATATCCATGCTAATATAAATCCATATCTACATCCAATAGATCTGACCCGTCCATCCACGTCGATTGACCGATGTATGTTGCTTTGATTTTTGGCTCTAAACGTCTTTATCACATTTAATATTGTAGATAGATATATAGAGATATAGGTATGGATGAAGGAAAAAGTGAAATCACTACCAGAATCACGACTAAGTCTGTGAGCCAACTTATATTCTTGTCAGCCCCACGTAAGCTCACAGGAAAGTATCGTTTTACTGTAGGTCGGGCTGTAGCCGACAGGTTTTTGCACTCTATTCCTGTAGGCTTTGAGCAAACGCACAGGAAGAATATATCCCTGTGGGTCGCGGCCCACAGAAATAGCTTTCGGCCCTTCGCGCCCTCGGGCTCTCGCTTCGCGCCACCGGATTTCATTGCGCGCGCATTTTTAGCCGAGGCCCATTCATTTTTTTCCTATTTTCCCGTGTGTTTGGGCTCACAGAATTAGGCCCAGTACAAAATGAGAGGGCAAACAGAACCCTCTCGATCCCTAGTTCAGTCTCCAGAACCCTCGATCCCCGATTCAGTCTCCTGCCACTCCACCGCCGCCGCCACCATTGCCCTGTCCAACGCCACCATCGTCCGGTCCACCGCCGCCGCCACCATCGTCCGGTCCACCGCCGCCGCCGCCGCCACACCATCCTCCGGTCCACCGCTGCCGCTGCCCTTCCCGTGGAAGGCCGGTCTTCCGCCCGCATCTGCCTCACCACCGGCGTAGCGCCGTCTCCACCTCGCCACCCGCTGGAGAACCAGCACCCGCCTCCCCACCGAGCTCCCGTACTAGTCCCCCCATTCGACTTTACACGTCTTCACCTCTGGCTGTCCATAGTCCTCTGCTCGCTGCATATCACTGGTAATATATCACCTCCTTTTCCTGGATCTAAGATTTGCTTGCTCTATTTCTTGTGTAGCGTTTAAGCTTAGTTGAAACTATTTTAGGCACGTCTGATTAGTATACGGTTGATTTGAACAGATTAGTTTTGGTTGTTCTTAGATGTATGCTGTAGCGTCTGTAGCAACCTCCCTGAACAGCTAACATGTATATTGGTAAGTTATAGCTAGGGGAGTTGGCTGGCCACCCTTTTCGACGCCGTAATTTCCCAGCTTGAACAAGTATATTGGTAAGTTATAGCTTTGAGCTCTTAAATTTATGTCTGAAACAATTGTCTTTTTGTGAATTTTATTTGTGCTGCTGCCCTTTAGTATGCTATTATTTTTCTGAAATATCCCCATTTCGGTGAATTTTATTTCAGTATGAATTCTTGGTTAAATAATGGAGAACCGTGATTGGATGTATAGTGGATGGGTGTTTGGTCAAGTCCCTTCTAATATATGGCTTGAAGAAACTGCACGATTTATAGACCGGGCCTTCTCTTCTGTAGCTGAAGGTGGTAAAATTAAGTGTCCATGCGCCAAATGTCGGAATTATTTTCCGCAAGAAAGGCACATTGTAGAGAAACACTTGTATAAACATGGGTATAAGCCAAATTACAAAACCTGGACAGAACATGGTGAGAGTTTTGTAGCTGCTGCTGATGGATCTGTCCCTTTAGTACATCATCAAGAGGGCTGTAATGAAACTGATCGAATGGACAATATGTTGGTTGACTTAGGTGGTAGCCATCCTCCACCAGTTACTGAGGAGCCAACCTCCTCTGCCAAGGCTTTTTATAGGATGGTCAGTAGTGCCGATGAATTGGTACATGAGAATACAAAACACACACGTCTTTCTGCTGTAGCTCGCTTGCTGGCTATGAAATCACAATACAACATGTCCATTGCACATTTTGATGATACCTTAAAAATAATCCATGAACTTTTGCCTCCTGAATCTAATTTGTCCGAAGACTTCTACCAATCCAAGAAACTCTTAGAAGGTCTTGGTATGCCATATGTTAAAATAGATGTGTGCAAAAATAATTGCATGTTGTATTACAAAGATAACAAACATAAAGAGAAGTGTGACTTTTGTGGCACATCTCGTTACGAGGAAGGCCAAAAGAAAATCCCACGTAAAGTTTTGCGGTACCTCCCTCTAAAAGATAGATTGCAAAGGTTGTATGCCAATGAGGAGACCGCAAAGCTTATGCGTTCTCACACTCCTTCCGGGTCTGATAAGATGGTCCACCCACGTGATGGTGAGGCTTGGCAAGATTTTGATAAGGATTTTCCAGAATTTTCATGTGATCCGAGAAGTGTGCGACTTGTCATAGCTACAGATGGTTTTACACCATATAGTTTGGTTGCTGCTCCATACACGTGCTGGCCAGTGTTTGTAGCTCCGTTAAACCTCCCCCCTGGTTTTCTCTTAAAGCCAGAGTTTATATTTCTTAGTCTTGTGATACCTGGTCCTGAACATCCTGGAAAGAATTTGGGCATTCTAATGCAACCATTAGCAGATGAGCTTATGGAACTGTGGGAGGAATACAAGACCAACAGGGGGAGGGGACGAGAAGCTCGCTTGAAATCTGAGGATATTGCTCAAAACCGAGGAGGCTCACGACCTTTTGCGGAGGCACAACAGTATTTGGTATGTCGTGATTATTGTATGATTTGCTTCACACTTAGTTTTTCTATTACATGATGATGCCATGACTTTGCTTGAATTTATGTGGTCTTATAGGAAGAGACGCTTGGACCTGAGAAGGCGACCACGCTGAATACATATACTGCAATGAAATGTGGAATGAAGAATGTGAGTAGCAGTGGCAACAATGGCGCAATCATTAGCAATGGTGCAATCATGAGCCAGAAAGCACAAAAACGCTTTGTATGTCATCGTTTCTACTGCCATATTGCTTATAGGTTTTTAAGACGTTAATTTACTAGCATGTTGTGAACAAACTATAATTTTTGATTGTCAGGATGACTATACTGCATTGGCTAAAGAGATGTATCCAGATAGTTGGGAGGGAAGAGAGCTGGACGGTGAGCTGCTGTATGAAGCATCAGGTGGCATTCCTCATGGTCGCGTGTCAATAGGCGATGGGGCTATTAAGAAAGCAGATGTTAAATCAGCAGCTAGAAAAAGAAATGCTAGTGCATCAATTTCGCTCACACTTCGAGAGAAGGAACAACTCAGGCGTGTTAATGAAGAAAATGCAGAACTCAGGCGTGCTAAGGAGATGCTACAGCAGAAAGTAGATATGCATGGGCAGCTCATAACTGTATGTACAAATTCATGCCCACATTCTAAAGCAATGGATCTCAATTTCTCAAGTATCAACTCTAGTAACATTTCTTCTTTGTTTGCAGGCACTTTTCAAGGAGATAGGAAAAGAGTTGCCAGCTCATATACTACATATACTAAGCCAGGGAGCTGTTTCAAGCAACCGTAAGTAAGTGTATGAGAAACTTGAAGTTGTATATATCATATGGATGAATGTGTGATGTACACTACTCAACTTAGTTTTGTGCGTTCCTTCTGACCTGTCTACGCTGATGTGGCTGCAATATCAACACTGTGTTGCATATGAGATTGTTTTTCATGTTTTGTATTAATTTGTTTGGATGTTTGCATCAGTGAGCTTGTCTATTCTCACAAGATTCTTTAGCTGTTGTGCCCAATTTCCGTATAAATAATGCTTGTCATGCTTAAGGTCCATCTGATTGGAACTTGAAAGTAGCCTAGACAAAATCAGTTCTTGGTGCCAAGCATTAATCAATAAATGGATATTATTTGGTTCATTTGGTTATGTTGTCTCCACTTGTTATCCAACAAAGTATTGTGTTTTTATTGTTCTACATCAGATTAAGTAACAATTAGGTTACTTCTTGATTCAGGGGACAAATAACTCATCTCAAGCCGGCTCGCAAGCGGTTGATGGCAACAATGATGTCATGGAGTCAAGCGAGGAGGATGAAGCCACTGGGAATGTCGGCGATCAGACCATTGACGCAGCCAACCATGGCGGAAACTGATTGCTCAATCAACATGATAACATCAGACTATATGTGGTCGTAATATGCTCTTTTGTGGACTTGTGTATCTGGTATGGCTTAGGAATGAGAACTGAGAACTGGTGGTAGTTGCAAGCCGGCGTATTTTGCTAGTATTGTTGTAGTTGGCAGATCCTTTTGTGGATGGTACCTTTGTAGCCTTGTAGTGTAATTTGTTGATATATGTATGTATGGAACTGATGTTGATACATCTGGTGGTAGTTGCAAGCCGGTGTATTTTGCTAGTGTTATTGTAGTTCGCAGATCCTTTTGTGGATGGTACCTTTGTAGCCTTGTAGTGTAATTATATATGTGTGGAACTGATGATGCTATATGAAGTTTGATGTTGTCATATAAATATATTCTTATATCGTTTCTGTGAAATAATGCAACATTTGTAAAACCTGGTATAAGCACATTGCTTTTGTGGTAGGAATATGAAATAAAAAATCAACACCATGATGTAGTGACGGCCAACGGCTCACAGGAATGAGCGCGCTGCAGCAACCTAGTATAATTTTCCTGTCGGTTGAACCTACAGGTATAAGTCCTTCTGACGGTCTTTCCGACAGGTGGGCGACAGAATATGTATTTTCCGGGAAGAATAAATCTGACGCAACATTTCTTTCCTGTGCACCAACCGTCAGGGATAACCGACAGCATTAATATTCCTGTGGGTCGTCCGTCAGGCATATTTGTTCATTCCTGGCAGGCTATGGCTGTGGGTTTTTCCTGTCGGTTGGCCGACAGGAATTATATTCCTGACGGCCATATTTCTTTTCCTGACGGCTACTGACCCACACGGTTAGTCACGTTTCTGGTAGTGAATGGGAACCTTGTGTTCTTTTGAAGTAGTATATATAGATAGATATATAGATATAGGAATGGATTAGATAGATATATAGATATAAGAGATACAGATATAGATAGATCAACTGATAAATAGATAGGTGTCAATAAAATGTGGGATGGTTGAGCCTTTTTTCTTAGAGAAAATCGGTGGGAGAAAAACCAGAGATGAAGAGTGGAAATCAGGAGGGAGGGGACAACATGGGGAATTTTTGTCATTTTAGACCACCCACTATAGGCAGCCTAATGGGTAGTATCATAAGTTAGTCTCATGCATATGTTAGCGTATAATATCATCGCCGTATACGTAATGCATAGTATCATAAATTACTATCTTACTCCCTCCGTTCCTAAATATTTGTCTTTCTAGAGATTTCAATAAGTGATTACATATGGAGTAAAATGAGTAAATCTACACTCTAAAATATGTCTATATACATCTGTATGTAGTCACTTGTTGAAATCTCTAGAAAGACAAATATTTAGGAACGTAGGGAGTAGATGATATTATTTATTGCCATGCAAGACACATACTAATACTCCATTTATCTTTATTTACCCTGCATATTAGAGTTGACTGAAGTCAAACTTCAGAAAGTTTGACCAAGTTTATAGAAAATGATATAAACATTTATCATCACAAATCTATATGATGTGAAAGTACATTCATTAATAAATCTAATGGTATTTATTTGTTATTGTATTCATATTTTTGTTTATGAACTTTGTCAAAGTTCACAAAGCTTGACTTTGACCAAAGCTAATACGCAGACTAAATAAAAATGAATGAAGTACATTATTTATTATGATACGATATCATGATACCATTCTCAACCTTTTTTTAATTCCATGTCACCTCTTCAAAATTGCCTAGTTATTATACGTGCTACTACCTATGATACTCTCATTACGAGCAGCCTTATCACATGCGTTTAAGCCAGAATCTTTCCTTTAAATCAGCCGCATCTAATCCAAGCCCCCACACAATCAATCCTTCCTTCTAATTAGTAGCCCACCACACATGGAGGCAATCCTTACTTTTAATTATCCCATCCATTTACCACATTCCTTACTTTAAATTAGCTGCATCCGTATCTGAGCCCACAATCTTTCGTTTAAATATCCCATCTTTTACCGCAATCCTTCTTTCAAGCCCACAATCCATTCTTTAATTAGGAAATCCGTCTATTTATTGATTCCCGGGGAACTGGTATATTAACCGGTGCGAGGCGGTCCCATCAAAGAAATACTCGGTGCAAGCCGATTCAAAAATTGGAGGTGGGACTAATCGGCATCAAAATTTGTAGCTCAGTTGGTTGTTGTCGCTGAGAGAGTCGAGAAAGGTCCTGAGTTTGATCCCAAGTGGTGACTTATTTTTCACCGTCTGAAAAAAAAAGCACTCTTTTTTTTGCTGTCTATAGGAAAGCCAGGTAGTTGTCTAAAAAAAGAAAAGCCCGGTACAGGTTGGTTATGTATCAAAAAAAGGACACGAGCTGGTTACGTACAAAAAAAAAGAAAGCCCGGTACGAAAAGAAAGGGATGCACAAAAAATAGTATCACCTTGGATAGAAAATTCTCAATAATATAATATGGATGAACCGAACAAAAAAAAAAAGGAGAAACACACCTTGCTTTATTAATATTAATACTAGCACTGATCAAAAACATACTAATACTAGCAAACATGCCCGTGCGTTGCAACAGGAGAAAAAAGTCGCCCCCTTATACACATTTGACGATATTAATAAATCCCTTGAAATCTGCACGCAACAAACAACATGATAAGTGGTGTTGCGTAAAAATGCAATGATTGGATGCTTTTTGAAGTGTACTCAAGATGTTTTTTAAAACTTTATGGGCACAATTTCAAAAAATATGAAGATCAACATTAAGCCCAACATAGAGAAGGTATTAATTAAAGTTGCACCATAAACTTTATTCTAGAAATGAGTAACATGTAAGATAATAGCATATTTGTAATCTACATATTTCTCTAAGCGATTTTCATATATAACATGTTAGATTTGGATTTATGGTTTGAAAGATATAATTATTTTAAAAGGCATTTGAATTTGCAAAAAAAAAAGTGAAAAAAGGGTGGCGCTGGTTTGAACTCAAGTTCTCCTGGATGGGGTGTAGAGCTTTGGCCACTGGGCTGGCTGGGTTTCATTAGCGACTGCACCTTATTTAAACCAAAGGAAATGGCCCATGTAGCGAATCAAATTGTTTTTTTTTCATTTATAGGTGGCATAGTGGGTAATTTCTATCAACTTCAGTGATAATTTTAATGACGTACGGGTAGAAGCAATAGCCCCTTTATTATTACTAGCTACTTCTCTGATAGTTCGATCATGTCGGCTACGTGCCCATCATCCGGATCATATACGTTCCGGAGCATTTTACACGGAAGGGATTTGCTTAGAGAAGGACTGGTTTGGAGGATAGGAAATGGCGCAAAAGTTAACATACATCACGATGCCTGGATCCCACGCACTGCAAGCATGAAGCCTTTAGGCCAAGAGTTTATTCCTGGAGTCTTGAAAGTAGCAGATTTGCTCACGGCTGAAGGCACAAGCTGGGACACGGAAAAAGTGGAGGCTATGTTCTCTCCTGATGACGTAGAGGATATCAAGCACATAGCTATAGGCGGGCCGGCCACTGAAGATTTTTTGGCATGGAACTTCACTAAGAATGGTTTGTTCAGTGTAAAATCTGCTTATCACCTTAGGATGTCACTAAACAGGGCAAGGACCGGACAGCCGGAGTCCTCAAGCTCGGTTAACAAGCACAAGGGATACTTAGCACTTTGGGGAACAAGTGCTCCTGCAAAGGCTAAGATACATATGTGGCGGGTGATCCGTAATGGCCTAGCAGTGGGGTCTGAGCTCTTTCGTCGTCGGATAAAACCGGGTGTTTTTTGTGTTGCGTGCGGTCGGGAGGAGACGCTGTTGCATCGCTTCTGGACGTGCCAACATTCAGTTCAGTTCTGGAAGATGTTGCGGTCGGAGTTGGGAATTTTGGTGGCGATCCCGCCGAGTCAGATGGATTCCCAGAGCGCACTAGCTTCCTGGTTACTTGGCTGGTTCGCCGGTGCAGCCGAAGAGGAGAGGGAGATCATGATCCAGGCTACGTATAGGCTGTGGTTGGCAAGAAACGAAGCTAGGGATGGGAAGAGGATCGCCTCTCCACATGAAATATTGACTGCTGTAAGGATGCATATCACGGACTGGACGTTGGCGCATGAACGAAGGCCGGTGCAGACGGAACCCAAGATCATCCAAAACTGGGAGCCACCTGCGGAGGGATGGATTAAGGTCAACTCAGACGGCGCGACTTCCAGGTATGGTGAGAAAGGAGGAGGAGGGGCAGTTCTAAGGAATCATCATGGTGCTTTTTTGGCGGGAGCTTGCTATCACTTTCCGCACAACGCCGATCCCGAAGCTGTGGAAGTATTGGCATGCAGGAGAGCTGTTCAAATGGCTGTGGACCTTCAGGTCCAGCGTGCTCACATCGAACTGGACAGCAAGGGAGTGGTGCAAATGTTAAACCAGTCATCTAAGAATCATTCTGCGTTGGGGCCTTGGGTGCAAGACATCAAGGACATGCTCAACTCTTTGCCTGAGTTCAAGGTCTCTTGGATTCGGCGTTCTGGGAATGTTGCCGTGCATAGGTTAGCGAAGGTAGGGGTCGGTGAGGAACGATGAGAGACTTGGTTGGATTCGCCACCAGACTTTATCTTAGATGTAATTTCTTCCGATATTCCAGACTTTGTTTAAATAAAGCGGCAAGTTGTTTCCCTAAAAAAAGGGAGATAAAATTGGCGTGATTGTATAGTAAGGACTGTATGGGGAGATCACAATTCCCATTTTCAAATCAATAGTGCAAGGCCCTCCTTTATCATGCAGGAGGGGCACGTCCTCATTTAATTCTGCATACTCATACGATTAACCCGATGATGCACCTCCCCATTCTCATTCTCTGCTCGTTATTTTCAAGGCAGCTTGTTAATATGTCAAACAATTTATGAATGTATATAGATTAATGATATTTAAGAAATCCTTTTTGTGGGGATTTAGTGTAAGAAATCGATGTGGGACTATTTAATTGTGAATAGTCGTGTGTTATACGGAATGTCATTGCTAGCACTGCCTTCAGTTGGGTATATTAGTTGGGTAGTCATCACAAGATTCCCCTTTTTTAGTCTGCCCCATTAAATTGATGTGGTAATTGAAGCAAGTTTCCCTTTTTTTTCCTTTGGTAGGTCACCTTCATTGGCTAATTCCACGCGAATCATTAATCACGTATATATTAACTTCCAATTATAGTGTTAGCAAGTTTCTCCTTCCATTCCCTGGTTGGCCGAAGAATTAATAACGGACTCGCCTAAGTTCAAAAAGTATTTAACAGACTCACCTACTCTCGTGATGGTGGCCAGCATGATGCAAATACAGCGCTAGGGACCGCGTTCTGCCTGCCCACCTTCGTCCATCCACTCCACCTTATTTTTCCTGATTGGCAAGTGACGATTTGATTCAATCATCATAATTACATGCCCCAATGGAGCACCGGCGTCACACCTGCCCTCAAAAATCGCAATCACCATAATTACATGCATCAATGGGATCACACCTACCCGTAAAGAATCGCAATGACCATAACTACATGTGTCAATGGGCCTCACACCTTTCCTTAAAATCGCGTCAGAAATCACCTGCCTAAAAATCACGTCGCAAACCGTCGCCATTGATCTGCTACCTCCGATGCTGCAGAAATGAAGCCTTATGCGCCGGCACGGCACGGCCTGGATGCCACCACCGATGTAGCCGCTGTCGCAGCCACACGCCTCGACCGCACGCCTGGACGGCATGGTGGATCACCGGAAGTGTTACTTCCTTCATTTGATCGGATTTTTCACCGCTGCTTCATGTAGCTCACTTGATTGATATTCTCTCTCCGTGTATGCATGTCATGATGTAAGTGCATCCGCTCAATCTTTGCTTTCAGACTAGGTCATGTGTCAACGTGCTGCTGGCTAGCCTTGGTAAGGCCGTTGCTCGTTCTTCGCAGCATCCGTGCGGTCCATCTGTTCTGCCACATTACCGAAAAAGGGTTTCCCCCCGCTTTGTATTCCAAAGCACCAACCAACAATACAAATACGATGCTGGGGCGAGCAGCACAACAAGCCCAAAGAAGAAAGGAAGAAGAAACAAATGCCAACAACGGCAGCTCGACTAAGTGCGGACGGCCCGCCACCACTACGCCCTCCAGAGACACACACCACAACCCGAGGCTCCGAGTGCCGCGTACCAAGCAGCACCTCCAAGAAGGTATGCGACGTCGACGACGCTGCTGCCCGGACGAGTCCTAGGGTTTCCCCCGGTACGCGGAGGGAAATGGAGAATGGCTACCACCGACACCCTTCAAGAAGGAATGGTGGCACCCGCCGGTGTCACCGCATCGGAGCCGGACGAGCCGGCAGGGATTTCTCCCGCACGCCAAACACCACCGCCCATCCGGAGCCTACCAACCAAACCACCGCCCAGTGCGCCATCGAGGTTGCGCCGCCACCCACGCCGTCTCGCTACGAGCACCAACACGAGGCCGAGAAGACCGGAGAGAAGCGCCACCCGCCGAGAGCAGCAGCACCAAGGCCGAGCGGGAGGGAACCACCTCCACCGCCGTCGTGCGAGAAGCCCACGCCTCCGACACCGTCGCGGTAGCCGACCGGACACGGCAACGGGGCAAACCAGGCCACCCCTGGCCCGGCCGGGCCCGAAACGAGCCCGCTAAGCCCCGCCCGTAGTGCTGCAGCAGGCTGGCTTCGGCACCGCCAGCCCCCGCCGCGCAACGCCGCTCCCCGCCGCTTCGGGAGTCACGCCGCCGACCCGCCCGCCGCCGCCCGCCAAGACCAGATGGGCCCGTAGGGCCTAGATCTGGGCGAACTCCGCCGCCGGACGTCTTTGCAGCGCCACCCGCCGCCAACGACGCCGCCGCCGTCCAGCCGCTCGCCCACCTGCGACGAGGCACCCCGCCGCCAGCCAGACCGTCGCCGCCGAGCACCCCAGCGCAGCTCCGCCCAGGCGGAGAGCCACCGGAGGGGAAAGGCAGGGGCCGCCGCCACCAGCGACCGGGGCCTGGCGGCATGCGAGCGCCAGCGACGGCGGCGGGAGAAGGGAGAGGGGGGCTGGAGGAGAGATCGAGCGCGGACCGGCCACCAGCGGCGGCGCGGTCGCGAGAGGGGGTCAAAAATCTTCTGCCACATTACCAACGTACTTTGCACCAAGATAAGTACACAAAGGATGGACAGGTCTTAGCTTCGCTAAGCAGCCGATGTACCAACTGATGGCACTCTTTATTATCTAAAAAGAACCTATGGTTTCTTTTCCTGCTAGACGGACCGTGTTCTGCCCACCTTCATCCATCCACTCCAACTTTTTTTCTCGATTGTCAAGTGATGATTCGATTCAATCATCACAATTACATGACCCAATGAAGCACGGGTGCCACACCTTCCCTTGAAAATCGCAATTACCATAATTACATGCGCCAATGGGAGTCACACCTTCCCTTAAAATGGTGTCAAAAATCACCTGCCCAAAAATCACGTCGCAAACCGTCGCCATTGATCTACCTCTGGTGCTGCGGAAACGAAGCCTTACGCACCGGAACGGCACGGCCTGGATGCTGCCACCGCTGTAGCTGTTGTCGCCGCCACACGCCTCGACCGCACGCCTGGACGGCATGGCGAATCTCTGCAAGTGTTGTTTCCCGCATTTGATCAGATTTTTCACCGCTGCTTCATGTAGCTCACTTGATTGATCTTCTCTCCCCGCGTATGCATGTCATAACGTAAATGCACCCGCTCAATCTTTGCTTCAAGGTCGTTGCTTGTTCTCCGCGGCATCCGTGCGGTCCATCTGTTCAGTTCCTATCTGTTGACGTTGGAGTGTGCTATTTTTTTCGAATCCAATTTTGCATAATCTGTATGCATCTCATTAGAATGAGATTGTGTACTAGGTCATTATTTATTTCCCCGTCTAATAAAATTTAGTTCTATTGATGTAGTATGGGCCCGTCATTTCGCGAATTTGTACCTTAATTTGTTGTGAAAAAAGTACCATTTGTAGCTTCATTTGTTGTGAAAAGGTACAATGGGCGGGCACTGGTTTAAGAGAAAAAGTACAATGGTAGAGCACTGTCTAGCTAAATGATTTTTAGATGTAGATAAAGAGAATAAGTTGGTGGAGTATCTTGTTGCTTGTCAGCACTCTGGATGATTTTCTCTTGGCCATCATGTCTGAAAAGTTTGCTTCCGAGTTCCGACCATCTTGTTTTGTCATCGTTCTCTTCATCACAAAATCTTTTGTGTGCCCGGTTCTTGGCCTCTTCTTGTTGCTGTTGGCCTCCATGATTTGATGGTTCGCTTCGAACGTTCATGCTTTGTCATCATTCTTTTTCTAAAACGAAAGATAATAGCTTCTTTTCCTTGTAGACATTCCTGAAATAAGAAACATAGAACCATATGATCACCGATTTTTAGATGACACTTAAAAGAGGCACTGTTGGCATTTTGCTACAGATCTTGCTCATATGGTTGGTAGAAAGATGACAATTGATAGGTATACGAACTTGAACTATGTATGCCGACAGGAATCACCTAAGGCCTATCCATTTCTCAAAAAAAAAAACCTAAGGCCTATCCTAGAAACATTATTAGGGGTAAAGAAGAAGAGGCATAGTTAATTGGTCCATGCCCAGCAAAATTTATAATGCACGTGGACCAAATTATTTGTCGGAGCAAAGTACGCGACATAAAGACTATGGTGGGGATGAATTTCATGGTGTCATGTGATGCAGAGCAAGACATACAAAAATGGAGTGGGCTAGGATTAATGCATGCATTTTTTTCTATACACCATCTACCGACGTAATGTAAGCTAATATCAATTTGAGAAATAAAAATCTGAAAGTATCAGAAATTATGCGTTTGAAGATATATGTTACCTCGCTTTGTAATGCCAAGCAATATCAATCGGAAGTAGACATAAAAAAAGAGTACCAACAGACACCTCCGCTTAATACTTACCTTAGTCAAAGCTTCTATCAACTGACTGCTATTCTAGTTTTATGAAGGGATCGTTTGTTGTTCCTGTAAGGAAATAAACTAGCATATGCGAACACTTCACGTATGTAAATTTGATTCAGGTGTGGTCTCATACAAAATCCTCAAAGGAACGGGACATTTTGATACCGTATTCTAAGAAAGGTTGCTCACTGTACATATATACTTGTTTTGCATCAGAAGAAGAATACCATTCCGGCAATTGCAGAACCACTTAACAGATAAGACTATAAACTTAGATGGCCAAGTTCTAATCTGAAGCATGCACTCCTCGGCCAAAAGCAAGATAAAGAACTGCCCGTGAGCCCATGATTGTTGTCCTATGCATTCCATGAAACACATGGTATACACAAATGTATAGATGGGCAATTTGATTGCTGATGGTTACAGAGCCAAAGGACATGACCTACATATATATATATATATGATGAAACTAAGGCTGGAATCTGTATCAACTCAGATAAATTTGTTCAAATCCAGACGTAAATTGCAACTTTCGTAAAATTACATATTAAAGTGCTTGTCATGGATTATGTTTCGGTTTTAGGCTACAAACAATTTTTTGTCTACCAACAACTCTATTAGAGACTGAATAAACTGAAACAAAAACGTGCACTACAGTACCATCAGGGCTTCATATTGGCAAGAAAATAACAATCGAGCAGAAAACCATCAGTAGGGCTACTGGATAACCAACAATTGAAATAGGACTTCCAGCAGGCATGATCTTGCAGTTGCAACTGTAACTGCTCAATCCTCTTTTGGACTCCGAACATAGTCCATGCTTCGATTTATAGAGAGAAAAGATTAATGGTTATCTTATGAGAAACCAACTTGTCTGATAAGGATGACCAGCAAGTTGCAAAACAAAAATACACTTTGGCATTTGAAAATGAAAAGAGAAAGAATTGGAAAATCAGCAGGAACAATACAAAACACCTGCATTTCATTGTCTTTTTCTGAATTTCTATCAATCAGTTGCTTCCTCTGAATGAACAGACAAAAATCGCAGAAAAATTGCCTAGAGTAACAACAACACCAGGAATTGAGCATTTAACAATGCACCATTCACAAAAATCTAAAGCATCATAAACAAAATATATATTACCACTATCATAACGCCACTTGTAAGCTCCAAAACGTGGTACTGATAGATGAATATATCTTAGTAGATGCAGTTTTAATTCATTTTGTAGAAAAAATGTTGCTGATTTAAACATCTACAAATAATCACTCAAGTAGCAGATCTTCATTTATTGGATTCAACATGTTCTTTTGTACACTACCATGGCCCATAGCAAAAAACAAAGTGTACATAGACAACCCAGAGTTATTACAATATCATGAAATGCTAAGGTAACCCCAGTTGGCATGAAAAAAAATCATTTATCAACAAACTGTACTGACATATTACGCCAACAGGCTATGTGTTGGAGTAATTTGTTCTAAATGTAACGATTCCTTGTTTCAAAAAAAATGTAAGGATTCCTTCAGACTTCAGTTTTGCATTATTGGATCATGTTCTTATATTGAAGCTGCTGTTGCATTTAATTTCTAAACATTGGCATGTTAGCTCTCTCTCTCTTTTGCTTGTTATGTCATAACACCATGCATATCTAGTTTACTCTGGTTGCGACTGATGCCATCTATTAGAGACAACATACGCCATGAACATGGGTCTTAGAGGTAAAGGGGGCACATATAATAGACAAAGGGTCATACACTTGAGAACTTCAACATCAATCTGGAATGACGTAGCTGAGGCTGTTAAACTTTGACCGGAAGTTGTTACTTATTAAGTGAATTATGTCTCTAATTTCAGTTTTTACAGTTGGCCAGCAACACACATAAATATGGGTCTCAATCGAAGTCTGATCGATACGTTAACAAACATACAAACAAAATGCTCTAACTCCACACTTGACTTGTGAAAATATCCAGATTTTCTAGCTGGTCTTCCAAGTTTCTTATTCCAGTACACGGGCCATCTTCAGATTCCTTTGTCATTAACAATGGAATGCAAGTACTTTTTTTTGAAAAGGGGGGATACCCTGGCCTCTGCATTAGTACGATGCATACGGCCCTCTTATTAACAAAATAAAGTAGTGCCAAGATGGTTCCAAAGGTCCTCAAAAGTGAAAAAAAGCAGAACAAGCTCACACAGAGCCCGAAGAAGCTAGATACATCAACTAGCCACATCAAGATGCCACAACCGGCTGGGTAAACTAGGTAGGAATACTAAATGCCTATCCTATTACATGACCGCCATCCAAACCGGTTGAAGATATCCCGAGCTACCATCTCCCAACGGATAGACCCGGAACCAAATGCTCCCCGGCCTCCGTGCGGGTGAGTAGCGACCACTTAACGGATCGAGCCGTAGTCCGGAATAAAACCTGCAAAAATGTATACATGATATTACATTAAAGACCGGATCGTTTACTGCAGTTCGGATAGTCCACAAAGAAAGCACAAACCCCAACCCGAATATGTCTCGCTAAGTTAGGCTCAATCCCATTAAGCCATGTCCCAAATAAAGCATTAACAGAATTCGGTGGTTTGATGTTGAAAGCAATGTGGACCGTCTGCCAGAGTACCTTGGCCAGCGGGCAGTCAAAAAAGAGGTGTTTAATAGTCTCATCCCGATCGCAGAAACTACACCTAGTAGGTCATGTCCAATTACGCTTCATCAAGTTATCCTTAGTTAAAATTACTTGTTTATGAACAAACCACATAAACACTTTTATTTTCAAAGGAACTTTGACATCCCAAACATGTTTGGATGTAGGAATGGAGTTTGAATTAATAACATCAATATACATTGATTTAACCGTGAATACTCCAGACTTAGTCAACTTCCAGCGCAATTCATCGGGTTGTTGAGAAAGTTGGATGTCCATCAGTCTCCTAACTAGATGGAGCCATTCTTCCCAACGATTGCCCACTAGCACTCGTCTGAACTGAATATTAAGGGGGGTAGATTGGAAGACCGAAGCAACGACCACCTCCTTTCGTTGAACAATGCGATATAACGAGGGATATTGGATGGCCAAGGGTGTGTCACCGAGCCAAGTATCCTCCCAGAAACGTGTACTTGTGCCGTTTCCAACAACAAACTTTGTCCTATTAAAGAATGCCTGCTTGACCTTCATGAGACCCTTCCAGAAAGCCGAGTCAGTCGGCCTTACAGAGACCTGTGACAAAGTTTTTGATCGGAGGTACTTGCATGCGAAGGATCTGTGCCCACACAAAGATCGATCCACCGATTTAAACCTTCCACAGACCACTTGCTAAGAAGGCATTTATTCTTAATTTCGAGATTCTCAATACCTAGACCCCCTTGGTCCTTCGGTCTACAAATGATGTCCCACTTAGCAAGCCTATATTTTCTTTTAAGCTCATCACCCTGCCAGAAGAACCGCGATCTATAGAAGTCCAGTCTCTTCCTAACACCAACTGGTACCTCAAAGAACGAAAGAAGAAACATCGGCAAACTCGTGAGTACCGAGTTAATTAGGATTAACCGGCCTCCATATGAGATGAGCTTGCCCTTCCAGCAGCTCAGTTTCTTCTCAAATCGGTCCTCAATGCACTTCCATTATCTGTTTGTTAGCCTACGATGGTGGATAGGAATCCCCAAGTATGAGAAAGGTAGCTCTCCCAACTCACATCCAAACAATTACCTATAAGCATCTTGTTCATCTTTGGCCCTACCAAAACAGAACAGCTTGCTCTTATGAAAGTTTATCTTTAACCCGGTCAATTGTTCAAATAGGCATAAAACCAGCTTCATATTTCTTGCCTTAGCCAAGTCATGCTCCATAAAGATGATTGTATCATCAGCGTATTGTAGGATAGAGATACCTCCATCAACAAGATGAGGCACCAATCCACCTACTTGACCATTTTCCTTAGCCCTTCCTATCAGAACTGCCAACATATCTACCACAATGTTAAACAAGATAGGGGACATCGGGTCTCCTTGTCGTAGGCCTTTATGTGTCTGGAAGTAATGACCTATGTCATCATTAACTTTAATTCCCACACTACCTTTTTGCGTAAATGATCAGACTGCTCAAGCGCCAAAGCTTCATCAAACCCTTTCATACGCAAAGATTGTTGGAGAAATGGCCACTTTACCTTATCATACGCTTTCTCGAAATCCACTTTAAAAATCACTCCATCTAATTTTTTGGAGTGGATTTCATGGAGCGTTTCATGCAGGACTACCACCCCTTCTAGGATGTTTCTGTCTGGCATGAATGCGGTTTGGGACTGTTGCACCACAGAATGCGCAATCTGTGTGAGCCTGTTGGTCCCGACCTTGGTGAAGATTTTGAAACTAACATTAAGGAGACAGATCGGCCTGAATTGCTCAATTCTGACCGCATCCGCCTTCTTAGGCGATAGTGTGATAGTCCCAAAATTCAAGTGGAATAATTGAAGCTGTCCAGAGAATAGATCATGAAACATAGGTAATAAATCCCCTTAATAATGTGCCAAGACTTATAGAACTCTGCCGGGAAACCATCCGGTCCGGGAGCCTTATTATTTTTCATTTGTGCAATGGCATCAAAAACCTCCTTCTCCGAGAACGGGGCAACCAGAAGCTCATTATCAGCAGCCGAAAGCTGAGGTACATCCTCAGTTCTGGACTCATCTAGGGACACCGTGTTATCCTTCGGTGGACCAAATAACTGCTTATAATAGTCGGTGATGTATGTTTTTAGGTTATCCTGACCTAAAATCGCACCCTCGCCCCGCTCAAGCTGAAAGATTCGCTTCTTTTCGTGCTTGCCATTAGCAATTAAATGAAAGAACTGAGTATTCGCGTCCCTTGACCACTCTACGTGCTTTAGCACGAAGCCGACTTTCAGTTCTTCTTCATGAGTAGTTCTTTTAACCGCTTCTCCGCCTCATTTTAACCTCAAGCTCATGGGTAATAAAATATTGACTCGGCTTTTATGTCCAGGTCATGTATAAGAGAAAGGAGTCTATCCTTTTCAATCTTATACACACCGCTAAGGTGCTTAGCCCAACCCCGCAAGAAGCTTCTCAAATTCCTAATCTTATTCTGCCATCGCTCAATGGGAGTTTTGCCTCGAACATCTTTAACCCATTCCCTGGCTATCAAATCTAAGAACCCCTCATGTTCGAACCATGACGTCTCAAATGAGAAGGTGTTCTTATTACCCACGTGGTTCGGCTCCCCTGAGTCCACGAACAATGGGGTATGATCAGATATTCCCCTCGAAAGAGCTTGCACCGTAACCAACAGGAATTTTTGTTCCCACTCCACGCTTGCAAGAACCCGATCAAGTTTTTCGTAGGTTGGGTTTGGCAGAGCGTTGGCCCATGTAAACTTTCGGCCCGAGAGCTCTATCTCTCTCAGATCCAAGCTTTCAATAATGGTGTTGAACATGAAGGACCATCTGCCATCAAAGTTATCATTGTTCTTCTCCTCTCGCCTCCGGATGATATTGAAATCACCTCCAACTAAAATCGGTAGTTGTTCTGACCCACAAATTCGAACGAGGTCTGCTAGAAACTCCGCTTTAAACTCGGGCTGCGCGGCACCATATACCGCTACCAAAGCCCAGTTAAAGCCATCCGTCTTAGACCTAACTCGAAACTTTACCGCGAAGTCACCCATCACTACACTACGGACTTCAAGTGAGTCGCATCTCACACCTAGTAAGATACCCCCCGATCTTCCTCGCGGAGGTAGGCAATGCCAATCGAAATCAATACCACCAACTAGTGAGGAGAGAAACTGCGGTGCAAAGTTATCTCTACCCATTTCGATAGAGCAACAAAATCTAGCTTCGCTCTAGAGCTGTCTCAGCCAGAATCTTCTTTTAGCCAAGTCCTTAAGACCTTCGCTATTCCAAAAATTCCTCTCATAGTTCATCATGGAATTTTTTGTGGTTCAATCCTAGCACTCCTATTTAACTGCGGAATCGGGATAAATCTTCCCGCTTCCACTTACGCTTAGGTTTATTAAGCTCACCACCCGTTCCTCATGACCGGTTCACAAATATTGCTAGCTTCATTCTCAGGGGCACATCATCTTCCCGAAGCGCCATGGTTAGTGGGTGCTAGATCCTCACATAGGCTATCAAGCACTCTAACTCCTAATGCATTTATCTCATCATCATTCATTGGTTTAACTGCTGCAAGATTATGAATAGTCTCTAAAGCACGCCCGCCTCCGTGTCTAATATATCATTCACCGAATTGGTAATTTCACTATCCGTAGCACCTAGTGAAACTCCTAATTGGTTTGCATTATTTATAATGTCCTCATTAGAAAAATGCAATAGGGAATTAGACAAGTTGACGGACATACCGTAAGAAAAAGCAGCCTCCTGAAGCTTGGCCGCCTCATAGCGCACCATCGCTGCATATCGTCCACCTCCGGGACGTCGAGGATGCGAGCACTCATCCGTCTCCCCTCGGAGATAGGGTCCGGGATCCCACCAAACGCGATCACCTCCTCCCTAGTATAACCTGGCACCGAAACTCTGGCAGGCGGTGCCGAAGTCACTAGAGAAGGCGTCTGCGGGCTCCCGATCCCCTTGGACGAGTGCCCCACACCAGGCAGCGGGGAGGAGTGTAAGACAGGGGCCTCCTGCCCGCGGTCTCCTCCCGCCCCAACCGGCAGCTCAGACGGGAAAGCCATCGGTGAGGTGGTCCTCCTGACCATCGGAGTAGAGTGTGGAGAACGGGCCTCCTGCCCTGGCGTCCCCCCTCCCGCAGCAGCAGCCATAGTGGTTGCCACCACCGTCGCAGAAGGAGTCGAGGCCGCCTGCCTCGAGGTCCCTCCAGCAGCCGGAGCCGACCCCCTCGGGGCCGACGCCACCGATGACACCTGCATCGGCCTCGGGACGGGGGGAGAGAGGACTCCATGTCCCGAACTGTTGGGGAACGTAGTAATTTCAAAAATTTTCCTACGCACACGCAAGATCATGGTGATGTATAGCAACGAGAGGGGAGAGTGTTGTCCACATACCCTTGTAGACCCGAAGCGGAAGCGATCACAACGTAGAGGAAGTAGTCGTCGTTCTCCTCGCGATCCGACCGATCCGGCGCCGTTACTCCGGCGCCCCGAGTTCTTGACACACGATAGCTCGATGACGCCCCTCGTACTCGATCCAGCCGAGTGTCGAGGAGAGTTCCACAAGACGACGGCGTGGTGGACGATCTTGATGTTTGATCGGTGCAGGCTTCGCTTAAGCTTCGCGACGGTATGACCGAGGTGGAATATGGTGGAGGGGGCACCGCTGCGGCTAAGGAACGATCCGTAGATCAAACTTGTGTGTTCTAGGGTGCCCCTGCCCCGTATATAAAGGAGGGAGGGGGAGGCCGGCCGCCCTAGAGGAGGCGCGCCAGAGGAGTCCTACTCCCACCGGAGTAGGACTCCCCTTCCTAGTTGGAATAGGATTGGGGAGGGAAAGAGGAAGGGGCGCCCCCCTCCTTGTCCTATTCGGACTGGGGGGGGGCGCGCCACCCCCGGCCGCCCCTTCCTCTTCTCCTCGAGGCCCACCGAGGCCCATTTACCCCGGGGTTCCGTAACCTCCGGTACTCAGAAATTCCTGTTTTCACCCGAACCATTCCAACTCCAAACATAGGCTTCCCATATATCAATCTTTATGTCTCGACCATTTCGAGACTCCTCGTCATGTCCGTGATCACATCCGGACTCAACTTCTTCGGTACATCAAAATACATAAACTCATAATAACCGCCATCGAAACCTTAAGCGTGCGGACCCTACGGTTCGAGAACAATGTAGACATGACCTAGAACTATTCTCGGTCAATAACCAACAGCGGAGCTGGATGCCCATATTGGTTCCTACATATTCTACGAAGATCTTTATCGGTCGACCGCATAACAACATACGTTGTTCCCTTTGTCATCGGTATGTTACTTGCCCGAGAATTGATCGTCGGTATCCAATACCTAGTTCAATCTCGCATACGCAAGTCTCTTTACTCGTTCCGTAATACATCATCTCACAGCTAACTCATTAGTTGTAATGCTTGCAAGGCTTCAGTGATGTGTATTACCGAGAGGGCCCAGAGATACCTCTCCGACAATCGGAGTGACAAAACCTAATCTCGAAATACGCCAACCCAACATCTCGCCTTTGGAGACACCTGTAGTACTCCTTTATAATCACCCGATTCGCCAGACGCTTGGTAGCACCAAAGTGTTCCTCCGTAAACGGAGTTGCATAATCTCATAGTTACAGGAACATGTATAAGTCATGGATAAAAGCAGAGCAACATACTCAACGATCGTGTGCTAAGCTAATGGAATGGGTCATGTCAATCGATCATTCTACTAATGATGTGACCTCGTTAATCAAATAACAACTCTTTGTTCATGGTCAGGAAACATAACCATCTTTGATTAACAAGCTAGTCTTGTAGAGGCATACTAGTGACATGTTGTTTTGTCTATGCATTCACACATGTATCATGTTTCCGGTTAATACAATTCTAGCATGAATGATAAACATTTATCATGAAATAAGGAAATAAATAATAACTTTATTATTGCCTCTAGGGCATATTTCCTTGATCTCCCACTTGCACTAGAGTCAATAATCTAGATTACATAGTAATGATTCTAACACCCATGGAGTCTTGGTGCTGATCATGTTTTGCTCGTGGAAGAGGCTTAGTCAACGGTCTCAAACATTCAGATCCGTATGTATCTTGCAAATCTCTATGTCTCCCACCGACTAAGTCCCGGATGGAATTGAAGCGTATCTTGATGTGTTTGGTCCTCTTGTGAAATCTGGATTCCTTTGCTAAGGCAATTGCTCCAAGATTGTCACGTAAGATTTTCATTGGACCCGATGCACTAGGTATGACACCTAGATCGGATATGAACTCCTTCATCCGCATCCTTCATTAGCTGCTTCGAAGCTGCTATGTACTCCGCTTCACATGTAGATCCCGCCACGACGCTTTGTTTAGAACTGCACCAACCGACAGCTCCTCCGCTTAGTGTAAATACGATCCGTCTGCGATTTAGAATCGTCCGGATCAGTGTCAAAGCTTGCATCAACGTAACCATTTACGATGAGCTCTTTGTCACCTCCATATACGAGAAACATATCCTTAGTCCTTTTCGTATTTCAGATGTTCTTGACCGCTGTCCATGATCCACTCGGATTACTTTGGTACCTCCTGCTAGGCTTATAGCAAGGCACACATCAGGTCAGTACACAACATTGCATACATGATAGAGCCTTTGGCTGAAGCATAGGAACATCTTTCATTTTCTCTCTATCTTCTGCAGTGGTCGGGCATTGAGTCTTACTCAACTTCACACCTTGTAACACGTGCAAGAACCCTTTCTTTGCTTGATCCATTTTGAACTTCTTCAAAATTTTGTCAAGGTATGTGCTTTGTGAAAGTCCAATTAAGCGCCTTGATCTATCTCTATAGATCTTAATGCCCAATATGTAGGCAGCTTCACCGAGGTCTTTCATTGAAAAACTCTTATTCAAGTATCCCTTTATGCTATCCAGAATTCTATATCATTTCCGATCAGCAATATGTCATCTACATATAATATCGAAATGCTACAGAGCTCCCACTCACTTTCTTGTAAATACAGGCTTCTCCAAAAGTCTGTATAAACCCAAATGCTTTGATCACACTATCAAAGCGCTTATTCCAACTCCGAGATGCTTGCATCAGTCCATAGATGGATCGCTGGAGCTTGCACACTTTGTTAGCTCCTTTGGATCGATAAAACCTTCTCGTTGCATCATATACAACTCTTCTTCCGTAAATCCATTCAGAATGCGGTCTTTACATCCATTTGCCAAATTTCATAATCATAAAATGCGGCAATTGCTAACATGATTCGACAGACTTAAGCATCGCTACGGTGAGAAGGTCTCATCGTAGTCAATCCCTTGAACTTGTCGAAACCTTTTGCATAAGTCGAGCTTTGTAGACGATAACATTACCGTCGGCGTCGGTCTTCTTCTTGAAGATCCACTTGTTTTCTATTGCTTGCCTACCCTCGGGCAAGTCAACCAAAGTCCATACTTTGTTTTCATACATGGATCCCATCTCGCATTTCATGGCCTCAAGCCATTTTATGGAATCTGGGCTCACCATCGCTTCTTCATAGTTCGTAGGTTCATCATGATCTAGTAGCATGATTTCCGAACAGGATTGCCGCACCACTCAGTGCGGATCTTACTCTGTTGATCTACGAGGTTCTCAGAGTAACTTGATCTCAAGTTTCATGATCAACATCATCAACTTCCTCACTACTTGGTGTAGGTGTCTCGAAACCGGTTTCGCGATTTAACTACTTTCAAGTAAGGGAGAAGGTACTATTACCTCATCAAGTTCCACTTTCCTCCCACTCACTTCTTTCGAGAGAAACTCCTTCTCTAGAAAGGATCCATTCTTAGCAACGAATGTCTTGCCTTCGGATCTGTGATAGAAGGTGTACCCAACTGTCTCCTTTGGGTATCCTATGAAGACACATTCGATTTGGGTTCGAGCTTATCAGGTTGAAGCTTTTTCACATAAGCATCGCATCCCCAAACTTTAAGAAACGACAACTTTGGTTTCTTGCTAAACCACAGTTCATAAGGTGTCGTCTCAACGGATTTCGACGGTGTTCTATTCAAGTGTGAATGCGGCCGTCTCTAGAGCATAACCCCATAACGATAGCGGTAAATCTGAAGAGACATCATAGATCGCACCATATCTAGTAAAGTGCGATTCGATGTTCGGACACACCATTACGCTGTGGTGTTCCGGTGGCGTGAGTTGCTAAACTATTCCGCATTGTTTCAAATGTAGACCAAACTCAGAACTCAAATATTCACCTCCACGATCGATCGTAGAAATTTAATTTTCTTATTACGATGATTTTCAACTTCACTCTGAAATTCTTTGAACTTTTCAAATGTTTCAGACTTATGTTTCATTAAGTAGATATACCCATATCTGCTTAAGTCATCTGTGAAGGTGAGAAAATAACGATATCCGCCACGAGCCTCAACATTCATCGGACCACATACATCCATATGTATGATTTCCAACAAATCTGTTGCTCTCTCCATAGTACCGAGAACGGGTTCTAGTCATCTTGCCCATAAGGCACGGTTCGAAGTGCCAAGTGATTCATAATCAAGTGACTCCAAAAGTCCATCAAGATGGAGTTTCTTCATGCGCTTTACACCGATATGACCTAAACGGCGATTGCCACAAATAAGTTGCACTATCATTATCAACTCTGCATCTTTTGGTTTCAACATTATGAATATGTGTATCACTACTATCGAGATTCATCAAAATAGACCACTCCTCAAGGGTGCATGACCATAAAAGATATTACTCATATAAATAGAACAACCATTATTCTCTCGATTTAAATGAATAACCGCCTCGCATCAAACAAGATCCAGATATAATGTTCATGCTCAACGCAGCACCAAATAACAATTATTTAGGTCTAAAACTAATCCCAAGGTAGATGTAGAGGTAGCGTGCCGACCGCGATCACATCGACTTTGGAACCATTTCCCACGCCAGATCGTCACCTCGTCCCTTTGCCGGTGTTCGCTAATCCGTAGTCCCTGCTTCGAGTTGCAAATATTAGCAATGTAACCAGATCAAATACCTGTGCTCTGCGAGCTCTAGTAAGGTACACATCAATAACATGTATATCACATATACCTTTGTTCACCTTGCCATCCTTCTTATCCGCCAAATACTTGGGGCAGTTCCGCTTCGAAAGGACTATCCGCTTGCGGAGAAGCACTCGGTTTGGGCTTAGGTCCAGACTTGGGTTTCTTCTCCCGAGCAGCAACTTGCTTGCTGTTCTTCTTGAAGTTCCTTCTTCTTCCCTTTGCCTTTCTTCTTGAAACTAGTGGTCTTATTGACCATCAACACTTGATGCTCCTTCTTGATTTCTACCTCCGCAGCCTTTAGCATTGCGAAGAGCTCGAGCATAGTCTTTACTAACCCTTGCATATTATAGTTCATCACGAAGCCTTTGTAACTTGGTGGCGTGATTGAAGAATTCATCAATGACACAATCATCCGGAAGATTAACTCCCAATTGTGTCAAGTGATTGTAGTACCCGGACATTCTCGAGTATGTGCTCACTAATGTAACTATTCTCCTCCATCTTGCAGCTATAGAACTTATTGGAGACTTCATATCTCTCAATCCGGGCATTCTGTTGGAATATTAACTTCAACTCTGGAACATCTCATATGCTCCATGACGCTCAAAACGTCGTTGAAGTCCCGGTTCTAAGCCGTAAAGCATGGCACACTGAACTATAGAGTAGTCATTAGCTTTGCTCGCCAGACGTTCTTAATGTCGCGGTTGCCTCAAAGAAGAGCACTCGCACCCAGCGGTGCATCCAGACGTAACTCTTCTCAGCAGCAATGAGGATAATCCTCGAGTTACGGACCCGATCCGTAATTGCTACCATCATCTTTCAACTTTGCTTTCTCAAGGAACGCATTAAAATTCAACGGAACAACAAAGACGAGCCATCTATCTACAATCAAACATAAACAAGCAAGATACTATCAGTACTAAGTTCATGATAAATTTAAGTTCAATTAATCATATTACTTAAGAACTCCCACTTAGAAAAACATCCTCTAGTCATCTAAGTGATCACGTGATCCAAATCAACTAAACCATAACCGATCATCACGTGAAATGGAGTAGTTTTCAATGGTGAACATCTTATGTTGATCATATCTACTATATGATTCACGCCGACCTTTCGGTCTCCGTGTTCCGAGGCCATATCTGCATATGCTAGGCTCGTCAAGTATAACCCGAGTATTCTGCGTGTGCAAAACTGGCTTGCACCCTTGTAGATGGACGAGAGCTTATCACACCCGATCATCACGTGGTGTCCGGGCACGACGAACTTTGGCAACGGTGCATACTGGGAGAACACTTCTTGATAATTTAGTGAGAGATCATCTTATAATGCTACCGTCAATCAAAGCAAGATAAGATGCATAAAAGGATAAACATCACATGCAAATCAATATAAGTGATATGATATGGTCATCATCATCTTGTGCTTCATGATCTCCATCTTGCAGCACCACCATGATCACCATCGCCACCGCGCGCGACACCTTGATCTCCATCGTAGCATCGTTGTCGCCTCGCCAAACTTATGCTTCTACGACTATCGCTACCGCTTAGTGATAAAGTAAAGCATTACAGAGCGATTGCATTGCATACAATAAAGCGACAACCATATGGCTCCTGCCGATTGCCGATAACTTCGTTACAAAACATGATCATCTCATACAATAAAATATATCATCACGCCTTGACCATATCACATCACAACATGCCCCGCAAAAACAAGTTAGACGTCCTCTACTTTGTTGTTGCAAATTTTACGTGGCTGCTACGGGCTTAAGCAAGATCTAGTCTCACCCACGCATCAAAACCACAACGATATTTCGTCAAATAGACTCGTTTAACCTTCTCAAGGACCGGGCGAGCCACACTCGGTTCAACTAAAGTGAGAGAGACAGCACCCACCAGTCACCTTTAAGCACCGAGTGCTCGAGGCGGTGAAACCAGTTTCGCGTAAGCGCACGCGTAATGTCGGTCCGGGCCGCTTCATCTCACAATACCGCTGAACCAAAGTATGACATGCTGGTAGGTAGTATGACTTGTATCGCCCACAACTCACTTGTGTTCTACTCGTGCAAAACATCAAACCATAGAAAAAACCTAGGCTCGGATGCCATCTGTTGGGGAACGAGTAATTTCAAAAATTTCCTACGCACACGCAAGATCATGGTGATGTATAGCAACGAGAGGGAGAGTGTTGTCCACATACCCTTGTAGACCCGGCGAAGCGATCACAACATAGAGGAAGTAGTCGACGTTCTCCTCGCGATCCGACCGATCCCGCGTTACTCGGGCGCCCGAGTTCTTGACACACGACAGCTCGATGACGTCCCTCGACTCGATCCAGCCGAGTGTCGAGGGAGAGTTCCACAAGACGACGGCGCAGGACGATCTTGATGTTTCACGGCGCGGGGCTTCGCTTAAGCTTCGCGACGGTATGACCGAGGTGGAATATGGTGGAGGGGGGCACCGCACACGGCTAAGGAACGATCCGTAGATCAAACTTGTGTGTTCTAGGGTGCCCCCCTGCCCCCGTATATAAAGGAGGGAGGGGGGAGGCCGGCCGGCCTAGAGGAGGCGCCAGAGGAGTCCTACTCCCACCGGAGTAGGACTCCCCCTAGTTGGAATAGGATTGGGGGGGAAAGAGGAAAGGGGCGCCGCTCCTTGTCCTATTCGGACTGGGGGGGGGCGCGGCCACCCCTGGCCGGCCCTTCCTCTTCTCCCTCGAGGCCCACCGAGGCCCATTTACCCCGGGGTTCCGGTAACCTCCCTAACTTCGGTAAATTCCTGTTTTCACCCGAACCATTCCAACTCCAAACATAGGCTTCCAATATATCAATCTTTATGTCTCGACCATTTCGAGACTCCTCGTCATGTCCGTGATCACATCCGGGACTCAACTTCTTCGTACATCAAAATACATAAACTCATAATAACTCGCCATCGAAACCTTAAGCGCATGGACCCTACGGTTCGAGAACAATGTAGACATGACCTAGAACTATTCTCGGTCAATAACCAATAGCGGACCTGGATGCCCATATTGGTTCCTACATATTCTACTGAAGATCTTTATCGGTCGACCGCATAACAACATACGTTGTTCCCTTTGTCATCGGTATGTTACTTGCCCGAGATTTGATCGTCGGTATCCAATACCTAGTTCAATCTCGTTACCGCAAGTCTCTTTACTCGTTCCGTAATACATCATCTCACAGCTAACTCATTAGTTGTAATGCTTGCAAGGCTTCATGATGTGTATTACCGAGAGGGCCCAGAGATACCTCTCCGACAATCGGAGTGACAAAACCTAATCTCAAATACGCCAACCCAACATCGCCTTTGGAGACACCTGTAGTACTCCTTTATAATCACCCGATTCGCCAGACGCTTGGTAGCACCAAAGTGTTCCTCCGTAAACGGAGTTGCATAATCTCATAGTTACGTGAACATGTATAAGTCATGGATAAAAGCAGTAGCAACATACTCAACGATCGTGTGCTAAGCTAATGGAATGGGTCATGTCAATCAGATCATTCTACTAATGATGTGACCTCGTTAATCAAATAACAACTCTTTGTTCATGGTCAGGAAACATAACCATCTTTGATTAACAAGCTAGTCTTGTAGAGGCATACTAGTGACATGTTGTTTTGTCTATGCATTCACACATGTATCATGTTTCCGGTTAATACAATTCTAGCATGAATGATAAATATTTATCATGAAATAAGGAAATAAATAATAACTTTATTATTGCCTCTAGGGCATATTTCCTTCACGAACCCCCTCCCCCACACCCCATCGCCCCCGCGATCGCCGACACCGAAGTCGCGCCCGCTGGAGTCTGCAGTCCAAGAGAACCATCACCGTGCCTCCACGCCGCATCGCCTCCCAAAGAACTGGCCTGACGAGTAACAGACACACCAATCTCCCTCACAAACTCCAGTGAAGGAAGCGTGCGCTCGAGATCATCACCCGACTCCACCCTATCACTCCAAAGCCTGGGAGGTGCCGAGGCTGGCTCGAAAGACCCAAAACGCAGAGTAGTCATGGGTACCGCCGGTGAGACTATGGGCTCAGCCTCCGATCCATTCCCGGCCGACTAAGCATGAGAACCGTTGGATCCCTCTCGCATGGTCTCATCTGACGGTGCCCCCTTAGTCCCCGCACCACCCTCCCGGTCATGCATGTCAACATCATTGCCGTTAACCACATCATCAAATAAGTCGGTGTCCTCGAACTCAATATCTAGCGGGAACACCTCGCCCTTATAAGTCCAGTTGACCTTATCAGGCACATACTCAATATCCAGAATGCTTACAAGAATCCGGGCAATCCCATTGGCACGAGTGAAAGCCATGTCTACTTTTTCTGTTTTTCCAACCAAGATGCCTAAACTGGCCACAACGCGAGCATCCTGCAGAGGCTTAGATGGAGCCCCCAAAAACCGCAGCCATACCTGTGTAAGCGGTTTTCCTTTAGGCTCAACCTGTTTCCACTCGTTAAACTCCAGAATACACTTAGTACTGGGAACTTTACACAAGCCAAAACTCAACAATCTCTGCAAGTCATCGACAGATGGGAAATCAACCTTGAAAACTCTGTCCTCGATGAGCACCAACTCCCAAACAAAATCACCGGGAGCTAACTCCTGCAACCTCCTCACAATCTGTGCCTCAGTCACCTCGCCCTGGGTCGCTCTCACAATCCCAGTAGTCGAACTCTGGTTATCCTCCGGGACCTCTCTCGCCTCCGGGGACTCAAAAAACATGAGCTCAGTGCAGTAGACTCCATAGATGTTCAGAGTCGGAGGTAAGTCACGCAAAATCGGGCACTCTCCCGACTCATGTGCAAGCTTGCCACATGACTCACACAGCTGGGCCACACACTCAGCAATGAAGTGGCCCTTGTCGCCACAACGATAGCAAATCATCCTCTCCTTCTTACGGGCATACTTGGACGCCCTCTCTGCATCAGACCTGTCGGCAGCCTCATCCACCGTCCCAGCCACAGAAACCTCAACATTGGCCAACTCCTTCACCACCTCCATCGCCTGTGGAGGAAGCGCTGAGGAAGTAAGCTGAGCCTCCCCAGTAGCATCAGTAGGAACAGCAACCCGAGGCGGGGCGGGCGGCGAAATCTCCCACGGCCCCTACCCCGACCACCACGATGGCCATGAAAGCCTCCCCTTTGACGGTGCTCTGGACCGGAGGCTCCCTCAACAAAACCGCCTGCCGGGCCAAGAAACGGTCTCTCAGCTGACCCGTCGCTTTGCCAGGCGTAGCCACGTCCTCCTCCCATAGAAGAGGATCCTCGATGCTGTCCTTCACCGTACGCATCATACCCATCATCTCCCCACTGTCCTCGGGGCGGAACAGTGGGCTCATTATTATTCGTCTGCTGCTGCCCGGAACGGTTTTGCGCTGGCCGAGCAACGTAGTGGGGCGGTGGTTTGCCAGTGGTGACCGGCGCCCCGCCAACAGGCCTCAGTCCTCCACCACGGGCAGCCGGGTTCTCAGTATTTGCACCCGGCGCCGGAGGCCGAGGGCCTCCACATCCCGTAGCCTGGAGGGTCGTAGCGGCCGGCGCCGGTGGTCTCAAGCCACCCCGTCCGGCTGCAGGGGCTAATGGAGCCGCGCCCGGCGCCGGCGGCCTAATGCCACCTCTCCCAGCCGCCTGCTGCATAGTCATCTGACCCGGAGGCCGCGCACCCAGCGCTGGAGCGCCACGGCCAGACGCCGCGGTCGCGACAGTCCCCACCGCCGGCAACCGATGTCCGTTCACCTGGGCACCGCGTCCGGCAGCCGTCGCGGGTGGAGGAACCACACCACCCCGCCCCGCTGCACCCGAGGAAGGCCTCTTGGCTGGCGGCGGCGCATCCCCCCGGCCAGCCATGTCCGGTAGCGGCCTAACTCTCCGAGCGCGTTGTGATCCACAGGTAGGGAAGCCCCTCGTTCCAGCCTTACGAACCCTAGGACCCGGCGGCTGTCGAACCAGAAAGCTGCGATCTTCCTCGTACGTACCGGGTCGAGAAACAGCCTCGTCCGTTCCAGGCACGACAGGCTCAGCGATCGACTCTCGGCGCTCCTGGGCCACATACCCAGTTGCAGCCAGTTCAGCCCGGCCAACGTGAACACCCCCATGATGGGCCTCATGCCCATGTGGGGTCTCACCATCGGCCCACTTGTCCACAACACCATCCCGGCCCAGAAGGAAATTCAAATGATCCTCTCTGGCCGCCCGGATCTCGGCCGCCGCACGGATCACCGTCGCCGGCGGCGCAGGCTCCGGCCTCCCTCGCATCTTCTTCTTCTTTCGCACTAGATTCCAATCATTTTGTGGGAAAATTCTGACAGAGTAATCGGCTGGATACTTACCTTAGGTAGAGGACCCTTCCACGGGCGGATCGCTGACGCCGCTGTTCTCCGGTGTATTAACCGGCGAACCACTTCGACTCGATCTTCATCCCGTAGCCCGATCCGCGCCGGATCGTTGCCCGGCACAAATTCGTCGACCAGCGCGGCAACATCATCCTCCGAGTATCCAGGTGCGAAGGCCTCGCAGATCACACTTGAAGGCGATGGCGAGTAGACCGTCGTCGATCCCCCCGCCAGATCCTCATCGTCGTTGTCCTCGTCGTCTGAGTCTGCAAGTACCCAGAACCGCCCCCAACACGGCTCGCCGGCCGATCCGCAGGTTCCGGCCGCCGGCAAGCAACAGCCACCGCGGATGGGTCTCGCGTCGCCGCCTCCTCGGGCGGGTCTCGCGTCGCCATCTCCACTAGTGCGTTCTCCTGGCTACCGTTCAAACGTCCACCAAATGCAATTTTTATTTTCAAGGTGGCACTACTTGATTCCAATAATGACCGTCAATACTTGTTAGCTAACAAAAACTGCAGCAGGGAGCTACAGACTATAATTAGCTCATCTGCAAGACTATCCATGTATGTTGTTCACTTCAGTTAGAAGCCAATCTCTGAAAAATAAGAAAATTTGCTAACATACCTTATTTTAGGCATGCGAGAAGAAGCATCAGCACAGCGACCAGCTGCCGAGCGCGAGCATGTCCGGCTTGGTGGCTGCTACTGCACTGTTGAGGTTTTCCTGGCCATGTTGGTCGACGCTGCGCTAGTGTGAGCTGTATCAATCTGAGCGGTGGAGGCCTACACGCGACCACGAGACCAACGGACAGTGCATGGGAAGGTGAAAAACAACCACTATAGCTTCACTTCAAATATTCCTAGCAAAAACAAAGGTGAGGAAAACCTTGGGAAGCCACAACAGGAGACTTTTCTTGGCAAATCTCTCGACAACGATCAGCAGAATCAGGGGTCTCACCTACAAAGAGCAAACAAACAAAGCTAGAGGCCTGCTAGTATTAACCAAGCATGCTAGTTCCCTCGCAAAAAAGGATGCTAGTTACAAAAAAGCTAGAAGCATCATTCTGTACCTTTAGTTTGAGAGTTCCTTCAGAAACCGTTGAAAGCGAGGCATTCCACCAGCGTTGTTATGCCACCTCAAATAGAGTAATTTGCATTTAGCTCAATCTTAATCCAAGTCAAATAAAAACAGAACATTCAGTAACTAATCTTTCATTATTATAGGTGCTTATATATACTCGATTGATAGAAAATGCAGTTGTCAACCTCACAGTAGAAATATAGTTATATCATGTTGATCAGGGATAGCACATACAGATTCAGGATAGAGTGCTTAGGCATGTGGCTAAACTAATTATAATGAAGATGGATATACACCTGCAGCCGCTGCTCTCTGAACTTGTTCGCTAACCTCTCCTCCCTAGTGCAGATTGGCACCTTCGACAACCATGAGCACGCTCAGCATGCTGTTGGCGATCCAGCACGCCCACAACCCTGCATATGCGGCATGCCGCTGCCATTGTGCAGCGACTGACTGCCGAGGGTGAACACGTCAGGCCTCATGGCTTACATTGCACTGCTGAGATGCTTCTGGCTGGAGAATTTGCTGAGCAACCCATTGTCTAGGCCTAAGCATGGATTCATGAAAATAACCCGTAGATCACATGAAGCAGAGCATGAAGAGAACCTGAAGAAAAAATTGGATCACAATCAATTGGATTTATAAGAGGTACAAATCAGGAAGTTTAACTGAACTGTTGCTCAGAATTTATATAGATATTATGGATGTGAGGTCTTTAATCATAAAGGAAAACGGTCTTTAATCATAAAGGAAAACCACATTCAAACAGAACCACAATCCCCTACGAATCTATATAGATATTATGGATGCGAGGTCTATGTGAGGTCTCAAGCTCGAATTGTATTCACCATGGCCGAATTCGATTACAGAGAAGGGGATCGAGGGAGATGAGGAAGAACTACTGGCTCACGCCATCTCTCTCTGAATACAAACTAGCCATTTGCCCAGCCGCCGCCTCCTATCAGTCGTCATGGATACATATATATCCATCCTCTAGGCCCATTCAGGCCCAGCTAGCCGAGAGGGTGCGCGAGGTTGTCTTTTGGGCCGCGTATTGAGTTGAACCGCATCCTGGCGCCCAACTTGGTCGCTGACAATCCCTCCTCCCTTAGAAACGGCTTGCCCCCAAGCCGGTGCTCGTGGAAACTTCTGTTGCAGCGTAACTTTGTCCTCCCAAGTAGCCATATCTTCAGGTGCACCACTCCACTTGACCAGCACTTGGATGATGGAGTCAGATACATGACGAATAACTCGTTGCTGCATGACCTGCTCAGGGCATCAAAACTGATCATCAGGTGAAGGTAACTGAGATAGTACCTCACAGTCAGGCGTCAGAGCCTTCTTGAGTAGTGAGACGTGAACACTGGATGGACTTTATTGCTTGGTGGCAGATCAAGCTTGTAGGCCACTTCACCCACGCATTCCAGAATAGTGAATGGCCCATAGAACTTAAACGCCGCTTGTGATTAGCACGTGGCACCACTGAAGCTTGAAGATACGGTTGCAGTTTCAGAAACACCTAATATCCAACTGCAAATTCACGGTCTATGCGATGTTTGTCTGCTTGGCTCTTCATGCGTTGTTGCGAGCAAAGTAAGTGCTGCTTAACTGAATCCAGGACCACTTGACGATCTGCAAGCCACTACTATAAGTCTGGAGATTGGATAGTATCCCCGGCCGAAATACCAAAGTGACGCGGACTATGCCCATAGATGATTTCAAATGGTGTTTCTCCTGTTGCCGAGTGCCAATTCGTGTTGTACCAGAACTCACACAAGGGAATCCATTTGGCCCAGCGCGACGGATGGCCACTGACAAAGCAACGCAGGAAGCACTCAACCTGCTAATTGACACGCTCAGTTTGCCCGTCAGATTGTGGGTATCTGGCCGAACTCAAATGTAGCAGGAACCCAGATTTCTACAATAATTCTGTCCAAAGCTTGCTAGTAAATATCTTGTCTCGATCAGACACAATGGATAGGGGCATACCGTGGAGTTAGACTGAATTCAGAAAAGCCTCTGCAACTGTCTCATCAGTGTAAGGATGATGCAGAGGAATAAAGTGGCCATACTTGGAGAGCTTGTCAATGATGACCATCAGACAGTTGTAACGGCCAGATGTAGGGAGACCTTCAATGAAATCCATTGTGACCATTTCCCAAGGCAGGTTTGGTATTGGAAGAGGCTGAAGCAAACCCGGATAAGGAATACGCTCAGGTTTGGCCTGTTGGCAGGTCAGACACTGTTTACATACGTTTTGATAAATCCCCGCATCCTTTTCCACTTGAACAACTGCTTCACACGTTTGTAAGTCATAGGAAATCCATAGTGCCCTCCCACTGGGCTGTCATGGAAGGCAGCTACTACTTTGGTATGCAGAATAGGGTCACACCCAATCCAAACACTTTTGCCATGTCTAAGAATGCCAGCTTTCAGAGAAAATTTACTATCAGTTGTGGGGTTTACTGACAGTTTCTGCAGCAGTTCAGAAGCAAAAGAGTCACCTGGGTAACTTTGAACAATGTCATCAAGCCAAACAAGCTGTACAGAAGATATGTGGTGCAGTTCAGGTAGTATATCATGAGGATTGTGAGGTCTTCTGGACAAGGAATCTACAGCAGTGTTGTCAACTCCCTTTTTATACTCAATAATATATTGCAATCCCAACAGTTTAGTCAGAGCTTTATGTTGCCACTTTGTGTGCTTTTTCAACAAATCAAAAGCTTGTTGTTCATTGGCTAACCAGTGAAATGGCACCCCTTTCTTCAAAATATTTGTGAGTGGTTTGCTCAACATCCCATACTGAGATATAAACTTCCTATAATATCCAGCAAGGCCTAGGAATCCTCTGACCTCTTTTGCAGACACTGGCACTGGCCACTCTTGAATTGCTACAATTTTTGCTAGGTCCATAGACACCCTCTATGCACAAATGATGTGCCCCAGGTATCCAATCTGAGTTTGAGCAAAAGAGCATTCAGAGAGCTTAACATGCCACTCATGTTGTAGTAATAGTTTCAACACCTCTGCTAAATGTTGCAAATGCAGTTCATAAGAAGCACTGAATATGACAATGGCATTAAAGAAATCTACTACAAAATTCCTGAGGCAAGGAGATAAGGTGGCAGACATAGTAAAGTTGAAAGTGTTAGGACCTCCAGTCAATCCAAATGACAGCACCAGAAATTCAAAATGGCCAAAATGAGTTTGAAATGCAGTATTATGTTCCTCTCTAGGTGCTAGTCTGATCTGGTGATATCCATACCTGAGATCCAGCTTAGTAAACCATGAGGACCCTGCTAACTCATCCAAAAACTCATCAATAATAGGGATGGGATATTTACTCTTGACAGTAATAGCATTCAGTTTCCTGTAATCAAACACTGGTCTCCATGTTTTGTCCTTTCTTTTGTACCACGGTCATAGGAGAAGAGAAAGCACTATTACCGTGTCTGATAATTCCAGCTGCAAGCATTTCATGAACTTGCTTCTCCATTTCATCTTTCAATGCTGGTGCACTCTGTAAGGTCTGACAGAAACTGGCTGAGCTCCAGGAATTAAAGGAATGGTGTGATCATATTTCCTTCTTGGAGGAAGACCAGTTGAAGTTGCAAATACAGGTGCAAACTGCTCCAGTAACTTCTTGATTTATGTGGGTAGTTCAGCAATTCCTATTTTTTTGGTTGATAACAAAGCAAAGACCTCAACTAGAGCAAACAACTGAGGAACTACATCTTGGCCCGGCAATGTGACCAGAGTATCTTGCATTTGAAAAGAGAGCCAATGCTGCCCAATCAACTTGCATGGGGTTGTGACTAGACAACCAATCTAGACCAAGTATCCCATCATAAGAACCCGATGGAAACCCCCTAAAATCATTAACAAACTCATAGCCATTACAGGTCCAATGTCCTTTCTGCAACTGTTTAGTGCAAGGAACTAAGCTGCCATTTGCTACTTTAACCATGCTGACAGGTATGGAAGAGTCTCCTGTGAGAGTTGCAGCCACTGCATCATCCACAAAGGAGTGAGTGCTGCCAGAATCCACTAGAAACACCAACAGCTGACCCTGTAAGTGCACCATAAGTTTCATAGTTGTTGTTGCTGGAGCAGTTACATCACCCATAGCTGTTGCAGAAATACAGACAACATTAACATCATCAGTAATAGCTTCCTCTCTATCACTGAAGTCAGTAGGCATGCTTTGCACATAACCTAGCATCTCTTGTACTACATGTAGTTGTGTTTGCATCGATGTTCACGTGCCCAACGTTCACCACATATGAAACATAGCCCTTTTGATTTCCTATAAGCTCTCAGAGCAGCCCATCTGTCATCTGCACGAGGTTGTTCTAAACTTTTCCTCTCTTCTACAACTTTACTGACAAGTTGCTTAGTTACTATTGGTACCTGCATTCGTCTGCTTCCTAACGAGCTATGTTGTTGCTGCAACCCATTGTCACCCAGTTCCTCTGACAGAAGAGCTAGAGCATATGCTGAATCCAGATCACTGGTTGTTGAATGCCGACTAGCAAACGAACTGATGGTGTTAAACCTTCCATAAACCTAGTCACATAATGGACCATGTTTGGTTGTGCTTCATATGCTGTGATCTGGTCATATAGTTCAGAGAAACGTTCCACATAATCTTCTACTGAACTTGACTGACGAATATTGAACATCTGCCTCAAGAGATTCTGATGTTAGTTCCTGCCAAATCTGGACTATAACAAAGCACAGAACTCAGACCAATTGACATGCGGGGCTCGACGTTGAACTGATTCGAGCCAACGAGCTGCAGTACCCTCAGACTGGGCTGATGCAAATGAAATCCACTGTTGTTGTGGCGTGTTCCAGAACCTAAAGTAATCCTCACAATGTGTTGCCAGAGTTTGGGTTGGAGCCGTCAAATCGAGGCAAGTCAATCTGGGGGCCATATCCCATAATCCATGGCTTCAGCGCGGTGGCGGTGAGCGAACCGGGTATGGCGCCGGTGGATGGGGAGATCCGGGGTGGTGGGAGGAACGCCTGTGATACCAGATTGTGAGGCCTCAAGCTCGAATTGTATTCACCATGGCCGAATTTGATTACAGAGAAGGGGATCGAGGGAGAGGAGGAAGAACTACTGGCTCATGCCATCTCTCTTTGAATACAAACTAGTCGTTTGCCCAGCCGCCGCCTCCTATCAGTCGTAATCGATGCATAGATATCCAGCCTCTAGGCCCATTCAGGCCCAGCAAGCCAAGCGGGTGCACAAGTCTGTCTTTTGGGCCGCGTATTGAGTTGAACCACATCTTGGCGCCCAACTTGGTCGCTAACAGTCTTCCATCAATAGAGTACCTATCTGCACTCTCAAGCATCTGAATTTCAACTGAACTTCTTATATTCTCTCTGATTACCATGGGTTGGAACAAAAGAGGATGGAAAGAATCAGACATCGTACCCCAGGCTCGAAGGACAAGGGAAAGGCAGAGAAGCGCATACTGGAAGCACACGGTCGCCACGGACCAGTGGACAGAAGTGGGGAGATCGACAGGCCTACGGCAGAGGAGTACGCATGGAGGAGCTCGTTCGGCGGCAGCAAACCCTAGACGATGAGGCAACATGTGCAAGCCAGCCAAGAGGGGCACACCTACCATGTGATGGCCATGGCGGGGGCCGGGTCCGTTGGAGGGTGGCAGTTGAGGAATGGCATCAGGAAGAGAGGATTGGCGTGCGGGAAGAGAACATCGGATCTCCCTCCTGCGAAGGGGCAAGCCACACACACCCGCACACCGTAGCAGCAAGCTCGAAAGGCTAGTAGTAGGTGGGATGGCGAGGCGGGGCATGCTCGAGGAGATGGCATACACCGGCAAGGCGGCTGGCCGCCGGCTGCTCACGGCGATGAGAGAAGTGAGATGTGACGGAGGTGGGCGAAAGGAAAACGATGCGGGATTGGGTCCTGGTGATTGGGTCCGGCTGCTCACAAGGATTCTTTTTTCTTTTGAACGTGAGCACACAAGGATTCTACCAGGCTCTAGAATTACAAGCATCCTTTTCTTTTCTTTTTTTGACATGATAGTTACATCTAACTAGATGATGCCCAGCGCGTTGCTGCGGGAAATCTTGCGAAAATAAATGTGTACATAGTTGCTACAAAATATCTAAAACTAACAGAAGGAAAATGTAACATGAAACATAGTGTCATCTCAAACAAAATGTGAAGCACAACTACATTTTAGGACAGTATAACCGCACCAAAACCAAGCTCTCTCATGCCCCCAACGTTCTCGGCCGTCAGATTTCGCGTCTGATTAGTTTATGGCCATCAAAGCTCCCTCTAAGTTGTAGTTTATCGCGATCTGGACTGTCTGTCCTAATAGGCCGCTACTCTGGAGACTTTTTTGAAGGCCTGTGGTTAATTGGGCTTCTACGGTCTGCTGGGCAAGCCCATTTAGTATATATCAATCCGAGCAAGATCCGATCTATAGCTCTGCTCTCCCACTGTGTGAGAAAAAACTGAGGACAAACCCCCTCCCCCGGCGCCGCCACCACCAGGGATAGATGTGAGAGAAAGGGAACGGGATCCATCGATGTAGTCGCTGCGACAGGGAAAGATGAGTGGATGGCTAGATTCACCCGACACCGGCGAGGAGAAAGGAGGGTATCAAACCGACGAGGGTGATGGCGCGCGGAGGGTTTCACGAGGAGTCCATATTTGTCTGCCTCCGCCTCCGGCCTCCGCAGGAGTGTGTCGCCGGCTCACGGCCCCTCGTGCTGGAGGTAGGATCCATGTGTTATTTGGGATCGAATGGATTGGTAGCGGTTCTTGATTTGTATTTGAGCAGATGGTGGGGGAGAAGTTTAACTAGGGGTCGAGGATGGGGAGGACGAGATCGTGGCTAGCATGGCTCCTCCGGCTAGGAAGATGCTCGTTTTCAAGCTACACCGAAGGAATCACACCATAAGGTTGTGATCTGTGAAACATATTCTTCGATATCTAGCTCACACTCCAACACTTGGATTATAGTATCCCAAGGGCTCTGCTTTTGATCTCATTGGATATTCTGACTATGTTGGTGATCGGGTGCATCACAAGTCAACATCAAACACATGTCATTACCTCCGATGATCCTTAGTATGTTGGTCCTTGAAGAAGCAGAACTGTGTATCACTGTCTACTGCTGAAGCTGAGTACATTGCTGCTGGTTCTTGCTGTGCTCAATTGATGTGGATGAAGCAAACCCTCAAGGACTTTGGCATCGACATGAAGAATGTGCCACTCTACTATGACAACGAGAGTGCAATCAAGGTTGCTCACAACCCAGTTCAGCACTCGAAGACAAAGCACATCCAGATCCATCGTCATTTTCTTTGAGATCATGTGTTGAAGGGCGACATCTCTATTAACCACGTGAAGACTGAAGATTAGCTGGCAGATATCTTCACAAAGCCCTTGGATGAGAAGAGATTTAGCAAGTTGCGGTGTGAGCTAAATATCTTAAAATCTTCGAATGTTCTTTGAAAGGACACACATCCTAACACTTATGCAAAATTGATGACTTAGATGTGCAACAGACGAAATAACATTTTTCTTCAATCAATGAAGACTAACCCTCTAAGTGTGAAAATTAATAAAGAATTTGATTCTCAGAGCCCTACGACAATTGTACACGGCGTCTTTAATCATCATTCTTATACGGTAGGTCAGGCCACCAACAAATGTTAAAAATCTTCAAATTTGAGTTTTTCTTCATTTTGCAAATTCTTCAAATTTGCAAATTCCTCAACTTTGCAATTGCTTCAAACTTTTTGACTGGTGTTCTTCTTTGCCTATATATATATGTCCTCAACAACATTCACTTATTGCTAATTCTTCAAGTTGGTTTTCTTCCGAGTGAATGTGAACGGACCCGTTCCCCCTCTATGCTAAACTCAACCCAATCTATTCACAAATTCTGCATGTGTGTTCTGTTTGAATCCCGTTCAAAGTCTTCACTGTGTCCTTGACAGCTGAAGAATTTGCAAACAAAACTTTAAAATATTCCCTTCAAATTTTCGGTTGTTGCCGCTCAAACCGTTCTGCATCCCACGATGGATTAAACTATTCACCCACGATCTAACACGATCTCCACCTCTCTGTACATGGGTGACACATGTTGTTAGAAGAGTAAGGGTCAGGGGCATGTTTGTCCAAAATCTTCGGACGAGCAGTTTTTCACCACGGCTATAAATACCCCTCCCCTTCCTCAAACCTCATTTACTCTGCTCGATCTCACTTCCCTCGCTCGAGCTCTTAGACCTAGCGCCACCAGTACTCTCCATCATCTCTAGTGAGAAAGAGCTTCATTGCATCGACCTCATCGCCATTGTACTCGCGCCGGCCGCGAAAATCTTCACTCCACCGCCACCATAGCTGTCTCTCGTCGCCAATTTAGGGCATGAGAGATCTGAATGGACGAACTTCTCCAACTCCACTCCCAGTTTGTTGTGTTCTTCGTCATGGGTAATTAAAATCTAATTTTACTGCCCTACTTTGATTCTTATGATTTCCACAAAATCTTCAAAAGGTGTTTATTCTTCAACTTCCCACACCTTAAACACCCGAATGCGTGTGTTCTTGATTTGTTTCTCTAAGCTATGTTTCTTCAAGATTCCTCAATTGTGTGGATTTTCAAATCTATACAACTCTGGAACCAAAGTCAAGAACGCTTAGTGAAATTCCTCAAGACACCTATGGTCAAATTCCTCAAACTTGATTCTTTTGAAATAATTCTGAGAACGCATATGACCTCTCCAAATTCTTTGCACCTATACTCTATTCACAGGTACAAATGTCAGCTGCTAAATCACTAGGTTCTCATCAACTTAACTCATTTGCAGCGTTCCTCGAAGAAAATTTGCATACTTCCTCAGAAACTTCCAAAGTTCAAAGTCCTCAAGTGAGGAAAATGGCAGATGGGAAAAGACCTCAGAAGGGAGGCAAGAGGCCAGAGACAAACACAGCATTTGAAATCCCTGAGGATATCTATGATGAATATTGCACACCTGATGAAGCTGAAAGTGCTAGTATCGACTAGAGGGGCGGGTGAATAGGCGAGTTTTATGAAAGTCTTCAAAACTTGGAAGTTTCAAAGACAAACAACAGAAACAACCTAATTGATATGCAGCGGAAGATAAACTACCCTAAACAAGCCATAGTCAAGTGTGTAATGATGTGAAAGTACAGGACTAATAGCAGTTAGGTAGTAAGGATCAAGATGGAAGATAGTGTGAAGCCAATCAACAATAGTAGTCAAGCAATGAAGTCAAACAGATAAACAGATAGGCAATGACTTCACGAAGACAAACTTAAGTAAGGTTGGAAGGGATAGAACCAGTTGCTTGTTGAAGACACAGGATTTGTTGTACCAGTTCCAGTTGCTGTGACAACTGTACGTCTGGTTAGGGAGGCTGAGATTTAACTCAGAAGACCGTGTCTTCACCTTATTCCCCTTGAGGTAAGGACACCCAGTCCTCGCCCAATCACTCTGGTAAGTCTTCAAGGGAGACTTCCAAACCTTCACAGACTTCGTTCACCGGCAATCCACAGTGACTCTTGGATGCTTAGAACGCGACGCCTAACTGGCTGGAGCAATCACAGTCCTCAAGCGTAATAAGTCTTCAGGTCACACAGAGAGAAAGACTTCAGTGATGCCTAACACTCTTTGGCTCTGGGTGTTTGGGCTTTGTCCTTGCAAGGATTTCTCTCTCTCTCAAATGCTTCGAGGTGGGTTGCTCTCAAACGACAAAAGCCGTGCACAAACTCTGAGCAGCCACCAATTTATGGTGTAGGGGGTGGGCTATTTATAGCCACTAGGCAAGCCGGCCTGATTTGTCCAAAATGACCCTGGGTCACTAAGGAACTGACACGTGTTCCAACGGTCAGATTTGAAACACACGCGGCAACTTTACATGGGCTACAAGCAAGGCTGACTCATCGAGCTCTGGATAAGATTTGCTCTCATTGTCTTCGCTCGAAGACATAGGATTTGAGTTGAGCATCACTTGACCACTCGACTTAGTTCACTTGGACCCCACTTAACAATGACGGTGGTTCCTATGACTCAACAAAGAAGAGAAGGAAACAACGAAACCACACGATCTTGGCTCCAAAGTCTTCACACAATGTCTTCTCATGTCATAGTCTTCAATATGAATATCTTCTCTTACCACCATTGTCTTCAATGTCTTCATACATTTTTAGGGGTCATCTCCAGTAGGTAAACCGAATCAATGAGGGACACTACCTGCGTTATCCTGCAATTCTCACAAACGCATCAGTCCCTCAACCAACTTTGTCGTCAATACTCCAAAACCAACTAGGAGTGGCACTAGATGCACTTACAATCTCCCCCTTTTTGGTGATTGATGATAAACTGGTTGAAGTTTTCAACGGGGATAAGGTATGTGAAATTGTAAGGATAGGGAATTGTCTTCATAAGTTGCAAGGGCTCCCCCTGAAGATGTGCATATAAGTAATTTGCTTTTGGAATGCAAATGCACATGGCAGGTTGTACTTGTGGAGATCCACTTCAACTTATGAAGATAATTCATCATGCATGAAATGATATAGCAGGAATATGACATGCATAATGAAAAATGGACATCTGCATAATGATCTAAGTGCGGAAGTTACCTTCGCACATGCGGAATTTATCATCGCATCATAGTAAGGCAAATAAGTAGCAGAAGTAGCAAACGACCATCGAGTTTAGGTGTTACAACTCAAAGAGACAAATGTTTCAAAACGCAAGAGTTGTAAACACGCAGCAAAAAATATAATGCAACCGCCCATATGAACCCGCTTGAAGACTATCAACTCATACGCTTCTCCCCCTTTTGTCAGTAAGGACCAAAAAGGTTTGAAGACATAGAGCATCTACTCATCCTCATGAGTAGGTGAAGCAGCGAGGTTGTCGCTGCGTTGGTTGGCGGTGCGATTTAACTTAGTGCGATGTCGTCTGCGCCGCGCTTGTAGTTGGAGGTGGTGAAGTAGCGTCATCTTCATCATTGATCAATCTGGCATTAACTGTTGCCGCGGAGGAGGAATATTCAGAGTCTTCGAGAGATGGAGTTCGACGCAGGGTAGCAGTCCTTGGAGGAGTGGAGTCGAACCGGAATCTTTCATTGAAGCCATCATCTTGAAGATCAGCTTGAAGATCGAAAGCGTAGTCAAACTCTTCCATGATCTTCGGCAAGTTTCATGAGCAACAAAGGCATTCTTGGTGGCAAGATTGCGAATGCGATTGACATCCACCAAGAGGCTTTGCATCTGTCGCTTGAGCCAGAAATGATGCTTATCCTGTTTCTGATGAAGAGCCACAAGAAGCTCTCGGTCATTGAGAACACGAGAACGCTTACGAGGCCTTTGGGCAATGGTGCTTTCAATGGCTTCAGTGGGCGCTTTGTGAGGCAGACGAGTGTTACCAGCCCGTGGATAGATTCGTGTTGCTGCTTGAACACCTTCAATATGCTGCGTGAAGCTTTGGTGCTCAATGTTCTGAAGACAAAGCGGCATCTTGGCAGGGTCAGAGTATATAGCATCAACTGACATATCAACCTCTGGCAGAAAGATTATATGATTGCGAGTAGAGGGCTGATAATTGACAGATGAGTGGCGATTGATGAGGCGCATGACCCATGGAGCATAAAACTTTAGACCAAACAGGTCAGAGCCGGAAGCAGCAAGTTGCCTGATGAAGAATTCCTGAGTGTTGAAGCTGATGCCATTGAGAATATAGAAAAGCAAAGTCTTCATAGCTCCTTCAAGCTTGGCCGCTGATGAGTGTCCCTTGACTGGCCATAGAGTTCGCCTGATGATATGATATATGGTTCGAGGAAGATACTCAAGGTCTTCAACAAAGAAATGTGTGAGATACTCAGCGTCAGATGGCAAGGGCTTCATCATGCTCAGCATCTGGCTCATATTGGGTTCTGGCTTATGAAAGATGCTCTCCACAGCATTGCGGTGTAGCTGACAGTTGGGCTCATACAGTTCTCCAGGAGTGGCTAGCCCTGTAAGCTCGATGATATCCATAGCTTTGGCTTCATGATGAACATTTCCAGTCATCCACTCGAGAACCCATGTCTTGATGTCCCTGTAATAGCCGCGAATGTGCAGAGTGGCATAGAATTGAAGCAATAGCTCTTCATTCCAATGTTCTTTGTCTGTCACAAAATGGAGCAGACCAGCATCACGAAAGCAATCAAGTGCTTCTTCCAAGCATGGCAGTCCAGCAATAGCTTCAGTGTCAAGGCGCATATGAGGGAAAATGCGCCCTTGATCATATAGCACGCATGAGTAATAGCTTCTCTGCTGATAGCTCCAGAACCAATCGGATGAAATCCTTGGCTTGGAGTAGGGGTTCTTGGCGCTGTCAAAGAAGGTATTGTGGCTTTTGAAGCCATTGGCATTGAATGACCCGGGTGAGTTGGCAGTACCTGGAAACCTGGGCAATCTGGGCTTTGGCTTTTGGACCTAAGGCCGATGCTCAACATGATAGTCAAATTGCGGTCCTGAGGCAGAGGGTGGAGGCACCAGAATGGGCCATCGGACAGTGACAACCTGACCGTGGTCGTATGCTTGCTCAATAGTGTGAGGCCTTGGTGGCGGAATAGGAGCAGGGGCAACATCAGAGGAGTCAGGCTGCACAACAGGTGCTTCAGGAGCAGTTGTCATATTTGCTTCGGGTGCAGCCTCCTCATTGGCGTCAGGTGCAACATTCTCATGAGCTTCAGGTGCAGCATTCTCACTGACTTCAGGTGCAGCATCCTCATTGGTTTCAGGTTCAGTGGCCACATTTGCTTCAGGCACAGTGGCCTCATTGGTTTCAGGCACACTAGTTGGTGCAGGCTCCACATTAGCATCAGCCATGACTACGTCACTGGCTTCATTGGCGTTGGTGGTGGCAGCCTCAATATTTTCAACCTCCTCTTGACGAACAGGAGAGTCGGGCACAGGCACGTTCAGATCATGAACTGCTTCTTCTTCAATTGCTGGGGGTGTTGGTACACGTACTTCTTCTTCATTTTCTTCGGCTGATGCAGCCGGAATGTCTTCAGCAGCATGTGCTTCAGACGCGGAGACGTTCACTGTTGAAGTTGGTTCAGAAAATACTTGGCGTGCAACAGGTGAACGTTGCACTTCTCCTTCGGGAACGCTCGACAGAGGGACTTCAGGCCTTTGTCCTCTGCGAAGCCTGCGAAGAGCTGGCTTCAAGTTAGGAGATGGAGTTGGTTGAGCCTGAAAGTCTTCATCTTCTTCTTGCACTGGGGGTGTAGCTTGTTGTTGTTGTTGGGGAGTACTGGGGGAGTCTTGTTGTTGTTGTGGGTGATCAGCCCACGAAGCATCCTGAGCAATTGGTGTCAATGGACGACCAATGCTGATGAGTTCGCTGTTCGTATGAACAGGCGATGATACCACTTGATGTTCGATCTGAGGAAGAACTTCATCATCATTTACATTGTCATCTTGATCAATGTCTTCAGCAGCGTTGGGTTCAGCTGCTGGAATATCTTCAGTCTCATGAGCCTCTATGGTAGCAGGCTCATGGACAATCATTCTTCGTTCTTGATGAACTGACACAGGGCGAACCACGGAAATGGGTTCAACGACTAAGGGCTCTGTGGAAGCAGCCCTAGTCTTCTTGGTCTTGTGCTTCTTCTTGGAGGGAGCGGCATTAGAGGCTTCAGTATGCTTTCTTTTTATGGCGTCAGCCTCGGCAGCCCTTGTCTTCTTCTGTTCTGAAGCGATTGTGGTGACCTTTGGCTTCGAGCTAGTCATGCTGCTTGGGAAGATAATGCGAGGGGCTTCTTGGCTTGAAGGTTCAGGCTGATCAGCAGGGCGCTTGTTCTTCTTCTTTGCAGCCATCCTGGGGTCAATGCCAGGACCGCCAAGTGATTTGCGCTTCTCAGCCTCATTGTAGGCAAGCACACACTTATCAGCCAAAATCTTCATGCGCTCACGTGAGCCCTGAGCTTCTTGGCGTTTCTTCAGAAAAGCTTCTTTAAGCTCATGGAGCATGACCTTAAAGTTGCGGACGTCTTGAACACTCAGATTGGCCACATGCTTCTTGAATTGAGCCTTCTCAAAATTAATCTTGTTTTTGAGCTCAATGATGCGTTGAGCGAGAGCTAGCTCAGAAGCAATGGCGCCATTGAAGGCGACACTGAGACTAATTGGGAGCTGTAAATCTTCAAAGCTGATGTTGGGGGTGTCGAACCACTCATCAATGAAATTGTGAATGATGGCCACATCAAAGAGAGGCAGGTTGCTGAAGATTTCTGCTTCTTCTTTGCTCTTTATCAGCTGCTCAAGGGCATCATCAGCAAGATCTTCATCACTTGATAGATCAATGGGTTCTTCATGCAGAATGGCAGCAGGAGTCAAGGCTCTTTGATTAGATGGTCTAACAAGTTGCTTCTTCTTGTCCGTTCTCTTGGAGACACGGGACAGATCTTCAGATTACACACTGGCTTCAGGAGGTCCAGTGCCAGTGGCTTCACATGCAAAGTCTTCGGAGGTGCAGCTGAGGTTGAAGCCTTTGACTTCTTTTGCTTATGCGGCTTTGGAGGAGGAGCTGAGGCTTCATCAGAGTCAGCACCATTGTCAGAATGATCTACTCTGGCGCCTTGGACCATGATGTAAGTGATGAAGCCGTCAAGGTTGGCGTAGGGGCCAATGACATTGGGATTAGCTTCATGGGAGCCGTTAGTGCGGGGAGCAGAGGGACCTGGATTGAAGTCCAAACCCAAGGACTTCTTGTTCTTCTTGGCCGAAGCCACAGCAAACTGATAGTTGCGCTTGAAGAGCGAATCGTCACGACACCATAGTAGTGAAGTGGGATCTGCGTTCGCTGGCTGTTGCCCACGGACCATACAAGGATAGAAGCCTTGTTCAATGGCTTCAGCTCGGCTCTTGGGTTGAAGGCCTCGATAGAGGATATCACCCCAAGGTCTCTTGATGTCATGCTTCTCTGCATATTCCTTTGTTACAAATTTGTACTTGAACCACTCCTCAGCCCAATAGCGTCGAATCCATTGGATTCGCGTCTTCCTCTGATGATAATTCTCTTCAGGATCTGTCTTGTACATTTTTGCTAAGTCATCAGGCAGATCTTTAGATGTTCCATCTCTGCGCTGTCTGCCACCCTTCCTTGCTGATTTCTCTGAAGCCATGAACTTCAAGCTGAAAGGCTTCAGTACGTTCAAAGGCTTCAGAGATTTACGCTTGCTGGTCAAACAGGAACTGGCTTTAGGAGAATTTATATGATGCTATAAGTATTCTGCAAACGAATGCAGACTATGAGAACCAAGGGATTCTCCCACGGACATGTACCAGTGACAGCATTAGAGATGCGAGGGAAGGGGAAGAGGTCATATGCATTCTTAGAAGATTTTGAAGATAAATCAGTTTGAAGACATTGGCCTCATGATGCGAAGACATTCACTTATATAGGTGAGTTGGTTCCAGATTTGTACCAACCCGTGAATAAGTACAACTGAGGAATCAAACTAGGCAAGAAATCTAAGTGAATCGACTAAGCAGTATGAGATGCAGACGAAAAAGATCTAGCTTGAATAGGAAAAAACTAATTTTGGTAAACAGGATGAATCTTGAAGATCAAAAAGGTGGTAAAAATAGAGTTATAATTACCGCACGAAGAACTGCTAGATGGGAAGAAACGGAGACCGAGCAGTTCAGCCCACCGTTCCCTAACTTGGCGACGGAGGACACCTACGGCGACGGCGGAGAGGACGATGTCCGCGGCCGGCGTGAGGACGGAGTCGGAGAAGTCGCGGCAGCTAAGCGCTTCGTCGCCGGCGTCGTCGCGAGCTAGCGGTGGCGCTAGGGTTTTGACGGAGGTGGAGAGGTGGAAGAAGTATTTCTTTACCGCAGGGGGACAGGTATTTATAAGTAGGTGAGAGACACAGCGCAATTACGCTAGTGCCCCTGGTGGTTCATATCTGAGGGGTACTTGGCAAGCATGCAACACACCCAGGGTTGTCCCATCGTTCCCACGCCCGCCAGCATGTCGGAGAGTTGTTCCGCTTCTCGGTTTCAACGATAAAGATAAGCCATTTAAAACAGATTTAATGTTTGTCTCTTTGCCTTCTGCTGACTAGGACGCAGAGAAGACATTCGACAGTTTCAACAGAATGCATATGATTTGGATAGAAAGATTTTGAGATAGAAAGCATAGAGAGGTTAGGGTCCGATCACATTCACTTAGTTCATAAGATCCAATCTTGAAAACATAGCTATAAGTGAATGCTGTAGAGGACAGAACACTAGTATATATATATACCAGAAAACAATCAAATCAGCATAGTGCAGAAAGTCATGAAGACAAACTGAAACTGAAGACAAACCAAATGTGAAGTCATTGCAATATAACGCCTTGAGTGAAACACTTCAAACATAGAAAGTTGGTGGTGGCGTAACCCACCGTATAGGAAGTATTAGACCCAGACACGGCGCACAATTATCGTGGCGCTCCGAAGTCAAATTCCATGTTAATATATTCACACTCAGAGTGTAAATCTTCATTGATTGAAAATATACATTACTTTGTGTGTTGCACATCTAAGTAATCAACATGCATAAGTGTTAGGATGTGTGCGTGATCACAGGACATTAGAGGATTCCAAGATATTTAGCTCACACCGTAACTTGCAAAACCTTTTCTCATCCAAGGGCTTTGTGAAGATATCTTCCAGTTCCTCTTCAGTGTTGACGTGAATGATATCGATATCTTTCTTCATAACATGATCTCTGAGAAAGTGATGACGAATTTCAATGTGCTTTGTCTTCGAGTGTTGGACTGGATTGTTGGCTATTTTGATGGCACTCTCGTTGTCGCAGAAGAGAGGTACTTGTTTCAGGTTGATGCCATAATCCTTGAGAGTTTGCTTCATCCATAGAAGCTGAGCACAACAGGATCCAGCAGCAATGTATTCAGATTCAGCAGTTGAGAGTGATACACAGTTCTGCTTCTTCGAAGACCAATAGACAAGTGATCGACCAAGAAAATGACATGTGCCAGATGTAGACTTGCGATCCACCTTGTCACTAGCATAATCAGCATCCGAGAATCCAACCAAATAAAATTTTGAGCCCTTGGGATACCATAATCCGAGTGTTGGGGTGTAAGCCAAATATCGAAGAACTCGCTTCATAGCTAAGTGATGCGATTCCTTTGGTGCCGCTTGGAATCGAGCACACATGCAAACACTAAGCATAATATCTGGCCTAGATGCACATAGGTAAAGTAAGGAACCAATCATGGAGCGGTATACCTTTTGATCGAACTCTTTACCATTGTCGTCGGGACCCAGATGGTGTTTGGCTGGCATTGGCGTCGAGTAACCTTTGCAATCTTCCATTCCAAACTTCTTCAGACAATCTTCGAGGTATTTTTCTTGAGATATGAAGATGTCATTCCTTTGCTGACGAATTTGAAGACCAAGGAAGAACTTCAGCTCACCCATCATGGACATCTGATATTGCTCTTGCATCATGTATCCAAACTCATCACTATACTTCTGGTTGGTGCATCCGAAGATAATGTCATCCACATATATTTGGCACACAAATAGTTCACCATCATATGTCTCCGTGAAGAGTGTGGGATCGAGGGATCCAGGTTTGAAGCCTTTACTCTTCAGGAAGTCTTTGATCATATCATACCAAGCGAGGAGCTTGTTTGAGGCCATCTGATGCTTTGTTTAGCTTGTACACCATATCAGGATGTTTTGGATCTTCAAAGCCAGGTGGTTGAGCGACATATACTTCTTCTTCAATCTTGCCATTGAGAAATGCACTCTTCACATCCATTTGATGTAGCAAGATGTTGTGGTGATTAGCATAGGCTAGCAGTATGCGAATAGCTTCAAGCCTAGCCACAGGAGCAAATGTTTCATCGAAGTCAACTCCTTCTACTTGAGTATATCCTTGAGCCACAAGACGTGCTTTGTTTCTGACGACTTGACCATGCTCGTCTTGCTTGTTTCGATATATCCATTTTGTTCCAATAATGTTATGCTTGCGAGGATCAGGTCGCTTGACAAGTTCCCAGACATTATTCAGTTTGAACTATTGAAGTTCTTCTTGCATGGCTTGAATCCATTCTGGTTCCATAAAAGCTTCAACAACTTTCTTGGGTTCTGATATTGACACAAATGAAAAGTGCCCACAAAAGTTTGCTAGCTGTGTTGCTCTTGATCGAGTGAGCGGACCAGGTGCATTGATGCTGTCAATTATCTTCTCTATTTGAACTTCATTTGCAACACGAGGATGAACAGGACGATGGTTTTGCTCTGGCTGTTCATTGTCATCATTGGGAGGATTGTCTTCGGACTGAGCATTGTCTTCAGGTTGATTTGGTGCAGAGATGATAAGTTCCTCTTCAGGCTATGCTTCAGAGGGCATGATTTCACCGGTTCCCATCAGCTTGATTGCCTCATTTGAGGGAGCTTCATCCAGTGTACTTGGCAGAATCTCTCTCTGTGAACCATTGGTTTCATCAAATTTCACGTCCACAGTTTCAATGATTTTTATAGATAAAGGTTGAAGACTCTGTAGGAGTGTGAATCCTTTCCATAGCCAAGCATGAAGCCTTCGTGAGCCTTAGGTGCAAATTTTGACTTGTGATGGGGATCCTTGATCTAGCATCTTGCTCCAAATACTCAAGAAATGGCGGCGTTTGGCTTCTTGCCGATGAGTAGCTCATATGATGTTTTGTTGAAGCTTATGAATGTATACACGGTTGATGATGTGACATCTTTGTATCAATACCTTCGGGCGTAACTTTCTTGGTGTCTTGTACTCATCTAGCATTGTTCGAGCCATCTCAATGAGGGTTCTGCTTTTGCGCTCAACAATGCCGTTTCTTTGAGGTGTGTATGGGCGAGAGAACTCATGAGTGATTCCCATTGTATCGGAGACTGAGATCAAGTCCAAGTGTTCTTGAATTCATGCCATTGTCACTTCGATGTTCTTGACCTTCACTCCATAATTGTTCATTGCTCGATTTGCGAAGCGCCTGAAGACATCTTGCACTTCAGTCTTGTAAAGAATTATATGAACCCATGTGTATCTTCACTACAAGAAATATGTCAACTTGTGACCCTCACTATTGGTCGCTGAAAGGTCATAGTTTTTCATTTGCGACCTTTTTGTGACCAAAAACAGAAGGTCAAAAGCTGAGGGTCATTAACTGACTATAGCGACCTTCTCTGTGATATGTAAAAGGTCGTTGGTTCTTTGACCAAATTTTTGGTCACTAGCAACCTCCCCAGGCCACGTAGGCATCCAGCGTGGCAAGCTGATGTGGCACAAGATTCAGCCCGGTCCAATTCGGTTTTCTACATGGGCCTAGCCCAACAATTCGGCCTTTTTACTGTATATTTTCTCTATTAATTTTCTCTAGCTACATGGGCCTGGCCCAACAATTTGGCCTTTTTATTTTCTAGGCATGGCCTTTTGCGGTCCATTTCATTTTTATTTTCGATGGTTTTTTGTGGTCTAGTTTTTAGATGGGTCCCAATTGTCAGATTTTCCCTGACGGTGGATCCACATCGCTTTTAAGCAGTATATATCAAACAGAAAGAAAAGAATATGAAAATCTTCAAATAACCAAAATAGGTCCCACACGTCAGACATTTCAACATTGCTCAAATTATTTTGGTAAGTGGATCCCACTAAGCAGGTTTCCATTTCACAAATTTTTAAATCACTATTTCAAACAAAAAAAACAAACATAATTTATCAAATCATTACAATGTCACAATCTCTACAGCCTATTACAGTCAAACAGAACAAACAAATCACTAGCATCATGGCTTTGCACTTGGCTTCATGGCTTTGCACTTCAAATTTGTCCTGGTGCTCTGTAAAAGAGTGAACACAAATACTTCCGAGATTAGTGTCTTGCTGCTTTGGTCGAACCAAACAAATGCAATGGCAACAAAAATGTAAGCGAGAAAGTACTAGAAAGGGCAAATAAAATAACAGACTTGCATAGTGAACTGTTTGCTTTTACAAATCTTATAGAATAATTTGTATAAATTATACATTTAATATAGGCTTCATGAAGATGGGTAGAAAAAGAAGGTACTTCAACCACTTTGCATAACAAGATCACAAGCAGGAAACAATGAGGAGACATTACAAAGTTTGTGGTGGAGAACATGTGTAGCTTCAAAGAACACCATGCATGTCCACAAGCAATATGTTCCTAATAGATATCAGCTCATCTCAATTTACTTTCTTAAGTTTCTAATATTTGATAAAAAGAGACCAATAAATCATGTTTTTTCTTGACTAGGCCACAATTAGAACTCACAAGCAATATGTATAATTTCAGGCAATGGTGTTTATGTAGACTTTCACTTGTCACTATATTCTTGAATGGGAATCAAAAGCATCCATTTTAGTAAACACAAGTTTAAGTTGTTGCATGATCATGGACAAGTTTAAGTAAACACAAGTTTATTTGCTGCATAATCATGGACAAGTCACACAAAATTTCAAGAACTGTAGATGCTCAAAATTTCAATGAACTTTGCATAACTTTGCATAAATATTACTCTGCTGGTCGTTGATTGTTTCTTAAAAGTGAAAAAGAAATAGAATTCCATGGCAAACTGCTTGTAGTTTACATCAGTGCAACATTCGACATCCAATTCAAATTCAATGAAGTTTAACTGAATGTGCGGTTTCACCATAGTCCGGTTTATACAACCCCAAGGTCAAGTTTACCTTAAATACAATTACAACATTCTAGAAAAAAACTAAAAGCATCTCTTCGGATTAATTCAGAAAGGCACACCACAATCGACCGAGAACAAACCAAAAACATGTGTGGAGCCGAGCTACAGATATATGAGCTAATGGTTCACTTCATTGTCACACGCCAATCTGCCGACTATGACATGCAAATATATAGTATCATGTTTGCAGAGGCATTAAGATCATTAACCAAACAACTTAGTTTAGGTCAAATCATCAAACCAACTCAGAAGAGGGCAAGATCATCAATTCGGGATTGCAGACATGAACATCTCTGGAGAGCACAGGTACAAAAGTAAATGTTGGTGAACTGATCATTTGATGGTACACTACAAGAATCAAACAACATGCTGTATTTTAGTTGAGCTATATGGTGAATAGTTCATCAACTAGGCTGGGGCAAACAAGCATAAATGCACATATGGTGGGGCATAATAACAGGCAGTACAAATCGGTATTTGAGCAAAGGTGTATCACAAAATAACAACCAACAAACAAAGGGTAGCACACAAATTTATTTGCATCGACGTTCGAAAATGTGATATGTCATTTATTTGTTGTGCAAGGGAGCAAAACCAACATGTAGAGAAGGGACTCGATCTAGTTGTCCCAGCTCACCATTCCGTTGCCGTACATCATACATCTAGCTCCCCGAACAGGTTCGTAAATCGATGGTTCTTTGGTCACTACCATGGAGGGATAAGTATGTGCCATGAGATCGACAAGGAATAACCAGGGAAGGAGTTACCTTTGCGAAGTATGAATGGACACAAAGCGATTGCACGCCATCACAGAGGTCTTGAGCACATTGCTGCGTGGGTTCTTCACTGTCTTCAAGATCCCAAAGACCACCTTCTCCGTGCCAATCAGCACCATGACGGACGATTCTCATGGTGAAACTGTCACCATGCAACCTACAAATCTTCATCCGGACAAAGATGAACCAGGAATTAGCACATTGACATGGTCCTTTTGGGGGAGGAACAAGGACAGGTTTACGAAGACATGTAACGCCAGCTAACACAAATTCGGTCATAACTAATCCATTCCTCCCCAAAAAGAACACGGAAACAAAACCAACAGCCGAAAAAAGTAAACAAGACCAGGTTCTGAAGTAGTAATCAGACACAAAATAATGGTACTATTGTCTAAATCACATGCCACAAGTAGTAATCAAACCAATTTATTTGAACTATTGCTTCACGGACATTTGACTTCGCATGCATCTTGAATCAAGCAATGTCGATAGTAGTACTATATTAACCCGGTGGCGTGAGGATTGCCTACGAACAAGAATCTTGTACTACTTTATGCAAGCGAGAACCGCCGATTTCGTGCTCGGGAAACTATGACCAAGAATCGCACATGTCCGGAGCAACATTTTGACAAGAGTAGTATCGTACCTCTGGATGGTGCGAGGCCGCGGCTGCCCATGACGATGGTGTCGATCTTACGCTCCTCCAAGGTCGTCCTGAGCTTCTCCTGGCGTCGCCCAAGACACCTTCGCCACCACCTTCACCGACAATCAGGCCGAGAGCCACCGGTCCATCTTTCTCCATGCTCGATCGATCACATCATAGGATCGGAACACCTCCCGTGCATATACAAAAAAGCAACATACCTCGAGCTAGCGCGCGGCGGTGTCGAGCACCTCGGCATCGCAGGTCACGTCGTAGTTCTTCATCACCTCCGGCTCCCGGTACTCGGACAGAGGGATGAGCGCTGCGGGGGAGCCGATCGAGCACGCGTTAGCTTGAGATCAAAGCGAACAGAGGGGTGGGTGTGTCAGAGCGCTTACGGAATCCGGACTTGGCCCAGACGGCGTGCTTGGCCTCCTCCCTGCCGTGGCGCTGGACGTGGAGGACGATGACGGTGTGGCCCCGGCGGAGCAGGTTCCGGACTGCCCACTCCAGCGCCTGCTTGCTACTCGCCGAGTAGTCCATGGACCCATCGAGAGATGGTGGATGCGGATCCGGCGCCGCTGCCGTCGTCCCCGTCCATCCATCCATCCATCTGGGGAGGGAGGAAGGTCGCCAGTGGTGATGGGGTTGGTGGAGACGGTCGCAGTGGGGGTGGGATTGGGGGTCGGCGACGGCGACGGCGGCGGGATTGGAGGAGGGGAGCTCAAGTGGATCTCCACCAGGTGAAGGAGGGGAGGTGGTGCCGGCAGCGGAGTGGAGGCGGTCGCCCGGCGGCTGGTTCACCGGGGATCCAAATCGAATCGTGGGGAGACGAGGAGGAGGAGGAGAAGGTTGGTTGGTCGGCCGGCAGTGTATGAAGTAGAGGATGTCGCTCGGCGATCGAGGAGTGGGGAGGAGGTCGCCGGCGGGCTGGGGCTCGGTTTGGGGAGTGGCGATCGGGGCGTGGCGGGTTTGGGGTTGCGAGAGAGGAGAGGATGGATCTGGGAGCGAGGGAGTGGTGAGTGGGGTGGCGGGTGAGGATCTGGGGATCGAGGAAGGGTGGGTGAGTGGATTAGGGTTTTGATTCTCGGGAGTAGCTCCACCGTTGGATGGATGCGTGATGGATGGCTCAGTTCGTCCAATTTGGTGATCCGCGTGAAAGCAGTTCCTCGCGTCTCATTGGCGGCTATTTCGCACTTGAATCTTAAAATTTTGGACCCCAAACTTTGAACTTTTGTAAACATAACAATGTCATAGTTTGTCAAAATGATCTCGTTTTTTTCATAAGTGTGCATCTTAGAATGGTAAACGATGCCATAGCTCAACGACTTTCATTTTCTTTGCACAAAAGATGATTTTCCATTTTTCGAGTGCATAAAATGGTTTTTTCTGTGAAGAAGCGATCAAATATTTGTTCCAAAATAGCACAAATCCATTTTTCAAAAATATTAGACCATATTTTATGTAAAATTGACCAAATAGTTACATGTCAAAAGCTTTTGATCCACCTCTTATAAAGAACAAATTTCACCCATTCGATTGGGAAGCGGGAAATTTTAAGCGAGAATTTGTTCAAATGATCTCATATTGTGCACAAGGGTGCATATTGTAATAGCAAACAATGTTGCCTAAGGAAGTTTTCATTTTAGTTGGACGAAAAAACCATTTTCCATTTTCTCGAGTGCGAAATGAGGTTTTTTGTGAAGGAACTACCAAATAATTGTTGCAAAATTGGACCAAATCATTTTTCTAAAATACTAGGCCATATATAATGCACAATTGACAAAATGGTTGGGTGAAAAAGTTTTGATCCACCTCGATGAAAAAGACAAATTATCGCCGATTCAATTTGAAAGCGGGTCAAATTTGAACTGTAGCTGCCTCATAGTTTGCTCTTTATTTTTCCAAAAATCATTTCTAGGTACATAAGTATCTATTTAATCATAGAAACACCAAAAAATTCCAAGATTCAACCACTAGCTAGGAACAGTCAAGCCGCCGTTTTGACCGCATTTTGAAACAGGCATAAAAATTCAAAAAATCAAAAATTGGAAAACCTTCACATTGTGTCATTATATGTGACCAAGTTTGCAGGAAAAATAATAAACTTGTAATACGGTAATTATTTTAAAAAAGTGTTCTCAGAAATGAGCTATCAAGTGTGAAGATTCATGGCTTTCAAGCCAAATGATCAATCTTATGGCCACATTCATGGCATAGTTTGTTCAAATGATCTCATATTGTGCACAAGGGTGCATATTGGAATGGCAAACAATGTTGCCTAAGGAAGTTTTCATTTTCGTTGGACGAAAAAACCATTTTCCATTTTTCGAGTGCGAAAGGAGGTTTTTTGTGAAGGAACTACCAAATAATTGTTGCAAAATTGGACCAAATCATTTTTATAAAATACTAGGCCATATTTAATGCACAATTGACAAAATGGTCTGGTGTAAAAATTTTGATCCACCTCTCGTGAAAAGACAAATTTACTGCGATTCATTTGAGCGGTCAAATTTGAACTGCAGCTGCCTCATAGTTTGCTATGTATTTTTTCCAAAAATCATTTCTAGTTACATAAGGACCTATTTAATCATAAATACATGGTTTGGTGGCGATACGTCAAGGTTTGGGAGGTGGCCGAGGGCCCCAACTCTAGAGCGCGTAAACTCGCATGCCCGCCGCGTGGGCACCGCGTGACCGTGGCGTTGCCATGTGTTCTGGGCGGCCTAGGCATGTCTAGTGGGTTGGGCACTCCCCAGGTTGGTGCTAGGAAGAAAATTACAACATAAGATTCTCATGAGGAGACCAATCGATGCTCAAACATGAATTAGCACCAAGTGTTTGATTAGTGGTGCGGAAATGTACATGGATAATGGGCGTGAGTTTTGGTGAGGATGATCAGTTACTAGGAAGACCGTTTTCACAAATTTTCAGCTCAAAAGGAGGAGCCTAGGTGGTACTTGCTTTGCAAACCACCACCTGGACATAAATCTGAATGTTGAAGCTCGGCTCAAAATAATGAATGGATTGAGCTGGCATTTGGTGGAGGATGGTTATTTGGGCATAGGAAAGCATTGAGAAAATGGATACTATTTGGACATGCCAAAGTGGTACTTCCTTCACAAACTGTTACTCTGAACAAAATAGGAAAATGAATATTTTTGAATTATTTTTGAACTAGGCAAGGAAGGTTTTTACATATTTGACGAAGATATGACCCAAAGAATTTATGAGATTTTTTGGGAATTTTGGGAATGATAGAAATATAGGTTGCTTCACAACCTAGGGCAAAACTGCCACATGGACATGACACATAGGCAAAAGCCGATGAGGTGGCGCCTAGTCATAGCAACCCACCACAATTTACAAGGCTATGACCATCTATATTGGTCGTTAACAACTAGAAATAAGGCAGCGGACTAGCACTATTTGCTTTGTGACCATTTAGTGTAAGGAAATTACGACCTTCGACCAAAATGGTGCAATGGTTCGAGGTTTGGAGCCCCTGAACAGCTTTTGACCAATTGGTCTAAAATGGTCATAGATTTATGACCAATTCTTCGAGGGTCACTGACAGAAGGTCATAAGTTGACATATTTCTTGTAGTGCTTGAGTAGTCATCAACAATGACGAAGCCATAGAGACAGGCAGTTGTTGTGAGGGTGGAGTAGTGAGTAGGTCCAAATAAGTCCATGTGTAACAGCTCGAAGGGTTGAGATGTTGTCATGATTGTCTTCGAGGGGTGCTTTGCCCTTGTCATCTTTCCAGCTTCACATGCACCACACAGATGATCCTTCTTGAACTCGACATCCTCGATGCCAATGACATGCTTCTTGTTGACAAGTGAGTGTAAGTTTCTCATGGCAGCATGTCCCAGCCTTTGATGCGAGCGACGTTCGAAGCTTTTGTGAGAAGACATACGGCAAGTGTGGACCTCTTGAGAAATCTACCATGTACAGATCATCTTTTCGATACCCTTCAAAGACTAGAGATTTGTCAGATTCCATTAGTACAAGGCAACGATATTTGCCAAATATCACAATCATGTTCAAGTCACAAAGCATTGAGACAAACATTAAGTTGAAGCCAAGGGATTCAACAAGCATCACTTTATCCATGTGTTGATCCTTTGAGATTGCAACTCTACCTAGACCCAATACCTTGCTTTTACCAGTGTTAGCAAATGTGATGTGACTCCTGTCAGATGGACGTAAGGTTGAGTCCATGAGAAGACTTCGATCACCAGTCATATGATTTGTGCATCCACTGTCCATAATCCATTCTAAAGCTTTTGGTGATGTACCCTCTGATGCGATTAGGAGGATAGGCTTCACAAAAGTGTTGTGAAGCATATGCATTTGATACATATAGGGACAGATCACACTTATAACAAAGTTAGGACATAGTATGACTGATAAATTCAGATGTGAAGCATATAGAATGATATTTTAACGTGCGTCCTTAATGAGTTTTAGGTCCCCAGCAATAGTATCAGACGCCATTGATTGCTGGTTGGAGACCGTTTTCTGCAAAAGAGAGTTAGTTCTTCTTTGCCATCCACATCTTCGATGGGGCTTAGAAGCAATGAGTCTAAGTGCAGACATCGAGAATTTTGGCTTTGGAGCCCTAGCAAATAGCCTTGCAGGAGATGAATGATACTCATATGAATAAGCGAAAAGTTCTTAGTCCTATGAACATAGCGGTTCGAAGATACACGCCATATTCATAAGTCGAGCATGATTTCCACTGCAAAACATTTGCGTTAGGGTGACTCATGTGAGTCTGTATCTGTATGAAGCCTTTGGGCCATATGAAGCTATTAGTGCAGGGTTTGTCTTCTTCCTTGGCGGTGTCATGGCGACATTCACGGGAAGATTCTCAATGTCTTGCTTAGGTACCCAGATCTTCTTCATAGGTGGTCCATTCCTGCAGATTAGTACCAATGTACCGCAAACACTTCACCGTTCGATTTTTGAACAACTTATAGTTTGCATCAAAGGATTCATCAATGATAATAGGATTAGCACAGTAAAGCGGATAAGGTAGATGGATCTCTGAAGGTTCCTTTGCAGAAACCCATGTGGTTTTGGGGTACTGCTCGGGCTTCGATATGAGCCATCAACATTCACTTTCCTTCAACCCAACACCCTCTTTCCTAGGGTTTGAGTTCAGAATCTGCTTTTGAGGACATTGCGAGAGAGTCGATGTCCTTCAAACTTTTGTACATCCTGTTTCAAGCAATGTCTTCAACATAGCATTTTCATTAGCAACAACAGTGGTATCCTCCGCAGAGGGTTAGTGACCACATCGGTAGGTGAAGACAATGAAACAATCAGCGATGGAGCATTCAACAATGTATGTAGCATTATCACGCTCAATGCATTTTAGACATGGTGGTTCAAATCCTTCCTAAGTGGAACCGATCATTGGTAGTGAAGTGACTCGTTCACCTTTTGAAGATCTTCATGAGCCGCTCTCAATTTCTCAAGCTCTTGTTTCCTTTGAAGATAATCATAGGAGAGCCTTTCATAAGTAGTTGAGAGTGATTCATGACGACATTCAAGTTCTTGGTACTTAGCATGAAGATTTTTTATGTCATCAACTAAGGACTGTGCACGTGTCATTTCCGCGTCCAACAGATCATCGCTTTTGTCTAACAGTTTTTGAATATGTTCCATAGCCTTTTGTTGTTCAGTTGCAATTTTAGCAAGTGTTTTGTAGCTGGGTTTGGATTCACAATCAGAGTCATCTTCACTTGACGTTTGAAAGTAAGCATCGTGTGATTTTACCTTGGCACCACGTGCCATGAAGCAGTAGCTGGGAGTAGGATCATTTTCGTCATTAGCTTCAGCGTTGGTGTGGAAGTCACTGTCTTCAGTGTTGAAGATGGACTTGGCAACATAGGCAGTGGCTAGAGCCAGACTTGCAGCGCCAGGTCGACTCCTCTCGGACTCCACCTCCGCCTCCTCCAAGGCGGACTCCTCCTCTGAATCCATTTCCTTGCCAACAAAAGCACGAGCCTTGCCAAATGAGCTCTTCTTGTATGATGAAGACTTGGAAGAAGACTTAGAAGACTTTGAGGATTTCTTCTTCCTCTTGTCATCAGAATCATATTCCTTGCTTTTCTTCTTCTTCTTCTCATTGTCCCCTTGTGGACACTTTCGGATATGTAGTGACCAGGTTTCTTGCACTTGTGGCAGGTTCTCTTCTTGTGATCATGAGTGGAAGCTTCATCATTCCTTGAGCTAGATCGTGAAGATTTTCTGAAGCCTTTCTTCTTTGTGAATTTCTGGAACTTCTTCACAAGCATTGCAAGTTCCCTTCCAATGTCTTCAGGATCTTCAAAACTGCAGTCAGATTCTTCTTCAGATGAGGAAACAACTTTTGCCTTCAAAGCACGATTTCGACCATAGCTTGGACCATAGATATCTCTTTTCTCAGATAGCCGGAACTCATGTGTGTTGAGCCTCTCAAGTATATCAGACGGATCGAGTGTCTTGAAGTCAGGACGTTCTTGCATCATGAGGGCAAGGGTGTCAAAGGAGCTGTCAAGTGATCTCAGCAGTGTCTTGGCGATTTCATGCTTGGTAATCTCAATTGCGCCAAGAGCTTGAAGTTCATTTGTGATATCAGTGGGGCTATCAAACGTGAGCTGGACATTCTCATTGTCGTTTCTCTTGAAGCGGTTGAAGAGGTTCTGAAGAACACTGATTCTTTGATCCCGCTGGGTTGAAACGCCTTCGTTGACCTTGGATAGCCAGTCCCAGACTAGCTTCGACGTTTCCAGAGCACTCACACGGCCATACTGTCCTTTGGTCAGATGACCACAGATGATGTTCTTTGCGGTATAGTCGATTGAATGAACTTCTTGACATCGATGGGGTGACACCTTCACGGTTTTGGGAACACCATTCTTGACGACATACCGTAGGTCGACATCAATGGCTTCAAGATGCATCGCATCTTATTCTTCGATAGGGATATTCAGTTCCATCGAACACGGGGCAAGCAGCGGAGACTTTGATTATCCTGCGATCGACATAGCTGAAACTCGGTGGTTAAACGAATCACAGAACAAGGGAGTACCTTGCTCGATACCAATTGAAAGTGCTAGTATCGACTAGAGGGGGTGAATAGGCGATTTTATGAAAGTCTTCAAAACTTGGAAGTTTCAAAGACAAACAACAGAAACAACCTAATTGATATGCAGCGGAAGATAAACTACCCTAAACAAGCCATAGTCAAGTGTGTAATGATGTGAAAGTACAGGACTAATAGCAGTTAGGTAGTAAGGATCAAGATGAAAGATAGTGTGAAGCCAATCAACAATAGTAGTCAAGCAATGAAGTCAAACAGATAAACAGATGGGCAATTACTTCACGAAGACAAACTTATGTAAGGTTGGAAGGGATAGAACCAGTTGCTTGTTGAAGACACGGGATTTGTTGGACCAGTTCCAGTTGCTGTGACAACTGTATGTCTGCTTAGGGAGGCTGAGATTTAACTCAGAAGATCGTGTCTTCACCTTATTCCCCTTGAGCTAAGGACACCCATTCCTCGCCCAATCACTCTGGTAAGTCTTCAAGGGAGACTTCCAAACCTTCACAAACTTTGTTCACCGGCAATCCACAATGACTCTTGGATGCTCAGAACACGACGCCTAACCGGCTGGAGGAATCATAGTCCTCAAGTGTAATAAGTCTTCGGTCACATGACGATGAAAGACTTGATGATGCCTAACACTCTTTGGCTCTGGGTGTTTGGGCTTTGTCCTCGCAAGGATTTCTCTCTCTCTCAAATGCTTCGAGGTGGGTTGCTCTCAAATGAAAAAAGCCGTGCACAAACTCTGAGCAGCCACCAATTTATGGTGTAGGGGGTGGGCTATTTATAGCCACTAGGCAACCCAACCTGATTTGTCCAAAATGATCCTGGGTCACTAAGGAACTGACACGTGTTCCAACGGTCAGATTTCAAACACACGCGGCAACTTTACATGGGCTACAAGCAAGGCTGACTCATCCAGCTCTGGATAATATTTGCTCTCATTATCTTCACTCAAAGACATAGGATTTGAGTTGAGCATCACTTCAGTCACTCTGACTTAGTTCACTTGGACCCCACTTAACAGTACAGTGGTTCCTATGACTCAACAAAGAAGAAAAGGAAACAACGAAACCACACAGTCTTCGCGCTCCAAAGTCTTCACACAATGTCTTCTCATGTCATAGTCTTCAATATGAATATCTTCACATACCACCATTGTCGTCAATGTCTTCATACATTTTTAGGGGTCATCTCCGGTAGGTAAACCGAATCAATGAGGGACACTACCTGCGTTATCCTGCAATTCTCACAAACGCATCAGTCCCTCAACCAACTTTGTCGTCAATACTCCAAAACCAACTAGGGGTGGCACTAGATGCACTTACAGAAGCAAATCATGGCAAATAGACCAAGACTTAGCGTAAAGTGCGCATACAGAGAATTGAGAGGAGATGGACGAAGGAATGGAGGGAATACCGCTATGTGACTGCAAAGTACATGAAGAAATTCACCGTAAACCCTCCATGTCCAAGACCTCCTTTGGCTGCTAGCCAAGAAGCTGACCCCATCACCATCAAGCATGGTGAGGACTTTCCAAATGAATGGGCCAAGTGCCAAGACAAATTCGCTAAGGTTGCAAAAGAAGCAGTGAAGAAATTCAATGAGGATTCTCAAGCTACTGCTGCTAAGGCCTCTGCTAGTAATCCCAAGAAGGCTATGCCAAAGAAATCTGATGTGAAGCCGAGTTCCTCAACAGCAATGCCCTCACGGCCAAGTTCTTCAACATCAAAGCCCTCAAGGCAGATTCCTCTGGCAAGTTCTTCAAAGGCAGCTCCAGTTTCCTCTGTTGCAACAAAATCCCTAGCTGCTGTTGCAAAGTCCTCAACACTTATGCATCTTGCAACATGTCAATGGACTGCAGGCTTTTCCATTGCTTCAGGAGCATCTGCAAGTTCCTCAGCTTCACCATAGTCCTCAGCCGGTCCAACCTTGCTGAAAGTCAAAACCGCTGCTGGACATGGAATGAGGCCAAGTCCTCATAAGAAGCAAGTGGTGTTCCAAGTTCCGTATGATGACGATGAAGCTGATGATGAAGAACTCGCTGAAATCATCAGGGACAGGCAAGAAAGGGTCGCTAGAGCCAAAGGCAGTTCTGTGCCCTTCACGCTGGATTAAAAGAAGATCCTCAACTTCATTGACCTGTGGCATAAGGACCCCAACACTCCATTGCCTGACTTGAACCTCACTCCTGGTCAAAGTCATATGTTGACAGCCTTCATCAGTGAAGAAAAATGAAAATTTGAGAAGGCCAGACAAGATCAACGAAGAGGACTCGGCGAACCTGAACTACTTCATGTTCTTCCAGTCAGTCCTCCTTCTGAAGGTGCAATGCTTATTTTTGAAGAACCTGAACTTCCAAATCATATGATGCAAGTGCTGATGAAGCCTTTGAAGGCAGGCCAAGCTCCAAGAACCACCTTCCTAGTGAAGGAATTGCTTTATGTGCCAAGTACAATCTATCGCATTCTGACCAAAACCCTCAGTTCGATCAAAGGTCACAACTCTGAAGAAGATGAAGTTGTTGGCATCATGAAGAATCTGTTGTTCAACATGATACATGGTATTCCCATTAACTACCATGATTTCTTCATGAGGACTTTGGCGAATGTGTTGCACTGTCACCTTTTGAGTTGAAGCCTTATGCTCCATGGATTATGAAATTCATGAGAAACAGGTCTTCAGTTCACTACAAGGCATATTGTCAGAATCACCTCAGCTTCTTGCCTCCTATTGAAATCCTCAAACGGACCATTTCCTCAGTTGATGAAAAAGGCAAAGCTTCTGTTATTGATGAAGGCACTCGTCCATTGGATGGTTAGTTTCACAAAGCTGCATCTTACTCCACCAATGATGACTCTGCAACTCAAGACTCTGCCGCAAAAGCCTCAAAGCCAATTCTTCAAGCCACTACTCCACGCGTGATGACTGATCGTGAGCTTCTTCTAAGTATTCATCAGAAGGTCGATCGCAATCACAAGTGGGTCAAGCGTCAATTTGGCTCAATTCTTCAGAACATGACCGTCACGCAGAACACTGTGAAGAAGAATCATTACTATGCGCATGAAATCTTTGATCGCACTTGGGCTATTCTGTCACATCTTTACAGTGATGAAGACCTCGAGCAGATGGGGTTTCAACAGGACTTTGACTAGTCTCACCTCCTTCAAAGAAATTCAAGGTGGTCAAAGTTCCTCAGCTGGTCACAAGTTCATTTTCTTCATCTCATGAAACGGATGAAGCTGAAGATCTCAACGACACTACGGCAGGCCCTACTTCAACGGACAACCCCAGCAACGCTGACGCTCCTCCATCAACATCATGATGATATTCTCCAGGAGCGTTAGTCCTCATTTTTCGCCCTTTTTGGTCATTCAATAACAAAGGGGGAGAAATTTGAGTTAGTCTTCAAGCGGGTCTTATATATGGGCTGTTTTTTTTGTTAAGTTACAACTCTTGCTCTTCTGAGGTGTTTGCACTGATGAGTTATAAACTTAAGTCCGATGGTGGTGTGATACTTTTGAACTTCCTTCTGCATGCTTATTCCCTTAAGTACCTTAATGCACGCATGCTGAATTTCATCAGACACCATTTTCATCTTGCATTTCAAATTCTTCATATCATATGTTAAATGCGTGTATGAATTACAAAGATATAGGGGGAGATCTCCATGATTTCACTCTACAATGTGCATTTGCAATCCAATGCAAATTCCTTAAATATGCACATCTTCAGGGGGAGTTTTTCTATATCTTGCAATCAAATTCCTCAATATTAGTATTTACATTTCATATGTTTATCCCCGTTGAAAACTTAACTTATTTGTCATCAATCACTGAAAAGTGGGGGATTGTAAGTGCATCTAGTGCCCCTTAGTGATTTTGGTGTATTGAAGACTTATAGGTTAAGGGACTAATGTGTTTGTGATTGAACACATGTTCTATAAGTCTATGAGGATTTTGATATTTATGAAGAAAATCGACCCCTAAAAATGAATGTCTTCATTTGAAGACTTTGGTTTTCTTGAAGACTTTGAAAATGAGGAAATTGGTGTGACCTTGAAGACTTTGATAGATCCGAGGACTACGAAGCTTGAAGACTTTGTTTTCATAGTTTCATTTTCTCTTTCTTGAGTCATAGAAAACACCGTACTGTTAAAGGGGATCAGGGTAAAACTAAGGAGAAGTTTCCAAGTGATGCTCATCTCAAAGCCTACACATACCCAATCCTTTCGAGTGAAGCCATTGGAAATCTCATACAGTTCAATCAATTTCTTCAATGACAGAGACGAAGATCTTCTGGTCTCTGAGGAATTTGTTCTAGCTGAGGAGTTAGTAATTCGCCAGTGCGGATTGCCTACGAGTGAGGAACATGGTAGCCCTGAGGAATTTGAGAGCTCAAATTTCCGACCGTTGTTGTGCTACGCGCCAGCTGTCCCAAATATCTTATCCACCTAATGGTCATAGCATTGAAGGGCATCTATGTATTATCATGTCGGGCTGCTCCTCGGCTATAAATAGCCGCCCCCTACAACCACCAGCTAGTTGGCTGCTCCAAGAGAAACTGACACTTGTCCTTTAGAGCATCTCATCCTTCAAGGACTTTGAGAGAAAATCATCAGCGAGGAAAAACCCAAACCCAACACCTAAAACCCAAAAGTGATTGAGCATCATTGAAGAGATTGTTCATGTGTGGAACCGACGCTTGTTACCTTTGAAGACTGTGCATCTTCCAGACGGTTAGGCATCATGGTCTAGAGCATCCAAGAGGAATTGTGGATCGCCGAGTGACCGAGTCTGTGAAGGTTTGAAAGTCATCTGAAGACTTACCACGAGTGATTGGGCGAGGTCTGTGTGACCTTAGCTCAAGGAGAGTACGGTGAGGACTATGTGTTTGGGACCAGGTGTCCTCAGGTTTAAATACTTAGCCGCTCCAACCAGACATACAAATGTCACAGCAGTTGGAACTGGTCTAACAAATCATCGTCTTCACCAATCTACTGGTTCTATTTCCTCAACCCTTCCTTTTCTCATTCATGTGTTGATGAACTTGGTGTAAGTGCATCTAGTGCCACCCCTAGTTGGTTTTGGAGTATTGACGACAAACTTGGTTGAGGGACTAATGCGTTTGTGAGAATTGCAGGATAATGCAGGTAGTGTCCCTCATTGATTCGGTTTACCTACCGGAGATGACCCCTAAAAATGTATGAAGACATTGACGACAATGGTGGTATGTGAAGATATTCATATTGAAGACTATGACATGAGAAGACATTGAGTGAAGACTATGGGCCTTGAAGATGTGTCATCTCGTTGTTTCCTTTTCTTCTTTGTTGAGTCATAGGAACCACCGTCTTTGTTAAGTGGGGTCCAAGTGAACAAAGTCGAAATGGTAAGTGATGCTCAACCCAAATCCTATGTCTTGAGCGAAGACAATGAGAGCAAATCTTATCGAGGCGGGATGAGTCGCTTTGCACAGTAGCCCAAGTAAAGTTGCCGTGTGTGTTTGAAATCGACCGTTGGAACACGTGTCGGTTCCTTAAATGACCAGGGGTCATTTTGAGCAGTCGGTCGGGTTGCCCGTGGATATAAATAGCCCACCCTACACCATAAATTGGTGGCTTCTCGAGTTAGTGCAGGATTTTGTTGTTTGAGAGCAACCCACCTCGAAGCCTTTGAGAGAGAAAATCCTTGCGAGGACAAAGCCCAAACACGAGCCAAAGAGTGTTAGGCATCATCAAGTCTTTACATGCAGTGACTGAAGACTTATTACACTTGAGGACTGTGAATCCTCCGGCCGGTTAGGCGTCGTGTTCGAGCATCCAAGAGTCATTGTGGATTGCGGTGAGCGAAGTCTGTGAAGGTTCGAAGTCTACCTTGAAGACTTACGAGTGATTAGGCGAGGACTGTGTCCTTAGCTCAAGGGAATAAGGTGAAGGCGCGGTCTTGAGTTGAATCTCAGCCTCCCTAACCAGACGTCTGATTGTCACAAAGCTGGGAACCGGTCAATAAATCTTGTGTCTTCAACAAGTGACTGGTTCTATCCTCTACCTCCCTTTACTTAGAGTTTGTCTTCGTGAAGTCATTGCCTATTTGTCGTACATGTTTGACTTCATTGCTTGACTACTATTGTTGATTGGCTTCATACTATCTTCTATCCCGATCCTTACTACTGAGCTGCTATTAGTCCTGTACTTTCACATTATTGCATACTTGACTATGGTTTGCTTGTTGTAGTTTATCTTCCGCTGCATATCAATTAGGTCATTTCTATTGTTTGTCTTTGAAACTTCCATGTTTAGAAGACTTTCATAAAAATCGCCTATTCACCCCCCTCTAGTCGATAACTAGCACTTTCAATTGGTATCAGAGCAAGGTACTCCCTTTTTCTGTGTGATTCGGTTTAACCACCTGGAGTTTTAGTTATGTCGACTGCAGGGATAATCAAAGTCTCCGCTGCTTGCCCCGTGTTCGATGGAACTGAATATCCCTACTGGAAGAATAAGATGCGTATGCATCTTGAAGCCATTGATGTCGACCTCTGGTTTATCGTCAAGAACGGTGTTCCCAAAATTGGTGAAGGTGTCACCCCTACTGATGTCAAGAAGTTCATTCAACTGGACTCTACTGCAAAGAACATCATCTGTGGTCATCTGACCAAAGGACAGTATGGCCGTGTGAGTGCTCTGGAAACGTCGAAGCTAGTCTGGGACTGGCTACCCAAGGTCAACGAAGGCGTATCAACCCAGAGAGATCAAAGGATCAGTGTTCTTCACAACCTCTTCAACCGCTTCAAGAGAAACGACAATGAAAATGTCCAGCTCGCGTTCGATCGCCTCACTGACATCACAAATGAGCTTCAAGCTCTCGGCGCAACTGAGATTACTAAGCATGAAATCGTCAAGACACTACTGAGATCACTTGACAGCTCCTTTGACACCCTTGCCCTCATGATACAAGAACGTCCTGACTTCAAGACACTCGATCCGTCTGATATACTTGAGAGGCTCAACACACATGAGTTCCAGCTTTCTGAGAAAAGAGATATCTATGGTCCCAACTATGGCCGAACTCGCGCTTTGAAGGCAAAAGTTGTTTCCTCATCTGAAGAAGAATCTGACTATAGTTCTGATGATCCTGAAGACATTGGAAAGGAACTTGCTATGCTTGTGAAGAAGTTCAGAAATTCACCAAGAAGAAAGGCTTCAGAAAATCTTCACGATCCAGCTCAAGGAATGATGAAGCTTCCACCCATGATCACAAGAAGAGAACCTGCCACAAGTTCAAGAAACCTGGTCACTACATATCTGAGTGTCCACAGTGGGACAATGAGAAGAAGAAGAAGAAGAACAAAGAATATGATTCTGATGACAAGAAGAATAAGAAATCCTCAAAGTCTTCTTCTAAGTCTTCTTACAAGTCTTCATCACACAAGAAGAGCTCATCTGGCAAGGATCATGCTTTTGTTGGCAAGGAAATGGATTCAGAGGAGGAGTCTGCTTCTGAGGAGGCGGAGGTGGAGTCTGGAGAGGAGTCCGAACCTGGCGTTGCAAGTCTGGCTCTAGCCACAACTTATGTTGCCAAGTCCATCTTCAACACTGAAGACAATGACTTCCACACCAACGCTGAAGCTGATGACGAAGACGATCCTACTCCCACCTACTGCATCATGGCACGTGGTGCCAAGGTAAAATCACGTGATGCTTACTTTCAAACATCAAGTGAAGATGACTCTGATTGTGAATCCAAACCCAGCTACAAAACACTTGCTAAAATTACAACTGAACAACAAAAGGCTATGGAACATACTCAAAAACTGTTAGACAAAAGCGATGACCTGTTGGATGCGGAAATGACACGTTCACAGTCCTTAGTTGAAGACATAAAAAATCTTCATACTAAGTACCAAGAACTTGAAAGTCGTCATGAAACGCTCTCAACCACTTATGAAAAGCTCTCCTATGATTATCTTCAAAGGAAGCAAGAGCTTGAGAAATTGAGAGCGGCTCATGAAGATCTTCAAAAAGAGAATGAGTCACTTCGCACTCAACAGATCAGTCCTGCTCAGGATGGATTTGAACCACCATGTCTAAAATGCATCGAGCGTAATAATGCTACATCTGTTGCTGAATGTTCCACTGTTGCTACTGTTGCATTGTCTTCAACTACTGATGTGGTTACTAACCCCTCTGCGGAGGATACCACTACTATTGTTGATGAAAATGCTAGGTTGAAGACATTGCTTGAAACAGGGATGTATAAAAGTCTGAAAGGACATCAGACACTTTGTGATGTCCTCAAAAAGCAGATTCTGAACCGAAACCCTAGGAAAGAGGGTGTTGAGTTCGAGAGGAAAATGAATGTTGATGGCTCCTATTGGAAGCCTGAGCAGTATCCCAAAACCACATGGGTTGCTGCAAAGGAACCTTCAGTGGATCCATCCACCTTATCTGCCTTTACTTGCACTAACCCTATCATCATTGATGAATCCTTTGATGCAAAATATAAATTGTTTAAGAATCAGAACGGTGAAGTGTTTGCCAGGTATATTGGTACTAACTGCAGGAATGGACCACCTATGAAGAAGATTTGGGTACCTAAGCAGTGCATTGAGAATCTTCCTGTGAATGTCATCATGACACCACCTAGGAAGAAGACAAACCCCAGACCTATGGCTTCATATGGCCCAAAGGCTTCATACTGAATCTGAGGACTCACAGAGTCACCCTAACGCCAATGTTTTGCAGGGAAATCATACTCAAACTTATGAATATGAGTGTGTGTCTTCAAATCGCTATGTTCATAGAACTAAGAACTTTTCTGCTTATTCATATGAGTATCATTCATCTCCTGCAAGGCTATTTGCTAGGGCTCCAAAGCCGAAATTCTCAGATGCTGCACTTAGACTCATTGCTTCTAAGCCACCCCTAAAGATATGGGTGGTTAAGAAGAATTAACTCTCTTCTGCAGGGAAAGGTCTCCAGCCTGAAATCAAAGGCGTCTGATGCTATTGCTGGGGACCTAAAACACATTAAGGGACGCATGATAAAATGATCTTACTATGTATTTCACATCTGAATCGCTTACCAGTCGTACTATGTGTCCTAACCATGATCTAAGCTGTGATAATCCTTGTGTGCATCAAATGCTTATGCTTCACAACGCTCTTTGTGAAGCCTATCCTCCTAACTGCATTGTAGGGTATGACACCAAAAGCTTCAGAATGGATTATGGACAGCGGATGCACTAATCATATGACCGGTGATCGAAGTCTTCTCATGAACTCAACCTTACGTCCATCAGACAAGAGTCACATCACATTTGCTAACACAGGTAAAAGTAAGGTATTGGGTCTAGGTAGAGTTGCAATCTCAAAGGATCAACACATGGATAAAGTGATGCTTGTTGAATCCCTTGGTTTCAACTTAATGTCTGTCTCAATGCTTTGTGACTTGAACATGATTGTGCTATTCGGAAAATATCGTTGCCTTGTACTAATGGAATCTGACAAGTCTCTAGTCTTTGAAGGGTATCGGAAAGATGATCTATACATGGTAGATTTCTTAGCAGGTCCATAGCTTGCCATATGTCTTCTTACAAAAGCTTCAGAATGCTGGCTCTGGCATCGGAGGCTGGGGCATGCTGGCATGAGGACCTTACACACACTCGTCCAGAAGAAGCATGTCATAGGCATCGAGGGTGTCAAGTTCAAGAAGGATCGTTTGTGTGGTCCCTGCGAAGCTGGAAAGATGACTAGGGCAAAGCACCCCTCGAAGACAATCATGACGACATCTCAACCCTTTGAGCTGTTACACATGGACTTATTTGATCCTACTCACTACTCCACTCTCACAACAACTGCTTGTATCTATGGCTTCGTCATTGTTGATGACTACTCAAGATACACATGGGTGCACATAATTCTCTACAAGACTGAAGTGCAAGATGTTTTGGGCAACCATGTCGAGCAATGAACAATTATGGCGTGAAGATCAAGCATATCAGAAGTGAAAACGGCACTGAGTTCAAGAACACCGGACTTGATCTTTATCTGGATACAATGGGAATCACTCATGAATTCTCTGCTCCATACACACCTCAGCAAAATGGCATTGTTGAGCGCAAGAACAGAACCCTCATTGAGATGGCTCAAACAATGCTCGACAAGTAGAAGACACCAAGAAAGTTCTGGCCTGAAGCTATTGATACAGCATGTAACATCATAAACCGTGTATACATCCATAAGCTTCTGAACAAAACATCCTATGAGCTCCTTCTTGGCAAGAAGCCAAATGTCAGCTACTTGAGTATTTGGAGCTAGGTGCTGGATCAAGGATCCCCATCACAAGTCAAAATTTGCACCTAAAGCTCACGAAGGCTTCATGCTTGGCTACGGAAAGGACTCGCACTTTTATAGAGTCTTCAACCTCTATCTCTACAAAATCGTTGAAACTGTGGACGTGCGATTTGATGAAACCAATGGTTCACAAAGAGAGCTCCTGCCAAGTATACTAGACGAAGCTCCGCCCAACGAATCTATCAAGCTGATGGGAGCTGGTGAAATCATGCCTTCTGAAGCACAGCCTGAAGAGGAACTTATCATTTCTGCACCCAACCAACCTGAAGACAATGCTCAGGCTGAAGACAATCCTTCCAATGATGACAATGATCAGCAAGAGCAAAGTCTTCATCCAGTTCATCCTCGAGTTACAAATGAAGTACAAATTGATAAGATAATTGATAGCATCAATGCACCTGGTCCACTTACTCGCTCAAGAGCAACACAGTTAGCAAATTTCTGTGGGCACTTTTCTTTTGTGTCAATATCAGAACCCAATAAAGTTGCTGAAGCCTTTATGGAACCTAAATGGATACAAGCCATGCAAGAAGAACTTTAACAGTTCAAGCTGAACAATGTTTGGGAACTTGTCAAGCGTCCTGACCCTCTCAAGCATAACATTATTGGAACAAAATAGATATATCGAAACAAGCAAGATGAGCATGGTCAAGTCGTCAGAAACAAAGCACGTCTTGTGGCTCAAGGATATACTCAAGTAGAAGGAATTGACTTCGATGAAACATTTGCTCCTGTGGCTAGGCTTGAAGCTATTCGCATACTGCTAGCCTATGCTAATCACCACAACATCTTGCTACATCAAATGGATGTGAAGAGTGCATTTCTCAATGGCAAGATTGAAGAAGAAGTATATGTCGCTCAACCACGGCTTTGAAGATCCAAAACATCCCGATATGGTGTACAAGCTAAACAAAGCATCAGATGGCCTCAAACAAGCTCCTCGCTTGGTATGATCGATCAAAGACTTCACGAAGAGTAAAGGCTTCAAACACTGGATCCCTCGATCCCACACTCTTCACGAAGACATATGATGGTGAACTGTTTGTGTGCCAAATATATGTGGATGGCATTATCTTGGTGCACCAACCGAAGTATAGTGATGAGTTTGGATACATGATGCAAGAGCAATATCGGATGTCCATGATGGGTGAGCTGAAGTTCTTCCTTGGTCTTCAAATTAAATCGACAAAGGAATGACATCTTCATATCTCAAGAAAAATACCTCAAAGATTGTCTGAAGAAGTTTGGAATGGAAGATTGCAAAGGTTACACGACGCCAATGCCAGCCAAACACCATCTGGGTCCCGACGACAATGGTAAAGAGTTCGATCAAAAGGTATACCGCTCCATGATTGGTTCCTTACTTTACCTATGTGCATCTAGGCCAGATATTATGCTTAGTATTTGCATGTGTGCTCGATTCCAAGCAACACCAAAGGAATCGCATCACTTAGCTGTGAAGCGAATTCTTCGATATTTGGCTTACACCCCAACACTCGGATTATGGTATCCAAAGGGCTCAAAATTTGATTCGGTTGGATTCTCAGATGCTGATTATGCTGGTGACAAGGTGGATCACAAGTCTACATCGGGCACATGTCACTTTACGGGTCGATCACTTGTCATTGGTCTTCAAAGAAGCGAGGCTGTATCACTCTCAAGCTGCTGAATCTGAATACATTCTTCTTTGGATCTTGTTACGCTCGGCTTCTATGGATGAAGCAAACTCTCAAGGACTATGGCATCAATCTGAAACAGGTGCCTCTCTTCTGCGACAACGAAAGCGCCATCAAGATTGCCAACAATCCAGTCCAAAGACTTTCGAAGACAAAGCACATTGAAATTCGTCATCACTTTCTCAGAGATCATGTCATGAAGAAAGATATTGACATCATTCACCTCAACACTGAAGAGCAACTGGCAGATATCTTCACAAAGCCCTTCGATGAGAAAAGGTTTTGCAAGTTATGATGTGAGCTAAATATCTTGGAATCCTCAAATGTCTTGTGATCAGGCACACATCCTAACACTTATGCATGTTGATGACTTAGATGTGCAACACACAAAGTAAAGTATATCTTCAATCAATGAAGACTTACATTCTGAGTGTGAATACATTAACGTGGAATTTGACTTCGGAGCGCCACGATAATTGTGCGCCGTGTCTGGGTCCAATACTTCCTATACGATGGGTAACGCCACCACCAAATTTATCTGTTTGAAGTGTTTCACTCATGGCGTTATTTTTGCAATGTCTTTGCATTTAGTTTGTCTTCAATTTCAATTTATCTTCATGATTTTCTTCACTAATGATGATTTGATTGCTTTCTGATATATATATACTAGTGTTCTGTCCTCTACAGCATTCACTTATAGCTATGTCTTCCTAGTTGAATCTTTTGAACTAAGTGAATGTGATCGGACCCTAATCTCTCTATGCTTTCTATCTCAAACTCTATCTGTCCAAATCATATGCATTCTGTTGAAACTGTCGAATGTCTTATCTGCGTCCTAGTTAGCAGAAGACACAGAGACAAACATTAAGTCTGTTTTAAATGATTCATCCTTATTGTTTAAAATACGGAGAAGCCGAAACAACCATCCGACATGCCTGGCGGGCGTGGGAATGTGGGACAACTCTGAGTATGTTGCATGCTTGCCACGTGCCCCTCAGATGTGAACCGCCAGGGGCACCTGCATAATTGCGCTGTGCTGCACACTTCCTTATAAATACATGTCCCTTGCGGTAAAGAAAACCTTCTTCCACCTCTCCACCTCGTCAAAACCCTAGCGCCACCGCTAGCTCTCGACGATGCCGGCCACGAAGCGCTTAGCTGCCGCGACTTCTCCGACGCCGTCCTCATGTCGGCCGCGGACATCGTCCTCTCCACTGTCGCCGTAGGTGTCCTCCGTCGCCAAGTTAGGGCACGGTGGATTGAACTGCTCGGTCTCCTATTCATCCCATCTAGCAGTTCTTTGTGTGGTAAATATAACTCTATTTTTACCTTATTTTTTATCTTCAAAGATTCACCCTTTTTACCAAAATTGGTTTCTGTCTATACAATGTTACATCTATTCTGTCTGCATCTCATACTGCCCAGTATATTCACAACTTCATATCTAGTTTGATACCTCACTTGTACTTATTCACGGATTCGTACAAATCTGGAACCAACTATCAACATATAAGTGAATGTCTTTGCATCATGAGGTCAATGTCTTCAAACTGATTTATCTTCAAAATCTTCTGAGAATGCATATGACCTCTTCCCCTTCCCTCGCATCTCTAATCTTTATCACGGTACATGTCCGTGGGAGAATCCCTTGGTTCTCATAGTCTGCATTCGTTTGCAGAATTCTTACAGCATCACATTAATTCTCCCGAAGCCAGTTCATGTTTGTCCAGCAAGTGAAAGCCTTTGAAGCCTTTGAACGTATTGAAGCCTTTCAGTTTGAAGTTCATGGCTGCAGAGAAATCAGTAAGGAAGGGTGGCAGACAGCGTCATGGGGGAACATCAAAAGATTTGCCTGATGACCTCGCAGAACTTTACAAGACAGATCCTGAAGAGAATTATCATCATCGCAAGACACGAATCCAATGGATTCGACGATATTGGGCTGAACAATGGTTCAAATACAAGTTCGTGACCCAGCAATACACTGAGAAGAATGCTATCAAAAGTCCTTGGGGTGACATTCTCTATCGAGGCCTTCAACCCAAGAACAGAGCTGAAGCTATTGCACAGGGTTTCTATCCTTGTATGGTCCGTGGACCTCAGCCTGAAAATGCCGACCCATCATCATTGCTATGGTGTCGTGATGATACTCTCTTCAAGCGCAACTTCCAGCACGCAAAGGCATCGGCCAAGGAAAACAAGAAGTCATTGGGATTAGACTTCAACCCTGGTCCCTCTGCTCCCCGTGCTGACGGCTCACGTGATGCAGAACCCAATGTCATCGGCCCCTTCTCCAACCTTGATGGCCTCATCACTTACATCTTGGTCCAAGGTGCCAAAGTGGATCATTGTGATAATGATGCTGACTCTGATGAAGCCCCAGCTCCTCCTCCAAAGCCGCAGAAGCTAAAGAAGACTAAGGCTTCAAGATCAGCTGCTCCTCCAAAAGCTTCACGTGCGAAGCCACTGGCCACTTCACCTCCTGAAGACAATGTGCAGTCTGAAGATCAATCACATATCTCCAAGAGAACGGAGAAGAAAAAGAAAATCGTCAAGCATACTGATCAGACCTTGACTCCTGCTGCCATTCTGCGAGAAGGGCACATTGATCTGTCCAGCAATGAAGATCTTGCAGATGATGCCCTTGAGCAACTGATCAAGAGCAAGGAAGAAGCAGAGATCTTCAATAATTTGCCTCTCTTTGATGTGGCAATCATCCATAACTTCATTGATGAGTGGTTTGAGACCCCAAATCTCAGCTTTGAAGATCTGTAACTTCCCATTGGCCTCAGCGTCTCCTTCAATGGCGCCATTGCTTCTGAGCTAGCTCTTGCTCAGCGCATCGTTGAACTGAAGCACAAGATCGACTATGAGAAAGATCAGTTCAAGAAGCATGTGGCAAAGCTCAGCGTGCAAGATGTCAGAAACTTCAAGATCATGCTACATGAGCTTAAAGAAGCCTTTCTCAAGAAGCGCGAAGAAGCTCAAGGCTCTCGTGAGCGTATGAAGAGTTTGGCTGACAAATGTGTGCTAGCCTACAATGAGGCTGAGAAGCGCAAGTCTCTTGGTCGTCCTTGCATTGACCCCAGAATGGCTGCAAAGAAGAAGAAGCTATCAACTACCCAATCTGCATCTTCAAGGCAGGAAGCACCTCGCATAATCTTCCCAAGCAGCATGACTGGCTCCAAGCCAAAGGTCATGTCAACCGCTTAAGAACTGAAAAAGACGCGGGCTGCCGAGGCTGAAGCCAGAAAAAGGAAAAATACAGAAGCCTCTGATGCTGCTCCCTCCAAGAAGAAGCGCAAAACCAAGAAGAATCGGGCTGCTCCCACAGAGCCCTTAATTGTTGAACCTATCTCAGTGGTTCGCCCTGTGTCGGTGTCAAAACCGGCGGATCTCGGGTAGGGGGTCCCGAACTGTGCGTCTAGGCGGATGGTAACAGGAGACAAGGGACACGATGTTTTTACCTGAGTTGGGGCCCTCTCGATGGAGGTAAAACCCTACTCTGCTTGATTGATATTGATGATATGGGTAGTACAAGAGTGGATCTACCACGAGATCAAGGAGGCTAAACCTAGAAGCTAGCCTATGGTATGATTGTTGTTCGTCCTATGGACTAAAACCCTCCGGTTTATATAGACACCGGAGAGGGCTAGGGTTACACAGAGTCGGTTACAATGGTAGGAGATCTACATATCCGTATTGCCAAGCTTGCCTTCCACACCAAGGAAAGTCCCATCCGGACACAGGACGAAGTCTTCAATCTTATATCTTCATAGTCTTGGAGTCCGGCCAATGATGATAGTTCGGCTATCCGGACACCCCCTAGTCTAGGACTCCCTCAGTAGCCCCCGAACCAGGCTTCAATGACGACGAGTCCGGCGCGTATATTGTCTTCGGCGTTGCAAGGCGAGTTCTCCTCCAAATTCCATGTGCTTGCCGAATAGTGTCCAGCTCCCTTATAAATGTTGCGCTCCTTGGCTTCCATGTCCAATAATGGCCCTCTTCCACGTGTCATATGAATTCGAAAAGCCAGGGTATTTTTATGTTTTCCCCCTAAGCTGCACGAAGAAGCCGCCTATAAGAGAGGCAAGGATCTATATCCAAATCACACCATCCTCCTTCCGCGAGTACTCATCGGAGCGCCTCTGACAAAAATCCACTGCATCATGGACGGTCGGCGCGGCTCCTCTCGCGCTCCCAGCCCTCGGCCGGAGATTGGAGGAGATGTTCAGTCCCAAGACAATGGTGGTGGCGCTCAAGCGGAGGATACCTTCCCCAGCCTTCATGGTTCAAGTTTGAGCGGATGGCCACCTACAAAGGTGGAAAGCGGGAGAGCACCCCAATCCCTCAAAGGAGGCGGGTATGCTTCTTCCCTTATCTAATAAGGGACTCGGATTTCCATACATCCATTTCTCCGGGGGCTCACGGAGTTCTCTGAGACTCGGCTTCACCACCTTACACCGCCTCCATTTTGCACATTGCGGGTTTTTAGCTCTTCTGAGCTGTTCTTGAGCATCGAGCCCCATTTTGCGCTGTGGAAGAGATTGTTTTGCCTCGTACCCGTTCTCACGAGGGTCGATATATCAAGTGGGCGGGCGAAATATGGCGCATCGCCGGGACGGATATCTTTCGAAACCCGAAGAAGGCGTCCAAGACGGCCTTGAATGGTTTTATATGGAAAACGCCCACTGCGGACCCGATTCGGATCGGCCTCCGGAGTTCAACAACCTCCTCTAAAAGCGCTGAGTTGGCGCCCGGAGCCCTCAGCGGGAAGATGATAGGGCGTCCAATATCGATGGGCGGATAAGGTTCTTGGCCCATTCGGATGACCATGATTGGAGTCATGGCCACGTGCATCATGCGAGGTGCAGCCGCTCCAATATAGGGGCCACCCCATGTGGGATTTTAACGGGGAAAATGACGCCACCCGTCATGGCCGTAAGGGGTCAGGATCGGCTGCCGATCTGGTGAAGATCCTGTCCGACTTGTACAAGGGGGAGAAGGAGGACTTCCTCCGCATGAGTCCATTGAATGGATTCTCCATGAATAACCCTCGGAGTTGGGTAAGCGGACGTTTATCTATCCGATCCATGCTTTCAAAGTTAGGTGTCTTACTTTATGACTTCGAAGCAGGAACTGCGCCGGGATGTGGAGGGCATACACAGCCCGACTCCACAACCTGAGGATCCGGGAAGATCCCTTGATCCGGCCTCCGAAGAGGATCCAGACATAGAGGTGGAGCTGATTGATGGGGTGTTCCACCAACTTAGCATGGACAATGCTTTAGTCGCCATTACGGCTGACTACCCCGATTTATCTCCGGCTTCCTGTAACTATGACCGAGTCGACAATCATTACTTCATCCGTGCTTATTTCGACCACCGTATACCAGCGGTGTCTCGCTGGAGGTGCCTTCAAAGGCGGAAGCGAACCAGCGGTGACCAACAAGGGTCGATTCGGCCCAAAGAAAGCGGAAGAGGAGTCTGGCCTTGAATCGAAACGTCGCCGCAACGGTATAGCACGCCATCGTTTTTAAGGGAAAGATTCTTGGGAGGTATATTAATGCTCATGACTTTTCCAGGAGAAAGAGCACTCGCCGGACTATGCCCGGAGAGGTTGCCAACCAAGCCTCCGCCACCGAAGCTCCAACACACGGTCGAAGGGGAGGCGGCGCAAAACGAGCGGATGCTCCTCCAATGGAGGATGCCAACAGGCTGTCCGCCACCGGGTCTGAGGTGGAGAGTGCCATGAATCACAGGCGCCGCCGGACAGTTCTTCGTGATGCATGTTTCTCCCCGGAGGCGTTGAATGCCTTTAATGCGGGAGACCCGCACCTCCGTGCCGCTCAAGATGGTTTAACCAGAGCCACGGAGCAGTATGTGAAAGACATACGGGTAAGGAATTTTAATAGTTATATATTCCAGTAGGCCCCGGGACTTAAAATAGTTAGAATAACTGATTTAAGGATCATTTGATATGCAGGATCTTACGAAGAAGAATACCCACCTGTCCCAGGAGCTTCAAGAGTGCAAGGCCCAACTTGAGGCCACACTAGCCGCCGCAGGAGGAGCCAGAGAGACCCCCTCTGGTAACACATATTTCAAAAAGATAAGTGGTTTATGAAGTGCGGCGTGTGTATAAGTCTGACAGTAATATTGCAGATGGTGTCGGACTTGATCCGGACAAGCAGCGACTCTTGCTCGGTGAAGGCCGGCGAGAGGTGCTTATGAAGGTGCAGCGGAGAGGAACAAACTCCAAGATGCCCACACCCAGCTGGGCGAAGAGCTAAAGGTGTTCGGGCCCAGGTATGCAGCTCCGTGAAGGAGAATCAGCTTCATCGCGGCATTTATAGTAAGTGCTTGAGCAAACTCTTTTGAAAAGAAGAGTTCGGCGAGGGAGTCGATTAATGAAATGCGTAGGTGTGCTCACAGTCGCGTCTGCGGAGAAATGCCCGTTCAACGGGTGATCTGCTTCGAGCTGCTTCTTTGCTGCCGCAAACGTGTTCGGCGATGGCGGCGTCGTCCGAGTGCCTTATGGCCGTCCGTCTCCCTGCCCGAGGGTCTTGGAGGGCTTGCGGAGAAGCTTCAGGGAGCATGGCAGCGCTTCCGTCTATGGAAGATATCGTGTCACACCCTGCATTTTGTAACATTTCATTTTCATTAATAAAGCATGAAAATTTGGACCAACAAAAACTTTTTGCATTATTTGGCTTTTATTTGGAGTTGGTTTTCTCTCTGTGTTTCTTTCCAAGTGCTTCTTGAAGTCAGCTACTCTACCCTTTATACTCCATCTCCTTACCCCAAGCTCCTGACCAATGACCATGCCATGTGAATGGTGCAATATAGAATTTTCTTACAAAAATAATTTGGCGAAAAGTATTTTCTAAAATTAGTTTTCAAAAACCCTGAATTGAGGTTTGCACTACAAGTACTTGATTAAGGGCAGTAAAATCTTTCCAAAATTATATTTGACTCCTATTAGATATAGGATGCCCAGGAACCACAAAATATAATTTTAAAAGTTCTTGTTCTATTTTATTTAAAGGCTTTTCTTAAGGCCAGAAATGGTCTTTAATAGGAAAAATTACTTTACTGTTTCAAAAATATTTGACAAAATTTAGGAAACTCATAGGACATATATTGTCCATATATAAGAGTTTCAACACCTGGTCATGTTCAAAATATTGGTCAAATCCCTCTAAAACCCTTTCTGGATATTTCCAGCTTTTGAAATATTTACAAAGGTAATATTCTCTAAAAATTCCAGGAAAATTCTATCATGTCACATATGACATATTAGATGATCTTGCCAAGTCTCATGACTTGGAGAACAAGATAACACCATCAAAACCCCTCAAAACTATCTCTGTCCAATCTGAAGTTTGATCAACTTTACATTGCCAAGTATGTCCAAATGTTCTCAAACTTGGTGGACATGCTTCATTGGTCTAATTATGCATCTGGACCAAATGGCACAGGTTGGAGAAGAGGAAATCTTGGTCAAAATGCCTCAAAACCCTCTCTGACCAGAATCAAGTTTGAACTACTTTGCACTACCAACTTTTTCTCCAAGACCCCAACCTTGGTGAGCCTGATCACATGACCAAATAAGGCCACCACACCAAGTGGTGCATCAAGGAGAAATGATCTACTCCACTGGATCTACACAAATTCATTTCTGCCCATTTCTAGGGTTTGCAAGAGTTGCATTGGCAACTTTGTCCAAATAAGCTCAAAATGGGTGGAAGGCCCTAAATATATGTGACATTTCACCCCTTGGAGTATCTTGGCCAGTGGGAGTCATTAGCCTACCCAAAACTCCATCAAACACCTTACGGCAAAATACTAAAAAGCCTATTTTGCCACTTCCACTAATCTCCTTGAGTTCATCTTTTGCCACAACCCTCCTCACTCCCCTCATCACTTAGACACTTTTCTACCCGAGGAAGCAATGTGGAGGAAGGGGAATCACGTTGTCCTCTCTGGACAGCAGCTTCCCTTCTCTCTCACAGCCTCTCTCTCTCCCTCTCGCACCCAGGCATCCAGGCCCTTTCGGGTTTTGCCCCTTCCTTTGTAGCCTCCAGACAGAAAGGGCCTTGCAGCGACGCTGAAAACCCGCGGATGCCGCCAAAGTCGCTTCTGGGCGCCTGCCAGAGCCGACCGTTGACACCGCGCCTCCCGACCGCCTCGTGCCTTCCCATCGCGCCCGATTGACGTGTCTCGGCGTCTGCGACACGCCGCCGTGCCGTCCCATTGTCTCTCCTCTCTCTCCCCTCCTGCAGCGTGCCGACGCCGCCCAGCTCGGCCAATGGCCGGCCTCACATCTTGTGGCGCGGAACCCTCCCCTCTCTCTCTCCTTCTCCTGGCGCCTCTCCATCCCCACGGCGCCGTGGACAGCTCCAACCTCTCTCCAGCGGCTTCAGAGCCGATTCCATGGCGCCCGTAGGCCACGCCCACGGTGAACCGCCCAGCCTATATAAGGCGCTCCGAGCCTCTCTCTTCCTCCTGTCGCTCCTCCACACCCAATCCACCCCGGATCCACCCACTTCTCTCGAGCCGCCCGAGCTCGAGATCGAGCTCGAGCTCTGCCGCCTCGGTCGCCGTCGTCTGCGGTCAGGCCTCCTCCGCTCCTTTTCTCTCGAATCGGACTCCACTCGCCTCCTTGATGCTTTCCCTCTCTTTCCCCTCGTTTTGCAGCCGGAAGCGGCCGGAGCCACCGGCGCCAAGCACCTCCGCCACGGGACCTCGTCGCCCGCGAGCCACCCGCGACCGTCTCCACCACCACCGAACCGCGACCGCTCCTGAGTCCAGCGGTAGCCTCCGCGCCCCTTCCGTGCCCTATATCGCCGCCCGGCTCGCCGTCGCCTCGGCGAGGTGAGCGGCGGCCGCCATGGGGCCGGCCAATCGACCTCACGCCACGGCGGGTGGGATCCACCGTCGAGGTTTAAACGTCTTGGCAGCAGACCGATCCATTGTCGGCGGCGGCGTATTCGACCTTCGCCTTGACGTGGCGGCGGCGTGGGCAGGGTTTCCCCCACAGGCCTGCTGCTGCTTGTGGCCTCTCGGCCCGATGTACAGCGCCGTTTTCTTTTCCTTTTCGTATTATTTCCAAATATTCCACAGGCAGAATATTAATCCAAATGCATTGATTCCAATTTCTAAATTCCTAGAATATTGCAACCTATTTAATGGTGCAACTTTCACTCAAATCCAACCACCTTTTCTTCTCTGTAAATATTTAAATGTGGTTTTTAGCATTTAAATGAGCCTTTGAAAATCCATAACTCCTATTTTGCTGCTCCAGAACCAAAACCAAAAGTTGCCCCCTTCCTAGCCTTCCTTCTAGTATTTTACAAAAATAAGTTGACATTTTTGTGAGCACTTTGACTCTTCTGTTTTTATTATTGCCTTATTTTTTCCGTTGTTTTCTTGCAGCGTTAGATCCCGTGTTGTGAGGTAGCTGAGGAGGAAGGAGGAGCAGGGCTGAAGACTTTGAAGATCAAGCCAACCAAGGCAAGCGGCCCTTTGACCATGACTATGATACCTTTATATGCATGTCATTTTAGCTCTTTATTATTGATGCATCGGAATCATGTTGAGATGGTGAACCACGTGGGTTGGTTGCCACGATTACTTCCTCGTTGATACTTGCATTGTGCATGGCCCTACCTTCTTATGAGGGTTATGCCGGCGGAAGTAGATAGGATGCTAGTAGGTGCTACGCAAATGGGATGGGTTTGTGCATGGTGATGGAAACAAAACATTTTCAAAGACTTTTGAGAACCCCGTCGGGTGCCACTTATGCCCGAGGGAGATGATGAGATGGGTGACCACTTGATGATGAAGTGGTGCGCCAAGCAAAAGGGTGTGTTGTTTTCAAAACGGATTGGTCGGAGTTGCGACCGTTATTCCAACCTTACATGCGCGACCACTCTACCCTTAAATGGGAAAGGGCATTGTTGAGTACCTAGACCGATACTAGCTTGGAGCCCGCATTACTAGTGACGGGGGAGAGTAGGTGCTCTCTCTTGGGACGGGGTCGTGCCAGGTAGGGCGGCCATGACCATCTTTATGGGGCACCGGACACACCATTGGTACCCCGTGCCAGTGGTATGTGATGAATATGGGAGCAAGGCTCCACGAAAATGTTATGTGAAATGTTGGGCACGGGGTTCTCGCTAATCAGTGGACTCCATGTTAGTGGCGTCTAGGGAAAGGCGTGATCGGTGCTTACCGGGTACTTGAGGTACCGCGGGCGTGGATGACACGGAAGTTCCCGGATCTAGTGGGTAAAGTGTGCAACCTCTGCGAGTGTAAAACTATTGAATAGCCGTGTCCACGGTCATGGACAGTTAGGTAACCGCTCTTGGGCTCGTCCACTTGTTTTCAAACCGGTGTGTGTGAGGTGATGGTGTTGTCTTGGATCAAGTCAAAGGACTTGACACGATTGAGATGGGTTGGTGCCCACTCTGTTTATGATAAATGGGTTGGTGCCCATTCTATTTATGTTGATATCTGTGACCAGTTCTTATGGTTACTTGAATTCTTTTGATGCATGCTTTATAGGATGTTGAACATGTCCTGCACTCAAAACTAGCTTTATGCAAAACTTTACCTATGTCATGCATTATTGTACCTTGAACCAAATCATGGGTTGCTTGCGAGTACATTCAAAGTACTCATTGGCTTGCCACTGGTTATTTAATTGACCAGGCATGGAAGAACCGGAGTTCGAAGAAGAGTTCTTTGGAGACGATCATGCGAACTAGGACGTTTCCCAAATGAATGCTGTAGGGTTAAGGCAGATGGCATGGGTCCTACTTATCAACGACGATTTCCGCTGCTATGTTTCATTTGATGTTCAGCCCTTAAGGCTTTATCGATGTAAGACTTGACCATGTTGGTCACTATTTGTGTAAGACGGTATGTATGGATGTAAGACTCTTGTTATTCAGCTTACGTGTGTTCGGTGAGCATTGATCTGCGGGATCCTTTGTACACGCATTTCGGTGATCACGACTTGCGGTCGGGGTCCCCACAGAGCTGGTACGAGCCATCTGATTGTAGGAAGCCTTAGTTAGCATGGGCGTTAGTTAGAGCAAGACTATCCTCTAGATTACCCATATACCTATGTTTTATGTTAGCATCCCAAACACAGGTCACATTCCTTTATTGACCCTTCCCTTCCACTTTTGTAGATGGCGCCGTGCAGGGACTTCGACCCTTTGGGTTTCCGTGCTTCTTGAGGATAGCCTCGGGAAGTGCCAGTTCACTCGAGTCCCCACCTTCTCCTACCACGAGCACTTTGGGTCGACGGCACCAAGAAGGAGTATCACGTGGAGGTAGTCGTGAGGCGAATGGCGCCCGACAAGCTGGTTCTTTGAGGGACCCCGGATGGCGACACTTGCTTCTCGCCGTGGAGCTGCTACCCTCAAGGCGCCTTCGCCTCGAGATCTCCTGCCAGAGATGGCGAGAGAGCCAGCCACTCGTTACTGCCTTATCGTAAGGAAGGTGATGGCGAGAACAGCGCACCGGCACCACCCTTGGGCGAGGACTTTCTCTCCGCTTCGGACCTACTTCAGCTTGTGTGCCGACATGCCCGCACACAGACTGGCCTCGAGTCGGCGGAGCTTGGAAGGAACTCCATGAGACCAAGGAGCTCCTCCGCATAGTTCGAGATGAAGGCAGACAGGATCAAGAAGGATGGAGCACCCCCTAGACAGCCCGCAGTAGCTTATCGAGGCGGACGACCCCCACAGGTCGCACCTGCCAAGGGAGCACCTCAGCCACGCCGTATGATGGCAAAGGAGTACCGTAACCTCTTCACGACGCCACCAACAAAGCAGCGCCGCGTTCAGCTCCTTCACTCCTCCACTTCCTCAAGCGATGAGGAGACCAAGACAGATGAAGATGAGGAGGAAGACCCAGAGGAGCCAGAGTACCCGACCGAGCATTCCACCACTTAGACTCCGTTCAGGACTAGGATAGGCTAGCTCGTAGCCTATGGTAGGATAGGTCGTGTACCCCTTTTGCGAAGTCGAGTCCTTGTAATGGTTCTTATGAAACCATGTTATGTTGTGTTTGCTTCAACTTGCTTTGATGAAGTCGTACTTTCCTTGGGAACTTGTAAACGACTACATTTCCCATTTGGTTTAATGCATGAGTTTGGCCCTTCCGGCCTTTGTTTTACTAATTTGTGTCACACCACCCCTTACTAGGCATTCCATCTCTCTGCTTTCCCTCATTGTTGTTCCCAATCATGAGACCTTGACCGCTCAACAGGATGCTGTTGTAACACGTCTTGGTACCTCTACCCAGCCGCAAGAAGCCGGAGGTTCTGCTGAGGCGGAGCCAGCCAGACCAAGCCCAGGACGACTCCACCACCACCACCTCCTCCAAGCATGGACATGGCTCAGCTTCTCCAAGCTTTCGAGAGGAGCGCCAAGCCAACACTGCAGCCCTCCAGATGATTGCTCGGTTGTTAACCGCCCGGCCGGCGAGGGCACGACCATGGGCGTTCCACGCTGGTGGAGTTCAAGAAGCATGCACCACCCACTTTCATTGAGGCTGCTGAACCCTGGATGCGAGGCAGTGGGTCCGCACCATCGAGGATCTGCTGGCTCTAGTCGGATGCTGCGAGGACCGTGATAAAGTGGCGTATGCTGCCCATGTCTCGGGGGACTGCGAGCTTGGTGGGATGGATTCAAGGCTATGCATGTTGAGCAAGACGTCACTTGGGACACCTTCAAGGCAGAATTCCGCAAGGCCCACATTCCCTCTGGAATCATGGCCATCAAGAAGCGTGAGTTCGAGCCTGAAGCAAGGCGTAGCACCGTCAAGGAGTACATCACGAAGTTCGGTGTTCTCTCAAGGTATGCCCCGAGGATGTCGAGCCGATCTTGCCAAAGGGAGCGCTTCATGGAAGGCCTTAACCGGACTCTGCGATACTAAGCTTGTTGTGTGTGACTGCCCAACCTTTCTGATCGGTGAACAAGGCACTCATGCTTGAGGACAAGCGGCGTGCCATGGATGACACTCGTAGCGCAAGATGATCGGCAAGGGTAGCTCCGGAACGAAGCCTCGCCGTGGCGGCCAGCCCGGTCAAGCCAACCTATCGGCAGCCAAGAGCTCCTGCACCTCGCACCAACTATCCACCTCGGTATGCCAACCCGAGCCAGCTTACAACAACCCCAATAACAATCTTTGGCAAGGCGTCGTCCCCAATCAAGTCACTTGTTTGGGATGTGGACAGCGGGCATTACTCCAAGAATTGTCCCAACAAGAAGCCCGGCGCCCGCGCCTAATCACGCAGAACCGGGACAAGGCCGTGGTATGCCACCGAGGAACCAAGCTCCCATAACTTGCCCAACAATGGCGGGTCGTGTGAATCATGTCACCATGGAAGAAGCCGGGAAGACCGGACGTCGTCTTTGAGTGCGTTCCTTGTCAATTCAGCACCATAGAATGTTTTGTTTGATTACGGAGCCACGCATTCTTTTGTCACCCAAAGTTTTGCATTAAAAGTGGCATGACCCTACACCCTAAATAACCCTATGGTGGTACAAACCCCGGAGGCGAGATGAGAGCCAAGATAGGATGTAAAGGAGTCGGGATTACCATTAGCAGGTAGACTTCCTAGCGAGACCTTATCATCCTAAAATCACAAGGCTTGGATGTGATCTTGGGAATGAATTGGCTCAAGAAGCACCAAGGCTTGATTGATTGCGCCAACCGGACGATCACTATGACCAATGACCGAGGAGTCGAAGTCAAATTTGCCTCCAACCCTCTTACGCTCAAGCCAACCAAGTCAACTGTCTGATTGAAGTTGGATTGGAACAAGTGCCGATAGTATCACGAGTATCCCGATGTTTTTCTGATGAGCTACCAGAATGCCTCTGACCGAGACATTGAGTTCATCATCGAGCTCATACCGGAGCAGGACCCATCTATAAAAGCCTTATAGGATGGGATCGGAGGAGTTAGCGAATTGAAGAAGCAAATGGAAGAGCGAGTTGAGGAAGGATTTATCCGCCTAGTGCCTCCCTTGGGGATCGCTTTATTGCATTTGTGGCAAGAAGGGCGGTACCATCCGCTTATGCATTGACTACCGCTCCCTCAGCGAGGTTACAATCAAGAACAAGTACCCACTTCCCAAGATTGAAGATCTGTTTGATCAACTCAATGGGGCCAAGGTGTTCTCCAAGATCGACCTCGGATCTGGGTACTACCAATCAAGATCGAGACCCCAAGATATTCGAAGGCGGCATTTGTAACGGATATGGCTGTATGAATGCACGGTCATGTCCTTTGGATTGACCAATGCCCCAGCTTACTTCATGTATCTCATGAATAAGGTCTTCATGGAATATTTGGACAAGTTTGTCGTTGTCTTCATTGATGACATCCTTGTCTTCTCGAAGTCGGAAGAAGAGCACGAGCAACACTTGAGGATGGTCCTAGACAAGCTTCGAGAGCACCAGCTGTATGCCAAGTTCAGCAAGTGTGAATTCTGGCTGCGTGAAGTTGGATTTTTGGGTCATGTTCTAACTGAAGAGGGATTGTCAGTCGATCCTGCCAAGATTGAAGCCGTGACCGGATGGCAATCCCCGAGCAATGTGAAGGAAGTCAGAAGCTTCCTCGGACTCGCAGGATATTACCGCAAGTTCGTTGAAGGATTCTCAAGCATTGCCCGACCCATGACTCAGCTCTTGAAGAAGGACAAGAAGTTCGAATGGACGTCGAAGTGCGAAGAAAGCTTCCAGGAGCTGAAGAAGAGGCTAACCACCGCCCCAGTTCTGGCCACACCAAATATACACAAGGAGTTTGTGATATATTGTGATGCGTCAAGAATCGGGCTGGGAGGTGTTCTGATGCAAGAAGGCAGAGTCGTGGCCTACCTTTCAAGGCAACTCGACCTCACGAAGAGAACTCGCTACTCATGACCTTGAGCTAGCAGCGTGGTTCATGCCACGAAGACTTGGCGACATTACCTCTTGGGGAAGCGATGTGAGATATACACGGATCACAAAAGTCTGAAGTATATTTTCACTCGAGAGGAGTTGAACATGAGGCGAGAAGATGGCTGGAGTTGATAAAGGATTATGACCTTAGTGTTCAATACCACCTGGAAAGGCTAATGTGGTAGCAGACGCGTTGAGCGGAAGGCTTGCTCCTTGAATGCTATGCTAAAGCACAAGCTACCGCCTTGTATGAAGAACTTGAAAGCTTGGGTTGGGCTGGTTGCACCAGATTCTTGGCCAACCTCGAAGTTAAGCCTACCTTGATGGATGATATCCGAAAGCTCGGAAGGGGCATGAGAGTATTGAAGGCATCAAGAGGAAGATCAAGGCGAGCAAGGCCTCGAGTTCTCGAGAGGATGAGGAAGGAATTGTGTGGTTTGGGAATCGCATCTGCGTGCCCAACAAGGTTGAGCTCAAGAACCTGATCTTGCAAGAAGCTCATGATAGCCCATATTCCATCCACCACAGGCACCAAGATGTATCAAGACACGAAGGAAAGATTTTGGTGTACGGGATGAAAAGGAGATTGCCACCTATGTTGCCAAATGTGGCGTATGCGGAGGGTCAAAGCTGAACATCGGCGACCTGTTTGGATTACTCCAACCACTCAAGGTTCCCGAGTGGAAATGGGATAAAGTCGGGATGGACTTCATCACGGTTTACCCAGGTCAAACAAGCGACATGACTCAATATGGGTCATCGTTGACCATTTGACCAAGGTGGCCCACTTCATTCTGTCAAGACGACCTACAAGGGGAACGAGTTAGCGGTCTCTACATCAACCGAATTGTGAGCGTTCATGGTGTTCCCAAGGAGATTGTGTCGGATCGAGGAACCCAGTTCACCTCAAGGTTTTGGAAGAAATTCCAGAGGCCATGGGGACCAAGTTGTCCTTGACCTCGCTTTCCACCCACGGCCATCGGAGGTCGAGACCGAGCAGTGAATCAAATACTCGAAGACATGCTCCGAGCACTGTGTCTTAGCTTATGGAGCTAGGTGGGAAGATTTCCTCCCTTTCGCCGAGTTCTCTTACAACAACAGTTATCGAGCCCAGCCTTGAGATGGCACCATTTGAAGTGTTATCTGGGCGGAAGTGCCGTACACCTCTCAACTGGTCGGAGGCGGAGAAGGACTTGTCTTTGGGCCTGATATCCTTCGTGAAGCGTAAGAGCAAGTCCAGCTTGTCCGAGCGTCTGAAGTCTGCCAAGTCAAGGCGAGAAGAGCTATGCGGACTCACGTCGCGAAACCTAAACTTCGAGTTGGAGACCATGTCTATCTCGGGTCACCCCTCTCAAAGGAGCCCAGCGCTTTCATGTCAAGGAAAGCTCGCTCCGAGATACATTAGGCCCTTCAAGATCATCGGCGACGAGGAGAAGTGGCTTACCAGTTGGAACTTCCACGAACTTTCGATGTACTGGCGTGTTCCACGTGTCACAACTCGGAAGTGTCTCCAAGTTCGAGACAAGCCCGACCTCTACAAGGGCGTCAATCACCAAGCCGTTGATCTTCAACCTGATTTGACTTATCGTGAGAGGCCCATCTGCATTCGGATGAGGCTGAGCAGCCTTTTCAAGCCGCACCATCAAGTACTTCAAAGTCAATGGAGCAATCACACCGAGCGAAGCAACTTGGGAGCGTGAAGACTACCTTAGATCCGAGTTCCCGTATCTCTTTAAAGCCTAGTTTAGGAATCTCGGGGACGAGATTCTTGTAAGGGGGGTAGGTCTGTCACACCCTGCATTTTCTAACATTTCATTTTCATTAATAAAGCATGAAAATTTGGACCAACAAAAACTTTTTGCATTATTTGGCTTTTATTTGGAGTTGGTTTTCTCTCTGTGTTTCTTTCCAAGTGCTTCTTGAAGTCAGCTACTCTACCCTTTATACTCCATCTCCTTACCCCAAGCTCCTGACCAATGACCATGCCATGTGAATGGTGCAATATAGAATTTTCTTACAAAAATAATTTGGCCAGAAAGTATTTTCTAAAATTAGTTTTCAAAAACCCTGAATTGAGGTTTGCACTACAAGTACTTGATTAAGGGCAGTAAAATCTTTCAAAAATATATTTGACTCCTATTAGATATAGGATGCCCAGGAACCACAAAAATATAATTTTAAAAGTTACTGTTCTATTTTATTTAAAGGCTTTTCTTAAGGCCAGAAATGGTCTTTAATAAGAAAAATTACTTTACTGTTTCAAAATATTTGACAAAATTTAGGAAACTCATAGGACATATATTGTCCATATATAAGAGTTTCAACACCTGGTCATGTTCAAAATATTGGTCAAATCCCTCTAAAACCCTTTCTGGATATTTCCAGCTTTTGAAATATTTACAAAGGTAATATTCTCCAAAAATTCCAGGAAAATTCTATCATGTCACATATGACATATTAGATGATCTTGCCAAGTCTCATGACTTGGAGAACAAGATAACACCATCAAAACCCCTCAAAACTATCTCTGTCCAATCTGAAGTTTGATCAACTTTACATTGCCAAGTATGTCCAAATGTTCTCAAACTTGGTGGACATGCTTCATTAGTCTAATGATGCATCTGGACCAAATGTCACAGGTTGGAGAAGAGGAAATCTTGGTCAAAATGCCTCAAAACCCTCTCTGACCAGAATCAAGTTTGAACTACTTTGCACTACCAACTTTTTCTCCAAGACCCCAACCTTGGTGAGCCTGATCACATGACCAAATAAGGCCACCACACCAAGTGGTGCATCAAGGAGAAATGATCTACTCCACTGGATCTACACAAATCCATTTCTGCCCATTTCTAGGGTTTGCAAGAGTTGCATTGGCAACTTTGTCCAAATAAGCTCAAAATGGGTGGAAGGCCCTAAATATATGTGACATTTCACCCCTTGGAGTATCTTGGCCAGTGGGAGTCATTAGCCTACCCAAAACTCCATCAAACACCTTACGGCAAAATACTAAAAAGCCTATTTTGCCACTTCCACTAATCTCCTTGAGTTCATCTTTTGCCACAACCCTCCTCACTCCCCTCATCACTTAGACACTTTTCTACCCAAGGAAGCAATGTGGAGGAAGGGGAATCACGTTGTCCTCTCTGGACAGCAGCTTCCCTTCTCTCTCACAGCCTCTCTCTCCCCTCTGCACCCCAGGCATCCAGGCCCTTTCGGTGTTTGCCCCCTTCCACTGTAGCCTCCAGACAGAAAAAGGGCCGCCATGACGCGACGCTGAAAAACCCGCGGATGCCGGCCAAAGTCGCGCTCTGGGCGCTGCCAGAGCGCCGACCGTTGACACGCGCCTCCCGACCGCCTCGTGCCTTCCCATCGCGCCCGATTAGCGTGTCTCGGCGTCTGCGACACGCCGCCGTGCCGTCCCCATTGTCTCTCCTCTCTCTCCCCTCCCGCGCGTGCCACGCCGCCGGCTCGGCCAATGGCCGGCCTCACATCTTGTGGCGCCGAAACCCTCCCGCTCTCTCTCCTTCTCCTGGCGCCTACTCCATCCCCACGAGCGCCGTGGACAGCTCAACCTCTCTCCAGCGGCTTCGAGCCGATTCATGGCGCCCGTAGGCCACGCCCACGGTGAACCGCGCCAGCCTATATAAGGCGCTCCCGAGCCTCTCTCTTCCTCCCTGTCGCTCCTCCACACACCCAATCCACCCCCGGATCCACCCACTTCTCTCCAGAGCCACCCGAGCTCGAGATCGAGCTCGAGCTCCGCCGCCTCGGGTCGCCGTCGATCTGCGGGTACGGGCCTCCTCCGCTCCTTTTCTCTCTCGAATGGACTCCCCTCGCCTCACGATGCTTTCCCTCTCTTTCCCCTCGTTTTGCAGCCGGAAGCGGCCGGAGCCACCGGCGCCCAAGCACCTCCGCCACGGGACCTCGTCGCCCGGGCGAGCCACCCGGCGACCGTCTCCACCACCACCGGAACCGCGACCGCTCCACAGTCCAGCGGTAGCCTCCGCGCCCCTTCCGTGCCTGTATCGCCGCCCGGCGGCTCGCCGTCGCCTCTGGCGAGGTGAGCGGCGGCCGCCGTGGGGCCGGCCGATCGACCTCACGCATGACGGGTGGGATCCACCGTCGAGTTTAAACGTCTTGTAGCGCCCGATTTGCCGTCGGCGAAGGCGTATTCGCCTTCGCCTTGACGTGGCGGCGCGTGGGCTGGGTTTCCCCCCCTGGGCCTGCTGCTGTTGTGGCCTCTCTGGCCCAGTGGCACAGCGCCGTTTTTCTTTTTCCTTTTCTGTATTATTTCCAAATATTCCACAGGGCAGAATATTAATCCAAATGCATTGATTCCAATTTCTAAATTCCTAGAATATTGCAACCTATTTAATGGTGCAACTTTCACTCAAATCCAACCACCTTTTCTTCTCTGTAAATATTTAAATGTGGTTTTTAGCATTTAAATGAGCCTTTGAAAATCCATAACTCCTATTTTGCTGCTCCAGAACCAAAACCAAAAGTTGCCCCCTTCCTAGCCTTCCTTCTAGTATTTTACAAAAATAAGTTGACATTTTTGTGAGCACTTTGACTCTTCTGTTTTTATTATTGCCTTATTTTTTTCCGTTGTTTTCTTGCAACGTTAGATCCCGTATTTGACAAGGTAGCTGAGGAGGAAGGAGGAGCAGGGCCTGAAGACTTTGAAGATCAAGCCAACCAAGGCAAGCGGCCGTTTGACCATGACTATGATACCCCTTTATATGCATGTCATTTTTAGCTCTTTATTATTGATGCATCGGAATCATGTTGAGATGGTGAACCACGTGGGTTGGTTGCCACGATTACTTCCTCGTTGATACTTGCATTGTGCATGGCCCTACCTTCTTATGAGGGTTATGCCGGCGGAAGTAGATAGGATGCTAGTAGGTGCTACGCAAATGGGATGGGTTTGTGCATGGTGATGGAAACAAAACATTTTCAAAGACTTTTGAGAACCCCGTCGGGTGCCACTTATGCCCGAGGGAGATGATGAGATGGGTGACCACTTGATGGCGAAGTGGTGTGCCAAGCAAAGGGTGTGTTGTTTTCAAAACGGATTGGTCGGAGTTGCGACCGTTATTCCAACCTTACATGCGCGACCACTCTACCCTTAAATGGGAAAGGGCATTGTTGAGTACCTAGACCGATACTAGCTTGGAGCCCGCATTACTAGTGACGGGGGAGAGTTGGTGCTCTCTCTTGGGGCGGGTCGTGCGGGTAGGGCGGCCATGACCATCTTTATGGGGCACCGGACACACGTTGGTACCCGTGCGGTGGTATGTGATGAATATGGGAGCAAGGCTCCACGAAAATGTTATGTGAAATGTTGGGCACGGGGTTATCGCTAATCGAGTGGACTCCATGTTAGTGTCGTCTAGGGAAAGGCGGTGATCGGTGCTTACCCCGGTACTTGAGGTACCGCGGGCCGTGGATGACACGGAAGTTCCCGGATCTAGTGGGTAAAGTGTGCAACCTCTGCAGAGTGTAAAACTATTGAATAGTCGTGTCCACGGTCATGGGCAGTTAGGTAACCGCTCTTGGGCTCGTCCACTTGTTTTCAAACCGGTGTGTGTGAGGTGATGGTGTTGTCTTGGATCAAGTCAAAGGACTTGACACGATTGAGATGGGTTGGTGCCCACTGCTTATGATAAATGGGTTGGTGCCCATTCTATTTATGTTGATATCTGTGACCAGTTCTTATGGTTACTTGAATTCTTTTGATGCATGCTTTATAGGATGTTGAACATGTCCTGCACTCAAAACTAGCTTTATGCAAAACTTTACCTATGTCATGCATTATTGTACCTTGAACCAAATCATGGGTTGCTTGCGAGTACATTCAAAGTACTCATTGGCTTGCCACTGGTTATTTAATTGACCAGGCATGGAAGAACCGGAGTTCGAAGAAGAGTTCTTTGGAGACGATCATGCGAACTAGGACGTTTCCCAGTCAGAATGCCTGTAGGGTTAAGGCAGATGGCATGGGTCCTACTTATCAACGACGATTTCCGCTGCTATGTTTCATTTGATGTTCAGCCCTTAAGGCTTTATCGATGTAAGACTTGACCATGTTGGTCACTATTTGTGTAAGACGGTATGTATGGATGTAAGACTCTTGTTATTCAGCTTCACGTGTGTTCGGTGAGCATTGATCTCGGGATCCTTTGTACAGTGCATTCGGTGATCACGACTTGCGGTCGGGGTCCCCACATATCGACTTTGCCGTCAAGGCGCCGGGAGGCTGGGCCATGGTGAAGACGCGGTACACGAGGCTGATCCAAACCACATGGCGAGGTCGGACTGTGGGGCCCGATGGGAAGGAGATCCTGTGAGCAATATGCGGCCAAGTAGAGTTGGCGCTAAGTATTCCCAATGGGACCGTAAGCTAGACAGCTTTGTTAGATGGGATTGAAGAGGAATACAATCAGTCAATTTGACGATGTAATCTAAAATGACATGTAAAATGCCTTCTAGCCGGATTGTAGATCGTTTGTCTTTGCGGACCTTTTCGCTTCAACCCCGGGACCCTAGAGTCCGAAGTGTGTCCGAATACCCTCACAGTTATGAAAAAAACCGGGGCATGCATGGAGACCAGGCGTAGGGGCCATTAGTGCTTTATCAGACAAGTGCCCAACTAGTTATGTTATATTACATGGTTAGTAAGAAACATCTTCCAGGGAGAATAGTTCCGTTAGGGGTTCCTTTCCCTGGGAGGCATGCCCTAAAGTGCATGTTCGGACTGCGAAAAGAGCAGAAAAGCATCTGGGGGAAGATAAATAAATAAATAAGAAATCATCTTTCAAGTCACCGACCGAATATTCCCTTAAGAACGCTAGCTTTCGGCTTCACCCAGTCGAGGTACACATCCGGTGACCAATGATAACAATCGCAGAGGTGCTCCTTTACCTCCTAGCCAAACAATCGGGAGCGTGGGGGGTAAGCACAGAGCCGAACAACCCAGCTTGGCCAAAACTTAAGTCATATCGATGCATATAATGGTGAGTAAAAGGTACATGCGGAAGTGTGACGCATGTGTTGGGCATGAAGCCCGTATAAATAAGCTTCTGTTAAAGAAGCCCCCAGGTATAATGAGTGCGAGAAGCACATCAAGTGTGTGCGAACAATGCAAAAATCAGCCCACAAAGGCTTTACGAAAAGAAGGGAGGAAGGAAGAGAAAAACAAAAGACAGCTAAAGTTTAAAATGTGGATGGAGGAAGGAGACGAACTCTGAGTCCGGCGCTAGGCGTAGAATCGTCGGAGGCGGGCTGCGTTCCATGGGTTTGGCTCGAGTCGGTTGTTCGATGCGTTTCGTAGACGGTATGCTCCGCCATTCAGTACTTGATCGATGATGAAGGGACCTTCCCACTTGGGCTTGAGTTTGTCCTTTTTCTTGTCCGGCAGACGTAGAACTAGTTTGCCAACATTGTAAGTTTTGGCCCGTACTTCTCTACTTTGATATCTTCAAGCCTGCTGCTGATAGAATGCGGAACGAGCCTTTGCCACATCGCGCTCCTCCTCCAATGCGTCCAAACTGTCCTGCCGATCCAACTCGGCTTCTCTTTCTTCGTACATGTGCACACGAGGTGAGTCATGAATTATATCGCAGGGCAAAACTGCCTCTGCGCCATATACCATAAAATATGGTTTGAATCCGGTAGTAAGATTTGGCGTGGTCCACAGACCCCAGAGTACGGAGTCGAGCTCCTCCACCCAGTGCGTGTTAGATTCCGTGAGGGACCGCACTAACCTGGGTTTAATGCCGCTCATGATTAGACCATTTGCTCGTTCGACTTGACCATTAGTTTGAGGGTGATAGACTGAAGCGTAGTCGAGCTTGATGCCCATGTTTTTGCACCAGAGTTTAACCTCGTCGGCCATGAAGTTCGTGCCGTTATCAGTTATGACACTGTGGGGGACGCCATAACGGTGTACTACCCCAGATATGAAGTCTATCACAGGTCCGGATTCGGCCGTTTTAACCGGCTTGGCCTCTATCCATTTGGTGAATTTATCCACCATGACCAATAGGTATTTTTTCTTGTGGGTTCCCCCTTTAAGGGGTCCAACCATGTCAACCCCTGCATCGCGACGGCCGGTGATGGGTATAGTTTTGAGGCGGTGGGTGGCATGTGGCTTTGATTAGCAAAGAGCTGGCAACCGACGATCGTTGGACTAAGTCTGAGCATCTGCCGGGCGATCGGCCAATAAAATCCTGTACGAAAGGCCTTGCCCACAAGGGCCCGGGCTGCAGCGTGGTGCCCGCCGAGTCCGGCATGAATTTCAGCCAGAAGATTTCGCCCTTCCTCTTCAGAGATGCACCTCTGAAGGACTCCGGTTGTGCTTTTCTTATAAAGTTCTCCCTCATGGACCTTGTAGGCTTTAGATCGCCAAACTATGCGGCGGGCCTCATTTTGGTCTTCGGGAAGTTCCTGCCTAATTAAGTAGGCTAGGAATGGTTTTGTCCATGGGGCAATGACTGCCATTATTTCGTGGGCTGAAGGTGTTATTTCATTGGCTGAGCCACCGATTATGTCAGAATGTTCAGTGTTGGGCGGTGCGGTTGGTTCCGGGTTGTTATTTCCGGACTCCTCTTCCCATAATACGGATGGCTTAAAGACCCCCTCCAGGAAGATGTTTGGAGGGACAGCGTCGCGTTTTGCACCAATGCGTGCCAACACGTCGGCTGCCTGGTTATTATCCCGGGCTACATGGTGGAATTCGAGTCCTTCGAACCGAGCTGACATTTTTAAGACGGCGTTACGATAGGCTGCCATTTTCGGATCCTTGGCGTCAAAGTCTCCATTTACTTGGGATATTGCGAGGTTTGAATCCCCGCGCACCTCTAGGCGTTGAATACCCATGGAGATTGCCATCCGGAGACCATGTAGAAGGGCCTCATATTTGGTTGCATTGTTGGAGTCCGTGTACATTATCTGAAGTACGTATTGGACTCTCCAGTTGGGGACGTCAATACGACGCCAGCCCCCAAGCCGGCCAACATTTTGGAGCCGTCGAAATGCATGATCCAATTGGAGTATGCGTCGTACTCTTTAGGGAGTTCGGCTTCGGTCCATTCGGCGATGAAGTCGGCCAAAACTTGTGACTTTATAGCTCGCCGTGGTTTGTAGGTTATGTCGAATGGTAAGAGCTCAATGGCCCATTTTGCAATCCTGCCCATCGCGTCGCGGTTGTTTATAATGTCGTTGAGAGGTACTTCGGAGGCCACTATTCTGTTATCAAACACTCTTGAAAGTAGTGTCGCAGCTTCCGGGATGCCATGAACACCGCGTACGCTATCTTTTGATAATGTGGATACCGGGACTTGCATGGAGTTAGGACAGTGGATACGTAGTACACTGGTTTTTGAAGAGGGAATTTGTGTCCTTCTATTTCTCGTTCGACGACAAGTACCGCGCTGACAACTTGATGTGTTGCCGCGATATATAATAACATCGGTTCGCCCGGGTTGGGTGCGGCGGGACGGTTATTGCCAATATGGCCTTTATTTCTTGAGTCCGGCCGCGCGCATCCGTCCATTCGGTGTTGGTCGCCGGAGGAGGCGATAGAGGGCAATGCCTTTTCTCCCAAGCGGAGATGAAGCGCTTAGAGCCGCCATGCATCAATCAGTTTTGTATTTGTTCGAGGTCTTTTGGGATATCCAATTGTGACAGAGCTCGGATCTTAGCTGGGTTTGCTTCAATTCCTCTACGGATACAATGAAGCCCAAGAGCTTTCCGGCTCGTGCGCCAAAACGCATTTTTCCGGGTTGAGCTTAATGTCATATGCTCGGAGGTTGTCGAATGTGAGCCTCAAATCGTCTACTAGAGTTTCGACGTGTTTGGTCTTGACGAGCACATCGTCTACGTATGCCTCCACTGTTTTGCCGATCTGGGTTGCCAGACATGTCTGAATCATGCGCTGATATGTTGCGTCGGCGTTTTTGAGTCCGACGGGCATTGTGTTGAAGTAGAATGGTCCGTATGGAGTAATGAATGTCGTTGCGGCTTGGTCTGTTTCCGCCATCTTGATTTGATGGTATCCGAAGTATGCGTCGAGGAAGCACAATGAATCGTGCCCTGCGGTAGCATCGATGATTTAATCGATCGGGAAGGGGAAAGGATCCTTTGGACAGGCCTTGTTAAGATCTTTAAAATCGACACACAGGCGCCAGGATTTGTCCTTTTTTGGCACCATTACCAGGTTCGCTAGCCAGTCCGGATGTTTTATGTCTCTCATGAATCCGGCTTCTAATAGTTTGGCTAGCTCCTCTCCCATTGCTTGTCTTTTGGGTTCGGAAAATCGCTGAAGAGCCTGTTTGACTGGCTTGAATCCTTTTAGGATGTTTAGGCTGTGTTCTGCCAACCTGCGTGGGATTCCTGGCATATCTGAAGGGTGCCAGGCAAAAATATCCCGATTTTCTCGAAGGAATTCTCGTAGTGCGGCGTCTACATCAGGGTTTAATTGTGCCCCAATGGAGGCCGTCTTTGTGGGGTCCATTGGATGGACTTGGAATTTGACTATTTCATCTGCCGGTTTAAAAGAGGTGGACTTAGGTCTCTTATTGAGTATCCCATCGTCCCTATTCACCGTGAGCGCAGCGTAGTGAGGTCCTCTACCGCTAGGGCTTCGGATAGTGCCTCTAGGGCTGGTGCGGCTGTCTTATTTTGAGCGCGGAGTGCTATGTCCGCATCACTGACAAGAGTGATGATTCCGTTGGGCCCGGGCATTTTAAGTTTCATGTACTCGTAATGGGGTATAGCTTGGAAAATTGTGAATGCCTCTCTCCCTAATAAGGCGTGATATCCGCTGCTGAACGGGGCCACTTGGAACGTGACCTCCTCGGACCTGTAATTGTCCGTCGAGCCGAACACCACATCTAGTGTGATTTTTCCTGTGCAGCGTGCTTCCCGACTAGGGATTATTCCTCTAAAGGTTGTGCTGCTTCGTCAATGCGGCACCAGTCTATTTCCATTTTTTGAAGGGTTTCCTCGTAGATGAGGTTTAATCCGCTGCCGCCATCCATGAGTACCTTGGTAAGACGAAAGCCGTCCACTATTGGACTGAGGACCAATGCGGCTGGTGCTCGGGCTGTTCAGAATTTAGGTTCGTCGCTGGCGTTGAAGGTGATAGCCGTGTCACTCCATGGATTTATTGTTGCTACTTGGTAGACTTTGGCGAGGCTGCGGAGTGTTTGTTTCCGCATATTGTTTGATGCGAAAGTCTCGAAGACTGTTAATACCGTACTGGTGCTGTTGGGCTGGTTCTCCGGGGCTAGAAGCTCTTCGCCACTTTTGGCCACCTGCCGTAGTATCCAACATGCTCAAAGGCTATGTGTTGGAGTGGTGCCCTCTGTACTGTGGATTTTACAGGGTCTGCTGAGCCATCCCTCCAGTACGGTTCCGTGCCCTTTATGGGGTTTTTGCTTTTTGGTTTTTGTCCCGGGTGCCTGAGCATGATGCACCCTTTGTTTCGGACTACGGTTGTGTTCGGAGCCGGATTGTCCCAAAACTTAGTTTCGGTTTTCCAGGTACTCTCCATCGCACAGTACTTTCGTACTATGGACACCAGGTCGGCAAAGCGTGTAATTTCGCGGCGACTTATGGCGTTCGTGATTCCCTTATCCGTGCAATTGTTGCAGAAAATTGAGATTGCGCTTTCCTCACGGCAGTCCTTTATCCTGTCCATAACCAGGAGGAATCGCCCATAATGATGTCTTTGTTTCCGTGGGCTCTTGCCGGATTTGAGATAGATCGCTTATATTTGGGTGGGCGGGTGGAATTAAGTCCGGAACCCCACCCAACTTGAGGCTCAAGGGCCGAAAAGTTTCCGAATTTGGAAGCTTGGATTGCTGGATGTTGTCCAACGAATCTGGTCCGCTGCCTGACTTTAGGTTCAGTACTTGATTGACGTCCATCCCTCCGCGGGAATCCGGCATGAAGGGATCAGGAATCCGGACATAATTGGTCTTTAATATAGAAGAAGAGTCGCCGCGTTGTTCCTCTACCACCGCAACGTAGTGGGTAACCTGGGGAGAGTTAATCTCTCTCAGATCGGTTTTAAGCCCAATCTGATCGTAGTCTGTAGCGACTCCCAGGGCGGCGATGCGATCCAAGATCTCATTTACGGAAGAGAGCTCCATCGGATCCAGCTGCTCGGTGAATTCCAAGTTGACGTGAAGATCGCTTTTGATGACCCGAGAGGTCATCGTCGAAGCGGCGGCCGAACAGGAGGTCATAAGAAAACCACCTAGCCGGATAGTTTGGCCGGCGGCCAAAGCTCCTTTGGCAATGGTACCGTCTTTAAAGACGGGAAGAGGCATCCTTCCTGATTGTGACGACACAGAGGAACTCTCAATGAAAGCACCAATGTCGGTGTCATAACCGGCGGATCTCGGGTAGGGGGTCCCGAACTGTGCGTCTAGGCAAATGGTAACAGGATACAAGGGACACGATGTTTTTACCCAGGTTCGGGCCCTCTCGATGGATGTAAAACCCTACTCCTGCTTGATTGATATTGATGATATGGGTAGTACAAGAGTGGATCTACCACGATATCAAGGAGGCTAAACCCTAGAAGCTAGCCTATGGTATGATTGTTGTTCGTCCTATGGACTAAAACCCTCCGGTTTATATAGACACCGGAGAGGGCTAGGGATACACAGAGTCGGTTACAATGGTAGGAGATCTACATATCCGTATTGCCAAGCTTGCCTTCCACGCCAAGGAAAGTCCCATCCGGACACGGGACGAAGTCTTCAATCTTATATCTTCATAGTCTTGGAGTCCGGCCAATGATGATAGTTCGGCTATCCGGACACCCCCTAGTCCAGGACTCCCTCACCCTGCATCTGAACACCAAGAATGACGGATGATAGTTCATGAGCCTGCTTCCACAAAGGCTCATGAAGCTGAAGACATTCCAGCAGTTGAACTCACCACTGCTGAAGACATTGGTCACAATGACAATGTTGAAGATGATGAAGTTCTTCCGCAGATCGAACACAACTTGGTATCATCGCCTGTTGTCACGAACAGCGAACTCATCAGCATTGGTCGTCCTCTGACGCCAATTGCTCAGGATGCATCATGGGCTGATCACCCACAACAACAAGACTCCTCGAGTACTCCCCAACAATAACAACAAGTCACTCCACCTGTGCAAGAAGAACAAGAAGACTTTGAGGCCCAGCCAACTCCATCTCCAAAGGCGTCGCCAGCATTACGTAGGCTTCGCAAAGGACCAAGGCCTCAGGTCCCTCTTTCGAGCATTCCAGAAGGAGAAGTGCACCACCCATCTGTTGCACGACAAGTGTTTCCTGAAGCCACTCCAACCGTGAATGTCTCCGTGTCTGAAGCCCAAGCTACTGAAGACTATTCGGCTGCATCAGCCGATGAAAATCCAGAAGACGAACGTGTCCCTACTCCCCCCAATACTGTAGAAGTTGTTCCTGATGTGAATGTGCAAGTGCCTGACCCTCCAGCTCATCAAGTGGAGGTTGAAAATCTTGAGGCTGCCACCACCAACACAAATGAAGCCAATGATGTAGTCATGGTTGAAGTAAATGTGGAGCCTGCACCAACCAATGTGCCCGAAGCCAATGATGCAACTGCTCCTGAAGTATCTATTGTGCAGCCTGAAGCCTCAGTTGTTGCCACTGCTCCTGTTCCGCCACCAAGGCCCTATACAATTGAGCAAGCATACAATCATGGTCAGCTAACCACTGTCTGATGGCCCGTTCTGGTCCCTCCGCCTACTGCCTCTGGTCCTCAGTTTGATTATCACGTTGAGCATAGGCCTCAGGTCCAGAAACCAAAGCCAAGACTGCCAAGGTTCCCAGGTATTGCCACCTCCACAGGGTCCTTCAATGCAAGTGGCTTCAAAAGCCACAACACTTTCTTTGACAGTGCAAAGAACCCCTACTCAAGGCCAAGAATATGATCTAATCGTTTCTGGAGCTATCAGCAGCAAAGCTATTACTCCTGCGTTCTGTATGATCAAGGGCGCATTTTTCCTCATATCTTGCTCGACATCGAAGCCATTCTTTGGACTGCCATGCTTAGAAGAAGCACTTGACTACTTCGTGATGCAGTGTCCTTTCGGCTTTGTGACGATACAAGAACATTGGAATGAGGAACTTTTGCTTCAATTCTATGCTACCCTCCACGTTCAGCGGCTACAACAGGATATGAAGACATGGGTTCTCGAGTGGATGACGAAATGTTCATCATGAAGCCAAAGCTCTTGATGTCATTGAGCTTCTGAGCCTACCCTCCGGAGAACTGTACGAACCTGATTGTCAACTCCACCGCAATGCACTAGAGAGCATCTTCCATAAGCCAGAGCCCAACATGAGCCAGATGTTGAGCATGATGAAGCCTCTGCCATCTGACACTGAATACCCAAAGGAGTTCTTTGTTGATGACCTTGAGTATCTGCCTCGCACAATATATCACATCATCAGGCGAACTCTATGGCCTATCAAAGGGTATTCATCAGCTGCAAAACTTGAAGGAGCCATGAAGACATTGGTCTTCTACATCCTCAATGGCATCAGCTTCAATACACAAGAATTCTTCATCCGGCAACTTGCTGCGTCTGGATCTGACCTTTTTGGCCTGGTTTATGCTCCATGGGTCATGCACCTCATCAAGCTACACTCCTCTGTCAACTATCGGCCCTCTTCTCGCAATCATCTGATATTTCTACCAGAGGTTGATATGTCAGTTGAAGCCATATACCCTAAGCCTGCCAAGAAGCCTCTTTTTCTTCAAAATGCTGATCACCAAAGCTTCACTCAGCCCATGGAAGGAGTCCAAGCAGTAACTCGTATCTATCCAATGGCTGGGAACACTCGTCTGCCTCATCGTGCACAAACTGAAGCTACTGAGAGCACAATTTCCCAAAGACCTAAGAAGCGCTCTCGCGTCCTAAATGACTGAGAACTTCTTGTGGCACTACATCAGAAACAAGACAAGCATCACTTTTGGCTTAAGCGACAGATGCAAAGCCTCTTGGTGGACATCAATCGCATTCGAAATCTTGCCACCAAGAATGCTTTTGTCACTCACGAGACCTGTCGCCGATCATGGAAGAGTTTGACACTGCTTAGTGCTGAAGCAGATCTTCAAGACGATGGCTTCACTGAACGATTCAAGTTTGACTCCACTCCTCCACGGAATGATTTCCTACGTCGAACTCCATCCCTTGGAGACTCTGACTATTCTTCCTCCGCGGCAACTATGAATGCCAAAGTGATCGATGATGAAGACGATGCTACTTCACCACCCCCTACTTCTGCACGCATCGACACTGCACCAAGTACGTCTGCGCCGCCAAACAACAACGACAACCCTGCTGCTTCACCTACTCATGAGAACGAGTAGATGCTCTATGTCTTCAAACCTTGTTGGTCCTTACTGACAAAAGGGGGAGAAGCGTATGAGTTTGATAGTCTTCAAGCGGGTTCATTTGGGCGGTTCCTTTATATTTTGCCTAGTGTTTACAACTTTCGCTTTTGATACATTTGGTTCTTTGAGTTGTAACACTTAAACTCAATGGTCGTCTGCTACTTATTCGCTTTCCTGTGATGCGATGATAAATTCCGCATGTGCGATGATAACTTCCGCACTTAGATCATTCTGCAGACGTCCATTTTTTCATTATGCATGTCATTCCCTTTGTTATATCATTTCATGCATGATGAATTATCTTCATAAGTTGAAGAGAATCTCCACAAGTACAACCTGCCATGTGCATTTGCATTCCAAAAGCAAATTACTTATATGCATATCTTCAGGGGGATCCTTTGCCACTTATGAAGACAATACCCTATCCTTTACAATTTCACATACTTTATCCCCGTTGAAAACTTCAACCAGTTTGTAAGTGCATCTAGTGCCACCCCTAGTTGGTTTTGGAGTATTGACGACAAACTTGGTTGAGGGACTAATGCGTTGTGAGAATTGCAGGATATTGCAGGTAGTGTCCCTCATTGATTCGGTTTACCTACCGGAGATGACCCCTAAAAATGTATGAAGACATTGACGACAATGGTGGTATGTGAAGATATTCATATTGAAGACTATGACATGAGAAGACATTGAGTGAAGACTATGGAGCCTTGAAGTGTCATCTCATTGTTTCCTTTTTCTTCTTTGTTGAGTCATAGGAACCACCGTCTTTGTTAAGTGGGGTCCAAGTTAACAAAGTCGAGAATGATCAAGTGATGCTCAACCCAAATCCTATGTCTTGGCGAAGACAATGAGAGCAAATCTTATCGAGGCGGGATGAGTCGCTTTGCTTGTAGCCCAAGTAAAGTTGTCGTGTGTGTTTGAAATCGACCGTTGGAACACGTGTCGGTTCCTTAGTGACCGAGGGTCATTTCGGACATATCGGTCGGGTTGCCCGGTGGCTATAAATAGCCCACCTCCTACACCATAAATTGGTGGCTCTCGAGTTAGTGCACGGCTTTTGTCGTTTGAGAGCAACCCACCTCGAAGCTTTTGAGAGAGAAATCCTTGCGAGGACAAAGCCCAAACACCCGAGCCAAAGAGTGTTAGGCATCATCAAGTCTTTACATGCATGTGACACGAAGACTTATTACACTTGAGGACTGTGAATCCTCCGGCCGGTTAGGCGTCACGTTCTGAGCATCCAAGAGTCATTGTGGATTGCCGGTGAGCGAAGTCTGTGAAGGTTCGAAGTCTACCTTGAAGACTTACCAGAGTGATTGGGCGAGGACTGTGTCCTTAGCTCAAGGGAATAAGGTGAAGACGCGGTCTTCTGAGTTGAATCTCAGCCTCCCTAACCAGACGTACAGTTGTCAAAGCAACTGGAACTGATCCAATAAATCATGTGTCTTCAACAAGTGACTGGTTCTATCCTCTACCTCCCTTTACTTAGAGTTTGTCTTCGTGAAGTCATTTCCTATTTGTCGTACCTGTTTGACTTCATTGCTTGACTACTATTGTTGATTGGCTTCATACTATCTTCCATCCTGATCCTTACTACTGAGCTGCTATTAGTCATGTACTTTCACATTATTGCATACTTGACTATGGTTTGCTTGTTGTAGTTTATCTTCCGCTGCACCTGCATATCAATTAGGTCATTTCTGTTGTTTGTCTTCGAAACTTCCACGTTTAGAAGACTTTTATAAATATCGCATATTCACCCCCCTCTAGTCGATAATTAGCACTTTCACTTGGTCGTTACTTTTTGAAGACTTTGACTGAAGACTTTCTCAATTTCCTCAACCATATTTCTTCAGTCACTTTGTTTTCTGCCGGCTTATCCTGTTTACACGCTACCTGTGCTTTGTGCTTGTTTCATATCATCATGATGATTGTGTTACTGCCATGTTATGCTTGAACCTGAGTACTTATTCCGCTGCTTGTAGTTTGTCGCTAGGCAAATTCCTCAAGTTGTATTTCGTCGGTGACGAATTTGTAAAAATCGCCTATTCACCCCCCCCCCCCTCTAGTCGATATAACGCACTTTCAATTTGCAATGGGAGATCACACCGTCGACTTCCTCGATGTCAAGATCAATGCTGAGGTCGACGCCGAACTAGAGGCGCGCACAGTGGTTGCAAACAACTGAATAATTTGCAGTAGGGATTGAGTGGATGGTGTTCCTCTCTCACTCCCATAAGTGTAGTGTGATGTGAATAAGAGTTGATCGATGTACTTCGTATATGATCATCTCCATGCAATAAAATAAAGAGTCAAGTGCACCACATGTGCTTAAACATGATAAAAATGGTCACTTCAGTACTAAAACTCGCGGCATACATCGAACTGGTGGATGTGCAAATACAATGCTAATCATGGTTGGATGCGAAATCGACGCTGACTAGGCGCCAACCGAGGCTCGGGGCCGGTATTTTGTGTGACCCTCTGTATTTTAGGAACGTGTGTAGCCATCCCAACCATTACCATATGTTGTCTAATATGAATACGGCTTCTTTACATCCTTATGGAGTGAAAAAGTCAATAAGAATTTCATTCAAAATGAAAGCCTGCCACTCAATCGAGAACATTTCATGCCTATAAATTATAATTAATCTTTCTGTATGTAAATTATAATCATATCTTACAAATAATATACATTAGACAAAATGAATTTCAGAATTCTTCACGTAATTTTATAAAAAAATCACTTATTTATTTTAATTTCAACCATATAATTAAATTATGAAATATAATAATTAGCTGCAGTCAGTCTGGCCCATTTTCCACAAACTAGTCTTTTTTACGAATTTTTAGAAAGGATATAAATTGTAATCACAGTAATAACAATCAAGTTAGATTATTTGTATGTTATAAGTAATATATATACAAATAAGTTAAATTAAAAAATTCCATGTTTTCAAATCATGTATTATTATAAAAATATATTTATATAATGAAAAAAATGTTTGTACTCCTTCCTAGCCATATTACTTGATACAAAATGTTCTAATGCATCACTAAACATTTTAAAAGAAGAGGGAATAGGAATATTTTCCCAACTCGAGATGACATTCGGTTAATTAATCTTGATGCAAAATGTCCAGGTTAAATATGTTGGAGGGGTTTGACAGGTACATGGATAACATTTTCAGATTTTTTATATTTTTCTGATCAATTTTCATATATAAATTATATTCATCTGAGCTATAGATTATTTTATATGATTTTTCAAAGTTTAATTGAGTTTCTAAATTTTCAGGAATATTATTAATTTGAAATATTAAAAGGGAAAATTGCTTAGTGCACACAGCAATGTGGCTGATAGTGGTATTGACCGTTGACTACTCAACCTAACCAGCGGGTCCCATCTATCATGGACTGGGTCTGTTTGACTGGTCAAGTCAGTCCAGTGGGACCAAGTAGTCGGTGTCTAATTATGTTAACATAGTTCAGTTAGTTTAATAATTAATCTTAATTAGCGGGTGGGGCCTGGCTGTGAGCGGCTGTATTAACTAACAATTTTAATACTACACGTCAGTTTTAGTGGGTGGATTAGGTTAGTGCCTAGTCCGGTGGTTAGTGGTGTGGGCCTGTCTGGTGGCCCAGTGGCGGTGGCGCGCCGGCGGCGATGCTCCGACGACAAAAACCACGACGGAGTGCCTCGGGCTTCGTTGGAAATCACGTACACGATATCGTTTTGCGCGCGGTTGGGAGCGTTCGTACATGAGCATCGGGCCGCATCCAATGGTGGCACCAAGTCATCCGGGGGCGGTCGGGATCGGTGTCGGTGACGAGCCGAGGTGGAGGTGCTACGGAAGCTCATCGAAGAAGGGGTTGCGGGCACGGTAGGATGAGCAGGTGGACGCTACGGGCTCCTACAGCGAAGCTGAGCATGATTGACGGGCTCAGGCGCGAGCGGCAGCAGCTGTGCGTGTGACGGCCTCATGGACGGCGGCGGCGAGCTTCTGCTCCGGCGACTAGTTAGGCTAGAGGTAGAGAGAGCGCGGGGAGAGAGGGGGAAAGCTCGGGGGCTCAAAACAGGGTCGACGAGCAGGTCAGCGGGCCCGAGGGAGGCTCGGAGGCGATGAATCAACGACGACGATCCATGGCGGCCGAGGAAGAAGACGAAGATGCTGGGCGCCCCAGCTCGATCAGGTGGTTGCAGTCGACGCGGGAGACGACTGCGGAGCGAATGCACAGACTCTTAGGGTGCGGCGATGACGAGGAGCGCGCGAACGATGACGGCCATGGCGTTGCTTATCCGGTCGAGCGTTGTGAGAATGATGGCGGTGCTAGGGTTTCTTCAAGGGTTCGCAGGGGTCGTATAGTAGGCGTCGGGTGGGGGGTGGCTGGATGGCCGGCACACACGGCATGGCATGGCCAAGGCGGGCGGATGGCCGCCATGACCCCCTGCGTGGGCTGGGCCGCACGTAGAGCCCAATCCAACATGTAAGTTTGCCCATTTTTCTTTTTTCTTTTTTGTTTTATTTATTCTTCTCTGTTTTGCATTTTAATTTAATATCAAATTTTGTTGAATATGAAACTTGGCACATAAATAGTAGGCAATATATTGAGCTACTACACAAAGTTTCAAGTCATTTAGAAATGCTAAAATGTTTGTTTATTTTGAAATGACCCGGTTCGTTACTACTGATCCACTCAAATAATGCTCGGGTCATTTTCGTAATTCAAACAGGGTTGATTTCTTTTTGAAAATTGCTTGGTGATTATTTGAAACATTACCAAAATTTTTGTTTTACTGTTTGAAGAAAAAATAATAGTTTGTCTTGTAATTTGAATTTGAGTTTGTGTTTGATTTGAGAAAGTTGCACTTAAGCTTTTGAAACATGATGACAGGGCATATTTAGGGGGGGGGGGCACTGTAGCTTAATTGTAGGGGAGTTACATGCGTCCAAGCATCGTGGCGGACGCGCAACTCCTTCGTTGGCGCGCTGACTCGGAGGCTATCCATGACCCATCCGTTGAGTGTATGGCACGACGTGCCTGCCGTGCGAGGCCGCGGCAGCCATCGGCGAGGCGGAGTCGCTCTCTCCGGCGCTGATACGGGTGGCCGGCAAGCCCAGGCGCCACAACCGTGTCGTGGTGGACGTGTCAGCCTCCGACCATGATAGATCCATCGTCGACCTCACATTGACCGGCGACGTGCGGGTGATGAGAAAAACTATGACATGGGAGACAGCGGCGCCTCAGGTCCCGTGAGCCAGTGCGTGTACTCTACCTCGTCGGTGACCACACCAACTCTCCAACAGGCGCAGCTAGCCGCCGGACGTGGGCACGGCGGAGTCAGACGATCTTTCCGTTGAGAAAAGGCCATGGCCGTGGTGAATCGACATAATAAGCTTGAGATGCACGCAACGCAACCAAATCCGATGCTGAAACTGACTCGAAATGTAAACATTTCGATTTCTTCACCGGTCACAGCTAGCGAGCAAACACGGCTTCGATTCCCATCAGGATCACAAAGCTTTAAAAGGCCTTGCCCTGGGACCTCAGTCGATCTTCTCCGGCGCACTTCCTATCTTTCTTTCCCATCATCTCCTCTCCTCTCCTCCACCGCAGCTGTTCCCATGGCCATGGAGATTGCCCACCGGAACCGGGAGCCCTTCAGCATCATCTCCGGCCGGAAGCGCCCGCGCCCGCTGGAGATCCTTCGCCAGCGGTTTCAGACTGAGCTCGTCGCGGTCCGTCGCCTCCTCGCCGAGGCGCACGCCGTGCTTCCCGCCTCGTCCCCGTCGGCTCCCCGCGTGCGCGTCCGTCCAGCCGAGGAGCCGCCAGCCAAGAAGAGGAAGGCGTCCCCTCCAGTTCCCGTGAAGAAGATGACGCCCAAGGAGAGGAACAACCTCTACGGGGACCTCGCCAAGCTAGCAAAGCTGTCTGAATCCCATGTGCTCCCTGCTCATATCTTGGAGCTGCTGAAGAAGCACAGCCGCCGCGGCATCTGCGACGATTACATCGAGATCGAGATGCACGCCGTCCAAGACGCGGCCCTTGTGGAGATGCAGAAGCAGCTGGACAAGTTCCTTCGAGAGAACAAGAATCCGTCGACGCATCATCATCAACACAAACAGATGATGGACCAAGACCAAGAGGAGGACGAAGACGTCGACATCGTCGGCGGCGTCTCCCCTTTGCCGACACCCGTGCAGCTCGTCGAAGTCGATGAGGAGTATGTGGACATCTGCGGCGAGGCCTCACCGGTGAACAAGCTTAGCAAAGATGCAACCATCAGCGGCAGCAGCCGTTCGGACTCTGGTTCATCTCACCAGAGCGTCGACAGTCGTCCAGCTCCGGCAGTGCGCGCCGCTGACACTACGCCTCCAACACGCGACCTGATCGCCCGTGCCAACGAGATTTTGGAAATGCGGCGAAAGGAGGCGACGTCCCGGGCGAGGGAGAAGGCCCGTCAGGAGCTGCTCGAGATGGAGAGGGCGGCAATGCCGAAGGACACCCTAGATGAGGACGTGAAGGCCCTCGGCATTGATCAGCACAACACGGCCAGGCCCAACAACTTGCTGCGACAGATCGGACTCTTTCTCAAGGTTGACGACCACGACCTGAAGCAGAAGCAGCAGCAGCAGCAGCATCAAAGCTTCCACGAAGATTTAGAGGAAGGGGAGATTCGGTTGTGATCGTCGTTTTCTTTTTTAGAAAAGATCGTCGCGGCTTGTAAGAAAGCTTGTAATAGTTCTCTTCTGCTGCTGAAAATGTATGAAAATACTTGATCGATTATTTCGAGTCTCAGCTCAATTAGTGATTTTTTTCAACTGCTTTGGTTGACATCTTATCTAGCAACATAACTGACACTTGATGATGTTCTTGAGGCTTCAGAGAAGGCGTGTAAGCATGATTGAATGAGGAAGATGTGGCTGTCTGACCATGTAGGTACACCTCTTATATCAAACCACATGTGAAAGTACATGATCGATTTTACGGGCTGCAATTTGGCCAAATAATGATCCGTAGCGCTTGAGACGTTTGCTTCTTGGCCTAAACCTCATCGATTATCTGGATATGTCACGTGGTGCTTGGTGGAAAAAGAAACAATCTCCTGTATCAAAGCGAGATGCAGTAAGAATGCAACAAATCGACGATAACACATCGATCATCTAGTATGTGTGCAAATGCATAGCCCTTTATTTTCGCTTCATCATTATCGGTTGTTCTTTTATAGAGTTACAAAGCAGGATCTGCAGTGGTCAGTCAAATCGTATCCACCCTTTGCTTCTTGGTAACTATAGACGATGTTTCAGGTGGTGTCACGGTGACTTTTGTTTTCCCAACCGCGATGAATGCCACTCTCTTCCTCGTATCAGGCTTGACATCTCTGCCTGGAGCCGGCGCAGCACCAGGCCTGCCAAGAAGAGAGCTCGGAGCGTTTTGATCATTTGGTAGTTGCCTCCCACTGTGAGAATCTCCAGCATCGACGCAATGGGTGGCTTTATCTGGTTGCTCAGCCAGAGAAGCATGTTGTTGCTTGGCTGGGGTGTTTGCTCCATCAAGGTTTTCCATCTCTGATATGTCAAAAGTGCAGCATTAGAACTTATAAGAACCTTTTCCAAAGTATGACATGATAAACACATTAATACTCCTGTTCTATTAATGGAGTACTCCCTCTATAAAGAAATATAAGACCATTTAAATCACTACTTTAGTTATCTAAATGATTTTAAATCTCTTTACAGAGGGAGTATAATTAATAAACAGGCATTCCTGTTCTATTAGGTACAGCACAAACAATTGATAATAAAAAAATGCAGCATTTTGGCAAGACATGCAATTTAGTTTTCAGCTGGAGCACGCTGCACACACCCAAAAATATGTTTTAAAATAAGACCATAGTCGCAGTGTGTTGTCTTCCAGTAAGCACAATCCCAGCCATCATTCAGCTAGGCTAACTGGCTAACAGTTGTTTTCATTGCAACAACTGTCAGTCAGGTTATCTGACATATAGTGATATATGGCTATGATACCAAGATATCATGCTAAACAACAGTAGTCTACCATAATAAGTTCAAAATTCCAGACACATACTCTTAAGTGTTTTGTCAAATGTCATCTAGCATAAGAGACATGGAGATGTTATCAGAAAACATACTTGAGTGTCATCATAACTTCCAAATAGTCATTGTAATAGCACCACCAAGACTCTTCCTCTTCATTCATACTCATTCCATATCACTTCCTACCACTTCTTACTACATATATATGTTATTAATTTTTTAGAAAAGGATATATATATGTTACTAACTCTGCCTATGTTGTCTCAACATAGCCGGTCCCAAGCCCGGGTAAAGGAGGAGGGTTGTGATAGACTTGGCGAGCCAACGTAAAAACTTAGCCACTCTTATGGAGATGAAACCAAAAAGATTTTCGTTGGGGCGTAACCCTCTCAGCGACGCGCTACATCGGAACCCGGGTGTGGTGGAAAATGGGCAAGGGCCGGGCCGTCACCCCCAAGGTGGCGCGCCGTATCTTGATCCGGATACGGTGGCAAGTGAGCGAGGATCGGGTCGTCGCATCCTTAGTGGCGCTCTACATCGGCGCCGGATGTAGTGGAAAATGAGCAAGGGTCTTCGCATTTGACTCGGCGAGTCGAAGGGTAAGGAAGCTAGCCGAGCCTAGGAGGATTCGCAGGTAGCTGGAACGTAGGGTCTCGGACAGGAAGCCGGGAGCTAGTTGATGCAGCGGTGAGGAGAGGTGTTGATATCCTTTGCGTCCAAGAAACCAAATGGAGAGGATGTAAGGCGAAGGAGGTGGAGGATACCGGCTTCAAGCTGTGGTACACGGGGGCGGTTGCAAGCAGAAATGGCGTGGGCATCTTGATCGACAAGAGCCTCAAGTATGGAGTGGTAGGCGTCAAGAGACATGGGGACGGATTATCTGGTCAAGTGGTAGTTGAGGACTTGGTTCTCAATGTTATCGTAGCAGATGCCCCACAAGTAGGCCACAATGAGAACACCAAGAGGGAGTTCTGGGAAGGCCTGGAAGACATGATTAGGAGTGTACCGATTGGTGAGAAGCTCTTCATAGGAGATCTCAATGGCCACGTGGGTACATCTAGCACAGGTTTTGAAGGGGCGCATGGGGGCTTTGGCTATGGCATCAGGAATCAAGGAGAAGATGTCTTAAGCTTTGCTCTAGCCTACAACATGATTGTAGCTAACACCCTCTTTAGAAAGAGAGAATCACATCTGGTGACTTTTAGTAGTGGCCAACACTCTAGCCAGATTGATTTCATCTTCTCGAGAAGAGAAGATAGGCGTGTGTGCCTAGGCATGAGGTGATACACGGAGAGAGTGTTGTACCCCACATAAGCTGGTGGTTCTTGACTTCGCTTTGGATTCGTGTCCAAAGGATAAGCGTGCCAAAGTCGCTAGAACAAAGTGGTGGAAGCTCAAGGGGAGGTAGCTCAGCGTTCAAGGAGAGGTCATTAAGGAGGGCCCTTGGGAGGAAGGAGGATCACGGACAATGTGTGGATGAAGATGGCGACTTGCATTCGTAAGGTGGCCTCGGAGGAGTTTGGAGTGTCGGGGAAGGAGAAGCGGAGATAAGGATACAGGTGGTGGAATGATGATGTCCAAAAGGCGATTAAAGAGAAGAAAGATTGCTTGACGCCTATACGGATAGGAGTCACGAATGACATAGAAAATATAAGATGGCGAAGAAGGCATAAGCGGCTGTTGGTGAAAGCAAGGAGTCGGGCATATGAGGACCTCTACCAGCGGTTGGGCGCGAAGGAAGGCGAAATGGACATCTATAAGATGGCCAAGATCCGAGAGAGAAGGCGAGGATATTGGCCAAGTCAAATGCATCAAGGACGGAGCAGAGCCAACTCTTGGGGAAGGGCGAGGAGATTAAGCATAGATGGCGGGAGTACTTGACAAAGGCGTTCAATGGGAGAATGAGAGTTCTACCATTGAGCGGGCGACTCCTTTGATGAGACTAGCATGCGTTTTGTGCGGCGAATCCGAGTCTGAGGTCGAGAGGCTTTAAAAAGGATCAAAGGAGGCAAGGCGATGGGCCTGATTGTATCCCCATTGAGGTGTGGAAAGGTCTCGGGGACATAGCGATAGTATGGCTAACCAAGCTTTTCAACCTCATTTTCCGCAAACAAGATGCGGAAGAGCGGAGACGGAGTATATTAGTACCAATCTTCAAGAACAAGGGGTGTTGAGTCAGTACTAATTACCGTGGAATTAAGTGATGAGCCATACAATGAAGCTATGGGAGAGAGTCATTGAGCACCGCTTAAGAAGAATGACAAGCGTGACCAAAAATCAGTTTGGTTTCATGCAGGGAGGTCGACCATGGAAGCCATTTTCTTGATACGACAACTTATGGAGAGATATAGGGAGCAAAAGAAGAACTTGCATATGGTGTTCATTGACTTGGAGAAGGCCTATGATAAGATACCGCGGAATGTCATGTGGTGGGCCTTGGAGAAACACAAAGTCTCAGCAAAGTACATTACCCTCATCAAGGACATGTACGATAATGTTGTGACAAGTGTTGAACAAGTGATGTCGACAATTGATGACTTCCCGATTAAGATAGGACTGCATCGGGGTCGACTTTGAGCCCTTATCTTTTGCATTGGTGATGGATGAGGTCACAAGGGATATACAAGGAGATATCCATGGTGTATGCTCTTTGCGGATGATGTGGTGCTAGTTGGCGATAGTCGGACGGGGTAAATAGGAAGTTAGAGTTATGGAGACAAACCTTGGAATCGAAAGGGTTTAGGCTTAGTAGAACTAAAACCGAGTGCGTGATGTGCGGTTTCATTACTACTAGGTGTGAGGAGGAGGAGGTTAGCCTTGATGGCGGTGGTACCTCGAAGGACACCTTTCGGTATTTGGGGTCAATGTTGCGGGAGGATGGGGTATTGATGAAGATGTGAACCATCGAATCAAAGCGGATGGATGAAGTGGCGCCAAGCTTCGGCATTCTCTGTGATAAGAGAGTGCCACAAAAGCTAAAAAGGCAAGTTCTACAGGACGGCGGTTCGACCCGCAATGTTGTATGGCACTGAGTGTTGGCCGACTAAAAGGCGACATGTTCAACAGTTAGGTGTGGCGGAGATGCGTATGTTGAGATGGATGTGGCCACACAAGGAAGGATCGAGTCCGGAATGATGATATACAAGATAGAGTTGGAGTAGCACCAATTGAAGAGAAGCTTGTCCAACATCGTCTGAGATGGTTTGGGCATATTTAGCGCAGGCCTCCAGAAGCTCCAGTGCATAGCGGACGGTTAAAGCGTGCGAAGAATGTTAAGAGAGGGCGGGGTAGACCGAATTTGACATGGGAGGAGTCCGTTAAGAGAGACCTGAAGGATTGGAGTATCACCAAAGAGCTAGCTATGGACAGGGTGCGTGGAAGCTTGCTATCCATGTGCCAGAGCCATGAGTTGGTTGTGAGATCTTATGGGTTTCACCTCTAGCCTACCCCAACTTGTTTGGGACTAAAGGCTTTGTTGTTGTTGTTGTTGTTGTTGTATATATATATATATATATATATATATATATGTATATATGTTACTACATATATATGTTATTAATACATATTGCATTTTCAGTTTAGATTACTTAATAGAAAACAATTTTTAATTTGCATGCCTTCAGGATACAATTGTATGTGATTGCAGAAATTCCAACCGTGAACTCCAAATGTGCATATGTCATGAATCAGAGAAGGTAAAGTGTTCCAACCTTCACTAACAAGTCCAAGCGTCTCATACTGGATTGATGAATCTGGAGTGCACGGCTTCAGATCCTCATCTTGGGTTTTCTGACTGCTAGCTTTGGTCTTTTCATGCAAAACAAATTTATCTTTCACCCATACACACTCCAGGATAGTACTGGGATCGTTGCTCGAGGGGTAGTACTCTCTGAAAGCCTGTGAAATGTAGAGGCAGAACCAAGGAGTTATGTAGCGAGGTAGCTGCAAGGTCCAGCAACTGCACTTTTGTGTGAAAGCATGATCTTACGCAATACATATTTTTCCATGATCAACAAGAATACAGAGTGCTAGTGTGGAAGCAAAAATTACCTGTACTTTATCAATACTGATCTTAACAGCCTGCTTTTTATCCGTAAGATCAGTAACCTTGTTGTATACTGATACAACATCAATTAACATCTGCAAACATAATATCAGAGGGCAAGCATCTTAGGAAAAATCTGTGCATAAAGAGACAAAGAAGGTAATTGGCACACATATCATTCCAAGTTGACATTTCTTCCTTTTTGAAAAAAGAAGTTGACATTTCTTAGATTCCTAATTAATACACATAGTTTGACTACCAAGTTAGTTGCTGCATAAATATGTGGGTGGTTATTTATTGAACTTAATCGATACAATCATTCATAGCCATGCCTGCAGACTATGTGGCTCACCTGTTGGGTCAGGACCCTCACTCTTGCAAGCAAAGCAAGGACTGCAGTGCAAAGTTCTACAAAAAAAGATCTAGCAAGTAAAAAGCTGATCTGACTGTAGTATGGATTAAGGAACTTTGGAGAGGTAGCAATCAACTCCGAATGAAAGTTACTACGAGATTTGTTTCCTTTTCGGTGGCAAGCTAAGTGTGGGTATACACCTTATTTTATTTCTGCTAAGAAAATAACAGAACCAAAAAGAAAAAGGATACACTGCTCCCTTCATAACAGGTTCAGCCATCTGCACAAAATACAGAAACCATTAGTGTTTTCCCTCTGATGTGCAAACCAAGTTAGCTATCCCCGGTCTCGAAGTTGATCAAGAATTATCTGTAAACTACAACGACTCATCCAGAAGTATGTACCATATAGAATTTCTCGGGTAATGAGCTTCATGTACCATATAAGAGTTTATACTAAATACATCGGAAACCTTGCAAACATGCAGGGATAATCACAACACTTTGCTGATGTATCCTTAGTTAGCTAAACAAAAGAAGTAAAACAACCGGGCGATATTGGTAGACTTCCACAGATTCAAATTTCAATATTGCATAACTCCTTACTTGAAAACAACCACAAGGAACAAAAGTTATGCTCTATCAACAGAGATATTGCATTTATGATTCCACCAAAATATTTGATTCAGCTGCAATAGGATAGTCCGCAAAACGCAACCAGTGTCAACAGACAACAAAACGCACCTGGGACAGCAAACGGGCAACCCCCAAAAGCCTCTTATAGTGGCTGTGGTTTGCACCAGGCTTCCTCTTGCCCTGCCTGTAAAAGAAAACATTAAGCAATAACCTGAATAGCAGACTAATATAATTATAGCATCATTGTACCAAGAATAAAAGCAAAGGAAATAATCCGAACTGCCAAGAAATTAAGCACTGCCCATAGAAGTAGAAACTTCTAGCTAAGCTTACAGTCATCGTGAATAAATATTTCTTTGTTATCTCCTAGGGTCAATATAAGGACCACAAATATCATCACAGGACCAAACCATGTCCCCAACATGACGGATTTGTGCAAGCATTACTTCTGCCATGGTGTACCATACACATAATTTTCTTTTTGCGATTGACATACACATAATAAATGACAAAGCTTGTTTTACAGAGGAGCACAACAGCACCAGGGATGTGAAACCTGACGAACCTGTTCGGAACTAGAATAGTGTTGGCCGGCTTACGACAGGTGATGACCGGGAACACGGCGTTGATGACCTCCGCAAGATGGGCACCAAGCAGCAGCTTCAGGTCCCTCCGCACCTACGCGTCCAACCGAAACACATACAAATCACACTCATCAGTGCAGAGCCACTCGCCAGAAAAAGGTGGGGGAGGGGGGCGAGCACCTAGGCATACCTTGAGGAGGTACTGGAAGTAGGCTGCGCCGCGGTGCTGGTTCCGGTGCTTGTAGACAAGGCGCTCGAGAACTCCGGCCTCCGCCTGCAGGTGGCGCAGCGCCGCCCGCAGGCGATGCTCCTCGCCCTCCTCCGCCAAACCCTCCTGACGCTGTGCCATGATGGCCTCTCCGAGCTTGGTATCTGCCATGCCTAGGTCGTGGATGGGTGTAGAATTTAAACTCAATGCTCAACGATCCAACAAAGTACATAAAACATGACAAATGCTACAAATAATAATGCATGAATTGGTAACGAAAAGCATCAACTTAAGTCAACAAATCGAAAACAAAAATACACTGCTCAAGAGGTAATTAGAAATTACCCAGCGGCAGTGGTGGATCTACGATTTCGAAACAGGGTAGTCCACCCTAAAAAAATTACAATAAATATGACATGCCAATAGAACAACAGAAATTGATCAATATGATCTTACAAACATGTGAAAAATTCTCGAATAAGTTTTGATTTTGCATTAAAAAAAATTGAAAAGTTCAAAGAAGACTATGTGCATGTGTTCATTCTTCCACATTTGATACATATATGTAATCATGTGGACCTAGTTGACATTCTGTTCTTCAATATGACAATGGCATTTATTGATTCAAAAAATGAGAGTTTGACCCAGACTGAAACAATTCAGTAGTAAGTAGTAACATCTCTGAAAAATACAGCTCAAGATGCCACATGGATTCAGAAAACGGGATCCAAACTGAAACAATTCAGTAGTAAGTAGTAACATTCCTGGGCAGAATTCCGTAGTAAGTAATACTCCCTCCGTCCGGAAATACTTGTCCAAGGAATGAATGTATCTAGATGTATTTTAGTTCTAGTTACATCCATTTATATCCATTTCTACGACAAGTATTTCCGGACAGAGGGAGTACATTACAATTTTCAAAGGAGCACAGCAAGCCTAAATTCTTAACTAGAAGTACTGGCAGGTGGCGGCACGACGAGCAATGAGCAAACACAAATTTGGGAACAGGCAGAAATCTCATCAAACATACCTCAAACGTGGCAGGTCGCTGCTTGCCTTCTGCAGCTGCACAACGCCGGGCGTCGACTGCCGACTGCGGTCTCGGCGGCTGCGGGCTGCCGGCTGCCGGCTGGGCGCGGTGGCGCGGGGTAGGGGCGGGGCGGGGCGGGGCGGGGCGGGTAAACTCGACGGCGAGGCACGGAACCAGGCGGCGAGTTAGGGCGGCGGGAGCGCAGAGGGGAATCAGGAACGGGAGGCAGTGCGCAGCGGCTGTCCTGGCGGCTACCGCGGGCCACGGCTGTGTTTGCTGGCGGCTTTTTCTTCCGGCAAGTGGCCCGGCTAAGGCCGTGCCTGGGCTGCCTAGGCAGGCACGGCCCGTCTGGCACGTTGGCGAGGGGGAGGAGCTAAATTAGTCTAAAAATGTAAGTTTTTTGCTATAAAAAGAGTGCACATCCCTCTCATTTCCCACACTCAGACATGGATGATCTCAACCAGTTCCACTTCAATGCAAGCGATTTCGATATTCACATACCCGAATTTGTTGATCCCACTGCCCATAGTACCATACCATCACCTATCCTTCTTCCGATGAGAATACACAATCACCATCCGGCCCCCATTGCACTACCGCCAGCACTAGCTCCACCACCACCGGTACAAGAAGGGTTCGTCGCAAAACCTCGAAGTGTTGGACAACTTCGATGATGAAATTGTTATAGAGAGGTATTCCAGAAAGAAAAATGGAATTTGTTGTGGAGGGGGGGGGGTAAGGAGGAACGACCACCCTAAATACGCACAAATTGGCACACGTCAAGGACAAGAAAGACTGCAGGGAGACATGCCACGCTCAAGTTCAACCCTGATGGTTCGATACATAACTTCACCTATGATTTAAATTGTCGTCTAATTGTTTTTGATGATTTACCATTAAATTTTGGTGAGTTTACATATTCAAATTGCTTTTCCATCACCAGTGGATGGAAAATGCTAGTGTTGACTTTGTTTGGTCAATGCTAGTGTTGAAATTCTTTTGGAGGGAAATGCTAGTGTTAACATTGTCAAAAATGTTTTAGGTTCGTGAATCTAAAAAAGATATGTGGTTTCAATCTTTTTCTAGGATCACTTTTTACTTTACTTAAACTCGACAACCATTACAATACAATGCTTTGGATAAGCCCCCCCCCAAATATATATATATATAACAACTCATATGACTAAGTTTGGTTCTCTGAGTTCAGTTTCCATGGCTATACATTTTGCAATAAAAAATTACGGAGGCTTTAATTAAGATAATTCAATCAGATCGGAGTAGAGGCCCCACCTCGTGCATATCTGCACAAACTTGACTACCTTCAAAAAAATTCTAAACTACCATCAGTCGTTTATCTAGAAGCCATGATTGTTTCGTACTTCGGGCAGGCGTCCTCTAGAAGTACAGGTCATTGAACCACAAAATCTTCATCAAAACGGCAGAGAAACACTCCAAAGCCACAGAAGATCACATAAAAAAATCACCAGCCACTAACACAATCTCATCAGATCCGCATGAACGCATCTGCGAGGACATAAACCTAAAATTTGCAAGATCAAACCTACAAAGACAAGACATATCTGGCTTCATGGTGCTACCTAGTAGGTACCATTATGACAAGAGAAAAACCAAAGAAACTTTATTCCTAAAGGTGTTGGTTTCTTCGCTTGAGCTTCCTCGATGAAGACCCTAAACCTTGTATTAATGTAGACTTCTGAACATGCCTAGCAGGATTCAAGGTCTCCAACTTTGCCACATGTGTCCGGAGGCAAGGGAATCGACGAGATTGCAACAGCTGCACAAACTCTAGTTGTCGTCTGTCTTTCTAGTACCTCTAGGATTTGAAGTCTAACAACATTACACATGTGAAGCGTTATAATAGATTATGCCTGAGCTTCTAGAGCTATGTTCGGGTCCTGCTTCACATTTGTCAATGGAGCATATGAAGGTGGTGAGGGACAAGCTTCGCATTTCTCATGTTAGCAACTAGAGGTGAACTCGCTTGGGCACTCATATGCGGCTTGGCGCCCACTTCTCCCTCGCCTGCGCATCATCATGGTGCTCTCTTTGCAAAAGATCTTTGTGACATACTCGCCAACTCGGAGGCTCCTAGCCCTGGATTTGGAAGGGTGGTTGTATCACGCCCAATATGCGATCCTATCCAAAAGGAACTTGAGGGTCCCACCAAGGATAGACCCGCATATTGAAACGCTTTTGCAAGGTGGATATCATTACATCAACATTACATAATAGTGGGGATACATCCAATACATACAATGTCACATGAATACAACAATACCACATACAAGAACAATACCCGACTACGGATGAATCATAAACGAAACTCAAACAATATCCACCACGCTAGCCAGTCAGCCGACCGAACCTATCCCCGATCGAAGAAGAAGCGTAAGAAGAACTCCAAACAAGTAAACATCGCTCTCGCGTCAAGATCATCGCATAACACATACCAAGAATTGTTGTTGTAGTAATCAGGAGCCACGAGGACTCAAAGAATCCCATTACCATGGGTATCAAGACTAGCAAAGCTTAATGGGAAAGGAAGGGGTAAAGTGGTGAGGTTGCGGCAGCTGCTAAGCAAGTATGGTGGCTAACATACGCAAATGAGAGCGAGAAGAGAAACAAGCGGAACGGTCGTGAAGCTAGCAATGATCAAGAGGTGATCCCGAACACCTACTTACGTCAAACATAACACGAAACCGTGTTCACTTCCGGACTCGCCAAGAAGAGACCATCACGGCTACACACGCGGTTGATGCGTTTTATTTCGGATCTGGTGTCAAGTTATCTACAACCGGACATTAACAAATTCCCATCGCCACATAACCGCGGCACGGCTCTCGAAAGTTTATACCTGCAGGGTGTCCCAACTTAGCCCATGACAAGCTCTCGCGATCAACGAAGGAATAGACCTTCTCCCAGAAGACCCGATCGCCTCGTAATCCCGGTTTACAAGACATTTCGACAATGGTAAAACAAGACCAGCAAGACCTCCCGGCGTGCCGACATCCTGATAGTAGCCACGCGTATCTCGTCTCAGGCCACGACCGGATGGGCAGTCCGTACAACTAAAACCAGACCTCAAGTTTCCCTGAGGGGGCGCTGCAAAGGGCTCTAGTTTGGACCAACACTTAGACAAGCATTGGCCCGGGAGGGCTGAATAAAGATGACCCTTGGGTTAATTACTCCCAAGGGAAAGGTAGGTGGTGGTGAGGCAAATGGTAAAACCAATGTTGGGCCTTGCTGGACAAGTTTTATTTAAAGCGAACTGTCAGGGGGGTCCCATAAATCACCCGACCACGTAAGGAACGCAAAATCCGGGAACATAACACCGGTATGACGGAAACTAGGGCGGCAAGAGTGGAACAAAACACCAGGCATAAGGCCGAGCCTTCCATCCTTTACCAAATATATAGATGCATTAATAATATAAGAGATATTGTGATATCCCAACATAAACCCTGTCCACCATGGAGAAATCTTCAACTTCACCTGCAACTAGCAACGCTATAAGAAGGGCTGAGCAAAGCGGTACATAGCCAAGCAACGGTTTGCTAGGAATGGTGTCAAAGGTTAGAGGTTCATGGCAATTTGGGAGGCTTGAAGAGCAAATGATAGGTAACGCAGCATAGCGAAAGAACGAAGCAACTAGCATAGCAATGATAGTAGTGAGATCCAGGGTAGCGATCATCTTGCCTGAAATCCCGCAAGGAAGAAGACCGAGTCCATGAAGAAGACGAACGGATGAAGCCGAACCAACCGTAGACGAACGAATCCTCACGATCGCAACGAAACAGGAACTAACAAGAAGAAGCACACAACATGGTAAACACACCACACATAGACAAGACATGATGCACAACAAGCATGATGCATGACAAAGCTAGATGAGGCTACTCATGGCAAGAGATGATGCATACAAGAGCAACACATCAAGGCAAGTTTAAATGAGGCCGGAAACAACATATAACAATTCCGGTAAGTCCTCATATGCATATTTCGAAATTGGTCCAGAACTGAATAAACATTAAGTTGAAGTTGTTAAAAAGCAAGTTAAGATGCACCACAATGATCTACACGAAATTCTAGTCAAGTTACATATAAAGTTCATTAGATTTGGAGCTACGGCCTAGAAGATATGAGCAAAACAAGTTAAGCATGGCATTGATGCAAAATGCATACAAACGTCAAGCAAACACACCAAAACAAGGATGCAACATGATAATATGAAGCTACATGCAAAATCAAGCAAGTTTCATATAGAGCACACTCAAAACGGAGTAACGGTGCAACACACACATTATACAAGCCATAACCACAATCTGTCCATAACAGCAACTAGGCATCTTACAAGCATCAAAACAACATGCTACAGCACCCCAACATGATAACAAAAGGCATGGGCATGAAGTACAGGTAAAGCATAACAAAACATGAACACTGGGCTATCTCCATAAATCACTAGAACATGCTCCAAAACACATGGTAAGATTGCAAATAATAACAGTTTCAGACTTTAGCAGGAATAACATCAGGTTGCAAAGTTTAGAGCTATCAAACAACATGTTACCGGAACTTATCATGGCAAACAAAGGCATGGCATGAATCTACTAATTGCATAGATCAAAAGTCCCTTACTGACCATGAGCCAAAAAGGATCAGAAGATATGATGGCACCCATGTAAACATGGCAAGTTATATTACAGATTCAAACATGGCAGAAACAAAAATAAGTAGGCATGTTGGAGAGCTTGAACCACTCACCACAGGGCAATACATGGCATGGCAAGGCAACCAACAGTAAGAAGGCATGTTTAAGAAGCTATACATGGCAAGAGCAAGTTCATAGGGTACATGGATCACTAGCAAAACACATGGGAACTAGTGAACTTAATGTTAACAGGCTGACAGCAACATTATGAAGCAACTTTGGAGCCAGATAACAACATGTTCCATCAGGCTATAATTGCAACCAAGGGCATGAATGGATAGAGCAAGACATGTAGATCAAAACATGTTTATAGAACATCTCCAGATTATGCATAGAATGATTAGTAGCAACATGTTTACATAGCAACAAAATATAACAGAATCTGTCAGGAAAACAGCAACAGCAACTACCCTACTTAGCAAGCTAGATACACTCAGCACACAACTCACAAAAATACATGGTTGGCACCCCTGGAAAGATGGCATGGCATAGATCAACATACATGTAGACATCAACCTCATAGGATGCACACATCAATCATGGCAAAAATGATAAATGAGCAAGTTATAACAGTTCCAGCAGATTAACAGCAACATGCACTCTTCCAACAGTATTTCGGGCATCAAGATGAGCTCAAATAAAAATGATGCAATGGAATGAAATGAAGTACTAGTCGAGACGAACAATATGACATATTACACGCACAAAACGGAGCTACGGATGCGGAGATATAGCAGGTCAAACATGGCATGATAATGCAAGATTTCAGGGACTTAGTGGAAAACGGGTCAACCTTCGTGTGCTGCACGGATTACGAGGCGGCGGCGGGTCTCGCCGGAGAACATGCCGGAGATGGCGGGGTCGCCGGAGACGGACGGATCCGGGCCGGATCTCGCCGGATCCGGCCGGATCCCGGCGAGGGAGCAATGTGGGCGAGGCGAGGCGGGGCGGCGGATGGAGGAGCCGCGAGCTCGGCGGCGGCGGAGGCAGGCAGTCGAAGCGGCGGGCGCGCGCCTGCCGGGCGGCAGGCGGCAGAGCGGAGGCGCTGGCGGCGGGCGTATGACGCGACACGGGCCGGAGGCGGCGGCCGGCGCGAGGCGAGCGCGCGCGGAGGCGGCTTGCCGAGAAATGCCAGCAGCGGCGTCTGGTTCAGGCGGCGAGGACACCGGCGGCGCGCGGCGGAGGCGCAGGCGCGGGCGGGGCGGGCGGGGAGGCTGCGGGCTCGCGGGCGGCAGACGATGGCGGCGGGCAGGCTCATGGAGCCGATTGAGCCCATGGGCCGCGATGATGAGAGAGAGAGAGAGGTGAGGTGGCAGCCGGCGATTGGAGGAGGGAGGCGGCGGTGCTGACGTGGCGTCTCGCTATTGGTCGGGCGACGTGGCTGGCTGGACGTGTCCGGCGAAGCGACACGCGTCCGTGAGAGAGGAAAAGCTAGGGTTTCGGGGGGGAATGATCCGAAAATGGAGAGGGGAAGACGTTTTTATAGGTGGAGGAAGCTAGGAGAGTCCAAATGAGGAGCGGTTTTCGGCCACGCGATCGTGATCGAACGACCGACAGCATGGAGGGGGTTTGGTTGGGTTTTGGGCCACTTTGGAAGGGGTGTTGGGCTGCACACAAAAGAGGCCTTTACGGTTCACCCGGTTAACCGTTGGAGTACCAAACGACCTCCAAATGGCACGAAACTTGACAGGCGGTCTACTGGTGCTATACCAAGGCCGCTTGGCAAACCTCGGGTCATTCCGAGAAAGTCTAACACCCGCACACGAGAAGAGGTCAAAAGGGAAACGTCGGGTGACATAGTAGTGCCGGATTGCAAAACGGACAACGGGGAAAATGCTCGGATGCATGAGATGAACATGTATGCAAAAAGAAATGCACATGATGACATGATATGAAATGCAGATGATGACATGGCAAAGTGCAACACGCAAGCAAATGACATGGCAACAACGGCGAATGACTGGCAGACACCTGGCGCATCGAAACCGGGGCGTTACAACACTCCTCCACTAATAAGAGATCTCGTCCCGAGATCTTAGGACCGAGACGGAAGGGAAAAAGGGATGAGGTGAAACAAGAACTCAAGATAAGAAGCAAAGAAATCGAGAGCACTCGAGAAGAAGAGAGGAACGACGAGAATGACGAGAATCGAAAACCCACGGAATCAGATAGACTATGAAACCACTCTGGTTAGATCGAGATAAGAAACGAATAAGACTGAGATGATTTAGGCAGCACTCCGGCTGAAACATGGGGGAATAGAACACGAGCTTGAGAGGATGGAATGATACTTGATGAACTCTTGAAGAATGAATTAAATCATGAAGAATCGCCATGAAGTACTCCGGTAAAATAAAGGATGATGAGATAGAATGAAGGATGAAAGAATAAGATGAGCCTTGCGATGATTTAGATGGAGTTTCCGACGAAGTGGCTGAGGGAATTTTGAACTCCGGAAAGAAAAGATGAAACACTTGGAATTAGAATTTATTCATCAAGAACAAACTCCGAAGGAAGGGATTACTCACTTGGATGAAATAAGAATAAGATTTATTGTATGCTTATCCTTCATCAAATTTAATTGATGACAAGCAATGGATTTTGCATACAACTTATTCTTCTTGAAAAAGAATTGAGAAGTGACATATCGCAAACTTGAGAAGGTCTTCATGAACCACCGGTAGGATTGAAACGAAACGAATGGATTAATATGATAAACAAGGAAATGAATCTGAAAGAACCACCGTGAGAATTCAAAATGACTGATGAAAGATAATGAATCACCGGGAAGAATTAGAAGAACAATATGCTAGAGGGAATTTAGATGCAAAAGAATAAAGAGAACATGACCTGATTAAAGAACACTTGAACGAAGGACCAGAAGAATATTGAGACGAACGAAAGGGCACGGATATAGAATAATTGGAGAACGAATCTGAAAAACTTAGAACGAAGAAATCTTCCAAAAAAGATGGCCCCCGGATGATTGAGAGAGAAAGCAACTCCTGAAATGCTCCGGATGGATGAAAAGAATTTGCATGACTTGAAACAATTTGATAGGATAACATCGAGCTAGCACCGCGAAACTCCGGGAGAACGGACAAGATTTAAGAGAAATCTTCTTCGATCTTCAAAGTTGAGAATGACGACGAGAAACACCACCGAAATTACTGAGATACTCCGGGAGAATGTAAAAGCAAAGAGATTGAGCCAACCATGAAAAGAATTGAAAAGCGATCTTGGAGAAGGCATGTGACTGATGAAATTCATTCTTACGTCACACTTGAAAAGAATTGAGAATAACTCCGGGGGAATTAGAAGAGTCAGGTAAGATCCTGGGAAAAGACCTGTGGGTTAGGGCCCACTGAAGAGATAACACCGTTGGAAAGGATGCTGAAGAGGTAGATGATGCACCGGAACAGTTGAAATATTTGAATGAGGTGACAACCTCGAATTAATTCAAACACAGACAAATCTCCTGAGATGTCTTGAGCACTCCGGAAGGATAACTGGCGAGAGGCGAACGAGCAAGGGGAAAACACTTGAGCCGAGGGAAAAGAATATGATCAACACCGAATACTTGAATTGAGTCCACCGGAAAAGAAAAAAAAAAGATGAAGAATGACGAATGAGACGAGAATTCACCGGTTGAAATAATTGAGGAAGATCAAGAGGCTCATACGAATGAAATTGATGGTCAAAATGCAGACCACGAGCTCCGGGAAGAAAAAGGGTGGGAGGGCGGGAAAAAACCACAGGCAACTGGAAGGGGGAATCGATGAATATCTTGAAGAGAAAACACCAGTTGAAATCATTGAGGAAAGAAAGCAAAGACTTCGCACGAGTAGAAAGGATACTCGATTACGGACTCCAGATTCGGGAAGAAGAAGGGAGGGTGGGTGGGAAAAGAAAACAACTGAGGATTGAACTCAAAGATGAAGAGACTCGAGTCAACTTGACACGAAATGCACCAGATGAAAAGAGCTGAGAACCAACGATCGGAAAAAAACTAACTACGAGATCCTAAAGAAAAATTTGAAGGGGAAGAGGAATAATTCAAAACACCTACGTCAAGATTCCTCACCAGAGCGACGAAGGGACTGAGGAGTAAAAAGAATCCCTACTCTCCGATATAACTAGACTCCGAAATCAGTTTTCATCTAGACTCAACAACGGCCAAACTACACGATCAACCAAGGGGGCTCCTAGGGTCGGTCGAGGCTCTGATACCAACTTATCACGCCCAATATGCGACCCTATCCAAAAGGAACTCGAAGGTCCCACCAAGGATAGACCCGCATATTGAAACGCTTTTGCAAGGTGGATATCATTAAATCAACATTACATAATAGTGGGGATACATCCAATACATACAATGTCACATGAATACAACAATACCACATACAAGAACAACACCCGACTACGGATGAATCATAAACAGAAACTCAAACAATATCCACCACCTAGCCCAGTGCCGACCGGAACCTATCCCCGATCGAAGAAGAAGCAGAAGAAGAACTCCAAACAAGTCAACATCGCTCTCGCGTCAAGATCATCGCATAACCTGTACCTGCAACTATTGTTGTAGTAATCTGTGAGCCACGAGGACTCAGCAATCCCATTACCATGGGTATCAAGACTAGCAAAGCTTAATGGGAAAGGAAGGGGTAAAGTGGTGAGGTTGCAGCAGCGGCTAAGCAAGTATGGTGGCTAACATACGCAAATGAGAGCGAGAAGAGAAACAAGCGGAATGGTCGTGAAGCTAGCAATGATCAAGAGGTGATCCTGAACACCTACTTACGTCAAACATAACACAGAAACCGTGTTCACTTCCCGGACTCCGCCGAGAAGAGACCATCACGGCTACACACGCGGTTGATGCGTTCTATTTCGGATCTGGTGTCAAGTTATCTACAATCGGACATTAACAAATTCCCATCTGCCACATAACCGCGGGCACGGCTCTCGAAAGTTTATACCTGCAGGGTGTCCCAACAGCCCATGACAAGCTCTCGCGATCAACGAAGGAATAGACCTTCTCCGAGGAAGACCCGATCAGTCTCGGAATCCCGGTTTACAAGACATTTCGACAATGGTAAAATAAGACCAGCGAGACCTCCGCGTGCCGACATCCCGATAGTAGCAGCGTGTATCTCGTCTCGAGCCACGATGGATGAGCAGTCCGTATAACTAAAACCAGACCTCAAGTTTCCAGGGGCGCCAAAAGGGCTCTAGTTTGGACCAACACTTAGACAAGCATTGGCCCGAGGGGGCTGAATAAAGATGACCCTTGGGTTAATTACTCCCAAGGGAAAGGTAGGTGGTGGTGAGGCAAATGATAAAACCAATGTTGGGCCTTGCTGGACAAGTTTTATTCAAAGCGAACTGTCAGGGGGTCCCATAAATCACCCGACCGCGTAAGGAACGCAAAATCCGGGAACATAACACCGGTATGACGGAAACTAGGGCGGCAAGAGTGGAACAAAACACCAGGCATAAGGCCGAGCCATCCACCCTTTACCAAATATATAGATGCATTAATAATATAAGAGATATTGTGATATCCCAACATAAACCCTGTCCACCATGGAGAAATCTTCAACTTCACCTGCAACTAGCAACGCTATAAGAAGGGCTGAGCAAAGCGGTAACATAGCCAAGCAACGGTTTGCTAGGAATGGTGTCAAAGGTTAGAGGTTCATGGCAATTTGGGAGGCTTGAAGAGCAAATGATAGGTAACGCAAGATAGCGAAGAACGAAGCAACTAGCATAGCAATGATAGTAGTGAGATCCAGTAGTAGCGGTCATCTTGCCTGAAATCCATAAGGAAGAAGACCGAGTCCATGAAGAAGACGAACGGATGAAGCCGAACCAACCGTAGACGAACGAATCCTCACGATCGCATAGCAAACAGGAACTAACAAGAAGAAGCACACAACATGGTAAACACACCACACATAGACAAGACATGATGCACAACAAGCATGATGCATGACAAAGCTAGATGAGGCTACTCATGGCAAGAGATGATGCATACAAGAGCAACACATCAAGGCAAGTTTAAATGAGGCTGGAAACAACATATAACAATTCCGGTAAGTCCTCATATGCATATTTCGAAATTGGTCCAGAACTGAATAAACATTAAGTTGAAGTTGTTAAACAGCAAGTTAAGATGCACCACAATGATGTACACGAAATTCTAGTCAAGTTACATATAAAGTTCATTAGATTTGGAGCTACGGCCTAGAAGATATGAGCAAAACAAGTTAAGCATGGCATTGATGCAAAATGCATACAAACATCAAGCAAACACACCAAAACAAGGATGCAACATGATAATATGAAGCTACATGCAAAATTAAGCAAGTTTCATATAGAGCACACTCAAAACGGAGTAACGGTGCAACACACACACATTATACAAGTCATAACCACAATCTGTCCATAACAGCAACTAGGCATCTTACAAGCATCAAAACAACATGCTACAGCACCCCAACATGATAACAAAAGGCATGGGCATGAAGTACATGTAAAGCATAACAAAACATGAACATTGGGCTATCTCCATAAATCACTAGAACATGCTCCAAAACACATGGTAAGATTGCAAATAATAACAGTTTCAGACTTTAGCAGGAATAACATCAGGTTGCAATGTTTAGATCTATCAAACAACATGTTACCGGAACTTATCATGGCAAACAAAGGCATGGCATGAATCTACTAATTGCATAGATCAAAAGTCCCTTACTGACCATGAGCCAAAAAGGATCAGAAGATATGATGGCACCCATGTAAACATGGCAAGTTATATTACAGATTCAAACATGGCAGAAACAAAAATAAGTAGGCATGTTGGAGAGCTTGAACCACTCACCACAGGGAAATACATGACATGGCAAGGCAACCAACAGTAAGAAGGCATGTTTAAGAAGCTATACATGGCAAGAGCAAGTTCATAGGGTACATGGATCACTAGCAAAACACATGGGAACTAGTGAACTTAATGTTAACAGGCTGACAGCAACATTATGAAGCAACTTTGGAGCCAGATAACAACATGTTCCATCAGGCTATAATTGCAACCAAGGGCATGAATGGATAGAGCAAGACATGAAGATCAAAACATGTTTATAGAACATCTCCAGATTATGCATAGAATGATTACTAGCAACATGTTTACATAGCAACAAAATATAACAGAATCTGTCGGGAAAACAGCAACAGCAACTACCCTACTTAGCAATCTTGATACACTCAGCACACAACTCACAAAAATACATGGTTGGCATCCCTGGAAAGATGGCATGGCATAGATCAACATACATGTAGACATCAACCTCATAGGATGCACACATCAATCATGGCAAAAATGATAAATGAGCAAGTTATAACAGTTCCAGTAGATTGACAGCAACATGCACTCTTCCAACAGCATTTCGGGCATCAAGATGAGCTCAAATAAAAATGATGCAATGGAATGAAATGAAGTACTAGTCGAGGCGAACAATATGACATATTACACGCACAAAAAGGAGCTACGGATGCAGAGATATAGCAGGTCAAACATGGCATGATAATGCAAGATTTCAGGGACAGTGGAAAACGGGTCAACCTTCGTGTTTGCTGCACGGATTACGAGGCGGAGGCGGGTCTCGCCGGAGAACATGCCGGAGATGGCGGGGTCGCCGGAGACGGACGGATCCGGGCCGGATCTTGCCGGATCCGGCCGGATCCCGGCGAGGGACGGCGCTTGGGGCAAGCGGCGAAGCGGGCGGCGGCTCGGAGGAGCCGCGGGCTCGGGCGGCGGAGGGCAGCCGATCGGGCGGCGGTGGAGCGCCTACCCCGGCAGCAGGCAAGAGCGGAGGCGCCGGGCGGCGGGCGGCGCGCGATGAGCGCTGGCCGGCAGGCGCTGGCGGCGAGGAGGCGAGAGGCGGCGGAGGCGCCAAGATTGCAGAGAAGCGCCCGGCGGCGTGCGGAGTTCCGGCGGCGGAGGCGGCGCAGCAGCGTCTGGCGGCGGGAGGCTGCGAGCCTCGCGGCGGATAAGCGCGGCGGCGCGGCTCGCTGGGCCCGATCTGAGCCCATGGGCCGCATGATGGAGAGAGGAGAGAGAGGGTGAGGTGGCAGCCGGCGATTGGAGGAGGGAGGCGGTGGCGCTGACGTGGCGTCTCGCTATTGGTCGGGCGACGTGGCTGGCTGGACGTGTCCGGCCGGGGGCGGACGCGTCCGGCGGCGGAGAGGGAAAAGCTAGGGTTTAGGGGGGGAAATGATCCGAAAATGGAGAGGGGAAGATGTTTTTATAGGTGGAGGGAGCTAGGAGAGTCCAAATGAGGAGCGGTTTTCGGCCACGCGATCGTGATCAAACGACCGAGAGCATGGAGGGGGTTTGGATGGGTTTTGGGCCACTTTGGAAGGGTTGTTGGGCTGCACACAAAAGAGGCCTTTACGGTTCACCCGGTTAACCGTTGGGGTACCAAACGACCTCCAAATGGCACGAAACTTGACAGGCGGTCTACCGGTGCTATACCAAGGCCGCTTGGCAAACCTCGGGTCATTCCGAGAAAGTTTAACACCCGCACACGAGAAGAGGTCAAAAGGGAAACACCAGGTGACATAGGAGTGCCGGATTGCAAAATGGACAACGGGGAAAATGCTCGGATGCATGAGACGAACATGTATGCAAAAAGAAATGCACATGATGACATGATATGAAATGCAGATGATGACATGGCAAAGTGCAACGCGCAAGCAAATGACATGGCAACAACGGCGAATGACTGGCAGACACCTGGCGCACCGAAACCGGGGCGTTACAGGTTGCTTGCCTCCTTACATGGGTGACACTCAAGGGCAAAAGCAAGAAGGTAGGTGATTGCCCTCTCGGACCAGCATCCTGAAGGAGAAGTCGCTCCGCAAGAAAATGCGTCTGGAGCTACTTGATGGAATATCTTCAGCCCCTCGGCTCGTCCTCAAGGTTGCGTCCATTATTGTGTTTTGCTATCACACATTTCCTTTTGTTTATGTGTCCTCATCAGCGTCCTATTGTGTTGTACAAGTGTCTGAAATTGCGGTTGTTGTGTGTTTGAAGAGTTTGATGGGGTGTGTGTGTGTGTGCGGTCATGTGGTTTCACACCTTGTGAGTAGTACACTCATGGTTTGATTGTATCGTTTGTTGCACGATTTTTCATAAATTAACTTGGCAATTCTCTTTTTCATAATTAATCGAAGAGGCAAAATTTTTGCCTCCATTTAAAAAAAAATATGATAGATGACGCGGAAATTGCACCGAGACGCAATTTTTGGGGCTCTTTCCTCTAGACGAAGAATGCACTGCACGTAGTTAATACAAGTTTGCATTGCTAGGATTTTTTTTTCTTTTGATTTTTTAGGGAATTCTTTTGAACGTATGCTAGCCGGTACAAAGCCGCATTGTTTACAGCCCGGAGTATATTTTAGGTATGAAACCGAAAGAGTTTGCTAGGTTTTTTCTTTTTCTTTTGAACGTTCTTTTTTAGGGAATTCGTCTGAACGTATGCTAGTTGGTACAGCGTACGTGCTGGGCGAAAGTTTATTTTAGGTATGAAACCGGAAGAGTTTGATAGTGAGCAGAGCTGTTACGCACCGAGGGAGACTAGACTGAGAAATCGATGAACCATACAGCTTCCAGCAGCAAGACCTTGTAATCTTCAGCAACATAAAGAACAAGGACGCCGGGGCCAAAACATTAATACTACCGAGCTGACTGGCATGTTTCCTCAGCTAAAATGGCCCACACGTACGTTAGTATATACCGTAAGTCATCCTATATAAGTACATGTGCCTTGTGCAGTTTTCTCTACAGTTTCTTCAACAGCTCTTTCTGTATTCTCCTGCACCTTGTAGGTTGATTGGAGCTTAGATTTCTCAGAGTGAAACCAAGGAGTACGTACATGGTGACTTCGGAGAAAAGTGCAATTGTTGTTGCACTGTTGTGCATGTGCTTTGTTGTGACCCATGCATGCGACGGTATGTGTTGATTAAGTTCCCTGACCAAGTTCCCTCCTAATCAGGCGCTGTTGTATAATGCTAGTTGATTTATAATTGTTGGCATGTGATTCTGGCACACGTTTGTCTTCCCTTCTCCACTATTTTGAACCTTTTATAGACGCTCCATTTGGCTCTTGAGCTGCTTCCTCCTTCAACTGCTCTTTTGGCGGTCCTTCCCGTGCTAACTCGAGAGAAAGATCATCTTCCAGTTATATATCGCCGTTTCAAAAAAAAACTGTTTCAAAAAAAAAAGTTATATATCGTACTATCTGTTAAAAGAATAAAACTTGTATGTAAAGGTCCCATCTGTATTTCTGGTTTTTGTCAGTCAGTCCTCTTCACTGCCAATTCTTCACTCTTTTCGTATTTCTCTTGAAATGGAATATCTGAGCTTTAAACTGAAAAGGTATGCAATCTTTCACTAAACAATACTCCAGTTTTTTTTTTAAAGGAGGTTAAAAAAATACTCCAGTATTATTCAGATTATAATCATTTCACTAAATAAACGGTACACCAAAGAATGGCGGCAAACGGGAGCTAAAATAGATGCGGGGTTGTTTCATCTTGTCAGCAAAGCAACATCCTGTACAATCGTGCCATCTTCATCTTTCCTATTGCTCATATAATTTGCACAAAGTTTCATCTTGATGTATTATTTCTTATCTATATTTTCTGACTCAAAGGAAATGGCGTGAGATTCGGGTACAGTGGGAGAACTGGCCCAGAGCATTGGGGGAGCTTAAGTCCTAGTTTCACAGTTTGCTCAAAAGGAATCTACCAGTCTCCAATTGACATCGCGATAGATGGTGCCATACACGACCCAGGAATGGAGCCCCTGGAGAGGGATTACACTTCTACAAATGCTTCAATGGTTGACAACGTTTTCAACATTGCGGTTTGCTCCGAGCCTCTCAACCAAATGGTTCTTTATATCAACGAATATAAAATGTACACATACAAGCACGACGATACCTGACTTAGCTTATCTTTATTTTGTTTGTCTTACAGTAATATGCTTCGTTTGCGAGTTTTTTTTTCCTGGATCTGCTTTTCTAACTTTGTTTTCCTTTGATGTTTTGGTTGTATAACTTCATTAACTTGTGCCATTGGTGTAGTGTAAAAAAAATACATGCATTTTGAAAAAAAATCCCTCCATCATATTGTGATCTTCTATATAATGTACGAGTGACTATTATAACATGTTCATGAAATATGTATTCTACTACGTACACGTAATCTCCTAGTTTAAAGTAATGTGTATTATGAAATCATTATGCCAATTGAATGATGTAGCTGCGATACAATGACACTGTTGGGACTGTCAAGGTGGATGGGAAGAAGTACAAACTGAAGCAATTGCATTGGCACTCTCCCTCGGAACATACCATCAATGGCCAAAGGTTCACATGTACACTTTTGAGATTTGGGAAGGATTCAATTTCCCTTATACTAACTATGTGCTGATGTGCACCACTCTCTTACCCTGGTAGATTTGCGGTAGAGCTCCACATGGTTCACACCACCGATGATGGTGACATTACTGTTGTGTCAATCCTTTATCGTTACGGAAAACCAGATCCTTTCCTTCACCAGGTAAATCATTGTGATAAGAAAAAGGGAATGTGTTGCTACTATATGTACTATCACTATCGCATTGTAGAACACTACACGGTGTATATCACCGAGATATGAAATGGTCAGTAGTTGTTAGTTAGTCAGTTGAGTAGTTTATATACATTTAATACAAAGCTCTGTTTTATATGAATAGTCGGGAGGCATTGACCTGTTTCAAGAACTGAATAACACGATCACAACTTGTAATTTGATTTCTAATCAATATGTATTGGACTTATATGTTGAACCAGATGACTAGGACACACCTAATGACGTCAATTGCTTGGTCTACATGCATCTCGGTTTGACTATTTGCTTTGTATTGTACTCATAGATAAAGGATAATTTGGTTGAATTGTCTGCGGAGGGCTGCAAAGCTGAGAAAGGTGATCCTCTCCCCATTGGGGTGGTGAATATGAGGGAACTAATGCAGGGTGCACATAGGTATTTCAGATATGTTGGATCTCTCACCGCACCACCATGCACAGAGAATGTGATCTGGAACATTCTTGGCGAGGTATTCCATCTACTCAAATGTCGAAAATATTGTGGAAACTTTAACTTCAGACGATGTTTATGCAATGGGAGTTACTAATCTATATATACTTTGAGATGTGTCGCAGATAAAAGAAATGACAAAGGAGCAGGCTGCTACTTTGATGGCTCCTTTGAAGGGGAGTTACAAGCACAACTACAGGCCGCTACAATCACTGAATGGTCGCACCGTACAGATCTATGATAGGTCGCGCAATGTTCAAAATATCCTTTAGCCAACTGAAGTTCGATCCATGGTGAACTATTTTGCTTGGTGCCAATCCAGAACAATGAAAGAAGCGTAAGGTGACATGATAGATTGCAATAAAATGTAGCTCGCGGAATTGGTACTTGTGTGTGCAAGAACATAAATTATAATCATGGCCATTATCATGTATTCTTGTGTAACCATTGGGTTGTTGTTTGGATATTAATACAGATCAGTGAAATGTCAAATAAGGAAATTTTCTAAAGTAAAATAACAATGAAATTTTGTTGTCTGAATGGTGTTAGAAATGTTCTATTGTCCATTTTGTTGATAAATCTGAAAGAACACCATGATGTGAAATGCAAAATCATTTTCCTTAAACCAAAGAATTCGAATGGCACCAAAACTAAATTGATTCATCCACTTGTGAATATTGTATGGCGGGCGGAGTTTTTCCCCACTATTTCAAGATGAGGGTATAGCGGTATTGATGTCGTTCACATTGGCTGAGCAATAAGTGTTACTAGTGCAACCTTTGCACGCTTGCCACACCCTTAAGAAGACACAAAAAGATTGACACAGAGATCAAAACCTCATGCATGGGGTCCTGATCAATTCCGAGAGGATTAAAACCTCATGGGATGAGAATAATAGTTGTTAGTCTAAGCACGAGGATCGGGTTGCCATGGCAATGAGATATCTTGCCTTACTGGGTGGTGAAGAAAAAATTTGGTCCTATTGTTTGGCATGAATGGCTTTTATCTAGTGATTGGGTGGCATACTTGCATGAGCTTCTATCCCGATATATACAATAAATTACATCAAACCATCACAAGTTGGAGCAATATCCACTTCTTTTGATAGCTCTAGTTCTCAATTGAGAGCGTTTTGATAGCTGATTTGATGACCCAGAACCATTTGTGAGGACCGATATGATAGCACACATAGAAGGTACATTGAGGTGGGGGCACCCCACCGGCCAGATATATCTCCTTCTTGCCACCCCTTTCTCCTTCCACATGTTGTTATTATTGTTGCTTGCACCAATATTGTAGTGACCACGTCACAAGAGAGCAATGTCGCACCCTTCCGACCCTTTGTTAGTGTGTGTATAGAACAACAATGAGCGTGATAGGATGCTACCTTAGCAAGAGCAAAGTGAGGAGCAAGCGATTGGGTGGACTGAGGAGGAAGAGGCGGAATAAGGAGAGGGGCAGCAATGATGGGTACTCACATGAGGTAGTAGAGAGAATGGAGGCCATGTGTTGCCGCAGCTCGACAGAGGAGAATGCTCCACCTTAGTGTGGCAGTGGTCTGTCAAGAGTGCCAAATGTGGCGATATGGGAGTGGGTGGCGTAACATAGATCCCATGCCCTGTCTCTTCCACTGCCTTGTCGTCTAACACATTGGATATCATCAAATCAGAGGCTACCGCTTCCAAAATTATGATTCATACGATATGGGAGTGGGCACGTTTCTCTGTTGGTCTTAGGCCCGATCGAGGAAGTGCAGTCCAGCTGCACCATTGGATTGATTCGAGCGACATAGTGCAGTTTGAAGTTGCGCCATTGGAGGGTTGAGTTCACATTGTGGAGGTGTTTTCTTTGATGTTTTGTAATGTAAACCGGTAACAGCGGGATCTGAATACCTTAGTTATTTTTTGTAGGAGTTAAGCGTAATGAGGTCCAGTGTAATCAGACTACATTGCTATTATGTTTCAGCCAACACCTCCCTGATATTTGGTACCTCATGATTTTGTAGCAGTTGTTATTCTCTCGGGCTGGAACAGCGGTGTCGAAGATGAACATGATTGGGGGCTTGCCAGATTGGAGAAGCTAGCAACGCAAGACTGGGGATGGCTGCGCTTAAAGTTGACAGATGGTTAGCAGCGCGTAGGATCAGAATGGCAGGCGACGCTTAAGATCTAAGAACCAACGGTTCTTGATTTCGAGGATGGCGAGTGGCGCTTGAGATCCGGGGGTGACCGGGTCCAAGGAAGAGTAGGGGCTAGACAAAGAGCAGAGGGATGGTTATTAATTCCTTTACCTAAAATGTTATGATTTGATTACGTTAACATTAATGTTACCAGCTCTGTAGCCAAACATCTCCTGTAACTTAACTCCTTTCGCCTGGTCGCATCGTGGCAAAATGATGTTTAGGTTAGGGCCGATGATGGCTCAGGCGGATAGGTCGATAGCGCAAGAAAGATGTTTGCATGCAGTATCTCGATTTATACCTACGGCGCGGTCTCACAAAGCAACTCATGTTGAAGATAGAAAGGGGAGCAGTAAGAATATAGATGTGAAGAAGATGACCATGAGTCATTGACAGGTGAGCCCCACATTTACGTGAACATACTATCCACGCGAGCCCCACATATATGTGAACATACCATCCACATGAGCTATTCTATCGGTCCTGTTATGTGGGCCCAGGTAGTCAAATTCACTTTCGAAGCTCTCTGGGCCGAGGATGTATGCTATGTGTGCGACCAAGCCCAAACAATAGTTGTTTAAGTAATTTGGCTCCCTATATATGCTTTACTTCTAATTTTTTTTATTTGTACGCCCATAGAGTAACCAAGACGGCGTTTCCCTAAAAAAAGCGAGTAGAGCACATGCAACAATACCTTTCTCTCGCTCGTCATGTTACCCCAAAAGTTGGTGACCACATACTACCTGCTGCGAACAACACGTGTAACGCTTCACATCCCACACTATGTACTTGCATCGGTGGATCGACTAAGACCTTCCACACTTTTTGGCTCGGAAGCGAGAGAAACCGGTGCTTGAAATAGAAAAGTCAAGGCTCCTTTCCCATTCCTCTCAGATAGAATTCGTGTCCAAGCTTACAAATGAGCCTCTTCGAGTCAAGAGACTAGTAAAAACATGTCTGACCTGTCCACGCAACCCGCAAAAGCTATATATAACATACTGCACTAAGTATGTTAGCATCGCCTGCAGGGGACCACTGAAGTAGCCTGATCCATTTAGCATTGTTTGGGGAAGTTTCTGCTTCAAATTTTAATGGTCTGGGGAGGTTTCGGGCCGTTTTTTCCTTCTTTGTGTTTCTTTTTGCTGGTTTTTGTTTTTCGTTTTGGTTTTATATTTTCTATTTTTTTCTTTTCTTAACTGTTTTTTATTCAAATTCATCTACTTTTCTAATCTTCCAGGTTTTTGTGTACAAATTATTTTCATACACCCTGAACAATTTTTGAATGCACGTTAAATTTCAGACACACATTGAAGATTTTTCTAGTACACGCCGAATAGTTTCTACATATACGTTAAACATTTTTTTAGATACACATTGAACATTTTTCGAACACATGTTGAAGACTTTTTAATACACGTTAAATGTTTTTCAGATACAAGATGAACATACATGTTGAACATTCTGTAAATACACTGTGAACTTTTTTGTGTCATGGATATTTTTTTTCAAATTGCTCAAACAATTATTTTTATATCATGAACATCTTCTGTGAATGATGTGAACAAAATTTATTTTCATGAATATTTTTATAAATGATATTAAGAAAACTTCAAACATATGTACATTTTTAAAAAGTCTAGAACATTTTTTGAATTGTACGTGCGTATATTCAGAAATAGCAAAAAAATAAAAAAAATGATGAATATTTTTTAATGAGCGGTGAACACTTTACAAACAATATGAACAAACTTTTAAATATATGAATATTTTAAATGTCTTGGTTTTTTAAAATTGTATGCATGTTTTTCAAAAACTGCAAACATTTTATTTTATTTACAATTCATCAATATATTTTAGTGCAGTGAAATTTTTAATAATTGAAGTAAATTAAATTTTAAAACTCTTTTAGAAGTATAGAAACATATTTTCTAATATGCAGTGGACATTTTTTAAATACACACTGAAAATTTTATTTAGCATATGGTGATTTTTCCTATATACTGTTAACTTGTTAATGTATACTGACCTGTTTTCTGATATACCTTTTTCCAATTATATTTGCTAGTAGAACATTTCTGAAACAAAAGGTAAAATGGAAAAACTGAAGAAATAAATCAGAAGAACAATCAAAATAACGTATAAGGTGCAAGCTAGGTTTTTTTTTAGGGTTAGGCGCACAGTAGGTGTGGCAGACGTGTTTTTATTAAACAGGTTTTCTTTTTAGACAATTTTTGAAGCAGGTGTATCCAAGTTCAGGCCTGTAAGCATCAAGCCTCCGTGCACAAGCTACTAGATGCATTCTGTGTTAAACTGTCGAGCTTTAACACAGGCTGGCTAACGGTGAGTTGGGCTGGTCCATTAACGTGTTGCAGCATTTCCTATTTTAGGTACCTTCCAAAGATTTTCAGCCGGCTTTTATCGGTTTTCAGAACCTTCTATAAGGTCCTGAACCGAGTTTTCTATTTCTCGTTTAGTTACATTTTATCTCTATTTTTCTGTTTGTATTTCTTTTTTGTTTTTTTCTTCTTTTTCGTTTATTTTTTGGTTTTTCTGTTTCTTTTGTTCAGAAATTTCTAATATTGTTCAAAATCTAAAAAAAATGTTCTCATTTTAAAATTTTGTTCACATTTCCAAAAAATGATCATGTTTGAAAACAATCTTCAGAAATTTTCAAACATTATCCTGAAGATTGTTTTCAAGAATTAAAAAAAAGATCGTGTTAAAATTTTCAAGAATTTTTTTCCTACCATGAGAGGCACTGATTACTTCTCGTGGAGACATGGATTTGCTTCCGCGAGAGGTACGGCCATGCGTTTCAGAAAAGGGAAAAAAGCCTTTCGCGAGAGGCACTAATTTACTTCTCGTGGAGCCACGGATTTGCTTTGCTTCTCGAGAAGAGAAAAAAGTGCTCCTGGTTCCTTTTTTTCTTCCGGTTTCCTCGTGAAAAAAGAAAAAATCGTCAAAATCTATCAACATGGGATTTAGTTCTAAAGATCTGGACGCGAGGAATCCAGCGATTAAAACGGTTCAAGATTTAGACCCGCGGTTTGAGAGATAAAATATTTTGAATAAACGAATCTACGAAAAAGGGAAAAAACTTACAGTTTGCGATCAGTGGCAAGCATGAAGTGTGCCATTTGTCACAACCAGGGGAGGTGAGAGTGATCTTTGAAAGAGTACTGTTTAATTAGTGCTGATTTGGGGGCTCCGCTGCTTCGCGCACGTGTATGTTGTTTGGTTCACTGCTGTTTTTCTTTCAACTTTTTCTGTTTGTGGTTTTTCTTTTTGGTTTTCTGTTTTGGGTTTTTATTTTCTTTCTAGTTTTATTTATTTATTTTAATTTTAGTTTTTATTTATCTTTTTCAGTTTTTTTATGTGTTTGATTTTCTTCTTCTGTACTTTCTAATTTTTCTAATGTATGGTGAACATTTTTTAACAAGTGTTGAACATTTATTTAGTATATGGTGCAGACGGTGAACCTTTTTTAAACATGGATTGAACTTTTCTTAAACATGCTGAACAGTTTTTCTAATATATTGGTTTCTACTTTTCTGTAGCGATTCTTATTTATTTCAGCTCTGTAAAAGTCCAGCAATTGATTTTTTCAAGAAAAAAACGCCATGAAAACCGCATAGAGAGAAATAAAGAAAACTCACTCAAATGAGATCGCCAGTGTGCGCCGTCCAATTTGTGTCTTACTTCAGGTGCCGGGGTCGTCTATTTGACGCGCCTATTTGACGCTAACGCGCGTCAAATAGGAATACTTGCTCTAAAAGACCTATAGACGCGCACCCCACCACATGATGCTGATGTGTGCTAGCAACGTATGTGGCCGGTTTGGTTGGTTAAAATGTGCAATGCGTAGAGTTTTGAAAGAAGCAAAAACTTTATCTCGTCACTTTACCAGATAAAAAAACGAGAGATTAGTGATTGCGATGACCACACGTCTACTCTCGCAACCCCAAAGATCCCAAGTGTTTGGCACTTACCCGCCCCAAAAGTTTTGTGTCCGCTAAGTGTACAAAGGGCGATATAGACCTTTGACAAAGGCATGGCTCATATGGGCCGGCCCATTTGCGCCCTAGACAGGTATCGAACTCGCGACCAGGGATAGAATGGCTCTCGTTGCTAGCCACATTGGGCTGGCTGCCTCAAGTGCTAGAATAGTAGTGCAATAGTTAAAGAAACTAACAAAAGTGGCAACACTTAAACACCACTTCACAAATACTAAAATGGTGAGCGGATCTAACACACAAGCTCCCACGAGTGCATAATATTACTAGCCCAAAAAGATTTTTTAATAGAAAACCATATGTGAATTTCTGTTTGACAAAGTAAATATTTTTGAAACTCGAACGTTTTCAAAATTTGTGATCATATTTAAAAAAACTCAAACCTTTTATGAACAATGTTACACAATCTCAAACTTTAAAAAACAAATAGGAGCAAAATTGAAAATAAGAACATTTTTCGAAACTACAAAGATTTTTTTGAAAATACAAACATTTTCTAAAAACAGGAACAAAACTGAAAAGACGGACATTTTTTGAAACTACGACCAATTTTTTCAAATAGCCCTCATTATAGAAATTCCTCGGAATGTTTGTGTTTTTCATAATTGCTCATAATGTCAAAACACAAACATTTTTTAAAAAGAGCAAACAAAATTTTGAACACAACCAATTTTTGTTTTTATCATTTTATGAAAAACACTAACAAATTTGGAACTTCAAAAGATTTCAAAAAAAAGGAACAAAAATTTGAAACCAAATTTTTTGAATTTGCTTGAACATTTTTTGTATTCATGTAGAAAAAATCATCATGTTCAACATAGGGTGTCCGGGTAGGTCAGAAGGCTCCGTTTTAGAGCACGTTTATTCTCAACATCCGTCAAATGACCTATTTTTTTCATTGGCTTGTATGATACATTCAAGGCATCATGCCAAGTTGTTTTGTTTTTTTGGCGAATTTTGCATTTTTTCGAGTTTCCTCGGCCAAAAAAGGTCGACAAATTGTTGGATGTGTCGCAATTTGCATACGATATTAGAAATCATTCAAACATGACATGGGTGCCTACCATGGACATGCCCACCTTCTTGAAAATGTTGGGATCATTTCAAGAATGTCCAAAACTAGACCATGTTCAATGAAGGGTGTTCGGTTGGCCAGAAGGCTCCATCTAAGAGCATGTTGTTTCTTGACATCCTTGAAGTGGTCCTAATTTTTTCCATGGCCTTGTATGATCAATTCAAGGCATCATGCCAAGTTGTTTGGATTTTCAATAAGTTTTGCATTTTCTGGAGTTTTCCGGTGAAAAAAGATCAATAAATGACCGGACGTGGCACAACTTGCATATGGTGTAGGAAATCGTTCAAACCTGGCACTGATGCCTACCATGGGCAATGCCCACCTTCCTGCAAAAATTGGGGTCACTTGAAAGACGTCCAAAACAAGACCATGTTCGACAAAGGGTGTCTAGTAGGCCAGAAGGCTCTGTCTGAGAGCCTATTGTTTCTCGAATCCTTAAATAAGTTCATAGATTTGAAAAAAGTTCACAAATTTAATAAATGAACAAGAATAAGTAACAAAGAAAAATATAAAAATAACAAACCGAAGAAAAATAGTCCAAACAAAAGCAAAAAAACAAAACCAAACTGAGAAGATGCACAAGGAAAAAAATAAAAGAAGAGCTGTCCTAGTTGGTTATAGTGGGTGGAAGTAACCCAAGATGTCCTACTTCATGCCCCTATTTTCTGAAAGTTAGAAAAAGAAAAGAAAAATGGGTCAGGCCTAGGACGAAGGGGTGTGTGTGCCGGTTTGTGTGACACTACTCCCTGTACAGTGGGAGCGCCTAGTCACCGCTTTCTGCGCTAGTTAGCAGACACAGCGCTCGCACACCACCTTTCATGGGACCGGCCCAACTACACGAGTGATCAGCTGTCGCTTGTTAAGAGCATACGCCAGATCACTTCTTTGTCCAAAAAAACTTCTTCATGGTTGACCTGGATGAAACGTTGATCTTTGACCGTTGACTTTGAAAAAAGGTTCATCCTTGTGGAAAAGCTCATGGAGTTGAAAAAATCAATGGATTTGCAAAATGTTCACAAATTAAAAATACCATGAATTGAAAGTTTGAAAAAAAATAGTTCAAAGATTTGAATTTTTTTGAAAAAACGGGAAAAAGGAACAAGAAAAAAGGAAAAAAGAAAAGAGGAAAGAGGAAAGAGGAAAGAAGGAGAAAGAACTATGTAAAAACAACAGCTTACCTTGGCTGGTTGGTTATCGCGTCAAACTTTGTAACAGGAAGTCTCTCATTTCAAAGCTTCCACAACATGAGCATGACAAGATACGTGACCTCTTTCCAATGGTGTTTACCATATAGTGCCACCAATCTTTGATGGAGGTGAACGTGTTCCCAGCATCAATACTCACGTAGGTAAACCCTAACCACGCTCTAATGCCATCCCAAGTGTGTTTAGTGTGTCTACACTTGAAAAGAAGGTGTGCCGTCGTCTTCCATTCTTCCTCGCACAATTGACATATGCCACAATTAGGCCATCCCCTACGTTGAAGTCGGTCAGCTGTCCAAGCACTGTCTCGAAGAATTAGCCACGTGGAAAAATCATGTGGCGAGGTTCCATCTGCGAGGCGATCAAGGTGCCAGGGTGAGCAGAGTAAGCCGAGGAGGCCAAGGACTTCCCCGAGGTGGTTAGCTTCCAAACGATTCCATCCTTGACATCGGTGGCGAGGTTCACATACTACTGATGATCAACCCACACGGATGGCCCAGTGTTTGTATCTTTGCGGCTGAATCCAATTGCCAAGTGCCAACTATATAAACTCACATCCGTCCGACCCGGTCCTCTATCATCTGGCCGCCTTGCCGCATCTGCATTCTGCAGGCCATCGCCGCACGTCACGCCCGCTGTCCTTGTCCACGAGGACAAGCCATATATCTACGGCGGAAAGGAAAGAGAGAACGCTCGCCGCCGGTCCGGCCCCCGAGCGATCGCATGTTTTTTTACATCTGTATGCACTCCTATACTATAGTGTACTACGTACTAATATAGTGCGTGTGATGGTGAGATTAGCTTACCACCCAACCGACGAGATCTAGTCCAAGGAGCACGATGTGGGCAGAGCGCAGGTATGTTGGGTCCAATAGCACGGGAGCATATGTCCTTTATCGCCATCGATCTCCCAGTGGCAGCACAACAGTGCGGTTCCATTTCTAGCCGACGATGGAGACAGAGGGATAGAATAAGAACAGAGGAGAGCAACGATTTGGTCGTTCGGCCGTGCCACCACCGAGTCAAGAGCCGGAATCAGGCCGGACAGATGGCTGGCCTGCACCTCATTTCGTCCCTATCGATCCATCTTCTCCGGCCGTCACATCACAACGCCGCCGCCGCCGCACTACAATTTTCCGATAGTTTAAGAGCGGGAGTTTAATGATGGCGGCATCGACCTCCGGGCACTCTGGATGCACGAAGCAGACCGGCGCCTGCTGTGGCGGAATGCCATCAACCGCAAGTCGCCCTATGTATATATGTGTGTGCGCCTTGCTCTCTTCGTAGCTCGAGCACAGTTCCTTCTATATTTTCCTGCACCTACATATAGCTTGGAGCTTAGATTTCTCAAAGAGAACGATGGTGACTTCCGAGAACAGTGCAATCTGTGTTGCGCTGTTATGCATGTGCTTTCTCATCACCCATGCGTGCGACACTGGTATGTGTTCTATGTCCTGCATGCATTCCCTAGCGAAGTTTTCCCTCCAAAAGATAGCTCAATTTTGCTGTTTACTGTGAACATGCAACTCTGGCACGAGTTTTATACCGTTTTTCCAAAAAGGAGGAATCTTCCGTTCTCCATGGTTTCCAACCTTCCTAGACACTCAATTTGGCTCATAAGCTGCCGTGTCGTTTCAATTGCTCTCTTTTTTTTTCTGAAAAGGAGGGAAACCCACAGCCTCTTCATCGATCGATTTACAGAGTCATTGTTTTATTATGGTCCTTGTATCCGTTTGGCGTTTGGATAAAAGGGGAACTGTTTCATGATTGTCTATCCTAAAAAAAAGGAGAACCTTTATAGGTCCCATCTAGGAGATATTTTCGGTTTCTTATCGGTTGGTCCACTTCACTGCCAAGTCACTATGCAATCTTTCATAAAAAATACAATTCAGATTGGATATATGCGTTTTGTATAATTCTCCAAAACCAATCAAGAAGGAGAAAATACCTTCGCTCTGCATCGACTAACGCATGCGGCCAATGGCGGATCCAGAATTGGAGCAAGCCCCGGGCCCAAATTTTTTTGACATCGTTGTAAAAAAACATTCCATACAACCTTTGACATCTTCGTTTTTACTATTGCTAGTATAATTTGACAAAGTTTCGCGTTGACATATGATTGCTTATCTATATTTTCCGACTAAAAGCAAATGGCGTGAGCTTTGGATACAGCGGGAGAACTGGCCCAAAGCATTGGGGGAGCTTAAGTCCTAATTTCACCGTTTGCTCAAAAGGATTCTACCAGTCTCCAATTAACATCGTGACAGATTGTGTGGTACCCGACCTACGAATGGAGCCCCTAAAGAGATATTATACTTCTACAAATGCTACAATGGTTGACAACGTCTTCAACATTGCGGTTTGCCCTGACCCTCTCAACCAAATGGTTCTTTATGTCACCGAGCATAAATGTATAAATGCAAGCACAACAATACCTGACTTCACTTATCTATATTTTGTTTGTTTTCCAATAAGTTGCTTGGTTTGCTTGTTTTTTTTCTTTGCTCGGCTTTTTAGCTTTGTTTTCCTTTGTTGTTTTGGTTGTATGACTTCATTGACCTCCACCATCTCAATATCTTGTAATAAAAACCACGCATTATGAACCCCCACCCTCATCCTATTGTCATCTTTTCTATAATGTACGAATGACTACGATAACAAGTTCATGAAAATATGTGTTCTATTACATAAAATGTAATCTCCTAGTTCGAAATAATGCAAATTATGAGATCATTGGGCCAACTGATTGATGTAGCTGCGATATAATGACACTGTTGGGACTGTCATGGTGGATGGAAAAGCATATAAATTGAAGCAATTGCATTGGCACTCTCCCTCAGAGCATACCATCAACGGCAAGAGGTTCACAAGTGCACTTTTGAGAACTGAAAAACATTCAGTTTTTGTTGTACTAACCGTGCGCATCGCTCTCTTACCCTGATAGATTTGCGGTGGAGCTCCACATGGTGCACTACACTGATGATGGCAACATAAGTGTTGTCTCAATACTTTATCGGCACGGAAAACAAGATCCTTTCCTTCGTCAGGTAATCACCCTTATAGGAAAAGGGTATTGTACCGCTACTATCACTATGGCATTGTAGAACACTGCATATTGCGATTCCCCATCATGATCAACTTGAGGATATGATTCAAATAATTAACATGAGTGGGACCTTTAGATCTAGTTCAATAGGCGGTGGTGTTTTCCCTTGGTGCATCAGGATAGTGTTTTCAACGTTTATGTGTTTATTTTGACCGCAAGAAGTAAGGATCCAAACTATTACCAACCGGCGTAAGTATAACACTACATTAATTAAATGACTACGAACCCTTGGTTAATTGAGTAGTTTATATACATTCAATACAAGGGTATGTGTTATGTGGATAGCCAAAAGACACTCATATGTTCAGGAACTAAATAACATGATTACAACTTGTAATTTGATCTGTTATCAATATGTGTTGTACTTGAACTGGTTGAACCAAATGACTAGGACACTCCAGTAGTTTGCGCGTGTTTGGTCGACATGCATTTCAATATTTGCTTTGTGTTGCACTCACAGATAAAGGATAAGTTCGCTGAATTGTCTGCGGAGGGTTGCAAAGCTGAGAAAGGTGATCCTCTCCCCGTTGGGGTGGTGAATATGAAGGAACTAGTGCAGGGTGCAGATAGGTATTTCAGATATATTGGATCTCTCACAGCACCCCCATGCACGGAGAATGTGATCTGGAACATTCTTGGCGAGGTATTCCATCTACTCAAATGTGGAAAATAGTATGGAAATTTTAATTTCACATGATGTTTATGCAGGAAGAGTTACTTATACATATACTCTGAGATATCTCGCAGATAAGAGAAATGACAAGGGAGCAGGCTGTTGCTTTGATGGCTCCTTTGGAGAAGAGTTACAGGCAGAACAGTAGGCCGTTACAATCACTGAATGGTCGCACTGTGCAACTCTATGACATGTCACACAATCAAAATACTCATTAGCCTACTGATGTTCGATCCACCGTGAACTATTTTGTTTGATGCCAATCTTGAACGCCGACGAAAGTGTAAGTTCACATGATAGGTTGCAAGAAAATGTAGCCAGAAATGTTGTGCTAGACCATGGTCCAGACGGATCTATGCTTGGTGCCTGCATGTGAGGTCTCCATGTCCTCTGTTGTAACTCAACCGTAGCTACGATCGCTGTCGTTTGGCCCCGACCCAACGCGTCATCGATTGTACTGCACATACAATTCCTACAGAGGATCTCAACACCCACATGCAATCCATTTTGTGATGTCGATTTATAAACCGTGTGAAAAAATAGCCGCTGAAATGGTAGTTGAATTGATAGTTACTACAAGATAATATTAAAATACACAAGCGAGAATATAGACGATCTCTATGCATAGATAGTCTGTTGAAAAAATTGGTTGTGTATATGAGAAAATCTTTTGACTATTATCTATATGAACACATAGACAACCAGCCGGTCTGCCTCATCTTTAGTGGATTTAGGGCCATGGGGCGTGGTGGATCCCGACCATTGCAAGTAGGAGGGCTTCATTTTTAGATGTGTCTTCGAGATTTGTTAGGGTTTGTGTCCTGATCAGGAAGGCGAGATGACAGCGTCTCCCTGAAGATGGATAAGGTTCTCCCCGCCCAATCCCTATTCTGGTGGTGCGTCTAGTATTGTTTGTGGGCGTGTGAAGGTGTGTCTTCGACGGATCTATCTTTGGTGGATTTGCTCGGATCTCTTCGCCATTCGTCTACGTTCGTGTGTCGTCAGGTTGGATTCTTTCGATCTACGCTACTCTTAGCCGGTAGCGATTGCTATTCTGGTGCGTTGGTCCTATGGGGCCTTAGCACGACGACTTTCCGACTGACTACTATAATAAGTTTTTTTTTCGGCTCCGATGAGGAAGGGATGATAACGGCGGCGCGCCTTCGACTCGCTTCAGTGTTTGTAGTCATCGCTAGGTGGTTCCCGAATCTGGATGTAAAGTTGTACGTCCATGATTGAAGATGAATAGATCGGTTTCCTGCAACCAAATAGACGACTAAATATACACAAGTCATTGGAGATGCTCTTGCTACTTGCAAAATGAAACGGAACCGTCTACAGATTTGGCTCGCGCGCTCATTTTAGTCCTGCTCCAGAATTTTGCTAGCACCCCCCAATCCATCTTCAAGTTGCATCCATCACACGGTGATGCGTAAAGAGTAACGAAGACGGCGCAGAGCACGTGCAACAATACCTTGCTCTCGACCTCAACTGGTCAAGTGCTGCCCCAAAAGTGGCGGCCACATGGTGCCTGCACGTGAAAGGCCTCACACCCCATCATCTGCATCGATCGATCGGCCAAGACCTTGGACGCTTTTACGCTCAGCAGTGAGCGAATATGTGATCGGTACTTGAACCCAAAAGCCAGCCGGCCTCTCCGAGTCGGGTCAGAGGCTTCCAAAAACCTGCCGACATGGACAGCCACGGCGCGATGCCGATGTGGCAACGTACGTACGTGGCCGGTTTCGGTTCAGTTGGTTGATGATTGACGCAGCACGCAAAGTTTCCATCGATCATGAGGCCCCGCGCGCAGGGGCACCGTGCGTGACTGCAGCAGAGCCGTCGTGGAGACCCGGCCCTGTGTCTGAAGCCAGGTGCCAAATTGGCAACGACTCCCATGCAGCATGCATCCGTCCGTCCGTCAGACCCGTTCCTCGGCTCGTTTGGCCGCTTTGCCGCATACGCGGGCCGTCGCCGTCACGCCCGCTGTCCTTGTTCGCCAGGACAAACGGTCGACGGCCAACGGAAATGAGATAAGCTCGCCGTTGGTCCGGTCCCGCTGGCCGATCGATGTGGACACGCCGTTAGAGCAACTCCAACCGGGCGATCCATTTCATCCGCTCATGTTTATTTGGTTCGTCGTGGACCAAAACGCAGGCACAACGCATGGATCCAAATCCACCGCGTCGACCTATTTTAGACTCAAAATAGGTCGGCATGGACATGAAGCAGACGCGTTTTGAGTTTGGGTCTGCGTGTTGGGCCGGTATTTTGATTCGCGGCGACCCAAACGAACGTGGACGGACGAAATGGGTCGCCCGTTTGGAGGCCGGCCAATGACCGAGCACGGTCATATTAATAGCGGCCACCTATATCAGGCCCACACGTCAGCCAATGAAAACGTCGGGAGGCCGTCCTTTTTTAATCCACGCGTGGTGGTGGTGGTGGTGGTGTGTGTGTGGGGGGGGGGGGTCATCCACTTCTACTGCCGTCCACATCTAGCCGCCCCTGCGTGCTTCCTCGCCGGCAACAACCAAACCCTAGCCATGGGTTTATTCAGCGGCTCCGGCAAGAGCAAGGGAAAGTTCACCCCCCCCCCACCCCGACGCTTCCTCCTCCCGCACTCTTCCTTCTCCGCCGCCGCCGCCTTCCCTCCCCGCAAGGCAGCGACTGCACATCCCATGCACCAAGCGCGGTGGCACTGGGAGTTCAGTACCATTGTCGTACCCGACGTGACGCCGCTGCGACGACTAGCATCTCGACTGCAGTGGTTCCGGTCTGCGGTGATCTGCGCTGATCAGAAGCGGGTGCCGTCGAGGAGTCTTGCGCCGGCGCGCAGCTCACGTCGGAGCAGGAACGGATGCCAGAGTACGCGACAGACTCTCCCCATTGGGAGGTCTGGTTTCCCCTCGAGCACAGGGAGCAACGGCGGCTCGGTGTGCAGCACCACCACGTCAACCCCCTGCCTCCCCCAGTCGTCAAGCCAGAGGAGCAGGAGAAGGAGGAGGCTGCCTACCAGGCGACGCTGGCGGCGCCCTTGGAGACCTCCATCGAGGAGGAGCGGCTGAAGGCGGAAGCGGACTACCAGGCAAGGCTGGTAGAGGCCGTCCCCCTCTCTGTGGCCAGCGACTGCATAGGTTCGTCGTCGCTGTCGTTGCTCACCCCTCCGATGCCTAAGCCCGAGCTGGCCGACCGGTACGTCTAGACCAGCCAGCTGCAGGAGTGGGTCAGCGCTCCCCTCCGCCCCCCGTTTGGCTCGGCGCGACGTCGGTGCAGGAGGCCGCGTACCTCGAGCATTGGAGGCAGCGTGCGCTGACGGAGGAGCGCGCCGATGGTGAGTGGCGCATGCAGAGGAAGCGCGAGGGGGAGGAGGACCGTCGCCAGAAGGAGGAGGAGCGCGCCGACGGTGAGCGGCGCATGCAGAGGGAGCGCGAGAAGGAGGAGGAGGAGGAGCGCGCTTGCCTCGCCGCGTTGCCATCGCAACAGCAGACGCCGGAGGAGGCAGTCCTGACGGCCTATCAAGCCGCATTCGGCTGGGCTGGGCCGCCTCCCGTCTTCATTGTCCTCATCGGCGGCGACGATGACGGCAAGGGCAAGGCAGACGACTAGGGCAACATGCGGGCGAGTTTTTATTTTTCTTATGTTTAATTAATTGTTTAAGAGGACTGTGGCCGGGTTGACTGGCCTCTTAAGTTTAACTAAATTTGTCTAAATTTATTTTAGTCACGCGGGTCAAATGGGTATGCCTATCGTTGGACACACCTACTGACTCAAAAGGAAAAATGGACGCACATGTTCGTCTGACCGACCCAAACAGACGAAAAGCGAACAAAACGTGCGTCCTTTTAGGTCCACGCATTGGAGTTGCTCTCAATTAGACGACCGCATCCGTGCTTTCACCATTGTACAGCAGTGCTACACTATTTTACCATAGTGCGTTTTTGTTTTGGAGACAATACTACCATAGTGCTTGTGATGGTGAGGTTAGCTTACCACCCAAACCAACCAAACCAACGAGATCTAACGCAAGTACGATGTGGGCGGAGTGTGCAGGCATGTTGCGTCCAACAGCACAAGTGCAGATGGCTTTATCGCCATCCATCTCATCTCCCAGTGCCAACGATGCGTTGGTTACCTTTCGCTTTTAACTTTCACAATTGATAAAGAGGGAGAGAGACCGATTGGTCTCAATCAGTTTCGACCCACGGTCCCCTTCCTCCCGGGCCGCTCGCGCGGGCGGCTCCGGAGGGCAAATCCCTAGCCCCGCAAGTCTTTTCCTTGTGCTTTCACTTGCCGCCGCCGCCGGCCGGCCATTATGGGCGGCGGCGGCCCGCCACCGAAGCGCGACGGCGAGGTCGGCGCGCTTCGCGGCTCTCGCTGGGTTGGGGCGCCAAGCGGCGCGGCGAGAGATCTTCTGTGTGGCGCGCATGGCGGGCGGCGGAGTGGCGGAGCTTCGGCGAGAGAGTAGCAATGAGGCCTTGGCGGCGGGTCAGGCTCCGTTAAGCGTCGGGATGGGTCTGGAGGCGGCGGCGCGGCCAGGCTGGCGCGGCGCCGGCGAGAGAGGTGGTCGCGGCTGCGAAGCTTGGCGAGAGATGTTTGCGGCAGCGGATCGGTGTCTGTGGCGTTAAGCGTCGCGGTGGTACCCTCGGTTGGCGCCGGAGATGGTGGCGACAGCGTGCGACCGGATCTGCCGTCCAGATCTCTGGCCGTCGTCATTGCGTGGCCGCTTTGCTGGATGGGTGTGGTGGTGGCTGCGTCGGTGCCGTCTACCCTTCTTTGTCTTGCCATGGAGGACCAAAGCTGCGATCTTTTCTTGCCGAAGGGAGATGGAGTTCGGGTTGCTTGCCCTCGGCCGTGCAGGTCGGTGTCTTTGCGACGTTTTGGTCTCGACGACCGAGGTCTTTGCGGCGGCGGAGTGACCCATCATAGACAGGTGTGCCTCAATCCGGTGGGGAGGGTTGGAGATGTGTGACACGGATGAAAATCCCGCCTTCTTCGGACGGTGTTGGCGGCGGCAGCGCTGGGTGTCGGTTCCTCCTTGGAGGCATCGCTAAGGTGTGCCAACATCTCTTCCTCCTAGCTTGGGTTGTTGTCTCGGTAAAGCCTAGTTCGTTATCGGACTGGCGATGGCGGCGTCTAAGCGCCGTTCCTCTGATGGGAGCATCGTGTGGGGGAGACTTGGACTTTGGTTCTGTGTTGTGGTTCTTCGGTGCCTGCCGTTGGTCCGAGTAGAGCTACTTCGGCGCAATGTACGTCGGCGGCGGTGAGTCCAAGACGGTGGCTTTTCTCAGGATGACTGAGTCCCGCCAGCCACTCGCCATCCTCTTTTAGGCATTCAAGGGTGGTTGGTGCGTTGACAAGGGAAGTCCGACGTAAGCTGTTGCTCTTTGAGGTGACCGGTGTTGGTCGAGACGCGGCTTAGTTGTTCTGTTTAGAGCAAGTTCCTTTGTGTTGTGGTTGTAACGTGTGCGGTTGCTTGTCTTCGGATAAGCTCGGGTGTGAAGTTCATGCTACACTTGCTGTTCGCAGCGAGAGGTAGTCTCTTGTAATTGTCTTCTGCCTTGTATAAAAATATGATACGCCCTTGACGTACTCTAAAAAAACAATTGATAAAGAGAACGAGAACAGAAGAGGAGACGAGTGCAACACTTTGGCCGTTTGCCGCAACCGCACCGTTGGGCCGAGGCACCGGGTCAACATCACCGCCGAACGCATCGTCAGGCCGGACAGATGGCTGGCCTGCGCAAGTCGTCCCTATCGATCTATCTTCTCCGGCGGTGACATCACACCGCCGCCGCCACGGGTGGATTTTTCCGACGCGTTGAAGTTTTGAACCGAGGAAACTGACAACGGCCGGGCGAGTCGAGCTTAATGATGGCATCCACCTCCAACCACTCTGGATGGCCATGCCGCGCATGCTGTAGTTCGTACGAGCATCTTAATTGCAGAGGATTCGATCCAGCATGTTTGTAGGTGAACAGATTGATGAATTCACGATGATGCAGTACTGTATTGAATGTTTTCACTTGTATTGTACTCGGTACGAAGAAGGAAGAAGAAATCAACAACGGAGGAGATTTATCTATAGTTCTATACACCGAATGCTGCCGCCGTCTCCGATCGACGGAACGGCTTGGAACCTGCTGGCAATTCACCGCCAATGGATGGATGTGAGCCGGGTCGTCGGCGTCAGAACTCAGAAGAGGTTGAGGACCTCGCGGATGGCGGCGTTGCAGAGCGGGCAGCGGCCACGGCCGGCGCGGACCTCGCGGGCGCAGGCGCGGCAGAAGGTGTGGCCGCAGGGGACGAAGGCCGCGCCCTTGCGCCGCGCCATGCACACGCAGCACCGCCCGCCCACGCCCCTCCCGCTCCCCTCCTCCCCCTCCGCCGCCGCGTCTTGGTCCACGCGCGTCCACGCCCCCGCGCGCGCCGCCGCCGCCGTCCACTGCCGCTCCGCCTGCTCCAGCAGCGCCATCAGCGACACCCGCCTCTCCTCCCCCTGCCCGGGCGATGCCGCCCCCGGCACCGCTCCCGCCACGGTCACCGCGGGCTCCCCGCCGCGCGTGGAGGAGGGAGGAGCCGGGGGAGCGGCGTCGTCCTCGGGGCCGCGGATGACGTCGAGGAGCGTGCGGCGCCTGGCGGGCCGCGCGCCGTCGCCCTCGCCCTGAACGTCGTCGTCGCGGAGCTTGAGGAGGTCGCGGAGGTTGGAGGACGCAGCGAGCTGCTCCGCCAGCGTGACGCCGCCGCGCCGGGGCGGCACCACCCTCGGCGCCCCCTCCATCAGCCCTCCCTTGGCGCGCGCTCTCTCTCGGGAGGACGAGAGCACCCTACGCCACGCTAGCTCACGCTACGCGTATGTGGATTGTGGACTGGCTCACTCGTGGACGCCGTACGGTAACCAGAGCACGAGTCGCGCGCCTAAATACTCCTCCTCGTATTGGACCAGTATAAGTGCTGGTACTAGTACAGTACTGTACCCAGGTAGACTCTTCTGGTTGGATTGGACCGGAGAGACGGGGCCTTGGACCCGGCCCGGGCTGGCGAATAGTTTTTGTGCCGGCCATTGTCCGGTCTAGTTGGAGCGAGCGCGCTTCTCTGCGTCCAAATGGCCGAGTTGCGCGCGCGCGGTCGGGCGGCGACGGCGGACGGTTCCGGCGCCCGGTCCGGGCTCTCGCGAGCGGCGACTGACCGGCTGACTTTCGCCGCCGTTCTGCTGGCCGTAGGGTCGGCAGGTTTCTGACGAGCGGTTCAATTTAGTCGCCGGATTGTATGGTTGGCGCGGCGCGGCGACCGAGCTCGGGGTGGTGGTTTGCCGGACGGACGAGGCGGCAGCATTTGTCAAACGTTGCAGCTGCTCTCGGAACGAACGGACCTCGGGACGTCATGTCACGTGGATTCTGAAAGTGCGACCGCGATCTAGGACCTTTGCTCGGCTTTCCCACGTGCCGCGGCGTAGATCGCAAGCTCGTCGATCGCAGTCACCTGCCTCGCGCTTGCCGTCAGATTTGCGGCCGGTCGCGGGGAGAGATCTGCCTGCCGCGTTTTACCGTTGGTTTTACGGATCTGTGTTTGGCGGTAAGAGCATGTCTAGCAGACCCTGTATAAATGGCCAAACCCTTATAATTTTTGTGTTTTATAGTTTTTGATCGAAAAAAATATCCAGAACAGAAACCGTAAAACTGGTCAAACCCGTAAAAATTTTAAGGACCACCAAAAATGCACACTCGAAACCCTTATGTTTGGAGGTTGGAAGGCAGAACCTAGGGGGCCCCGTATACCGGTCAAACCTCGTCGGAGCAAACATGCCGCCGCGGAGTTTGCCGGAATCCGCCCTAAACTCGCCGGAATTCATCACCGCACACCGGAATTCGTGTGGGCGTTAACATTCACCGCACACGTGTGGGTCACGCTAACTGCCACACGTGTGGCAGGAAGAGAGACGCACCACACATCTCTAATGTAAACAGATTGCCACGTCATCGCATGCATGCATCCAGGAATCTTTTTGGATTTTCAGTTTTTAAAATGTTTTATCTCTTAAACGAAAAATCCGATTGAAAATCCGTTTTCACCATTAAATCCCTCGCGATGAGATCTTGAAACTAGATCCCATGTTGATATGTTTTGATGAAAAAAATTGGATTAAAAGTTGCCATGTCTATTGCATATGAATTGCCATGATGTTTACACTTTGAAGTTGCCATGATATGTTTCAGCTATTTTTTCTACATTTAAAAGTAAATTTTGACATTTATAAAGCGGAAATTAAGAAACTAGACTTGCCATGAACCATAAACTAAAATTGCCATGATACATGCACGTAAAATTGCCATGGTTCATACAAAAATAATTTTCATGGTCAAAGTCTCGGAGTTGCCATCATCAAAATACTAAAATTGCCATGATCTACAAACTAAAATTGCCACATGGCAACTTTAGTTTAAGCCCTATAACAACTGCAGTGTAAACATCGTGGCAACTTCGGCAAAAAAAAAATTTCGTCGAAACATATCAACATGGGGTCTAGTTTTGAAGATCTCGTCGAGACGGATTTAATGGTGAAAACGGATTTTTAGTTCGCTTTTTTATTTAGGAGATAAAACATTTTTAAGGCGAAAACCAAAAAAATTCTGCTGATGTCATCTATTCATACGTGGCAAAACGAGTGGGGTGATGGAGGCGTGTGGGCGATGTGCAAACGCCCACACGTGTGGGTGTTAACATTTCCGTATGTTTGGAGGTTGGAAGGCCGAACCTAGGGGGCCCCGTATACCGGTCAAACCTCGTCGGAGCAAACATGCCGCCGCGGAGTTTGCCGGAATCCGCCCTAAACTCGCCGGAATTCATCACCGCACACCGGAAAAGGCCGCTAGACGCCGCAATCGATCGCCGCTGGTTCGAATTGGACGAGTTCGACATCGTCATGGCCTCCCATGACCTCAGCCTGGCCGCTGGAATCCTCCCGGCGCGGCATGCAAAGGGGCACGGCTCGGCCGGCGTGGCTGGCAATAGGGCAAGGCGCGGACGGCGGAGTCGACGATGCGTGGCCAGTGAGAGTGGGCGCGGACGGCGGAGTCGACGGCGCGATGCTGATGAGGCGGCGGCGGCGTGGTGATGGGGCGCGACCGGCAGGGACGGGGCGTGGCCAGCTGGGGGGAGGGGCGATAGCGGCCGGACTGAAGAAAGGAGCTCTTTATCCCACTTTTACAGTTTATTTTACAGTATCTGTTCAAACGTAGCTAAAATGAACCCTTAACATGCATTTTTTCTGACCCACATCCTTGTTTTACAGTTTGTGATTTTAAGGGGTATGCTAGAGATGCTCCCCGTCAGTGACATGGCGTGTTCGTTTTGAGCCCCTATTTATTCATCCGCGCAACCACAATCCTCATTTTCTTTCTCGTATATCCGATCATTTGCACGTAATTGATGGATATGAAGAGAGAGAAAGAAAAGAATGGCTAAAGAAAGAGGAAAGGTGATCTGGGATGGGCCGCGTCCTATGTGGCGGATTGACCTAGCGCACCCGGGCGTGTCCGTGAGCCCTCATATCCTTCCCATATTTGAGATGGATATGAAGGTTTGCGGACAACCCAGACATATAGAGAAGATATGAGAGATCCGGTTGGGTCACTTTTTTCTTCTCTCTTCGGTCCGCGGGCATATGAGAGATGATTTAAGTGATCCGGCTACAGATGCTCTAAGTGGCATTCTTGATCAGTGGGCGCGCGACGGGGCCGATCAAGCTGTACACTCGATGTACCCCCAAAAAAATGTACGCTGGATTTCCAGTACGAAAAGGAAGTTGTATGCTAGACTCTAGTCTAGTGGCTGCTCAGTGGACGAGACTTGCCTGCTCCCTCGGCGTGTGCCCATCCGTGCTCCCGCGTACGTGGCTTGTTTTGATTGGAACAAAATAAGATCCGGCCCTACCCCCTTAAAATCAGGGGGGAGATGATTAGATTAGAAAGAAAAAAGGAAAAAAAGACAGCCGTAGGATGAAGTAGGAGCACGGATGGGAGCATGGGAAGGGAGCAGGCAAGCCGGATCCCTGCTCAGTATGCTTGAAAAGAAAGCCTGTACATTGAGATGATTGCTTATTTACCAATGACAAGCTCGGCTATTGCTCATTTGCCATCGAACAAATCAATGTTGTTCTTGTTCTGCTTACAAGCTCATTTCTTTACCAATTTGTCATCAACCGTTAAGCCGGTGTGAACCACTTCTGTCAAAGTAAGCAAAATGATGATTTTGCCCTCAATAGCAAATGACCATGCTGAACCACTTCCGTTCAAATTAACATATTAAGATTACATATTTCTAAAAAAAATTGGTAGCACCCGGCTTGTAATTTTAGACCGAACAATTTATGAGAACAATAAATATTTTCATCATAACATAACAAGGATATTAGGTAGCACCTTGCTGGAACTAGCTTGCATGACAATAACATATATTAAGATAACATATTGGGACATTTCACCCCCCCCCCCCCAATTTCCGCCCGACCTCATCTTTACCACTAAAAAAAAGTGTTCAACTATACCCCTCTTCCGTCATGTGCCATTATGAAAATACCCTTCTGTGCCGTTTCCGTCTGGTCAAAGGGGTTTGACCGTCACTGAAATGTTTCCAGCTGACGGCAGCGCACCAGCTCTCTCCCCAGCTCAGTTTTGCCTCTTCCACCATTGTACACTCCGCTATGTATGTCCATATCTATTGCTCTGGAATATATCCCTTAGTTTTCTCTTCTATTAAGCATCTCAGAATGGCTATGATTCTCTTATTTGTGTGTGTGTGGGTATACAGTTTGACATTGGAGTTGCTCCAGGATCTCCTGCTATAAAGCTTGATCATGTGTGCACAAATCTTTTTTGTCTTTTAGTTTGTATGCAGTCTCCACATGTTGTGTACTTATCATCCACCATGATTGGTCATGTTTTACTGACTCTTAATTATTATTGTTGGCATTAGAGTTTGCAGGTGGGTTTAATTTTCTTGGTGCTTCGTCGTGGTTTGGTTTTGATTAATCATCCAATATCTGCCGTCATCTTTTATTTAGATGTATCATTTGTTGCTATGCTTTTGTGTGCGTACACAAGTGATGGGATTGAAGGATCATAGAGTATAGCCAGTGGAACGACCCCGACTCCGACCCCAGTGTCAGGCGACTCGGGGGAAACCTAGCCGCCGGTGACTCGACACCCACCCTCCGCTCACCCCCGGGTGGCCGCCGCCGGAGGGCCGGCCGACGAAGCCGCACTGGGCCCTAGGATGGAGGCGGCGGGGTCGTCCTTCCTTCTCCTGCCCTCCACCACCCCCCTCCCGCACCAGATCTGGGTTGGCTGCGGCTGCGGCGGCGGCCTCCCCTGGCCCCCCTATTTGCCGGTGGCTCGGGTGGTCTGCCCCGGCCGCAGTCCCCCGCGGTGGCTCCTTGTCTGCTGTGACGCCCGGGTAATCAAGCTACAGTAACCCTGCGCTAATGATGCCACGTCACCTAGGTTACTGTTGGTAAACTCGTGTTAGTTCAAAGCGATTCAAATTCAAATTTAAAATATAGGCAAACAACAAAAGTTTTCAAATAATAAAACTAAAATGTTCTGGTTGTGCCAAATAATGCGTAGGTAATTATGGTGGAGAAACCACACTTGTATAAAATATGTAAATACTCAAAATGAATAAAATAGTAGCAAAAACAATTAATTAAATGATTATAAAATAATAAACATTTACAAATGATTTTATATTAGGTGCCAAGTTAATTGTGGTAGTGGCATAAGTATTAAAAATATTTTAGGTACAACTTGGGTTTTTCATAAACACGAAATTTAATAAAACAGAAAAAGAAGAAAAGAAATAAAACAGAAAAAAGACAAACTAACGAAAAACAAAACTAAAAGCGAGAGAAGCCCTGGCCTTCCCTTGGGCCTCGGCCCATCCCAGCAGGTCGGCCCACGCCTCCCCGATCGCTCTCCCTCCTCCTGTTCCACCGACCAGGCGCGCCGAGCGCCGCCCCAACCGCACTCTGCCCGGCGTCCGAGGTGGATAAGAGGCGGCGCCTCGGGCTCCCTTTTCCTAGATCCCCTCATCCACTCCCCTGGGCGCCTCCTCCATTCCTCTCTCTCGCCTCTCCCTCGAGCTCTCCCCTCTCCACCGAAGATCCGACGCCTTGGCGTCTTCGTCGTCCCATGACCACCGGCGGCCCCGCCCGCCTGCTGATCCTGTTGGTGAGCTTCGCCAGGTCGACTCCTTGGTGGTGGCCTCACCGAGCTCGGGCGCTGCAGACATCGATCCCCTTCGTCCCCATCTCCGGCTGTCATCGATCTTCTTCGTCTCCGGCGCCGCCCCTGCAGCTCCTAAACCGCCACCGAGCCTCCTTGTGTGCTCCACGGTGAGCTCTCCTTCCTCTCCGCTCTCTTCTCCTCGCCCCAACGTGCTCGTAGTCGCCGCCTCGTACGTGCCCGAGCCCATCACCGCGGGAGCTCATCGCCGACGAGCTTCCGGCGACCAAATGGTCCCGCTCCAGTGCCCGTTTAGCTCGCCCGCGCACGTAGAGCCTGCCTAGCCTCTTCTTTTGCTCCGTAGCACGCTGCTCCGCCGTCTCCGACATCCACCCGTACGAGTCGCCGCCTCCGCTGCTCGCCGGCGTGGTTCCGGTCATCCCCGAGACCAACCCGTAGCTCCATGCGACGCGCGACGTCGTTAGCTTTCGAACGGGAGTAGCCACACCCGTTTTGGGCCACCGTGGCGAAATCCCGAGGCTCGCCGGCACCCTCCGCCATGTTTTGGCTCGCCGAAGCCAACTCCGGCGCCGGCATCCGACGTGGCCGACCTGGGGCCACCCCCAGGGTCAAGTTGGTATCAGAGCCGACTGCCTGTAGGAATCCCCCTTCCACACTCCTTGGCCAAAGTCGAGTCTAGACGTTGCAAAACTTTTACTAACATGGCTGTGCGGCCCATGGGCCCACGTCGCCATTGGGTGGTATTAGGATCTTTTACTCCTCGATCTTTACTCCGGGATTCTGAACTCTCTTCTATTCGGGTTAAACAATTTTTACTAAAGTCTAACTTTAGGTTCTCAAAAATACTTTCTCCCAGAGAGCCCCTTCAGTCCAGATGATCACCGACTGCACCAGAAGATTTCGAGATACTCTTCGATGTTCTCTTAAGACTTTATTGCATCGCTTTTGCAATTCCCTTCCATCGATAAACCCCTATGGATAACCACGTATACTCGCCATTCATACAATGCTTCCCAATTGATCTTGTTATTACAAGATATCCCGAAATTCTCTCTGTTGTTCCGAGAATCCTTGAGCTTACTGCCTTGTTGTTCTTTGCCACATGAATACCACTATGGATAATTTCTAGCACTCACCGGATATTTGCTCATCCCCAGTTGACTCATGTATTTCACAAAAGTATTCAAAATACTATTTGAACTTCCGAAAATCCTGAGTAGCCTATTGCTCTTGAAATTCTTACTTGCTTGCATTATGGTTAATCCCATAAGTCTATAATCTTATTGGCATCCCTTGTCATTATCATTTTGAGTCCGTTGATTCAAAATGTTGTGAAAGCTCGCCATCCTCAATCAAATCCTAGAATTCATCCTCCCGGCTCAGACGTCATTTTAAACATGAGCTGGTTATCGACCAATCAAATTGCCGTCGATTGTACCCCTAAGTCTATTCAACTTATCCATCCTTGATCAGAGCATTTGCTCCTGATCCCTTGATTTGAAAATCGTAATTCCTTTGCTATTTAAACGATGAATTACTCAGATGTTCTATAAACCGATGTATTTGCATTCTTTCTTCCTCTGATTGGGTATCGATACTCACATCAGCTCCATTGTGGGTCGCCATATCCACTGTTGGATTATTATCCGACAGTGTCCTTCACATTTGATCACTTTGTGAGTTCTTCCCCTGATACATAATGCCTTTGTTAAGTTGTATCCTCTGCTTGGCCAACCATGCTTTGCTTTCGGGCTTGTGTTATTTACTCTTGAAACTTGTGGTATATGTTTCTAAGAAGCCCCTATGCGTTGAACATATGCCTTCTCTAAACCGTGTGAACCCGAAAGTTTTCACGAATCATACTCTTCTGGTGCTTCACCAGATAAAATTTCAACACTGCAACTTCATTGAACGTGAGAAGTGAATGAAATGATATGCATTAAAGAAGTGGGAGTCGACCTTGAACTTTGTGTTCATGCCCATGAAAATGATGTAGACCGTCTCGGAAGCTTCTTGCAAAATGATTATCCAGTTGTATGATTCTTTCGGTATTCTTGAAATTGATTCCTTACAATTATGGTTCCGACCATGCTGTCCTGATCTGATATATCTGATGGGAATCCATTCCAGTACCTCGTCTATTTTTGGCAAGGTTGAAGTACCTACTGTCATAGATCAATGACCCGGTTCTACTTCTATCATGTTCTACCTTCGAGTATTACCCCCTGGTATCTCGAAGATGTCTCGCCTTTGCACCACATCTTACTAACTTTGTTGAAGTAATGTCTTTCCTTGTCGTAATCACTCTACGTGTTCTGGGTTGACACCGACTAGTGAAATTATTCAGCACTATAAATCAAATACCCCTAGTATTTTTACTGGGAAATTCTGAACCCAATCTGGTCATTCCTAGACTATCACCGCATCCTGGTCTTGCTATCTTTAAGCGTATACCGCATCCTTCTCCGGTGCATGAATTTTTTGATGTGTGTGAGCACGACTTACGTCGAGCTTTCAACATCATGTTGCTGTTTTGAAAGGCAACTTTGGTTCGAGCTTGCATCTTATATATTGATCCTATAACTTGCCACTTCGTCATTTCCTTGCTTGTTGCCATTGTGTTTGATTGCATCATCTTGAAACATCCACGCAAATGTGTCGATCACCTTCAACACTTTGACTTCTTCCGAGATGTAAACCGTGTTCATGATGAGAAATACCCTCCTTGCCCTCGATGATTTTTATTATCATCGACAACACCCATGACTTCCTTTCATCGCGAACTTGTCCACATTACTTAATACAACTTGCTCTCTAGCTAGTGATGTGTTACGCCTTGAAGTATTCTTGTCTTTTACATCGAGAATGTTGTGGGATTGCTCCACCTCATAGAAATTCACGATAAGATGATACTTCTCACCATCACCATTCTTCCTTGGTCCTCGTGTTTTTAACCGGATACCATTATGTTAACGATGCTGCTTGAGTTCTATACTTCTAGCAACCCTATTACTTTGAAGTTAACGATCGGCGATTCGTTCTTAGGCTGTTGGTTCTTGAATCGTCACTTTAACATTGATCTTGCTGCCCAAGGTCATATTCCGGCACACCTTTCAACTAAAGATGGATGGTGTATGTTTTCCTCGAGCATACAACATTACATCATTTGAATTGACAATTGCCATCTTCTTGTTCACCTTATTGTGGAAATCCATCATTTGGAATTCTTGATGAATTGTCATTGAGTCCATCAGCCACCCCTCATCCTCTCCTTGGTTTCTTGATGAACTCTAGTTTGAAACTCGCTTCCATAGTTCATTTCGAGAATCTTGCAATGTCATTTAAATCGATTTGTGTTGCACCTTTTCTGTCGGACACCACGAGTCCGAGGTATCATGACACCAATCGGATCTGAATCTCGGTCAGATATGATGGTTGGGACAACTTTCCAAGAGTTATGATGTTGGTCCTTTGATGACCCGATAACATGATGTCATGCCTAGCACCCCCCCCCCCGGCCGGAGGATCTATCATTATAATTTCTTTTGCAAGATAACCATCCTTCCTGGAGGAAATTGTAAGACCTATTTTATAAGTTGCTCCTGATGGATCATTTGTGTATCCAAAGTCTGGCCCTTGATTGAAACCCCAGATCATGGCTACCTCAAAGCATGATTAGACAATCCGCTCTTCAACAAGAACATTGGAGGCGCGATGCTAAATGTTTCTTGGTCAGCTATCCAAACACCGTTGTATGGGTAACATCTTGATTAATCCTTGCCTCCTATCTGAATGGTTGGGTACTTGCTCTCCTACCCTGTATGCCATGTTCTGCTTGTACATGGGAAGGATATACTCCTAATAATTGTGTGTAAACACAATTTTCCTTTCCATTGTTCTATTTAATCTGATAATCCCGTTTTCCTTTTCATTCTTTTGTTTAACCTTTCCTGAATCTGACTTAACTAAGCAGAGAAAATTCCCTGTTTTGGTAGGCACCTTGTTGTACCATTCTGTCTGTAAGATCCTGTTACTATTGTTGATGACATTCCGATAACCACCGATGGGTGATAACTTTTCCAATTGGTTCGCCTCGTTCATCAAGCAGGAAAATTGCTTTCTTCGTTCCCCATCCTTGGTACTTACGTTGTTGCCGACATAGTTGACCAGCTATTCAATGACATGCCTCCCTGTCACGGCTGTGCAAGATGTCACCACCCTTCCTACTTTCAACCCACATGGTGGGCCCATAACCCGCAGGTCCACTGGATCGAAACCTGTCTCTTCTTTACAACCCGGATTCTAATGTATCCTTTGCACCTGGCTTCGTATGTGATTCACGAGCTAAATTCTATACCATTATTCATCCTTGAATCAAGCACCATGTTATTCTCGTTATTCAAGCCCCCATTTCAGCTTATTTCTAGGCATCGAATGATTGCCTACCCATTTGAAACTTTGGTACCATCATATATTGCACTCAACGAATTCATTGGAATACAACTCGTGGGGTACCTTGTGTATTTCCCATTGAGTTCACCGTCAGATGCCCAGCTTTGTGGAGATGCATTCTTTCGGAGTTTTTCCCCTTGGTCGCGTTAGGACGATGGAGATCCCAAAGAAAGGATGACGACTTGATCATGGTGACTTGAAGCAGAGAAATGAAGACATCAATGAAAGGGATCAACCTCTTCGAAGGGCAGCCAAGACCGAGAAGACTCGTTAGGTTTTTCGCTACCAGCACCTTCCCCCCTTACTCCACCGCTCAAATCTCGGGACGAGATTTCTTGTAGTGGAGGAGAATTGCGATGCCCGGGTAATCAAGCTACAGTAACCCTGCGCTAATGATGCCACGTCACCTAGGTTACTGTTGGTAAACTCGTGTTAGTTCAAAGCGATTCAAATTCAAATTTAAAATATAGGCAAACAACAAAAGTTTTCAAATAATAAAACTAAAATTTTCTGGTTGTGCCAAATAATGCGTAGGTAATTATGGTGGAGAAACCACACTTGTATAAAATATGTAAATATTCAAAATGAATAAAATAGTAGCAAAAACAATTAATTAAATGATTATAAAATAATAAACAATTACAAATGATTTTATATTAGGTGCCAAATTAATTGTGGTAGTGGCATAAGTATTAAAAATATTTTAGGTACAACTTGGGTTTTTCATAAACACGAAATTTAATAAAACAGAAAAAGAAGAAAAGAAATAAAAGCAGAAAAAGACAAACTAACGAAAAACTAAACTAAAAGCGAGAGAAGCCCTGGCCTTCCCTTGGGCCTCGGCCCATCCCAGCAGAGTCGGCCCACGCCTTCCCCGGCCGCTCTCCCTCCCTCCTGTTCCACCGACCAGTCGCCGCCGAGCGCCGCCTAACCAACCGCACTCGCTCGCCGGCGTCGAGGTGGATAAGGGCGACGCCTCGGGCTCCCCTTTTCCTAGATCCCCCTCATCCTCTCCCCCTGGACGCCTCCTCCATTCTGCCCTCTCTCTCGCCTCTCCCTCGAGCTCTCTCCCTCTCTACCGAGCGCATCGGATGCCGCGTCTTCGTCGTCCCCGCGGCCACCGGCGGCCCCGCGCCCGTTGATCCTGTTGGTGAGCTTCGCCAGGGTCGACTCCTTCGGCTGGTGGCCTCAGCTGGAGCTCGGAGGCGCTGCAGCATCAGATCCCCTTCGTCCCCATCTCCGGCTGTCATCGATCTTCTTCATCTTCGGCGCCGCCCCTGCAGCTCCTAAACCGCCACCGAGCCTCCTTGTGTGCTCCACGGTGAGCTCTCCTTCCTCTCCGCTCTCTTCTCCTCGCCCCAACGTGCTCGTAGTCGCCGCCTCGTACGTGCCCGAGCCCATCACCGCGGGAGCTCATCGCCGACGAGCTTCCGGCGACCAAATGGTCCCGCTCCAGTGCCCGTTTAGCTCGCCCGCGCACGTAGAGCCTGCCTAGCCTCTTCTTTTGCTCCGTAGCACGCTGCTCCGCCGTCTCCGACATCCACCCGTACGAGTCGCCGCCTCCGCTGCTCGCCGGCGTGGTTCCGGTCATCCCCGAGACCAACCCGTAGCTCCATGCTACGCGCGACATCGTTAGCTTTCGAACGGGAGTAGCCACACCCGTTTTGGGCCACCGTGGCGAAATCCCGAGGCTCGCCGGCGCCCTTCGCCGTGTTTTGGCTCGTCGAAGCCAACTCCGGCGCCGGCATCCGACGTGGCCGACCTGGGGCCTGAAGGAAATATGCCCTAGAGGCAATAATAAAGTTATTATTTATTTCCTCATATCATGATAAATGTTTATTATTCATGCTAGAATTGTATTAACCGGAAACATAATACATGTGTGAATACATAGACAAAACTATAGTCACTAGTATGCCTCTACTTGACTAGCTCATTAATCAAAGATGGTTATGTTTCCTGACCATAGACATGTGTTGTCATTTGATTAGTGGGATCACATCATTAGAAGAATGATGTGATTGACATGACCCATTCTGTTAGCCTAGCACTTGATCGTTTAGTATACTGCTATTGCTTTCTTCATGACTTATACAAAGTTCCTGCAACTATGAGATTGTGCAACTCCCGTTTACCGGAAGAACACTTTGTGTGCTACCTGTTGGGTAACGTAGTAATTTCAAAATTTTCCTACGCACACGCAAGATCATGGTGATGCATAGCAACGAGAGGGGAGAGTGTTGTCTACGTACCCTCGTAGACCCGAAGCGGAAGCGATTACAACGTAGAGGAAGTAGTCGTACGTTCTCCTCGCGATCCGACCGATCCCGACGCCGTTACTCCGGCGCCCCCGAGTTCTTGACACACGTACAGCTCGATGGCGTCCCTCGTACTCCGATCCAGCCGAGTGTCGAGGAGAGTTCGTCGGCCTGACGGCGTGGTGGCGATCTTGATGTGTTACGGCGCGAGCTTCGCCTAAGCTTTGCGGCGATATGACCGAGGTGGAATATGGTGGAGGGGGCACCGCACGGCTAAGGAACGATCCGTAGATCAAACTTGTGTCTTGTGCCTAGAGGTGCCCCCTGCCCCGTATATAAAGGAGCCAGGGGAGGGGTTTGGCCGGCCAGAGGGGCGCGCCAGAGGAGTCCTCCTCCCACCGAGTAGGACTCCCCTTCCTTGTTGGAGTAGGAGAGAAGGAAGAGGGGGAGAGGAGGAAGGAAAGGGGCTGCACCCCTGTCCAATTCGGACGGAGGGGGCTGCGCCCTTCTTCCTTTGGCCTCTTTCCTCTATTCCCGTATGGCCCAATAAGGCCCATATACTCCCGGCGAATTCCGTAACTCTCCGGTACTCGAAAAATACCGAATGACTCGGAACCTTCCGAACTCCGAATATAGTCGTCAATATATCGATCTTTACGTCTCGACCATTTCGAGACTCCTCGTCATGTCCCCGATCTCATCCGGGACTCGAACTCCTTCGGTACATCAAAACTCATAAACTCATAATATAACATCATCGAAACCTTAAGCGTGCGGACCCTACGGTTCGAGAACAATGTAGACATGGCGAGACACGTCTCCGGTCAATAACCAATAGCTGGACCTGGATGCCCATATTGGCTCCTACATATTCTCTGAAGATCTTTATCGGTCGGACCGCATAACAACATCGTTGTTCCTTTGTCATCGGTATGTTACTTGCCCGAGATTCGATCGTCGGTATCCAATACCTAGTTCAATCTCGTTACCGGCAAGTCTCTTTACTCGTTGTAATACATCATCTCGCAACTAACTCATTAGTTGTAATTCTTGCAAGGCTTAAGTGATGTGCATTACCGAGAGGGCCCAGAGATACCTCTCCGACAATCGGAGTGACAAATCCTAATATCGAAATACGCCAACCCAACATCTGCCTTTGGAAACACCTGTAGTACTCCTTTATAATCACCCAGTTACGTTGTGACGTTTGGTAGTACCAAAGTGTTCCTCCGCAAGCGGAGTTGCATAATCTCATAGTTATAGGAACATGTATAAGTCATGGACAAAAGCAATAGCAACATACAAAACGATCGGGTGCTAAGCTAATGGAATGGGTCATGTCAATCAGATCATTCAACTAATGATGTGACCTTGTTAATCAAATAACAACTCCTTGTTCATGGTTAGGAAACATAACCATCTTTGATTAACAAGCTAGTCAAGTAGAGGCATACTAGTGACACTATGTTTGTCTATGTATTCACACATGTATTATGTTTCCGGTTAATACAATTCTAGCATGAATAATAAACATTTATCATGAAATAAGGAAATAAATAATAACTTTATTATTGCCTCTAGGGCATATTTCCTTCAGTCTCCCACTTGCACTAGAGTCAATAATCTAGATCACATCACCATGTGATTAACATTGATAGTTCACATCATCATGTGATTAACACCCATAGTTCACATCGCCATGTGACCAACTCCCAAAGGGTTTACTAGATTCAGTAATCTAGTTCACATCGCTATGTGATTAACACCCAAAGAGTACTAAGGTGTGATCATGTTTTGCTTGTGAGAGAATCTTAGTCAATGGGTCTTTCACATTCAGATCCGTTATGTATTTTGCAATTTTTATGTCTACAATGCTCGGCACAGAGCTACTCTAGCTAATTGCTCCCACTTTCAATATGTATCTAGATCGAGACTTAAAGTCATCGGATCGGTGTCAAAACTTGCATCGACGTAACCCTTTACGACGAACCTTTTGTCACTTCCATAATCGAGAAACATATCCTTATTCCACTAAGGATAATTTTGACCGCTGTCTAGTGATCTATTCCTAGATCACTATTGTACTCCCTTGCCAAACTCGATTAGGGTATACAATAGATCTGGTACACAGCATGGCATACTTTATAGAACCTATGGCCAAGGCATAGGGAATGACTTTCATTCTCTTTCTATCTTCTGCCGTGGTCGGGTTTTGAGTCTTACTTAATTTCACACCTTGTAACACAGGCAAGAACTCTTTCTTTGACTGTTCCATTTTGAACTACTTCAAAATCTTGTCAAGGTGTGTACTCATTGAAAAAACTTATCAAGCGTCTTGATCTATCTCTATAGATCTTAATGCTCAATATGCAAGCAGCTTCACCGAGGTCTTTCTTTGAAAAGCTCCTTTTAAACACTCCTTTATGCTTTGCAGAATAATTCTACATTATTTCCGATCAACAATATGTCATTCACATATACTTATCGAAATCTTTGTAGTGCTCCCACTCACTTTCTTGTAAATACAGGCTTCACCGCAAGTCTGTATAAACTATTTGCTTTGATCAACTTATCAAAGCGTATATTCCAACTCGAGATGCTTGCACCAGTCCATAGATGGATCATTGGAGCTTGCACACTTTGTTAGCTCCTTTGGATCGATAAAACCTTCGGTTGCATCACATACAACTCTTCCTCCAGAAACCCATTCAGGAATGCAGTTTTTACATCCATTTGCCAAATTTCATAAATTGTGGCAATTGCTAACATGATTTGGACAGACTTAAGCATCGCTACGGGTGAGAAGGTCTCATCGTAGTCAATCCCTTGAACTTGTCAAAAACCTTTTTGCGACAAGTCGAGCTTTGTAGATAGTAACACTACTATCAACGTCCGTCTTCCTCTTGAAGATCCATTTATACAATATGACTTGCCGATCATCGGGCAACTCCACCAAAGTCCATACTTTGTTCTCATACATGGATCTCATCTCAGATTTCATGGCCTCAAGCCATTTCGCGGAATCTGGGCTCATCATCGCTTCTTCATAGTTCGTAGGTTCATCATGGTCTAGTTACATGACTTCCAGAACAGGATTACCGTACTACTCTGGTTCGGTTCTCACTCTGGTTTACCTACGAGGTTCGGTAGTAACTTGATCTGAAGTTACATGATCATCATCATTAGCTTCCTCACTAATTGGTATAGTAGTCACAAGAACAGATTTACGTGATGAACTACTTTCAATAAGGGAACAGTACTGATTACCTCATCAAGTTCTACTTTCCTCCCACTCACTTCTTTCGAGAGAAACTCCTTCTCTAGAAAGGATCCATCTTAAGCAACGAATATCTTGCCTTCGGATCTGTGATAGAAGGTGTACCCAACAATTTCCTTTGGGTATTCTATGAAGACGCACTTCTCGATTTGGGTTCGAGCTTATCGGGATGAAACTTTTTCACATAAGCATCGCAACTCCAAACTTTAAGAAACGACAACTTGGGTTTCTTGCTAAACCACAGTTCATATAGTGTCGTCTCAGCAGTTTAGATGGTGCCCAATTTAACGTGAATGCAGCTGTCTCTAATGCATGATCCCAAAACGATATTGGTAAATTAGTAAGAAACATCATAGATTGCACTATATCCAATAAAGTGCGGTTACGATGTTTGGACACACCATAACATTGTGATGTTCCAGGTGGCGTGAGCTGTGAAACTATTCCACATTGTTTTAATTGAAGACCAAACTCGTAACTCAAATATTCGTCCCGTGATCGATCACGAAACTTTATTTTCTTGTTACGATGATTTTTCCACTTCACTCTGAAATTCTTTGAACCTTTCAACTATTTCGGACTTATGTTTCATCAAGTAGATATACCCATATCTGCTCAAATCATCTGTGAAGGTCGAAAATAATGATACTTGTCGGGAGCCTTAATATTCATCGGACCACATACATCGGTATGTATGATTTCCAACAAATCTGTTGCTCGCTCCAATGTTACGGAGAGCGGCGTTTTAGTCATCTTGCCCAAGAGGCATGATTACATAAGCATCAAGTGATTCATAATCAAGTGATTCCAAAATCCCATCAGCATGGAGTTTCTTCTTGCGCTTTACACCAATATGACTTAAGCAGCGATTGCCACAAAAAAGTTGCACTATCATTATTAACTTTGCATCTTTTGGTTTCAATATTATGAATATGTGTATCACTACGATCGAGATCCAACAAACCATTTTGTTGGTGTGTATGACCATAGAAGGTTTTATTCATGTAAACAGAACAACAACTGTTCTCTAACTTAAATGAATAACCGTATTGCAATAAACATGATCAAATCATATTTATGCTCAACGCAGACACCAAATAACACTTATTTAGTTTTAACACTAATCCCGAAAGTATAGGGAGAGTGCGATGATGATCATATCAATCTTGAAACTACTTTCAACACACATCGTCACTTCACCCTTAACTAGTTTCTGTTTACTCTGCAACTCCCGTTTCGAGTTACTACTCTTAGCAACTGAACCAGTACCAAATACCGAGGGGTTGCTATAAACACTAGTAAAGTACACATCAATAACATGTATATCAAATATACCTTTGTTTACTTTGCCATCCTTCTTATCCGCCAAATACTTGGGGCAGTTCCGCTTCCAGTGACCAGTCTGCTTGCAGTAGAAGCACTCAATTTCAGGCTTAGGTCCAGATTTGGGCTTCTTCACTTGAGCAGCAACTTGCTTGCCGTTCTTCTTGAAGTTCCCTTCTATCCCTTTGCCCTTTTCTTGAAACTAGTGGTCTTGTTAACCATCAACACTTGATGTTCTTTCTTGATTTCTACCTTCATCGATTTCATCATCATGAAAAACTCGGGAATCATTTTCATCATCCCTTGCATACTATAGTTCATCACGAAGTTCTACTAACTTGGTGATGGTGACTAGAGAATTCTGTCAATCACTATCTTATCTGGAAGATTAACTCCCACTTGATTCAAGTGATTGTAGTACCCAGACAATCTGAGCACATGCTCACTAGTTGAGCGATTCTCCTCCATCTTTTAGCTATAGAACTTGTTGGAGACTTCATATCTCTCAACTCGGGTATTTGCTTGAAATATTAACTTCAACTCCTGGAACATCTCATATGGTCCATGATGTTCAAAACATCTTTGAAGTCCCGATTCTAAGCTGTTAAGCATGGTGCACTAAACTATCAAGTAGTCATCATATTGAGCTAGCCAAACGTTCATAATGTCTGCATCTGCTCCTGCAATAGGTCTGTCACCTAGCGGTGCATTAAGGACATAATTCTTACAGGCAGCAATGAGGATAAACCTCAGATCACGGATCCAATCCGCATCATTGCTACCAACATCTTTCAACACAGTTTCTCTAGGAACATATCAAAACAAACATATGATAGCAACAACGCGAGCTATTGATCTACAACATAATTTGCAAAATACTACGGGGCTAAGTTCATGATAAATTTAAGTTCAATTAATCATATTACTTAAGAACTCCCACTTAGATAGACATCCTCTAGTCATCTAAGTGATCACGTGATCAAATCAACTAAACCATAACCGATCATCACGTGAGATGGAGTAGTTTTCAATGGTGAACATCTTATGTTGATCATATCTACTATATGATTCATGCTCGACCTTTCGGTCTCCGTGTTCGAGGCCATATCTGCATATGCTAGGCTCGTCAAGTTTAACTTTGAGTATTCGCGTGTGCAAAACTGGCTTGCACCCGTTGTAGATGGACGTGAGCTTATCACACCCGATCATCACGTGGTGTGCAGGCACGACGAACTTTGGCAGCGGTGCATACTCGGGAGAACACTTCTTGATAATTTAGTGAGAGATCATCTTATAATGCTACCGTCAATCAAAGCAAGATAAGATGCATAAAGGATAAACATCACATGCAAATCAATATAAGTGATATGATATGGTCATCATCATCTTACGCTTCGTGATCTTCATCTCCGCAGCACCATCATGATCACCATCGTCACCGGTAGCGACACCTTGATCTCCATCGTAGCATCGTTGTCGTCTCGCCAATCTTATGCTTCTCGACTATCTCTACCGCTTAGTGATAAAGTAAAGCATTACGAGCGATTGCATTGCATACAATAAGCGACAACCATATGGCTCCTGCCGATTGCCGATAACCGGTTACAAAACATGATCATCTCATACAATAAAATATAGCATCACGTCTTGACCATATCACATCACAACATGCCTGTAAAAACAAGTTAGGCGTCCTCTACTTTGTTGTTGCAAATTTTACATGGCTGCTACGGGCTTAAGCAAGAACCAGTCTCACCTCGCATCAAAACCACAGCGATACTTCGTCAAATAGACTCGTTTAACCTTCTCAAGGACGGGCGTAGCCACTCAGTTCAACTAAAGTGAGAGAGCAGGCACCCACCAGTCACATTTAAGCAACGAGTGCTCGTGGCGGTGAAACCAGTCTCGCGTAAGCGTCTGGCGTAATGTCGGTCCGGGCGCTTCATCTCACAATACCGCTGAACCAAAGTATGACATCTTTGGTAGGTAGTATGACTTATATCGCCCACAACTCACTTGTGTTCTACTCGTGCAAAACATCAAACCATAAAAACCTGGCTCGGATGCCACTTTGTTGGGTAACGTAGTAATTTCAAAATTTTCCTCGCACACGCAAGATCATGGTGATGCATAGCAACGAGAGGGAGAGTGTTGTCTCGTACCCTCGTGACCCGGCGGAAGCGATCACAACATAGAGGAAGTAGTCGTCGTTCTCCTCGCGATCCGACCGATCCCGCGCCGTTACTCCGGCGCCCCGAGTTCTTGACACACGTACAGCTCGATGGCGTCCCTCGTACTCGATCCAGCCGAGTATCGAGGAGAGTTCGTCGACCTGACGGCGTGGTGGCGATCTTGATGTGTTACGGCGCGAGCTTCGCCTAAGCTTTGCGACGATATGACCGAGGTGGAATATGGTGGAGGGGCACGCTGCACGGCTAAGGAACGATCCGTAGATCAAACTTGTGTCTTGTGCCTAGAGGTGCCCCCTGCCTCAGTATATAAAGGAGCCAGGGGAGGGGTTTGGCGGCCAGAGGGCGCGCCAGAGGAGTCCTCCTCCCACCGGAGTAGGACTCCCCTTCCTTGTTGGAGTAGGAGAGAAGGAAAGAGGGGAGAGGAGGAAGGAAAGGGGCTGCACCCCTGTCCAATTCGGACGGAGGGGGCTGCGCCCTTCTTCCTTTGGCCTCTTTCCTCTATTCCCGTATGGCCCAATAAGGCCCATATACTCCCGGCGAATTCCGTAACTCTCCCAGACTCGAAAAATACCGAATGACTCGGAACCTTTCCGAACTCGAATATAGTCGTCCAATATATCGATCTTTACGTCTCGACCATTTCGAGACTCCTCGTCATGTCCCCGATCTCATCCGGGACTCGAACTCCTTCGGTACATCAAAACTCATAAACTCATAATATAAGCATCGCCGAAACCTTAAGCGTGCGGACCCTACGGTTCGAGAATAATGTAGACATGGCGAGACACGTCTCCGGTCAATAACCAATAGCGGGACCTGGATGCCCATATTGGCTCCTACATATTCTATGAAGATCTTTATCGGTCGGACCGCATAACAACATCGTTGTTCCTTTGTCATCGGTATGTTACTTGCCCGAGATTCGATCGTCGGTATCCAATACCTAGTTCAATCTCGTTACCGCAAGTCTCTTTACTCGTTCCGTAATACATCATCTCGCAACTAACTCATTAGTTGTAATGCTTGCAAGGCTTAAGTGATGTGCATTACCGAGAGGGCCCAGAGATACCTCTCCGACAATCGGAGTGACAAATCCTAATATCGAAATACGCCAACCCAACATCTGCCTTTGGAAACACCTGTAGTACTCCTTTATAATCACCCGATTCGTTGTGACGTTTGGTAGTACCAAAGTGTTCCTCCGGCAAATGGGAGTTGCATAATCTCATAGTTATAGGAACATGTATAAGTCATGGATAAAAGCAATAGCAACATACAAAACGATCGGGTGCTAAGCTAATGGAATGGGTCATGTCAATCAGATCATTCAACTAATGATGTGACCTTGTTAATCAAATAACAACTCCTTGTTCATGGTTAGGAAACATAACCATCTTTGATTAACAAGCTAGTCAAGTAGAGGCATACTAGTGACACTATGTTTGTCTATGTATTCACACATGTATTATGTTTCCGGTTAATACAATTCTAGCATGAATAATAAACATTTATCATGAAATAAGGAAATAAATAATAACTTTATTATTGCCTCTAGGGCATATTTCCTTCACTACCAAACGTCACAACGTAACTGGGTGATTATAAAGGTGCTCTACAGGTGTTTCTGAAGGTACATGTTGAGTTGGCATAATTCGAGATTAGGATTTGTCACTCCGATTGTCGGAGAGGTATCTCTGGGCCCTCTCGGTAATACTCATCACCTAAGCCTTGCAAGCATGAAACTAATGAGTTAGTTATGAGATGACGTATTATAGAACGAGTTAAGAGACTTGCCGGTAACGAGATTGAACTAGGTATTGGATACCGACGATCAAATCTCGGGCAAGTAACATACCGATGACAAAGGGAACAAAGTATGTTGTTATGCGGTTTGACCGATAAAGATCTTCGTAGAATATGTAGGAACCAATATGGGCATCCAGGTCCCGCTATTGGTTATTGACCGGAGACATGTTTCGGTCATGTCTACATTGTTCTCGAACCGTAGGGTCCGCACGCTTAAGGTTTCGATGACAGTTATATTATGAGTTTATGTATTTTGATGTACCGAAGGTTTTTCGGAGTCCCGGATGTGATCACGGACATGACGAGGAGTCTCGAAATGGTCGAGACATAAAGATTGATATATTGGACGGATATATTTGGACACCGGAAAGGTTCCGGGAGAGTTTGGGAATATACCGGAGCTCCGGGAGGTTACCGGAACCCCCCGGTAAGTATATGGGCCTTATTGGGCCTTAGTGGAAGGGAGGAGAAGGAGCAAAGGAGGGGCGCGCCCCCAAGCCCAATCCGACTGGGAGGGGGCCGCCCCTTTCCTCTCTCCTCCCCTCTTCCTTCCTTCTCCTACTCCGAATAGGAAGGGGGGGCAAACCTACTTGGAGTAGGATTGCCCCCTAGGGCGCCGCCACCCCTGGGCCGGCCTCCTCCTCCCTCCCTCCTTTATATACGGGGTAGGGGGCACCCTAGACACACAAGTTGATCATTGAGATCGCTCCTTAGCCGTGTGCGGTGCCCCCTCCACGATATTACACCTCGGTCATATTGTAGCGGTGCTTAGGCGAAGCCTGCGACAAGAGAACATCAAGATCGCCACCACGCCGTCGTCTTGACGAACCCCCCCGCACCTCTGCTGGATCGGAGATCGGGCGTCATCGAGCTGTACGGCGTGTGAAGAACTCGGAGGTGCCGGAGTAACGGCGCTTGGATCGGTCGGACCGGGAGGACGTACGACTACTTCCTCTACATTGCGTCAACGCTTCCGCTTCGGTCTACGAGGGTACGTAGACAACACTCTCCCCTCTTGTTGCTATGCATCACCATGATCTTGCGTGTGCGTAGGAAATTTTTTGAAATTACTACGTTCCCCAACAGTGGCATCCAAGCCTAGGTTTTATGTGTTGATGTTATATGCACGAGTAGAACACAAGTGAGTTGTGGACGATATAAGTCATACTGCCTACCAGCATGTCATATTTTGGTTCAGCGGTATTGTGAGATGAAGTGGCCCGGACCGACATTACACGTACGCTTACGCGAGACTGGTTTCACCGTTACGAGCACTCGTGCTTAAAGGTGGCTGGCGGGTGTCTGTCTCTCTCACTTTAGTTGAACCGAGTATGGCTACGCCCGGTCCTTGTGAAGGTTAAACGAGTCTATTTGACAAACTATCGCTGTGGTTTTGATGCGAGGTAAGAACGGTTCTTGCTAAAGCCCGTAGCAGCCATGTAAAATTTGCAACAACAAAGTAGAGGACGCCTAACTTGTTTTTGCAGGCATGTTGTGATGTGATATGGTCAAGACGTGATGCTATATTTTATTGTATGAGATGATCATGTTTTGTAACCGGTTATCAGAATCGGCAGAGCCATATGGTTGTCGCTTATTGTATGAAATGCAACGCTCGTAATTGCTTTACTTTATCACTAAGCGGTAGCGATAGTCGAGAAGCAATAGATGGCGAACGACAACGATGCTACGATGGAGATCAAGGTGTCGCTACCGGTGACGATGGTGATCACGACGGTGCCGGAGATGGAGATCACAAGCACAAGATGATGATGGCCATATCATATCACTTATATTGATTGCATGTGATGTTTATCCTTTATGCATCTTATCTTGCTTTGATTAACGGTAGCATTTTAAGATGATCTCTCACTAAAATTATCAAGAAGTGTTCTCCCGAGTATGCACCGCTGCCAAAGTTCGTCGTGCCGAGACACCACGTGATGATCGGGTGATAAGCTCTACGTCCATGTACAACGGGTGCAAGCCAGTTTTGCACAAGCAGAATACTCAGTTAAACTTGACGAGCCTAGCATATGCAGATATGGCCTCGAACACGGAGACCGAAAGGTCGAGCGTGAATCATATAGTAGATATGATCAACATAATGATGTTCACCATTGAAAACTACTCCATCTCACGTGATGATCGGTTATGGTTTAGTTGATTGGGATCACGTGATCACTTAGATGACTAGAGAGATGTCTGCCTAAGTGGGAGTTCTTAAGTAATATGATTAATTGAACTTAAATTTATCATGAACTTAGTACCGATAGTATCTTGCTTGTCTATGTTTGTTTGTAGATAGATGGCTCGTGCTATTGTTCCGTTGAATTTTAATGCGTTCCTTGAGAAAGCAAAGTTGAAAGATGATGGTAGCAATTACACGATCGGGTCCAGAACTCGAGGATTATCCTCATTGCTGCACGTAAGAGTTACGCCCCGAAGCACCGCTGGGTGCCGTGCTGCTTCTTGCTGATGTAACCGACGACGTTAAGAACGTCTGGCGAGCAAAGTCGATGACTACTCTATAGTTCGATGTGCCATGCTTTACGGCTTAGAACCGGTCTTCAACGACGTTTTGAACGTCATGGAGCATATGAGATGTTCCAGAGTTGAAGTTAATATTTCAAGCAAATGCCCGGATTGAGAGATATGAAGTCTCCAATAAGTTCTATAGCTGCAAGACGGAGGAGAATAGTTCTCGGTGGACATATACTCGTAATGTCTGGTATAACAATCACTTGATTCAACCGGGAGTTAATCTTCCGATGATAGTGTCATTGATGTAATTCTTCAATCATCGCCACCAAGCTACAAGAGCTTTGTGATGAACTATAATATGCAAGGGATGAACAAGACTATTCCCGAGCTCTTCGCGATCTTTGAAAGCATGGAGGTAGAAATCAAGAAGGAGCATCAAGTGTTGATGGTCAACAAGACCACTAGTTTCAAGAAAAGGGCAAAGGGAAGAAGAAGGGTACTTCAAAAGAACGGCAAGCAAGTTGCTGCTCAAGAGAAGAAACCCAAGTCTGGACCTAAGCCTGAAATCGAGTGCTTCTATCGCAAGCGATCGATATCGAAGCGGAACTGCCCCAAGTATTTGGCGGATAAGAAGGATGGCAAAGTAAACAAAGGTATATGTGATATACATGTTATTGATGTGTACCTAACTAGAGCTCGTAGTAGCACTGGTATTTGATACTGGTTCTGTTGCTAATATTTGCAACTCAAAGCAGGACTACGGAATAAGCGAGCAGCGCCAAGGGCGAGGTGACGATGCGCGTGGGAAATGGTTCCAAAGTCGATGTGATCGCCGTCGACACGCTACCTCTACATCTACCATCGGGATTAGTTTTAGACCTGAATAATTGTTATTTGGTGCCTGCTTTGAGCATGAACATTATATCTGGATCTTGTTTGATGCGAGACGGTTATTCATTTAAATCGAGAATAATGGTTGTTCTATTTATATGAGTAATATCTTTTATGGTCATGCACCCTTGAAGAGTGGTCTATTTTATTGAATCTCGATAGTAGTGATACACATATTCATAATGTTGAAGCCAAAAGATGCAGAGTTGATAATGATAGTGCAACTTATTTGTGGCAATGCCGTTTGGGTCATATCGGTGTAAAACGCATGAAGAAACTCCATCTTGATGGACTTCGGAATCACTTGATTATGAATCACTTGGTACTTATGAACCGTGCCTCATGGGCAAGATGACTAAAACACCGTTCTCGGTACTATGGAGAGAGCAACAGATTTGTTGGAAATCATACATACAGATGTATGTGGTCCGATGAATGTTGAGGCTCGTGGTGGATATCGTTATTTTCTCACCTTCACAGATGATTTAAGCAGATATGGGTATATCTACTTAATGAAGCACAAGTCTGAAACATTTGAAAAGTTCAAAGAATTTCAGAGTGAAGTGGAGAATCATCGTAACAAGAAAATAAAAATTTCTGCGATCTGATTGTGGAGGAGAATATTTGAGTTACGAGTTTGGTTTACATTTGAAACAATGCGGAATAGTTTCGCAACTCACGCCACCTGGAACACCACAACGAAATGGTGTGTCCGAACGTCGTAATCGTACTTTACTTGAGATGGTGCGATCTATGATGTCTCTTACCGATTTATCGCTATCATTTTGGGGTTATGCTTTAGAGACGGCCGCATTCACGTTAAATATGGCACCATCAAAATCCGTTGAGACGACGCCTTATGAGCTGTGGTTTGGCAAGAAACCAAAGTTGTCGTTTCTTAAAGTTTGGGGCTGCGATGCTTATGTGAAGAAACTTCAACCAGATAAGCTCGAACCCAAATCGGAGAAATGTGTCTTCATAGGATACCCAAAAGAGATGTTGGGTACACCTTCTATCACAAATCCAAGGCAATACATTCATTGCTAAGAATGGATCCTTTCTAGAGAAGGAGTTTCTCTCGAAAGAAGTGAGTGGGAGGAAAGTAGAACTTGATCGATAATCAGTATCTACTCCCTTATTGGAAGGTAGTGCATCACGAGAACCGGTTCCGTGACAACTACACCAATTAGTGAGGAAGCTAATGATATTGATCATGAAACTTCAGATCAAGTATCTCTCGAACCTCGTGGTCTACGAGTAAGATCCGCACTGAGTGGTACGGTAATCCTATTCGGAAGTCATGTTACTTGACCATGATGAACCTCGAACTATGAGGAAGCGATGATGAGCCCAGATTCATAAAATGGCTGGAGGCCATGAAATCGAGATAGGATCCATGTATGAAAACAAAGTATGGACTTTGGTTGACTTGCCCGATGATCGGCAAGCCATTGAGAATAAATGGATCTTTAAGAAGAAGACCGACGCGATGGTAATGTTCTCGTCTATAAAGCTCGACTTGTTGCAAAAGGTTTTCGACAAGTTCAAGGGATTGACTACGATGAGACTTTCTCACCGTAGCGATGCTTAAGTCTGTCCGAATCATGTTGGCCATTGCTGCATTTCATGATTATGAAATTTGGCAAATGGATGTCAAGACTGCATTCTTGAATGGATTTCTAGAAGAAGAGTTGTATATGATGCAGCGGAAGGTTTTGTTGATCCAAAAGGTGTGACAAAGTGTGCAAGCTCCAGCGTTCCATTTATGGACTGGTGCAAGCATCTCGGAGTTGGAATAAACTCTTTGATAGTGTAATCAAGGCATATGGTTTTATCTGAGACTTTTGGAGAAGCTCAGTATTTACAAGAAAGTGAGTGGGAGCTCAGTAGCATTTCTAGTTTTATATGTTGATGACATATTATTAATTGGAAATGATATAGAATTTCTGGATAGCATAAAGGGATACTTTAATAAAAGTTTTTCGATGAAAGACCTCGGTGAAGCTGCTTACATATTAGGCATCAAGATCTGTAGAGATAGATCAAGACGCTTAATAGGACTTTCACAAAGCACATACCTTGACAAAATATTGAAAAAGTTCAATATGGATCAGGCAAAGAAAGGTTTTGTTGCCTGTGCTACAAGGTGCGAAGTTGAGTCGAACTCAATGCCCGACCACAGCAGAAGATAGAGAGAAAATGAAAAATGTTCCCTATGCTTCAGCCATAGGCTCTATCATGTATGCAATGCTGTGTACCAGACCTGACGTATGCTTAGCAATAAGCTTAGCAGGAAGGTACCAAAGTAATCCAGAGTGGATCATCGGACAGCGGTCAAGAACATCTGAAATACGAAAAGGACTAAGGATATGTTTCTCGTATATGGAGGTGACAAAGAGCTAGTCGTAAATGGTTACGTCGATGCAAGCTTTGACACCGATCCGGACGATTCTAAATCGCAAACCGGATCGTGTTTTTATTAAGCGGTGGAGCTGTAAGTTGGTGCGTTCTAAACAAAGCGTCGTGGCGGGATCTACATGTGAAGCGGAGTACATAGCTGCTACGAGCAGCAAATGAAGGAGTCGGATGAAGGAGTTCATTTCCGATCTAGGTGTAATACCTAGTGCATTGGGACCAATGAAGATCTTCGTGACAATCTTGGTGCAATTGCTTTAGCAAAGGAATCCAGATTTCACAAGAGGACCAAGCACATCAAGAGACGCTTCAATTTCGGGACCAAGTCCAAGTGGGAGACATAGAGATTTGCAAGATACATACGGATCTGAATGTTGCGAACCGTTGACTAAGCCTCTCTCACGAGCAAAACATGATCAGCACCAAGACTCCATGGGTGTTAGAATCATTACTATGTAATCTAGATTATTGACTCTAGTGCAAGTGGGAGATCAAGGAAATATGCCCTAAAGGCAATAATAAAGTTATTATTTATTTCCTCATATCATGATAAATGTTTATTATTCATGCTAGAATTGTATTAACCGGAAACACAATACATGTGTGAATACATAGACAAAACTATAGTCACTAGTATGCCTCTACTTGACTAGCTCATTAATCAAAGATGGTTATGTTTCCGACCATAGACATGTGTTGTCATTTGATTAGTGGGATCACATCATTAGAAGAATGATGTGATTGACATGACCCATTCATTAGCCTAGCACTTGATCGTTTAGTATCTGCTATTGCTTTCTTCATGACTTATACAAAGTTCCTGCAACTATGAGATTGTGCAACTCCGTTTACGGAAGAACACTTTGTGTGCTACCAAGCGTCACAACATAACTGGGTGATTATAAAGGTGCTCTCAGGTGTTTCCGAAGGTACATGTTGAGTTGGCATAATTCGAGATTAGGATTTGTCACTCCGATTGTCGGAGAGGTATCTCTGGGCCCTCTCGGTAATACTCATCACCTAAGCCTTTCAAGCATGAAACTAATGAGTTAGTTATGAGATGACGACATCTGAGCGAGTAAAGAGACTTGCGATAACGAGATTGAACTAGGTATTGGATACCGACGATCAAATCTTGGGCAAGTAACATACCGATGACAAAGGAACAAAGTATGTTGTTATGCGGTTTGACCGATAAAGATCTTCGTAGAATATGTAGGAACCAATATGGGCATCCAGGTCCCGCTATTGGTTATTGACCGAGACATGTTTCGGTCATGTCTACATTGTTCTCGAACCGTAGGGTCCGCACACTTAAGGTTTCGATGATGCTTATATTATGAGTTTATGTATTTTGATGTACCAAGGTTGTTGAGTCCGGATGTGATCACAGACATGACGAGGAGTCTCGAAATGGTCGAGACATAAAGATTGATATATTGGATGGATATATTTGGACACCGGAAAGGTTCCAGGAGAGTTTGGGAATATCTGGAGCTCAGGGAGGTTCTTTGGAACCCCGGTAAGTATATGGGCCTTATTGGGCCTTAGTGGAAGGGAGGAGAAGGAGCAAGGAGGGGCACGCCCCAAGCCCAATCCGACTGGGAGGGGGCCGCCCCCTTTCCTCTCTCTCTCCCCCTCTTCCTTCCTTCTCCTACTCCGAATAGGAAGGGGGGCAAACCTACTTGGAGTAGGATTGCCCCCCTAAGGCGCGCCACCCCTTGGGCCGGCCTCCTCCTCCCTCCCTCCTTTATATACGGGGTAGGGGGCACCCTAGACACACAAGTTGATCATTGAGATCGCTCCTTAGCCGTGTCGGTGCCCCCTCCACGATATTACACCTCGGTCATATTGTAGCGGTGCTTAGGCGAAGCCTGCGACAGAGAACATCAAGATCGTCCTGCCACGCCGTCTTGTGGAACTCCCCCGCACCTCTCTTTGGATCGGAGATTGGGGCGTCATCGAGCTGTGTCTGCGTGTGAAGAACTTCGGAGGCTTTGGAGTAACGGCGCTTGGATCGGTCGGACCGGAGGACGTATGACTACTTCCTCTATGTTGCGTCAATGCTTCCGCTTGGTCTCACGAGGGTGCGTAGACAACACTCTCCCTCTCGTTGCTATGCATCACCATGATCTTGCGTGTGCGTAGGATTTTTTTTTTGAAATTACTACGTTCCCCAACAGGGCCACCCCAAGGGTCACTGCCAACGGGCCCCACGGGCCCTAGTTGATCGGGTTGACGACCAACGCTGCGACAACAACTCCCACCAGCGACCGGTGGGGCCCACCCCTAATTAACAGAATTAATTAAATTAGTTTAGTTAACCTAAATTAGACACTGACAAGTGGGCCCAGTAGTTTAATAACTGAATTTAGATTAGTTTGAACCCTGTTTAACCCACTGTCTATGACAGGTGGGTCCCCCATGTCAATTTGACTAGTCAACCGAACTGTTGGCTGCTGACGTCACTCTTACGCCATGCTGACGTCATATTCCATTTCGGTTAATTTATTTAATTTCAGAAAATGTTTAAACCTTTAGAAATTCATAGTAATTAAACCGTAGCTCCGATGAAAATGTTTTCTATATGAAAGTTGCTCAGAAAAATACAACGAATCCGAATACGCGGTCCGTTCATCTGTCACATGCCCCTAGCATGATGAACTTGGAACTTTCCCCCTCTTTTCCTTTGTCCAGAATCCGCCTAACACCGGGAAAACTTTCCCAGATGTTTCCCCCTTTGCCAGTATCGCCTAACCCTGCGTTAGAACACCTCTAGCCCCGCTTGTAATCATGTTGTGCATCTGTTTGCTATGTATTTACTGTTTCTCCCCCCTCTTCTCTCCGTTAGACCCTGAGACCGCTGCTGATGCCACTGTGATCAACTACGTCACCGACAACCCTCCTTGTCTGAGCAACCAGGCAAGCCCCCCCCCTTGATCACCAGATATCGCCTATTCTTCTCTATCTTGCTTGCATTAGAGTAGTGTAGCATATTCTTGCTTTACGTTAATCCTATTACGATGCATAGCGACATTGTTGCTACATCTGTTGATACCTTACCTGCAATCCTAAATACTTAGTATAGGCTGCTAGTTTATCATCATTGGCCCTACATTCTTGTTAGTCTGCCTTGCTATACTATTGGGCCGTGATCACTCGGGAGGTGATCACGGGTATATACTATACATACATACATATTATCTGAGATGGTGACTAAAGTCGAGTCATTCGTTGAGTACCCGCAAGTGATTACGATGAGGGGCTGAAAGGACGGTGGCTCCATCCGGTAGAGGTGGGCCTGGTTCCCGACGGCCCCGATTGTTACTTTGTGGCGGAGCGGCAGGCAGGTTGAGACCACCTAGGAGGCAGTGGGCTGGCCTGTTCGGCGTTCAGCTCATGGATACTTAACACGCTTAACGAGATCTTAGTATTTGATCTGAGTCCGCCACCGGTCTATACGCACTAACCATCTACACGGGAGTAGTTATGGGTATCCCGCGTCGTGGTATCACCAAGCCTTCTAGATGTCGGCGATCGAGTGGCGCTACCGGATTGGAACGTAAGCCCGCTCTTGTATTAAGGGGCTAGTTACGCTTTCGCCGCCCTCGCAGCGTCTTGGTGTGCAATGGGCGATGGGCCCGGACCCTGCGCCATAGGAGTTAGACCGGCGTCTTGACCTCTCTGTTAGGCCTAGGTGGGGCTGCGGCGTGTTGATCTTCCGAGGCGGGCATGACCCAGAAAGTGTGTCCGCCAAATGGGATCGGCGTGTTGGGTTATGTGGTGCACCCTGCAGGAAGTTAATCTATTGAATAGCCGTGATCTTCGGTAATAGGGCGACTTGGAGTTGTACCTTGACCTTATGACAACTAGAACCGGATACTTAATAAAACACACCCTTCCAAGTTCCACGACAACCCGTGATCGCTTTTCCATAGGGCGACTAGGGAGGATCGCGGTAGGATTATGCTATGCGATGCTCTTGGAGATGCTACTTGGAGATGCTACTTGGAGGACTTGATCTACTCTCTTCTACATCTTTGCAAGGCGGAGGCTGCGGAAGCGTAGTCTTCAATAGGACTAGCTATCCCCTCTTATTACGGCATTCTGCGCTTCAGTCCATGATATAGCCTCCTTACACATATACTCATGCATATGTAGTGTAGTTCCTTGCTTGCGAGTACTTTGGATGAGTACTCACGGTTGCTTTCTCCCCCTTTTCCCCTTTCCTTTCTTTACGGTTGTCGCAACCAGATCTTTGGAATCCAGAGGCCGACGCCACCGTCGATTTATGACCCCTACTACACCGGAGGTGCCTACTACTACGTGCAGCCCGGCGACGACCGGGAGTAGTTAGGAGGATCCCAAGCGGGAGGCTGCGCCTCTTTCGATCTGTATCCCAGTTTGTGCTAGCCTTCTTAAGGCAAACTTGTTTAACTTATGTCTGTACTCAGATATTGTTGCTTCCGTTGACTCGTCTATGATCGAGCACTTGTATTCGAGCCCTCGAGGCCCCTGGCTTGTATTATGATGCTTGTATGACTTATTTATGTTTCAGAGTTGTGTTGTGATATCTTCCCGTGAGTCCCTGATCTTGATCGTACACATTTGCGTGCATGATTAGTGTACAATTGAATCGGGGGCGTCACATCTGCCCCGACGCGATTTGGGCTTCTTCTCCGGCTAACTGTGGTGCTCCGGTCGGCCGGTTGGCCATGGCGGCTGGTTGGGCCCTGCTAACTGATGGAAATATGTCCTAGAGGCAAAAATAAAATGATTATTATCATATTTTCTAAATCATAATAAAGGTTTATTATTCTTGCTAGAATTATCTTGACCGGAAACTTAAATACATGTGTGGATACATAAACGAATACCATGTCCCTAGTCAACCTCTACTAGACTAGCTCGTTGATCAAAGATGGTTAAGGTTCCTAACCATAGACATGTGTTGTTATTTGATAACGGGATCACATATTAGGGGAATGATGTGATGGACAAGACTCATCCGTTAGCTTAGCATAATGATCATTTAGTTTATTGCTATTGCTTTCTTCATGTTAAATACATATTCTTTCGACTATGAGATTATGCAATTCCCGGATACCGGAGGAATGCCTTGTGTGCTATGAAACGTCACAACGTAACTGGGTGATCATAAAGACGCTCTACAGGTATCTCCGAAGGTGTTTGTTGAGTTGGCATAGATCGAGATTAGGATTTGTCACTCCGAGTATCGGAGAGGTATCTCTGCGTCCTCTCTGTAATACACATTATAAGAAGCCTTGCCAGCAAAGTGACTAACGAGTTAGTTACTGGATGATGTATTACAGAACGAGTAAAGAGACTTGCCGGTAACGAGATTGAACTGAAGAAAATATGCCCTAGAGGCAATAATAAAGTTATTATTTATTTCCTTATATGATGATAAATGTTTATTATTCATGCTAGAATTGTATTAACCGGAAACTTAGTACATGTGTGAATATATAGACAAAACATAGTGTCCCTAGTATGCCTCTACTTGACTAGCTCGTTAATCAAAGATGGTTATGTTTCCTAACCATAGACATGTGTTGTCATTTGATGAACGAGATCACATCATTAGGAGAATGATGTGATGGGCAAGACCCATCCGTTAGCTTAGCATTATGATCGTTACAGTTTCATTGCTACTGCTTTCTTCATGACTTATACATGTTCCTCAGACTATGAGATTATGCAACTCCCAAATACCGGAGAAATCCCCGCCACCTCTCATTCTGCGCAGTCACGCATCCTCGCCCTCCTCCGGAGTTCGTGCGCCCAGCGATGCACGACACCTCCTTTGGTGTCGCGCGTGGCTCCCCTCCCAGCTCCGGCCAACGCTCGACGACCTCCTCTTCAACCTGTGTTCCAATGGCTTGGGTTCGTTTGGAATTGACCAGGGCGAAATCCTTGCATTTTATGCTGGTAGCGGCGACACCCGCGGGTGCCGTGCCCTTCCTGGAGGTGTTGCCATGGCCGTTCCGCGACCCTCTTCGAGCATCAGGGGAAACCCTAGGTCTGGGTCTCCAGATCGGACGACGACGGCGTCTCGGTGTCGTTCTCCTTCATGAAGGCGTTGTCTTGGTTGTTCGTGCCGTCTTCGGTGCCGGTTTCGGAGTTTTGGTTGTCTAGTTGTTGTTTGGTTTGCTTCTCTAGTCGGCGAGTTTAGTCGTGTTCTTCTTTTTTTGGGTCGAGTATCTTATATCTCTTCTCCGCTTCGGGCACCATGTTTACGCCCTTGCGTCCGTGTCATATGTTGTACCATCCCCTATACTCATTCTAACTTCTTCTATCAATGGATTGATACGCAAGCTTTGCGTATTCGCGAAAAAACAAGTGATGGGATTTATGTAGAGCTTTAATTTTCTTCTGACAGCATTTCAAAGTTTTTCTTTTTTTGCTTTGCAAACACCCAACTCAAACTTTGTTTTAGCAAAGGTGGTGTACCATGGATGTCATAATTGTTTGGCAAATAATTGTGAAAATACCATTTCAGTTTTCCTATGTGAACCACTGAATGCCAATCATCATTTTTGCCTATATTTTAGACAAGTACTTCCTGTTGTTGAAGGAGGTAGTAGGTTCGAAATACTTGATTCTCATGTATGTTTTCATATATATAGTTATCTATGCTCTCAAATCTCTGATCCATTTGAAGGAGATAGTAGGTCCGAAATACTTGATTCTCATGTATGTTTTCATATATATAGTTATCTATGCTCTCAAATTTCTGATGCATTTGTACTTACTAATGTTGGTTTCTGTTTTTTGATTTTCAGAATATGTTCCATAAAAGCAGAGCACGCTTTCTTTCTGTTCATTCTTCCATGGTGCGTTTTATATAAGCAGGAACTACTTTACTGTTTATTCTACGAATACATAATGATGTAGTAGAATGGCTGGCTCCAAAACTTTCTTTTTGCACTACAGATTTACGCTAATACAATTTGGATACAGCCTTCCAACTTAAATATTTTGGTTCACCTCGGCTAGACTCAGCTAATCATTGTATCCACTTTGCGCTGCCATCTTTGGCAGTTGTACATTTTATCTGTATACAACCTATGCAACTGTTTTGGATACAGTTTTTCAGCTTGGTTGAAAAACACAATGTTGACTGTTGAAGTCACCGTATTTTTGTCTCAGTTAAGCAACGTTGGGTTTTTTACTTAGCTTTGTGCTACTATCCGAATTTAAGTTATTTCTAGTGGTAATAATAATTCCAGATGTCTATTTCCATCCATTAAAAAAGATGCTCTTTGACAGGACATAACCGAGTAGTAAATCAAACAACTTTATTCCAAAATATAAAGATACGAGTACATGAAATCTACAGCCGTCTGCAAGAAAATAAAGATACAGAGTAGATGGAATGCAGAATACTTTCCAGGTGTCGATTTCCATCCATAACAGAAGCTCAGCCGCATCACATCAAAAGGCTCTCGTCTCCCACATCCTTGATCATATCTTGCCTCTCACGTCTGGGAACAGCTGTCCAGACAAGTTTCACCTCCACAAGTGCGGAACCTAATCTATAATGCATCATCTCAGTGGATCGTCCTAAAGGTGCGATGATGTTTTTATTGAAAACATCACCGACGCTACGACCGGTGACAAGGAGCACCAACCTTCTACCGAGTGGGACAGCTACAACACGCCGACTCAAGGGAACGGTTCCTGCCTCAACCTCTGCTGCTGCTTCACCACCGTTGTAAAGATCCATACTATACTCATAATTCTTGGTAGTCCAGGCGGCAACTCTTGAGACACTACACGGTCCCTTCAAAATGTTGACTTCAATGGTAGCTTCAATGGGATATACAACATAGGCACATCTCACTTCCACCCTACTCAGATAGCTATTTAGACTCACACCCATGGTCTGCTTATCATTAGGGAGGCGGGCCCTGTTGAAAACGATCACACCTTTGCTAAAATCTTCAACCTCACCTCCATCACGTACTATCTTTAAATTCATCTCAAAATATATTCTGTCCGCCGGAACAAGCCCTCGGCATGGATCCATCAAAGTTAACTTGCCGTCCTGCAAAAAGAAAATTCAACCAAAATAGTATTTCCATGTGTTTTGGAGCCATACAAAAGCACAGGAAAAGATTGGAGGCACAAACAAATACATACCGCCGAGGTGATGAGTTGGGGATCATCCCTTTCACGCCTGAAGAGATAAACACATCTATAGTCCACCTGGTCTCTTGCTACAACGGTACCGAAAACTTTTATCGGGAAGCCAACTTCCGATTCCTTTACCTTCAAGGTAATGACATTTACACATGATCCTACGATCGAGTCACGTATTGGTGACGGTATCATGTTAAGCCGCGGACCACGACAAAAATCAGCTGCGGATAGAGGCCACAATCACAAATCAAAACCAACATGTATGCACATCAAATGGGGTACCTAAACAAGATTAACAAATGAAACAATAATGAAAATACTCACACTCTTTGTCAAGGTCAAAGAAGGCTAGGTTGAATATGTCGAATCGGGTACGGGTGTAAGCGTTGACCTTAGGGTCGTATCATGTAAACTCTTGGCATCTAACTATGTCAAGAGCCTGCAAAGCTTTTTCCTCCAATTCGAGCTCTTGCATTAAACATGGGGTCTCACTGCATGGCAACTCCTGCTTGTCCACAACACGAGGATAATCCGCCAGAGCAACAATGGAATAAGTGTAGAAGATGACCATAGGATTTTGTTATGAAACAAGTCGTAAAATAAATGTCTCTATAGTGGTAAAATTGCATTGCGTCAAAAGAGTGGATCGATCGAACATACCTTGTCGCTCGAACATGTTGTGGAATCTTGCAATCTCTTTGCTATTGTTTTTTCATCTAATTCCAGAGCAAAGACACTCTTGATGTTAAAGATATTACAAATTTCACGCGGAGATTTCCCCTTTATCTTACTAGCAATAGTCCGGCATGATAGGTCAATCAGTCCTCTTATTTGAAGATATTCCGAAGCCTGCAAGTATGCAAAGCTTAAAGAAATGAAAGAGATATGACAAAAAAAAATGCTAAGAAGTTGATTGAGCTATAAGATAGTTCTCATTCGAATGAGCAAAACCATTTGTTGCTATATGGGCGTGACTCGTATCATAAACACCATTGGCTGAGCCAGGAACCGATGATGCCTTGGACCAAAATCTTACATATTCTTGGTTTCATACCGGGGAGGGTGTAGCAAATCGATTTATAATCTTTAACACCAGATTGAAATCCAACACTTTTAGTTTTTGTTTGTGGTGACATGAGTTCCTCTCTACTATTCTCAAATTAAAAGTTCAGAATTCTCACGAATAAGCTCAATGTGAATTATGTGTAAATACAACTTTAGCAAAAAATCTCATAAAAAAAGATATTCAATTGATATAATACTGTATCAACTAATAATAGAAAATTGAGGCATACCTAAGTTAATGAATTTGTTCTTGTTTCATATATAATGTGTACACTCTGTGTATGTATGTTCTATCTTATAGGAATTTCGCTATAGGAAATTTGATAGGAATTGATTTGTTGTTATGGTTAAACAACACAGTTCATTATTAAACCGTGCATTTGATTTAGACAAAATTATACCCAAGCCGGTTCTATCAATTGATTGAGGTATAACTTTTCTTAGATATATACGTGCATACTTGATAATATAAATCATTCTATTTTTTGGGAAAGTATGCATGTACGTACTCACCAGGATGAGATCGAAGAGGGCCTCGTGGTTGAAACCAGCGATGAACTCCGCATCCCAGTGGCTCAAGTCGTGGGATCCGGAGGCGTGCATCTTGGAGTAGTCTATCACCTTGGAGAGTGTGTCGCCTCGGACGGAGAGGCGGATGAGGCAGTAGTTGATTTCGCCGCCGCCGCCGTCGTCGGAAGGGACGACGTGGTTCTCGAAGTCGTGCTTCATCATTATTTTGATTTTCCTGCCGCAATGGGCCTCGGCCTCTGCCTCTGACAGCACGAAGTCCACGCCGTCCTCGCTGCGCAACATCACCATCTTCTTCTTTTCCTCCCCCTCCGCCGCCATGGGAGAAGCTACCTTGCAGAATTGGCTGAGGAGGTCGAGGCGGGGCGGCGGGAGGCGGCGCCGGAGGCCACCCTGCTTTTTTACGAGGACGAGGCCGGTTGTAAATCTCGACTTTAGCAAACCCTGAACTCGCTGATCCGGGTCGTTTGAGAGGTTGTATATATATAATTACTCCTACTACTCTACGGTCTGCAAGAGGGAAAGGCTGGCGGAAATAGATCGGAATCCCGGCGGCGTCAGACGCGATCTCCTTCCGGAGTTAGATTCCAACCGAGACTGACGTCGAGAGTCCACACAGAGCTCGGGATCGATCGAGAACCGGACGGAGAGGCGGAGGCAGAGCAGAAAAAGAGAGGGATTTCCCGCGTCGATGCATCGTTCGTGGGTCTACTAGCGCCCAACTGTCTTATGGCGTCCCGAGCAGGATCCTCGTCCTCGTCACCGGCAAATCCAAGGCCGCCGTAAGCCACCGCCCCTCCGCCTCTCTGTTCGCCGTGTCCCTCTCTGCTTTAGTTTCATACTAGCGAACCCCGCGCGGCGGCACGCCGCGCCCGTCGAGAAGAACGTATTATCTGCATTGGAATATTTTGCATGCATACCATTTATATCAGAAGGAAAATAAGGGAGAAAAGCTTTCATTCATAACTACCTTACATATACGGTACAGGTAAAATGAAAAAGGGATAGTACTACATTCTGGAGAGGATTCTCTTATTTTCACTTAACATGGTTTACTAAAAAGAAACAGACACGACGGAAATCCCTACGGTGGCAAGACACACACAAGATACCACGGCAGTTCAAACATAATGTAACTGGCAGCAACCGACGACATGAGATAGCTCTATTTTGGCAAGATGGAGCGTAAGTGACATCGGAGTTTGAAATCAAGTCATCCTAGTGTAACCCCCCGCGGGATTAGTGCCAATAATGAAATGATAAAGAGATTTTGCAAAATGTTCCAGTCGTCCCATTGATGGGCATCCACCCGTATAACTGATGATACGATCTTTAGTAAATGGACGTTGTGGGTACATACGGAGGGGCACCACATCAGGGAAGTCGTCGCATATGCGAACTGTTGATACCTTAAAATTTGTTGTATAACTTGAGGCTCTCCAATGTAAATTGTTTTGGTCATGGAAATTTAGATAAGAAAATATGTATCTTTTATATAAACGTTTAGATTGGTATCTACATAGTAAGGGACCATCCACCAAGTTGAAAGAAACACTCCAATACAATCAAAAGTAAAGATCTCAAAAACAATGCTTTCCATAGCTAACATTTAAAAAACATTCACATTCCATAATAATACAAAACTAATTAAAATTTACATCTGATCCCTAGTACAACCACTGACATGGTAAAAAAAATCAACTATTTGATCACCAAAAAATCTTTAATGCGCATTTGATTGAAATTTTTGAAAGAAAAAACCCACTTGTTTTTGAACTACTTGACATCATATTGATCGCTAACTTGCCAACTAATCTAAGATGAACAATGCATGTATCTGCTGCATGCCATTCTTTGTCTAAGGATAGGAAGTACGGAAGAAAACCTTGGCTAAATTTTACACACCTTTGTTAGATTATTAATATAACTACCAATGGCTCTTCCCTACACCCATCATCGTATTTGCACCCGCGCCAGCACCAAACAACCAAGCATGCACCCTCTGCCAAATCACTATGCAATTCATTTTCATTTGACAACGACAATTTCACATACTACAACAAACAACTTATGGTCGAAATGTTGCTAATAGTCAGTTGGAAAAACTATTTATAGTTAGCAAAAAGAAATACTTCAATGCAGATCTCAACTATGTAGCCAAGATTTCATACTTCTTCCATTACAAATAGCTAAAAGAAATACTCCTAGTTCATTACACATACATATATCACCTATCTGGTCAAGGTTTCGTACTATTCTTACATTATGCTCCCTTTTATGACCAAGATTTCGTACATCACAGGGGAAGTATCATTTTTTAATTCAAAAGAGTAAAAAAAACTTGATGCTACAACATATAATTAGATTCACCAAGTTGTACTCTTCGAAGTAAATCCTTGAGGATAGGTACGCTATTACTTGCGACAACTTATTATGTATGATCAAAAAAGGAGATGTAGATATCTACCACAGCTGAACAATTTTTGTAAGATGAGGCCTTAAGAGCTTGTTTCCGGCCATTGCATCCAGGTTGGTCACCTCTCCTTTGTGTGTATACTTTTTAGTAGAACATTACAATATCTGCATATCAAGCCCTAGGAATACATAGACGATGCATGTAAAATTCGTCCAGTTGATCAAGTCTCAGGTCGATGTCGCAAATGAACTGCCATATATTTGGATTTTGGATTTTGATCATAAATTTGGCTAACTGTGCCTCTAACAGCCAACGCATGTATATACACCAAAATATTTGCTTCGCCTATCCACACAACCGGCCATGAAAATCACGATTGTTTGAAGAAGAAAAAAACATAAGACAACATACACAACTCGCATGCATGCAAATCCTGACCACCGCCATCCCATGCAAACTGCGAAGAATTCAATCAAAGCAATCAACCGGGTCACGTGGTCAAATCATATGCAGCAACCATGCAAAAAGAATATTGTCCATGCCATGCAAAACCGCTAAGCCCACCTAACAAACGTACCCAGCCATATGCCCTACTAATTCAGGTGTCCCATTCCCATTGGACAGTTTTACCCTTCGACAAAAACTTAAAAATGCGACAAAAAAAAGGAGACAAAGTGGCAAATTTAATAGGAATTGTAATAAAAACTGAGGAAAAACGCACCATCGTTGATACATATTGTTGACAGAGGGATGTGTGATTCTTTAGAATTTAGAATTATCCGGGCTTCCTTGCTAGCATGGCGACGTTGAAAGAATGCACACCTCTGAATCCCAACTCGCCATCTTTCTTTGGCCTTGTCATATTTTCCCAGGGCATGAATCTCGGTGTGACTACGTGCATGCGACTGAGAGAAAGAAAAGACTGAGAAAGGTGCATGTGGGGTGGCCACGTGATTACTCCCCAAGCATCCTCCGTTCTACAATCCTACTCTATCACGTATAGTATTATTTTCTCGCAGCTATTACTTCACGTGCGTACGTAGAGAGCTGGTCATTAGATCGGGCCAGACGTCGAGGAACTCGCCATCAGCTAGAGCCTGGTTGCAGATGAACCAGACGCAGACGCCGTTGGCGAGATCGGCAACGTGAACGATCGACGTACCGAACTGCATCTCCCAGTGCATCCTGGCTTGGTCGCCATAGCAAGGGCGGATTGCGTTTATGTTGCCATCATTGCCGGCGAGCAGCCGGCTCCGATCCTACATTCATTGTTGCTGTACAGTCTAATCTAAATAGTAGGAGTACTACTAAGAGCAAGTACAATAGAGCTGAGTCAGCTGGCTATAAGAAATAAACTAGTATATTCTTGCTTAGTTGGAGGAAAGAGAAGAGGAGAGAGAACGTAAGCGGGCTCTTGGTGAAGAAGCCAGCTTCTAGACGTCTTTCTGAAGACTTTGTGAGAGTGAAAGGTGGACCATATAATAAAAAAGTAGTACACACTTCTAATCAACTATTATACATATTGGCTATAAGATGGGCTATAGGTGACATGGCAATGGCTTATAGCCAGCAGTTGGCTATACTATTAACCATGCTCTAAATATAACGTCAGCCTTTTTAGCAAATGATTACCAGAAGGTCAACCGGAGATTAAACACTTCAAATACGGAAGTATCAAATGAATAATTCTAGCACCCAGCTAGCAGACACACGCAGCAGCAGTATCATGCAGGCCACCCCCACACGGCCACACGCAACGCAGTAGCGGGCTCATGTGCAAACCGCAAGCACGCACACAGGGCGGCAAGGCAGGAGGAAACAACCGAGCGACACGAGCCGGAGCACCTCCTCCCGTCGGTTGGCGCGAACCTACCCGAGGCGTCAGTTTCCTACAGCAATGACGCCGGCTAGAGGCGGCGGATCACCTTCTGCATGACAACGCTGACCAGGCCGCCCAGGCACTTGGTGAAGGCTGTCAGGAATAGTCTAGAGAGTTCTAGATATTCTGATGTACTCGGTTTGGTTGAGATAAAACCAGAACCGAATTCTGCCTAGAGTTGTTTAGATTCATTCTTATCTCTTTATCTTCTTGTATCCCAAGTCTGTAACGATATCTTGTATACGCCTCGATCAGGGCTTGCTGATCCTATATAAACACGAAACCAGCGGCCTACTATGGTAGGTTAACACGCTTTCCTATTTTACATGGTAATCAGAGCTTCTCTTCCAAAACACATCTAGCCTTTCCTTCCCAGCCGCCATGTCTTCCTCCTCATCCCACGCCACGGTCAATCCCCTCAACAATCAAATCACCGAGAAGCTTACCCGTGAAAACTTCCTTCTGTGGAAGACCCAACTCCTTCCCCAGATACGTGGAGCCTCCCTCTTTGGATACCTAGATGGATCCATCGCCGAGCCTGAGAAAACCATCACCACCACCGACAAAGATGGCAAGGCTACGAGCGTCCCCAACCCGGCGCATGCGGCCTGGGTTACCCAGGACCAGCAAGTGCTCGCCTACCTCCTGACCTCGATCACGAGGGAGGTACTAACGCAGATGGTCGCCGTGGAGACGGCGCACGCGGCATGGACCGCTCTGACGAACATGTTTTCGTCACACTCCGCTCCGCATCAACAACCTTCGGATCTGCCTCTCCAACGCCGAGAAGGGGACCCAATCGATCGCGGTCTACTTCGCCAAGATGAGGTCGTTCACGATGAGTCAAGCGGCCGCCGCAAACCACTTGGCGAAGATGAACGATCTCATACATCCCGGCGCCTCGACACGGAATACAACCCCCGGTATCTGCTCTTGATGCTCGTCTTGAACCACTTACGCTAGATACATTGTACTCCCGGATGGCAAACTTGATCAGCGTCGAGCTTCTTCAAGCCTCGGCAAAGGCGGTTTCAGATCTTGACCAGCGTCGCTACTTTCGGGCGTGGTCGGCAGCGTGGTCGTGGCATGTCCGTGGCGTGTGGTGGCGGCGCGGTGGACATGGCCGCTGCTCGTGGTGTCTTCCTGCTACAACAACAACGGGGGGCGCCAGACCGGGAGGACCAGGAGGACCGGCTGGTGGGGGTTTCCTCAACGACAATCGCCCACACTGCCAAATATGCAGCAAGCCAGGCCACGTTGCCATGGACTGCTGGTACCGATTCACGGAAGACTATCTTCCAGAAGAGAAGGTGGCCGGATCTGCAGCAACCTCATCATATGGGGTAGACACAAATTGGTACACCGACAATGGCGCTACTAATCACATCACGGGTGAACTCGAGAAGTTAACCACCCGTGACAAGTACCACGGAGGTGATCAAGTCCACACTGCTGATGGTACAGGTATGAATATTAGTCATATTGGAAATTCCATTATCAGAACCCAAAATCAAGATCTCCATCTAAACAAAATTCTACATATTCCCACTGCCTCACAAAATCTCCTTTCCGTTCATCGTCTTACCCTTGACAATCATGTTTACATTGAGTTTTGGCCTTATTTCTTTTTTTAAGGATCAGGTCACGGGGAGGGTGCTGCATCGAGGCAGATGTAGAGGAGGTCTCTATCCATTGATTCCGTCTAGGACGTCAAATAAACAAGCTTACGGTGCCATCAAGATATCTTCATCACGTTGGCACGCTCGGCTTGGTCACCCTTCATTTTCAATAGTTCAACTGTTGGAAATATGCCCTAGAGGCAATAATAAAAGTATTATTATATTTCATTGTTCATGATAATTGTCTTTTGTTCATGCTATAACTGTATTATCCGGAAATCGTAATACACGTGTGAACACTTAGACCACAAATGTCCCTAGTGAGCCTCTAGTTGACTAGCTCGTTGTGATCAATAGATAGTCATGGTTTCCTGACTATGGACATTGGATGTCGTTGATAACGGGATCACATCATTAGGAGAATGATGTGATGGACAAGACAATCATAAGCATAGCATAAAAGATCGTATAGTTCGTTTGTTGGAAGCTTTGCCAATGTCAAGTATCTCTTCCTTCGACCATGAGATCGTGTAACTCCGGTTCTTGTAGGAGTGCCTTGGGTGTATCAAACGTCACAACGTAATCGGGTGACTATAAAGGTGCATTACGGTATCTCCGAAAGTATCTGTGGGTTGACACGGATCGAGATCGGATTTGTCACTCCGTATGACGGAGAGGTATCTCTGGGCCCTCGGTAATGCATCATCATAATGAGCTCAAGGTGACCAAGGTGTTGGCCACGGATCATGCGTTCTGATGCGAGTAAAGTGACTTGCCGGTAACGAGGCCGAACAAGGTATTGGGATACCGACGATCGAGTCTCGGGCAAGTAACGCACCGATTGACAAAGGAATTGCATACAGGGTTTGATCGAATCCTCGACATCGTGGTTCAACCGATGAAATCATCGAGGAGCATGTGGGAGCCAACATGGGTATCCAGACCCCGCTGTTGGTTATTGCCCGAGAGTCGTCTCGGTCATGTTTGCGTGTCTCCCGAACCCGTAGGGTCTACACACTTAAGGTTCGGTGGCGCTAGGGTTAGTAGGAAGACTAGTATGTGAATACGAATGTTGTTCGAGTCCGGATGAGATCCCGGACGTCATGAGGAGTTCGGAAGGGTCCGGAGGTAAAGAATAATATATAGGAAGTGGTGTTTCGCCATCGGGAAAGTTTGAGGTCTCCGGTAAAAGCACGGACCACCGGAAGGGTCCCGGGTCCACCGGTGGGGCCACCTATCCGGAGGGCCCCATGGGCTGAAAGGGAAGGAACCAGCCCACAGGGGATGGTGCGCCCCAGGCCCACCCCGCGCCTAGGGTTGAAACCCTAGGGGGGGCGCCCACCGGCTTGGGGCACTCCACCCCTTGGCCGCCGCCCCGGAGATTGGATCTCGGGGCGGCCACCCCAGAGGCCTATATAAAGGGGGAAGGAGGGGCTGCTGTACCAATTCCCAAGGCGCAGCCCTCCCTCCCCAACACTTCTCCTCCTCCGTAAGAGCTCGTGAAGCCACAGCCGAGATTGCTTCTCCACCATCACCACGCCGTCGTCTTGCCGGTGGAGCTGTCTTCCTCAACCTCTCCTTCCCCTTGCTGGATCAAGAAGGAGGAGACGTCGCTCGTCCGTCACGTGTGTTGAACGCGGAGGTGCTGTCCGTTCAGCACTTGGACATCGGTGATCTGAATCACGTTTGAGTACGACTCCATCATCACCTTGCAAGCTTCCGCACACGATCTACAAGTGGTATGTAGATGCAAACTCTCTCCCGTTACTCGTTGCTTAGATGAGCTCATAGATGGATCTTGGTGAAGCCGTGGGAAAAATTTTAATTTTCTGCAACGCTCCCCAACAAAGGCATCATGAGCTAGGTCTATCGTAGTTCTCTAATGCACGAGTAGAACACAATTTGTTGTGGGCGTTGATCTTGTCATCTTACTTGCCTCTACTAGTCTTTTCTTGCTCAGCGGTATTGTGGGATGAAGCGGCCGGACCAACCTTACGTGCGCTTACGTGAGACCGGTTCCACCGATCGACATGCACTAGTTGCATAAGGTGGCTGGCGGTGTCTGTCTCTCCACTTTAGTTGGAGCGGATTCGATGAACAAGGCCCTTATGAAGGGTAAATAGAAGTTGACAAAATCACGTTGTGGTGATTCGTAGGTAAGAAAACGTTTCTTGCTAGAACCCAATCGCAGCCACGTAAAAGATGCAACAACAATTAGAGGGCGTCTAACTTGTTTTTGCAGCGATTGATCATGTGATGTGATATGGCCGAAGTTGTGATGAATGATGAATTGTGATGTATGAGATCATGTTCTTGTAATAGGATTCACGACTTGCATGTCGATGAGTATGACAACCGCGAGAGCCATAAGAGTTGTCTTTATTTTTTGTATGACCTGCGTGTCATTGAAGAACGCCATGTAAACTACTTTACTTCATTACTAAGCGCGTTAGTCATAGAAGTAGAAGTAGTCGTTAGCGTGACAACTTCATGAAGACACGATGATGGAGATCATGATGATGGAGATCATGGTGTCAAGCGGTGACAAGATGATCATGGAGCCCGAAGATGGAGATCAATGGAGCTTGATGATATTGGCCATATCATGTCACAACTATATATAATTGCATGTGATGTTTATTATGTTCTTGCATCTTGTTTACTTAGGACGACGGTAGTAAATAAGATGATCCTTACAAAATTTCAAGAAGTGTTCTCCCTAAGCGTGCACCGTTGCTACAGTTAAATCGTTTCTAAGCACCACGTGATGATCGGGTGTGATGGATCCTTACGTTCACATACAACGGGTGTAAGACAGTTTTACACAAAAAAACACTTAGGGTTAACTTGACGAGCCTAGCATGTACGGACATGGCCTCGAACACGGAGACCGAAGGTCGAACACGAGTCGTATGCAAGATACGATCAACATGAAGATGTTCACCGATGATGACTAGTCCGTCTCACGTGATGATCGGACACGGGCTAGTCGACTCGGATCGTGTAACACTTAGATGACTAGAGGGATGTCTAATCTAAGTGGGAGTTCATAATTTGATTAGAACTTTATTATCATGAACTTAGTCTAAAACCTTTGCAAATATGTCTTGTAGATCAATGGCCAACGCTAATGTCAACATGAACTTCAACGCGTTCCTAGAAAACCAAGCTGAAAGATGATGGCAGCAACTATACGGATTGGGTCCGAACACGAGATCATCCTCATAGCTGCCAAGAAACAATATGTCCTAGAAGCACCGCTAGGTGACCCACCTGTTCTCCCAACGACTGCAAGACGATTTGAACGTTTGGCGGACTCGTTCGATGATTACTCCCTCGTTCAGTGCGGCATGCTCTACAGCTTAGAACCGGGGCTCCAAAAGCGTTTTGAGCATCACGGAGCATATGAGATGTTCGAAGAGCTGAAACTAGTTTTCCAAGCTCATGCCCGGGTCGAGAGATATGATGTCTCCGACAAGTTCTACAGTTGTAAGATGGAGGAAAACAGTTACAAGGTGAGCACATCCTCAAGATGTCAGGTTGCACAACCGTATGACCCAGTGAACATTAACCTCCCAGATGAGGCGGTCATTGAAAGAATCCTCCGCCGCTTCCACCAAGCTACAAGAGCTTTGTGATGAACTACAACATGCAGGGATGGTGAAGACCATTCTGAAGTGTACTCAATCTGAAGTCAGCAGAGGCTGAAATCAAGAAAGAACATCAAGTATTGATGGTCAATAAGACCACTAAGTTCAAGAAGGGCAAGGGAAGAAGAACTTCAAGAAGGACGGCAAGGATGTTGCCGCGCCCGTAAGCTTTATTGCGGGAAGAAGTCAAAGAATGGACCCAAGCACGAGACCGAGTGCTTTTATTGCAAGGGAAGGGTCCTTTGAAGCGGAACTGCCCCAAATACTTAGCGGATAAGAAGGCCGGCAACACCAAAGGTATATTTGATATACATGTAATTGATGTGTACCTTACCGATTACTCGTAGTAACTCCCGGTATTTGATACCGTGCCGTTGCTCATATTTGTAACTCACAGCAGAGCTGCGGAATAAGCGGAGATGGCGAAGGATGAGGTGACGATCTTGCGTCGGGAATGGTTCCAGAGTCGATGTGATCGCCGTCGGCACGCTGCCTCTACATTTACCTACGGGATTAGTTTTGAACCTCAATAATTGTTATTTAGTGCCAAGTTTGAGCATGAACATTGTATCTGGATCTCGTTTGATATGAGATGGCTACTCATTTAAGTCTGAGAATAATGGTTGTTCGATTTATATGAGAGATATGTTTTATGGTCATGCTCCGATGGTCAATGGTTTATTCTTAATGAATCTCGGCGTAATATTACACATGTTCATAGTGTGGATGCCAAAAGATGTAAAGTTGATAACGATAGTCCCACATACTTGTGGCAATCGCCGCCTTGGTCACATTGGTGTCAAGCGCATGAAGAAGCTCCATGCTGATGGACTTTTAGAGTCTCTTGATTATGAATCGTTTGACACATGCGAACCATGCCTCTTAGGCAAAATGACCAAGACTCCGTTCTCCGGAACAATGGAGCGAGCAACCAACTTGTTGGAAATCATACATACCGATGTGTGCGGTCCAATGGCGTTGAGGCTCATGGAGGATATCGTTATGTTCTCACTCTCACCGATGACTTAAGTAGATATGGGTATGTCTACTTAATGAAACACAAGTCTGAGACCTTTGAAAAGTTCAAGGAATTTCAGAGTGAAGTAGAGAATCAACGTGACCAAAGATAAAGTTCCTACGATCGATCGTGGGGAGAATACTTAAGTCACGAGTTTGGTACACACTTAAGGAAATGTGGAATCGTTTCACAACTCACGCCGCTGGAACACCTCGGTAAACGGTGTGTCCGAACGTCGTGTCGCACTCTATTGGATATGGTGCGGTCTATGATGTCTCTTACCGATTTACCGCTATCATTTTGGGGATACGCTCTAGAGACAGCTACATTCACTTTAAATAGGGCACCGTCTAAATCCGTTGAGACGACACCGTATGAATTATGGTTTGGAAAGAAACCTAAGTATCGTTTCGAAAGTTTGGGGATGCGATGCTTATGTCAAGAAACTTCAACCTGAAAAGCTCGAACCCAAGTCGGAAAATGCGTATTCATAGGATACCCTAAGGAAACTGTCGGGTATACCTTCTACTTAAGATCCGAAGGCAAGATCTTTGTTGCCAAGAACGGATGCTTTCGGAAAAGAGTTTCTCTCGAAAGAAGTAAGTGGGAGGAAAGTAGAACTCGATGAAGTACTACCTCTTGAGCGGGAAAGTGGTGCAGCGCGAGAAACCGTTCTGTGATGCCCACACCAACTCAAGAGGAAAACAATGATGATGATCAAGGTACTTGGATCAAGTTGCTCTTGAACCGTGGGTCCACAAGGACACGTTCCGCACTGAGTGGTACGGCAACCCTGTCACGGAAATCATGTTGTTAGACAACGGTGAACCTTGAACTATGAAGAAGCGATGGCGGGCCCAGATTTCAACAAATGGCTTGAAGCCATGAAATCCGAGATAGAATCCATGTATGAAAACAAAGTATGGACTTTGACAGACTTGCCGATGATCGGCGAGCGATAGAAAATAAATGGATTTTTAAGAAGAAGACGGACGCGATGGTAATGTTACCATTTATAAAGCTCGACTTGTCGCTAAGGGTTATCGACAAGTTCAAGGGATTGACTACGACGAGACATTCTCTCCGTGGCGAAGCTTAAGTCCGTCCGAATCATGTTAGCAATTGCCGCATACTATGATTATGAGATATGGCGATGGACGTCAAAACGGCATTCCTTAACGGACATCTTAAGGAAGAAGCTGTATATGATGCAGCGGAAGGTTTTGTCGATCCTCGAAATGCTAACAAAGTATGCAAGCTCCAATGATCCATTTATGGGCTGGTGCAAGCATCTCGGAGTTGGAACATTCGCTTTGATGAGATGATCAAAGCGTTTGGGTTTATCTTGACTTATGGAGAAGCCTGCGTTTACAAGAAAGTGAGTGGGAGCTCCGTAGCATTTCTCCTGTTATATGTAGATGACATACTCTTGATGGGAAATGATACAAACTTCGGACAGCATTAAGGCCTACTTGAACAAGTGTTTTTCAATGAAGGACCTTGGAGAAGCTGCTTATATATTAGGCATCAAAATCTATAGAGATAGATCGAGACGCCTCATAGGTCTTTCATAAAGCACATACCTTGATAAGATTTTGAAGAGGTTCAAAATGGATCAGTCCAAGAAGGGGTTCTTGCCTATGTTACAAGGTGTGAAATTGAGATCAGCTCAGTCACCGACCACGACAAAAGATAAAGAAGAGATGAGTGTCATCCCTATGCTTCAGCCATAGGATCTATTATGTATGCCATCTTGTGTACTGGACCGATGTAAACCTTGCCGTAAGTTTGGTTGCAAGATACCAAAGTAACCCGCAAGGAACACCGACAGCGGTCAAGAATATCTGAAGTACCGAAAAGGACAAAGGACATGTTTCTCGTTTATGGAGGAGACGAGGAGCTCGTCAGAAAGGGTTACGTCGGCGCTTAGCCGACTCAGATCTAGATGACTCTAAGTCACAAACCGGATCGTGTATATGTTGAATGGTGGAGCGATGGTGGTGCAGTTTACAAGCGAAGCGTCGTGGCGGGATCTACGTGTGAAGCGAGTACATGGCAGCCTCGGAGGCAGCGCATGAAGCAATTTGGGTGAAGGAGTTCATCACCGACCTAGGAGTCATACCCAATGCGTCGGGGCGATCAAACTCTTCTGTGACAACACCGGAGCTATTGCCCTTGCCAAGGAGCCCAGGTTTCACAAGAAGACCGAGCACATCAAGCGTCGTTTCAACTCCATCCGTGAAAATGTTCAAGATGGAGACATAGAGATTTGCAAAGTGCACACGGACTGAATGTCGCAGATCCGTTGACTAAACCTCTCTCGCGTGCAAAACATGATCAACACCAGAACTCTATGGGTGTTCGATTCATCACAATGTAACTAGATTAGTGACTCTAGTGCAAGTGGGAGACTGTTGGAAATATGCCCTAGAGGCAATAATAAAAGTATTATTATATTTCATTGTTCATGATAATTGTATTTTGTTCATGCTATAACTGTATTATCCGGAAATCGTAATACACGTGTGAACACTTAGACCACAAATGTCCCTAGTGAGCCTCTAGTTGACTAGCTCGTTGTGATCAATAGATAGTCATGGTTTCGACTATGGACATTGGATGTCGTTGATAACGGATCACATCATTAGGAGAATGATGTGATGGACAAGACCCAATCATAAGCATAGCATAAAAGATCGTATAGTTCGTTTGCTTGGAAGCTTTGCCAATGTCAAGTATCTCTTCCTTCGACCATGAGATCGTGTAACTCCGGTTACCGTAGGAGTGCCTTGGGTGTATCAAACATCACAACGTGGCGGGTGACTATAAAGGTGCATTACGGTATCTCCGAAAGTATCTGTTGGGTTGACACGGATCGAGGCTCGATTTGTCACTCCGTATGACGGAGAGGTATCTCTGGGCCCACTCGGTAATGCATCATCATAATGAGCTCAAGGTGACCAAGGTGTTGGCCACGGGATCATGCGTTCTGATGCGAGTAAAGTGACTTGCGATAACGAGGCCGAACAAGGTATTGGGATACCGACGATCGAGTCTCGGGCAAGTAACGCATCGATTGACAAAGGAATTGCATACGAGGGTTTGATCGAATCCTCGACATCGTGGTTCAACCGATGAAATCATCGAGGAGCATGTGGGAGCCAACATGGGTATCCAGACCCGCTGTTGGTTATTGCCCGAGAGTCGTCTCGGTCATGTCTGCGTGTCTCCAACCCGTAGGGTCTACACATAAGGTTCGGTGGCGCTAGGGTTAGTAGGAAGACTAGTATGTGAATACCGAATGTTGTTGAGTCCGGATGAGATCCCTGGACGTCATGAGGAGTTCGGAAGGGTCGGGAGGTAAAGAATAATATATAGGAAGTGGTGTTTGACCATCGGGAAAGTTTGAGGTCTCCGGTAAAATCTGGGACCACCGGAAGGGTCCCGGGTCCACCGGTGGGGCCACCTATCCGGAGGGCCCCATGGGCTGAAAGGGAAGGAACCAGCCCACGGGGCTGGTGCGCCCCTAGGCCCACACCTGCGCCTAGGGTTGAAACCCTAGGGGTGGGGCGCCCACCGGCAGGGGCACTCCACCCCCTTGGCCGCCGCCCCCAGGAGATTGGATCTCGGGGCGCCACCTGAGGGGCCTATATAAAGGGGAAGGAGGGGCTGCTGTACCAATTCCCAAGGCGCAGCCCTCCCTCCCAACACTTCTCCTCCTCCGTAAGAGCTCGTGAAGCCACAGCCGAGATCTTGCTTCTCCACCATCACCACGCCGTCTTTGCCGGTGGAGCTGTCTTCCTCAACCTCTCCTTCCCCTTGCTGGATCAAGAAGGAGGAGGCGTCGCTCGTCCCGCACGTGTGTTGAACGCGGAGGTGCTGTCCGTTCAGCACTTGGACATCGGTGATCTGAATCACGTTTCGAGTACGACTCCATCATCACCTTGCAAGCTTCCGCACGCGATCTACAAGTGGTATGTAGATGCAAACTCTCTCCCGTTACTCGTTGCTTAGATGAACTCATAGATGGATCTTGGTGAAGCCGTAGGAAAAATTTTAATTTTCTGCAACGTTCCCCAACATCAACGTGTGCTTAGGAATAATAAAGTTCCTTGCCATGGGGAGTTAGATGTTGAGTCGGTATGTGACTCATGCCAACGAGCAAAAAGTCACCAATTACCCTATCCATTGTCTACTAGTGTATCTACCAAACCTCTTGAGTTGATCTTTTCTGATGTATCGGGAGATGCCCCTCTTTCTGTTGGTAGATATAAATATTATGTGAGTTTCATCGATGATTACACCAAATTCTCATGGATCTATCTTATTAAGAAAAAATCTGATGTTTTTGAGGTTTTTCAAAATTTCCAAGCACATGTTGAACGCCAATTTAATGCAAAAATCCTTGCCATCCAATCTGATTGGGGTGGGGAATATGAGAAACTAAACTCATTCTTCCAAAAGATGGGCATTGCTCATCATGTTTCCTGCCCCCATGCTCATCAGCAGAATGGATCGGCTGAGAGAAAACATTGCCACATTGTTGAAGTCGGACTTGCTCTTCTTGCAAACTCCTTGTCGGTGTCAAAACCGGCGGATCTCGGGTAGGGGGTCCCGAACTGTGCGTCTAGGCGGATGGTAATAAGAGACGAGGGACACAATGTTTTTACCCAGGTTCGGGCCCTCTCGATGGAGGTAAAACCCTACGTCCTGCTTGATTAATATTGATGATATGGGTAGTACAAGAGTAGATCTACCACGAGATCAAGGAGGCTAAACCCTAGAAGCTAGCCTATGGTATGATTGTTGAGATGTAATGTTGTGTCCTACGGAGTAAAGCCCTCCGGTTTATATAGACACCGGAGAGGCTAGGGTTACACAGTCGGTTACAATGGTAGGAGATCTACATATCCGTATCGCCAAGCTTGCCTTCCACGCCAAGGAAAGTACCTTCCGGACACGAGCCGAGTCTTCAATCTTCTATCTTCATAGTCCAGGAGTCCGGCGGATATTGATAGTCCGGCTATCCGGACACCCCTAGTCCAGGACTCCTCTGTAGCCCCGAACCGGTCTTCAATGACGATAAGTCCGGCGTGCATAATGTTCGGCATTGCAAGGCGGGTTCCTCCTTGAATAATCCGGAGAAGATAATGAACACCGGGATAGTGTTCGACTCGCAAAATAAATTCCACGTTCCAACGTAGAGAATAAAATACACACTTAGCTCAATCTGGCGGCGTATTATGCGGCGTGACATCACACCGCAGCCAAGCCCTTGTTTGGATCGTTTTATTATTCCGCCTCGACGCGTTTAGCGAAGCGGTTTCTCGCACGTCCTATCGAGCGAGATCGTGTTCCCTTTTATTCGGGATCCTCATCAATACGTGCGTGGGTAACCCAACCGTTCCGTCGCCATGCCTCCTCTATCGAAGGGGAATCTCAAACGGTCACGGAGACGGCCCTTGGTATTATTTCCCCTTTATAAGAGGACCAGGGCCTGTCCTTGTCTTTCAACCTTGCATCGAATCTTCCCTCTGCTCCCGGTTCCAACACCTAGAGCTTGATTGAGCACCTCGGATCCACAACAATGTCGGCTCCGACCTCCGGGGCGGTGGGTGCCCTCCTCCGTCACGGAGGAGGACATAATGAAGTTGCGTGAGGCCAAGTACAGGTCTCTGACGTTTCGCGACAGGTTGCTGCCCGGGGCAGGCCGTACCAACCCCGAGCCCGGCGAATCGTCGTTTTCGCATCTCACCTCCGTCGGGATTAGGCTTCCAGCGGATCCTTTCGTGAGGGGCTCTGTTCTACTACGGGCTGGACTTCCACGACTTGGCTCCGAGTCCATCCTCCATATCTCCGCCTTCATTATTGTGCAGTGAAGCCTTCCTCCGCGTCATCCCCCACTTCGCCTGTGGCTGAAAACATTCAAGGTGGAGCGAAGATGATCGGGGCGTCAGCGGAGTCTTGTGGGCGACCATAAGCGGAAGGTCGATGCCCCGTGGCTCGAAGGTTCCTTCCAAGAGGAACAGGGATTGTGGCAGCAGGAGTGGTTTTACATCACTGCTCCAAGGGGCAGCAAGCAAAAGCCGCCGCCCTCCTTCCGCCCGGGACCTCCACGGCGACTAATGTCATGGGTCAACCAAGGGCTCAACTGGGGGCCGTCCGAGGACGGGCCCGCGCTGCAGGGCCGGATTCGAGACCTCCAAACAAGGGAGATTGACCTGGCCAAGGTGATGCAAGTCATGCTAATCAGGCACCTCCTACCCTGCAAACGTCGTCCTCTCCGTCTATGGGAGTTCAGTCCGGAGGGACCTCGTATTCTCCAGCATTTTATGGGCGCGACACCCACGGAGATGTACAAGCTGTTCTTCGGACCGCAGGTAGCGTGTCCGGATTCGGCCGAGGACGCAGGCTTAAGCCGCGATCGCCCGGATACTCAAGTAAGTAGCTCAGAGCCCGGACATTCTACTTATATGCCTTTCAAAAGATCATCTCCTGACCCTTTATTCTTTACAGGAGTGGGTGGCGCGATCAAGGCTGATAAGGTGTCCGGCCCCCCTCCCAGAGACCGCACTGGAGCCCATGCTGGTCAGAATGTTGGAGGTTGCGCCCACAGAGGGGGGCAGGGGGGGAGATAAAGGAGCTAATACTTCGTCCAAAGGGGCGACCAAGGATCCCTCCCTTCAGAGGGAGAAGAGGACCGCCTCCGGAGATCCGGGGGTCAAAGCCCCTAAGCGTGGGAAGAAATCCTCACCGGGGGGTCCGGCGTCCGGAGAGAATCCGGACGCGCAATCATCGCCCAAGGACCAGCCCTCCAACGAGCCGTGAGTATGAAAGGGGAAGTTTAATAATAAAGTACCTTCGTTTATGCTTCTGTAGGTAACCGGAATATTCATGTCGCAGTTCGGATCTGCAGCCGTCTCAGATGAGTTCATCCTCGGGGGATCTTCTTCCGGAGATGATGGAGAGCGATACGCCTCCGTCGACGCGCGCCAGATGAGGCAAAGCGAGCCCAAGTGTCATCACGGGGGCGTCCCGAGTCCGGAGGGGCCAAAGAGTTCAACACCCACCAGAGTCCGCCGAGAATCAAGAGTTTGCTTGAGAGGGCGTCCATTTCAGAAGATCACCGCGCATTAATCGTCACGGTGGTTGGAAGGATTTCGTCCGCTGAAAGCGGATTATGCATAATGCCGCCTGAGCTTCTTTGGCGGGATTTGAGGTATCTGAAAATGATGCACCCTTTGTCTTTTAACAGCTTACGCATATAAAAATGCGCCTGATAGATAGTAGCCCCGAGACTCGGTAGGTTGTCAAAGACGACAGCGTCGCGAGGATCGAAAATCTAAACATCTCGGTAATGAATACCGCTGTTACGATGCAGGTGGCGGATAGTCCGGGGCCAGCCGATCGATCGGTTTGCCGAATCGAGTCGACAATTGGACATGGCGAATCTTGACATCGCACTTGTCAATCAGCGACTTGACGAGTCGCAAGGTAAATAAATTCTCCGCAGCCGCTTTATTGAGTGGGTTAAAGCCCTCCTCTGATAAGTTATATGCTGTTTATCTGAGCGGTCGGCTCTTGTGGAGAGTTTCGGGCGAGCTTGCACAAGCTAAGGAGCAAGCCGAAGGAGTGATCTGGCTGCCTCGGGGCGCCGAGGAGTTGAAGGCGAAAAGGCTGCGCCTTTGCCTAAGCAGGGCGGAGGTGGCCGAATTGGCCAAGAATTTAAAGGATGCTACCGACCGTAGCGAGGCTCTTGAAAAGGAGCGCCTATCGGAGCGGGAAGACCTGAAGAAGGCCACCGCCGAAGCCAAGGATGCCCGCTCTGCAATGCGGGCTATGAAGGAGGAGCTGCGCCAAGCCGGAGAAATCGTGGCTGGCAAGCCCTTTCTTATGCGTCGCCGGTTTATGGATGCCAAGTACGCTCAATTTGAGCGGCAGTGGAGTTCGGAAGATCCGTATATGGATTTGGCTGCGAGTGCGGCTGATGCCGTTAAGCACTTCCGGAGCCAGGGGGATCACGAGGCGGAAGAGTTATATTGGACTCAATTCCACAGTCCGGATCGCCCCCTTCCGCTGACGGACAGGTTGGCCGAATGGGCGGAACTGAATAGACTGTCCGGGCTGGCTATGACTGACATCGTGGCCCATGTCTGGCCAGAAAGATCCAAGGCGACGAGCTACTTTGGCTTATTGCAGCAATTCCTTGGTGCGGTGCCGCATATAAAGGAGATGAAGCGGTCGGCTGCAGCCGAGGGCGCGGATGGCCCTTGCTCGTGTGAAGGTGCATTATCCGGAGATGGATGCCACCACCGTTGCTGCCCAGGGTCCGGATAAAAGCCGGCTCCCTGCCGAGCACTACTTCGGAGAAGTCATGCATGGTGCTCGTAAAGTTGAGGCGCAGTGCTCAAAGAATGTAACGTTCAAATGAACGCAGTACCTTGTAAATCAATGATTATAGATGCAGTCTTCGGCTTCAGCCCCCTCGCACAAGGTGCTGGGGTGTTCGCAAAATGGCGCGTTTTCACACTTTAATCCGACTTCTCGGTCCTGTTATAAGGAGGTGGTAGCGTAGCGAACGAGGAAATCCGGACTATAATGCTTTATTTCTTTCACTTAGCCAGTGGAGCTCGAGGGTGGGGCTACGATATAACGCCTAATGACACCGCACGTCTCCGGATTCGGGGTGCATATGTGCCTGACCGGGAAGCGGTCCTTCGTCAAAGCGGGGAATTCTAAACATTCCGATAGTCGATCAAGTGGCTGACCAGACTCTCGCTGCATCATGATGATCAGTTTTTGGCTTTCTCTCGAGGTGCTCGCCCAGCGGCCGGGGCACAATCGCAGAGTTCTCCACAGTGCCGCGTTAGCCGGGTGATCTGAGCGTAAGGCAGCAAAACACGAGGCCGGGCAAACCCAACATTTGACCAAAGACATGATTCGAGCTGATGCATATAATGCCTAACTTGAGACGCCGAACACTCCGAAGGTGTTCGGACTTTATGATAACGGGCAGAATTATGCCCTAAGCTCCTTGTGTCCGTGCGGGCATTGTCTTCGACGCGCCGATGCCAAAGCGTCGAGCTCGCTTTGGCTATAGGAAGAAGCCGAGGAGATAAACAACAAGAGACAGTAATAAAAAGGTCTACGTAGGGTCTTAATCTGAAAAGAATCCTTGCGACGGGTCCCTACTGCACGTCTGCGCCTGTGTCTCCGTTGCGCCTTTATCCTGGACGGGTACGCACGTTTGTTCATCTGTAGAAAAAGAGGAACATTTTAGTTTTAGAAACAGTTCGTGCGAAAAATATGCAAAAAAGAGGAAGTGTAAATAATTAAAGCTAGGTTTATATGAAACCGCGGTTAGTTGTGCGCGCAGCCCCTTATGAAAGGGTATGCGGCTAGGAGCCCTAGCCTTCTGAGTCGGATTCGTCTATCCGAGTCCGGGGTCTTTAAGTGACCCTCGCACTGAAATGGTGCCATGTGGACCGGGCATCTTAAGTGTAAGAGACGCGTAATGCGGTATGGCGTTGAAGCGGACAAAAGCCTTTCGTCCCAATAGTGCTTGATATTCACTTTTAAATGGGACGATATGGAAAATTAACTTTTCGCGTCGAAAATTGTTCGCAACCCAACACGACTTCTAGTAATATCGAGCCTGCACTTGGCGTAAGGGCCTGGCGTAACTCCTTTGAAGGAAGTGCGGCTGTGTCGAATTTTGGTAGGGTCTATCCCCATCCGACGGATTGTGTTTGAGTATAGCAGGTTTAAGTCACTGCCTCCGTCCATTAGGACGTTTGTGAATTGCAATCCGTCTATTACCGGATTCAATATCAGGGGAGTCCATCCCGCGGTTCGAACACTTCTGGAGTAGTCCAGGTGGTCGAAAGTGATTGGTTTTGATATCCAATCTCTACGGTCTGCTGGGTTGGACCGTGCGAGGCTCTTTTTAGAAAGTGCTGCGCTATTTTTCCGTGTCCTCACATAAAGTGAGTTTACTGCTTTGACCCCTTGGGGGAAAGTTTTTTGTTTTCCGGTGCCCTGCTGGCGGGGTTTATCTTCTTAAGCTGACGCGTCGAGCCCCTTGTGTTCGGCGTTTAATCGGCGGACTGTTTGAAAACCCAACAATCCTCGTGGGTGTGATTTGCGAGCCTTCCGGGTACTTGTGGATTTGACATATCCGACCCGAAATTTTGTGTAGGTTAGACAATTCGTCGTTGTCATCCTTGACGGGCTGAGCTTTGTTATTTGGCCGTGAGCTTTTAAATCCGGCGTTATTGCCGTGCTCTTTGGGCTTTTTCTTTATTCGGCGCTGCTCTTTTCTGCCGTGATTTCCCATTTCCATCTCTTATCTCGGATGTACTTGGGTCATTTGGTGCTGCATCTTGCCAGCCAGCTATCCTCTCTGCATGAAGCGGTCATGAGGCTTGTTAATGCGGTCATTGTCCTCGGTTTCTCTTGACCGAGGTGTCTGGCGAGCCATTCGTCTCGGACATTGTGCTTAAAAGCTGCTAAGGCTTCGCGTCCGGACGATCGACTATTTGGTTCTTTTGGTAAGGAACCTGTTCCAATTTCATGCTGACTCTTCGGGCTGTTGAGTTATGTGACTTAGGTCATCTGCATCCGGAGGCCGGACATAAGTCCCTTGAAAATTTGCTCTAAACGCTTCCTCGAGCTCTTCCCAACTTCCAACAGTGTTTTCTGGGAGGCTTTTGAGCCAATGACGGGCTGGCCCTTTGAGCTTGAGGGGTAGATATTTTATGGCGTGGAGATCGTCTCCTCTGGCCATATGTATATGCAATATATAGTCTTCTATCCAGACTCCAGGGTCTGTTGTTCCATCGTATGCTTCTATGTTTATGGGTTTAAACCCTGCTGGGAATTCATGCTCCAACACCTCGTCGGTGAAGCATAGTGGGTGTGCGGCGCCCCTGTACTTGTACGTGCCGCTATCGTCGGACACTTGATGTGTTCCTTTGCTTATTGGGGCTGTCTTTTTGGGTCCGTAGATGGACCTAGCTGGGCCATTGGACGGTGGGGGCTTTATGGCCTCCTCGTCAAATTCTGGAAGCAGCTTTCGCTTCGGGTAGCTCTTCGATTGGTGGCCGTTGCCGTGTTTATCTGCGGTCTTGAGTACTTTGCTCCATCTTATTCGGAGCGCGTCTTCCGCTGTGTTGAGCTTCCGTTTTTCTTTCTTCAGGCTTCTTGCTGTAGCGATGAGCCTGCGTTTGAAAAGCTCTTGTTCGACGGGCTCCTCGAGTTAAATCGTCGTTGGGGCTTGTTTCGTCTTTGGAGGAGGTATATAGTTGTGATCCTCGACCTTTTCTTCGCCGCCCTTTCGTGAGGGCTTGCTTCGCATCCTCCTCGCTACCGAGTCTTCTTTGGAGGGGTTTGTCTTCGGCACTCTCTCGGGTATTGTTATTTCTGTGCGGAATCTCCATTCTTGTTGTGGTGGGATTTAGGCGGCGCCACGACGCCGGGCGTTTGGGTTGCTTCTTTAGAGAATCTTCCTCCGCTGCTTTTTCGCCCCCCTTCTTTTGGGGTATCCACCATGTAGGCGTCATCTGACGAGGTGGCCTTCCGATGCCTCGTGGGCGCTGGGTCATGTTCGCTCTCGGCATCGTCGTCCATAGCGTCGATGTCATCGAGTCGTAGTCTAGCATGTCGGTTAAGTCCTCGGCAGTGGCTACAAAGTGGGTGGTGGGTGGGCTCTGAATTTCTTCGTCGTCCGTACCCCAACCGTCCCGCCATAGTCCGCCAGATTCTCTGATAGCGAGAGATGCTTGAGAGATTCAGGATATCGCCAAAAGGCGAGTGCTGAAAGATGTCCGCGGCGGTGAATTCCATAACCGGCGCCCAATCTGGTTTAATTGGCAGGGGCGCGGGAGGCTCGGAGTCCGGCGAGGAGTCCGGTGCCTCGGGATCACGAGTTTCGCAGGGGACAAGATTGGTATTCGGCTCCATCGCCGCCGATGTTATAGCCCCCGGGGCGGCGTCTATCCACCGACCCTCGACATGGGCGATCGGCTCCAGGCTAGTGGCCGGAGCGGATCCGAGTGCGGCCTTCAAAGCACTGTCCGGCGGCAGAGCTAGATCATGCCCATCGACACAGTGCGGCGCGCTTGGCTGTGGCTCGAGTCCGTCGAAGATCAAGTCTCCGCGGTCATCGGCCGTGAAGTTCAAGCTTCGAATCGACTGACGGCCAGGGCGTAGCTTCGATCTGCTCGGATGGCCAAGAGAATTGGCCCGCAGACAAAGCCGCCGAATATGAAGATCTGTCCGGGAGAAAAGTCTCACCACGGACAGCGTTGATGGTTGAAGATGCCATCGAGCCTATCGGTGACGACATACGAGGAACTCTCAATGAAAGCACCAATGTCGGTGTCAAAACCGGCGGATCTCGGGTAGGGGGTCCCGAACTGTGCGTCTAGGCGGATGGTAACAAGAGACGAGGGACACAATGTTTTTACCCAGGTTCGGGCCCTCTCGATGGAGGTAAAACCCTATGTCCTGCTTGATTAATATTGATGATATGGGTAGCACAAGAGTAGATCTACCACGAGATTAAGGAGGCTAAACCCTAGAAGCTAGCCTATGGTATGATTGTTGAGATATAATGTTGTGTCCTACGGACTAAAGCCCTCCGGTTTATATAGACACCGGAGAGGCTAGGGTTACACAGAGTCGGTTACAATGGTAGGAGATCTACATATCTGTATCGTCAAGCTTGCCTTCCACGCCAAGGAAAGTACCTTCCGGACACGAGCCGGAGTCTTCAATCTTCTATCTTCGTAGTCTGGGAGTCCGACGGATATTGATAGTCCGGCTATCCGGACACCCCCTAGTCCAGGACTCCCTCACTCCTCTATGCCATTAAAATACTGGGATGAAGCTTTTCTTGCTGCCACATATCTCATCAATTTACTTCCCAGTAGTGTTATCAATTTTGAAACCCCTTATGAACGTCTTTTTCACAAAAAGCCTACCTACAACTCTCTTCGTGTGTTTGGATGCGCCTGTTGGCCCAATCTTCGCCCATATAATTCTCGTAAGCTTTCCTTTCGCTCCAAACAATGTGTCTTCTTAGGCTACAGTCCGCGTCATAAGGGGGTTAAATGTCTTGATATATCTACTGGTCGCATATACATTTCCCGAGATGTCGTCTTTGATGAAAACGTGTTTCCATTTGCATCTCTTCATCCAAATGCAGACGCCCTCCTCCGGAAGGAAATCTTGCTCCTTCCTAAACATCTTCATTCATCCACTTCCTTTGATCACGGGGGAAATAATGGCAATGACCAAAGTAATGTGACTGATATTTGTACTACTCACACACCCTCTCCAGATGATGCAGGATTCGTGGACGATTATACAGGTTATACAAGTGAAAATTTGGAACAGAATGATCCAGAGTTGTTGGAAAATGATGCATATATGGAAGAAAATACGCCCATATCGCATGTCCCACTACAGGACAGCATCGCGAGATCCGGTGTCGATCCAGGCGCGCGATCCGGAGGAGATACGAGCGCGCGATCCCAGAGCGCGCGATCCCATGAAGAAATCGGCACCCGATCCGGCGCCGATGCATGCGCAGAGGAGGCAACGCGCAGCGGCACCCACCAACGTGACAGCTCCACGTCCACATCGGGTCCCGCGGTCGCTGGCTCCGATCGCGGCGGATCCCTACCGGTAGTGCGACGTCCTCAGCGGAGGCAGCCAACACCGAGCTGCCACGTCGGCAGAGCACAACATCGCCACTCGCAAGCGGCAGCAGCCGATCCAGCTGGTCTGCGTCCCATCCCAAAGGCTCACAGGCGAAGCGATCGTTGTCCAACAACACAGATTCGGTGCATGCGCTGATGTGCAGCGCCGGATCTTCGTGGAGGAGGTTGATTCCCAGTTGTGCGAGGCGTACGACTTGATCGGGATTATGAAGCCACCGATTCCCTCGACGGTACTGTTCGGTATGAAAAAAAATTATAAAATAAAATATGGTTCATTTTGTTCAACAGGTTAGCCACAAAGTGTCCAAGAAGCATTGGATGATTCAAGATGGAGAAAAGCAATGGATGAGGAATTTCTAGCACTTAAAAAAACAAGACATGGCATCTTGTTCCTCCAAGAAGTGGTAAAATATCATAGATTGTAAGTGGGTCTATAGAATTAAAAAGAAATCTGATGGTAGCATAGATAGATATAAAGCCGATTAGTAGCCAAGGGATTTAAACAAAGGTACGATATAGATTATGAGGATACCTTTAGTCCGGTTGTTAAAGCTGCTACTATCGGGCTTGTTCTTTCTATTCTTTGTATCCAAGGATGGAGCTTGAGACAGCTAGATGTTGAGCAGCGTTTCTTCATGGTGTTACGGAAGAAGAGGTCTATATGAGGCAACCACCAGGATATGAGGACAAGAACTCACCCTTTCATGTGTGCAAGCTGGACAAGGCTCTTTACGGGCTTAAGCAAGCCCCAAGGGCATGGTATTCTCGACTGAGCTCAAAGCTTCAACAACTTGGTTTCATTCCTTCAAAGGCTGACACTTCACTCTTCATGTTCAATAAATATAGAGTGACAATATTTGTTCTCATTTATGTTGATGATATTATTGTGACAAGTTCCTCTCGAGAAGCGATTAATCAAGACCTTTGTTGAAGGATTTGAGTTCAGCCTTTGCATTAAAGGATTTAGGAGATCTACACTTCTTTCTTGGAATTGAGGTAAAGAAAATCAATGATGGTATTGTGCTAACACAAGAGAAATATGCTTTGGATCTTCTAACTAAAGTAGGTATGAAAGACGTAAGGCAGCACCTACACCTTTGTCGATCTTGAAAAATTGTCGACTTATGATGGAGAACCACTTGGACTGAAGATGGCACGAGGTATAGAAGTATTGTTGGTGCATTACAAGATTTAACTCTTACAAGGCCTGATATTTCCTTGTCGGTAAACAAAATATGTCAAGATTTGCATGCACCAACTTCTGATTCAACTCGGATTTGCAGCTAAGAGAATTCTTAGATATGTCAAGCACACAATAAACTCAGGTTTAGCATATAGAAAGTCATCTTCTACCTTATTAAGTGCATTCTCGATGCAGATTAGGCGGTGATATTGATGATGAAGGTCAACAGTGGTTTTGCAAGATATTTTGGCTCAAATCTTATATCTTGGAGTGCAAGAAAACAACCCATGTATCAAGATCAAGCACAGAGGCAGAATACAAGTCTGTGGCCAATGCCATGCAGAACTTATCTGTTTGCAATCTCTTCTTAAGGAACTTAAAGTTTCTACAAGAGAAATTCCCTGTCTTTGGTGTGATAACCTTGGTGCTACCTACTTGTCAGCTAATCCTGTATTTCATGCTAGAACTAAGCACATTGAAATTGACTATCATTTTGTCAGAGAAAGGGTGACTAATAAACTACTTGATATAAGGTTTGTTTCTTCTAAGGATCAAGTTGCAGATGGCTTTACAAAGGCATTGCCTCAGAGAGACTTGGAGAACTTCAGGCGCAATCTCACCTTGACCAAGGTGTGATTGAGAGGGGCTATCAGGAATAGTCTAGAGAGTTCTAGATATTCTGATGTACTCGGTTTGGTTGAGATAAAACCAGAACCGAATTCTGCCTAGAGTTGTTTAGATTCATTCTTATCTCTTTATCTTCTTGTATCCCAAGTCTGTAACGATATCTTTTACACGCCTCGATCAGGGCTTGCTGATCCTATATAAACACGAAACCAGCGGCCTACTACGGTAGGTTAACACGCTTTCCTATTTTACAAAGGCATGCTCCCCGGGAGCTCTGGACTTGCGTGCTGTTCCTTGAGGGCAGGCTGCGCGCGACTACACCCACACGTCGTCGGACGGTCCGTTGATGGGTCTCTCCACGTGATTGAACTGCGTAGAGCCGTCGTCGGAGCTTCCTGCGGGCGGCGCTAGGAATGGGCTACAATTGTGTTTCCTCGATTCTTGCTGTTGCGTGTCCGACGATAGCATGATGGTTGCAACATGGTTGCGATCGAGACGGTCCTTGAGGAGCTTGGTGCCCTTCCGCAGCGCATCGCTGGCACAGCCTTTTTGCGCCAGCTTTTGGCCCTGCCCGGCGGTGCACACCACCAGCTGGACAGAATCGACCACGACGGCCGCTTCCCTGCGTCGTCGTCCTCGATGTCAGCCGCTTGGCGGCGCCGGAGAAGGCCGTTGATGGAGAGTCGGCGGGCCAGGCGAGGGACTGACGGTGGCCTGCAATTGGCCACGGGCAGCGGCATCCGCCGTGAATGCAGGACCACCTCCAGCAGGGCCTCACACCTCCAGCAGGGCCTCGCACATCACGGCGACCAGCAACGGCACCACGAACCCCGGGAGGACGACCCGGACAATGGGACCGTTCCGGCAAGCGGAGACGCTCGAAAGGCAGATGGAACGCTAAATGTAACAAAGCACGTACGTGGCACACGCCGCGTACACGGACCCTTACACGGACCCGTGAACGGGCTGTACGTGGACACGGGAAAAAACTGGCCGACGGCCGTCGTGGACGGAAGTGGACGCGCGCCATGGAAAACTAGGCAAAACCACGTACAACGCACACGCCACGTACACGGACCCTTACACGGACCCGTGAACAGGCTGTACGTGGACACGGGAAAAAACTGGCCGACGCCTGTCGTGAACGGAAGTGGACGCGCGCCATAAAAAACGGGGCAAAACCACGTACGTGGCACACGCCGCGTACATGGACGTATTTATAGGCTTTTGAGAATACCAGAAGCAGGAAGGAAAAAAGAAGACGCAACAGAGCGATCTCTAGAATACACGGCAACAGCGGCACCGCCGGTAGTCTCACGAACATGCATAGCAACACACGAAAACAATCTACAACGTGGCAGCTGCACAAAGATAACAAAATGGGACCCACAAAGAGAGAAGTATCCACGAATCAGGCAACCCGGCAGCCAGACAAAGCACATGCACCGCACATGCACAAAGCCGGGCACGTACGACGGAAGAATTCTCGGGCGGCGAAGTCAACCGACCGCGGTGGCCCACATGCAACAAAAAAATGCTACGCACACCAACATAAAGACCACACCCGTTCAAAAAATTTGGATGAAATAACTGAATACACAAGTCGTTTCTACCCCGCCGTATACCAAAATAATACCACGCGCCACAATCAGAACACACTATGTGTCACTTTCATCCAAGTGGTTTACTCTCACAGCGAAAACTTGGTCTGGAATAGATGCTTGGTTATATATACAAAAATAAATAAATAAATAAATTGGGCAGGGGCTGTGCAAAGGCAGTTTGCAAAGATGCCCAGCACTGAATCATGTGATCCACTGTCATGTTCTATTGGGTTGTGCTACAAGATTGGATTGCCAAGACTGCAATGTTTTGCAAGAATGCCTATGGCCGATTAATCAAATCCCGTTTCTTCTTAGTTAAAAGTGAAACATGTTTAATTTTTGTAATGCAATTGGTGGGCTTGCACAAAAGCTGCACGATGGTCATAACTAGATCTGCATTGATGTACTCGTTCTTGCTGTTTCCTTCGTTGGCGTCTCATGGCACAATTGGTGTTGCAGATGTATCAACTGGTTCATCAGCTAGCAGGGAGGCCTCACCCAGCCACCAGGACGATGCTTCTCAAACTGGCAAAAGAATAAAGAAGGACCTTCCAGAGGTACGTCATGTAATGCTGATAACAGAATACATAATACTTCTTTTTTGAGAAATCAAAGGGGAGGGGGAGGGGGAGGGCTCCACCTGAATATATTACTCAAAGAGGCCAAATACCAAGCGAATGTCACCCTCTTGGTTGGTTGATCGAGTTCATAAAGAAAACCGGATGAAAAACTTAAATGAGTTGACCCCATTTACGAGAGAAACCGGGCCGAAAACCATACAATAACAGTAGTAGAAAGAAAATGGATGCGAAGAGAAGGCGAAGACAAGCCAGCATACGCAGAAGTATCATCACCAACAGAAACACAAGCATATGTGGGATGTTGACGAGGGGTCACCATACCAAGACTCTGTGAGCATCCGAACTCGATCCCCATGGCGCGATACAGGAGCATCCGCAATCAACCAGTTCCAATCCCCACGGTGCAATATAGGAGCATCCACAATCAACGAGTTCGCATTCCCACGGTGCGATACAGGAACATTCACAATGAATGAGTTGTGATCCCCACGGCACGATACAGGAGCATCCACAATCGACTAGTGTCATAGCATGACTGCAGGCCCACAAGAGGGGGCAGGATATTGGAGGAATGCAAGCCGAGAGAGCGCCTGCGCACATTACTCCACAAAGACCTTTTGTCTAGTTCATTTACTGCCACCTGCTAATTTAATAAGAGGAGCAATTTCAGGGACAGCAGACGGCGGGGCCAAGCATATTGCTTTTCCCCGTGTCTCCTCTTTTTTCCCCATGCCTGGAAGATCTAGAGGAAGGTTAGGATATGGAGGAAACAGAGGGCAAGGGTTTCGTGTCATGGATTAGTGTCTCATGCGGTTTTCTTGTGTAATCCTTCTCATTATGATTTGGAAATTTGAAGCTGATTTGTTGCATTTTATCAAAAATTTCATGACATTCATATTTGAAGTCGTGATATCTCGCGCGTTTATCTTGACTTGATACCTTTTGCCTCTGCAATTTAAATCTTGGACTTCTCTACTTGTGCATGCAGGATATCTGGCTTCATATATGCTCCTTTCAGCCAATGAAAGATGCTGCGCGTGCTGCTTGTGTTTCTCGCGCGTTTCGAGGTTCATGGAAGTGCCGTCCCAACCTGAGCTTTCGTATGGAAACAGTGGGCTACAATGTAAATGCACGTGGAGAGAGTAAACTAACAAGAGATTACAACAGCAAAGTTGGCCGTATTCTGAGAAGCCACTCGGGCGTCGGTGTGAAGACGCTCCACCTCGAATTCTTTTTTTTTTTCCGATAAAGGGTGGATTTTATTAACTCAAAATGAAGCATCAAGTAGATACAAACACGATGAGCACACACCTCGAATTCTATGGTCCATATGATGGCGACACCAATTCTTGTCTAGATAGTTGCCTCCAGACTGCCATTGCACCGGGGATAGAAGGACTCTCCCTTCGACTGTTATCTCCAGAGGGTGTTCCATTCTACAAAGAGCCTAAATACAAAATCCCATGCTCACTCTTATCTGATGGGTGTCGGAACTCCATACGTGATCTAACATTTGTAGGTTGTGCCTTCCACCCCACCGTAGGCTTCGGTTGCATGAGAAGCCTGACGAATGTGTCTCTGAGTTTCGTGCATATCACGGGGGATGAGTTGGGGTTCCTTTCAGGTTCTTTTGGTTTTGAGCTATTGGAACTCAGCTGCTGCCGTGAGATAATTTCCTTGAAGGTACCTTGCTTGCAGCGTCTCAGGTTCCTGAGAGTGTCCCATTGTGACATGCTGCAAGTGATAGAAAGCAAAGCTCCAAATATCTTCAGTTTTCACTTTCATGGTGATCAACAAGTACAACTATTACTCGGGGAATCATTGCAATTGAAGAAAATATTCATATCACATTCATGTGTTCTCAGTTATGCTCGTTCCATGCTTCCGTCCACCATGCCAAATCTTGAAAATCTTACTATATATTCGGTGCTTGATGAGGTATATACTCTACAACTTTTAGCTGTATGCATATGGCTGCAGGTAGTTATTATATAGCAATGGGGTTTAATCTTAGACATTTTTATGCAAGGTGGATAGTCCGCCAATGCTGCCAAGAAAATTCCTCCACCTCAAATATTTGAATATTAAAATATGGAGATGTACCTTTCCTCTGGCCTGTGATATTCTCCTGTTCATTTCTTTCCTTGACGCATGTCCTTGCTTGGAGACCTTCGACCTAAATGTAAGCACCTGTTCGCCCTGCTGCGATATTTATTAGTCACTACTCCCTCTGTATCAAAATATAATGCGTTTTTTGACACTCTAAAAACGCCTTAACGCCTTATATTTTGATACAGATGGAGTATCATTTAGAGCTATATTTTTTTTTGAACCGGGCGAATCCTCTTTCCATTACTTGAACATAACGGAAATACAACCAAGTTCAACAGATAGGACGGGAAAGAGGAAAGCGGGTTCAAGCATCGCCGGGAAACCCACCATGAGCACTCGCCATCGAGATTACTCACCATGGGGCGAAAACCCGACGACACTAAATAACCAGGACTCCAACATCTAACTCACAGAAAACACCAAAAGACCAATGCTCACATATGAGCAACATGTTCCATAACATCCTCACGCAGGAGGGAACTCAACCAGAAACAATCAAGCGAAAGGCGCAGCAGATCAAACTCCCTTCCTTCTTCGGTTGCTCTCAGTGCATTCCTCATCCCTGGTGCGCCGTTGCGCAGATCCTCATCATACGAGACGCGTTGTCCTTCAGCAGAGCTCCACCAACTCTCAGCTTCTCAGCATCCTCCTGTTTCATCAATCCTGCCCAGTAACAAAGAAGTGCACATGCAGAGAAAACACACTCAAATGGGGTTTTGAGAGGAATATGCTCAAAAGTAGCTCGGTTGCGGCAAGTCCAAATATCCCAACATAAAGCTGCAATGCCCATCGTATAGAAAACATCGCCGCCTGGGAAGAAAGCATAACACCAAACATATGCCTGCCATAAGTTGTCAGGGCATAGATCCGTACCAAACATACAACCAACTACTCTCCATGTAACCCTAGCCACAGGACAGGTGAAAAAGAGATGCTGGGAGGTTTCTCTTTCTCCACAAAAGGAACATTTGGGTTCCCCCTCCATCCACGACGTTTCATCACATCCCTGGTTAGTACCGCATCTTGCGATAGCTGCCACATAAAAATTTGGATTTTCAAAGGGATTCTGGCTTTCCATATCCAGCGATAGTCACACCCAGCAATGCTTCTTTCCAGGTAAGTATAAAGAGCTTTAGTGGTATAATAGGGCTTAGGTCCCAGCCCCCACTTGATACTATCACTATCCGCAGATGAACAGACTTCCCTAACCGTGGAAGTCATCTTTTTCCATTGTTCATTAAGTTCCGAGGTCAGTCTCCTTCGAATGAAGGTGACAGGGTTAGCCTCCAAACAATCTTTCATGACACAATCAGGCTTATTGCAAATGGCAAGGAGCTGAGGGAATTGGTCAGCAAAAGGGGCTTGGTCGCCAACTGGATCATACCACAACCTGGCTATGTTACCAAATTGTACAACCACTCTCCTCCCTGTCATATACAGGTCTCTCACTTTCATAATAGCCTTCCAACATGGAGAGTCAGTAATTCTCCCCTTAACCGAAGCTACTGTATCTCTACCAAAATACTTGGCCTTGACAATGTCTTGCCACAGCCCCTGTTTCATCTCAAGCTTCCACCACCATTTCACCAAAAGGCAAATATTTTGCCTGTGAAGATCTTTCACACCTAAACCCCCCTTCCCCTTGGATCGACAGATCCTAGACCACCTAACCAGGTAATATCTTTTCCTGTTTTTAGTCACTTGCCAGAAAAACTTCCTTCTGTGTTTATCTAACCTCTCAATGACGGTTTTAGATAAAAGAAACATGGACATATAATAGTATGCAATGCTGGAAATATTAGCATTCAGTAAAGTCAGCCTGCCCCCCGAGGAGGCGTTACTTCCCAGTCCAGATTCACATCTCTTGACAAATTTTGCCTCAAGGTATTCCAAATCCACACCTTTCAAAGTTGAGTAACTGACAGGGACACCAAGATACTTCATTGGGAAATGCCCAATCTGGCAACCAAAAATATCAGCATATTCTTTCAAAATATTATCATCTCCTCCCACGCTAAGAATTTTACTTTTTTGGAAGTTAATTTTCAGCCCTGACATGAGTTCGAACATATACAACAACAGTTTCATGTTTAGCGCTTTTTCAAGGTTATGTTCGACGCACAGGATTGTGTCATCTGCATATTGCAGAATGGCCACTCCCTTATCGACCAAATCTGAGGCCAACCCATCAATCAACCCGTTTGCTTGTGCTTGCAACACCATCTTAACAAGCACTCGACAGCAATATTGAACAGAAAGGGGGACACGGGGTCTCCTTGCCGCACTCCTTTATGGCTTTGGAAGTAAGGCCCCGAAGTATTGTTTATTTTTACACTAACCGTGCCATTGTGGAGGATTTTCTCCATCCAACTGCACCAGGTTTTGCCAAAACCTCTCATCTCAAGACACTTAAGCAAGAAATCCCAATTCACTTTATCGTAAGCTTTTTCAAAATCAAGCTTGATAACGATGCCAACTTTCCTCTTTATATGAGTATGATGCAATATCTCATGCAAAGTGAGGACCCCATCCATGATATTCCTGTGTGTAATAAAGGCATTTTGGTGTTTGCTAAACAGAATGTCAGCGTAAGGGGCTGCTCTGTTGTCTAACACCTTTGTGATCAACTTATAAGGGCATCTAAGCAAGCAAATCAGTCTAAACTGTTGAATTTTGTTCGCACCATTGATTTTAGGAATCAGAGTAATAACCCCGTAGTTTAGCCGCTGAACATCAAGTGTTCCCTCATACATGGCCTCAAAAAGTTTCATGATATCACCCTTCACAATCTCCCAACAGTGCTGATAAAATTCTGCTGGAATATTGTCAGGACCAGGGGCCCTGTTGCTATTCATACCAAAAAGGGCATTTTTGACTTCCTCTTCTGAGAATGGTCTACATAAAAGCTCATTATCTTCGGGTTTTAATTTTTCCTCCACACCCCATACATTAGGATCCACCTGGAGCAAGTTCCTAGGTGCCGGCCCGAAAAGGTCTTTATAGAAATCAGTAGCATGATTCAAAAGGTCCTTTGTTCCCTCTATGACAGTATCACCTACATTCAGGGAGTGAATAGTAGTCTTTCTCTTATTGCCATTAGCAATTTTATGATAGTAACTAGTATTACTATCTCCCTTTAACAACCATCTTTCCTTAGATTGCTGTAGTAGGAATAATTCTTCATTCACCAGAATTTCATTAAGTTCCACTAAGAGTTCTGTTTTCCTACAGAACATTTCTGGGTGAATCATACCCTCCTCTTCTTCTTTTTCAATTTCTGCCAACTCTTCTTTAATGTTTCTTTTCCGAATCTTCTCATGCCCAAACTTATTAGATCCCCAGCCCTTAAAGAACTTTTTGAACCGTTTCAATTTGATGTTTAACACATCAATGGGGTCTGTAGCATTAACCTGCTGGTTCCAAATTTTTTCTGCCAAAGGTAGGAAATCTTCGGATTTAAGCCAGCTGATCTCAAACCTAAATTCTCTTTGTTGTGGGACTCTGACAACAGAGTTATCAGAGGACAACAGAAGAGCATTATGGTCAGAGATGTCTCTAACTATCTTCTTAACATTGACTTGGGGAAAAAGGCCTTCCCAATCATCGCTCATAAGGATTATCTAACTTTTCCAAGGTCGGGTGGGCTTGGTTGTTGGTCCAAGTATATAGGCCCCCACTCATATGGATTTCACTCAGGCACATCGCATTAATCACAGAATTAAACATGTCTATGTAGGGTGAGCGATGCCAGTTTTTATTTTTCTCTCCCTCATGCCTGAGAATATTAAAGTCGCCCCCAATCAACAAAGGGTTTTGCACATGAGTGCAGAAGTCAGCTAATTCAACAAGGAATTCCTGCTTGTCCTTATCGTGGGCTGCACCATATACATTGCATAACGTCCATACTTTCTTAATTTTGATGTCATAGACATTAACTTGGAGAATAAATTTGCCTTTCCTCCACGCAACCACCTCAAATCTCTCCCTTCTAACTCCACAAAGTAACCCCCCAGATTTCCCCATTGATGGGATCCAATCCCAATCAAAAGCAGAGCTGGGGTCAATTTTCCTAAAATACCCATCCTGAAACTTCTTCTTATGAGTCTCTTGCAAACAAACAAAATCAAGGGAATGATCTCTAATAATATGGGAAAGGCAGGAACTCATCCCCTTCTTTCCTGCCCCCCTGCAATTCCAAAAAAGACCAATCATATTAACCAGGTTTCTTTTTCCTCTCCCTTCTGGTGGCCCTGGTATTATAGGCAGGGCTGCCAGATTTTCCATACTTCGTCCCTAAATCAGGTTTCTGGCTCCTGGTCAAAGGCCTGGATATTGCCACCTGGATTTTAGGGGATCTTTTTTTCCTAGATCTCACAGGAATAAAATCTTCCTCTAAATCCTCCTCCCCATCAGCCCAATCAGTGCTAATGGGTGTTTTATCCCCCTTCCCATTCGTTATAAACATTGTTTTCGCCTCGGATATAGTGTCAGAGTTATGATTACTGTTATTATCGCCTCTTCTAACCCTCTCCAACTCTCTCAGGATATCAATAGAAGAAAAATTATCATCAGGGATGATCACACCCATCTTAGATGCTCTAATCATAAGGTCACTATTAGAAAGCACATCGAATGAGTTGAAGTTGCAGTTACCTTCCAGGTTTCTCTTTCTTGAAATTGCAACTGCTCTGCCTTGAATCTTATCACCCATGTTCTGCATATTTCTTGTACTGAATCTCAGTTCATCTTCAGTTCTAAGTGGAGGGGTAGGAATCACCTCCTCCATTTCCTCGGATGAGACAGGGAACTGTACCATGTACTCAGAGCGCATCTCAGCTTTGCTAGTATCATCCTCCATCACCTCCTCCACCTGGGATTTTTCATACATCCCCAAGTGAGAAGTATAGATATCATAAATATTATCAGCAATGGACTCGAGCAAAGTTTGTTCTACCTGAATCTCATCCACATTCTGCCTGTTGTTATTAACAACAAGTAGTGCTTGAGATCCACCCAACTTTTCTTTTTCACAAGCCTCTCTGGCAATGGATTCGATCAGGAGGGTATCATCTGCAGTCCCATCCGATTCCTCCTGTTCTTCTTCCCCACTGTTCCTAGGACTATTCCTATCATCTTTGTCATTCCTGAAAATTCCCCCTCTTTTCTTTTCTCATTATCCCTCGGAGTAGCACGAGCAAAATGTTTCTCATGGGATGAGTCCTTTCCAGCCGACTCAACCTGGTTCACACTGCTCGATCTCTCAGGATCTCTAATCAGGATCTTTTCATATCATAGAAAAAATCAAAGAAATGCGTTCCCAGGACAGCTTCAGCTACACCAGGTAGCTCGTCAACATTGCGACATCCCAGCCGGACACGCACGAATTCAGGTTTGTGCAAAGTGGCCATATCAATCTCCAGGGGGACGCCAACCAGTGATGCAACATATGCCACATTTCTTTCATTTCTTCGTTCCAGAGGAACATTCGCCACTCTCACCCAAGCGACCTCCATCACCCCTTTTGCTCCCACATTAGCCGACTAGGGAACGATCCTTACCACTACCCCACAAGATCTTAAGGTCATTTTGTCATTGTAGCATGCCTTTTTCACATCTCTCTGATTAGGAAATCGCATAACATAAGTCTTAGGACCTATAGGGCGAGCAGTACAATGCCACTTGGTCCCAATATAATCAGAAAAAGCATCTTCAAGCTCCTTCACACTAGCTTCCCCTTCAATCACAGTGATCACTACACTCGTGGCACGTTCCTTAAGCTGCTTAGCAGTGCATGAGTCTGGGATGTAAAAGAACCCCTGACCCTTACCCTGGAAGGCACACATAGGAGCCATACACTCCCAGGGCAGAAAGGCAGTGCAAATCGAAGCCAAATGTCCCATCTTACTGCATCTCTCACAATAGGCTTGCGGGCAACTAGCAGGAGTATGACTAGTGGCTTTGCAAATTGGACATGGATCATAGATTTTGGTAGGGGGCACCTGGATAGAAGATTCACCCCGCTGGGCAGCATCTAGTATTTGCTTCCTCCTGGGAGCGTTGTCGATGTCGAGATCCGAGGGGTTAGGGTTCGGGTGTTTCTCCACCCAAACCCCCCCAGATCTGGCCCTCTTGGCCCGCTCCGCCGCGTCGTCCCAGCGTGTGGTGTCGTCCGAGGCCAATGCCGCCAGCTTGTTCATGGAGAGATCGTCGTCGACCGCCTCCCTGGACCACGAGAACCGGCCCCGACCGCGGCCCCGATCGAAGCGCCCGGCACCGCGTCCGAAACGCCCCGCTCCGAAGCCATCTCTCCGATTGCCATGGAAGAAACGCTCTCCACGCCCCTCCATCGTCTCCGGAGCGCGCGGCTTGGAAGCCACCGCCGCCGCGAAGGATCTGCAATCCCCTCCAACTTTCCCCTCCCACCACAGAAACGAGGAAGAAATCTTGGATCTAGGGTTTCGCGGCGCCTCCCAGAAGTGAGAGAACGCGGCGTCTAGGTCACGGGCAGGGGTGGAGTAGGATCTTATACCTGCTGCGCGCCTCGTCTCCCCGTCGCAGCGCCCGGGATCCCCGTCCACGTGTCGAGCATCCATGGCGGCCGACCCGCTCGCGCCTGGGTGTGGCCCAAGGATGCCCTGGCCCCGCCGCCACGCTCCCGCGGTGTACCGCGGTACACCATCCGCACCACCACATGTGTGGATCTGACTCGGCGCCGCCGTGTGCCCCACCGGAGTCCGATCCCGCACCCTGGCGATGTGGCAGGGGACGAGACAGCTTGCCCGATGTCGATCTGCTCGCCCTCCTTGAGATATCGCGCGTCGACCGTCACCCCCCACTCATCAATCAGCGCGATCCGAGATGTGTCGTGACCGAGGTGGATCTCGCCATCGACGAAGGAGAGCGTGCGTGCGGCCGCAAAGTCCGCCGCGTATGAGACGAACCAACGCACGTCGCTCGCCATCCTCCCCGTATGCATGCAGTTGTAGTATCTCCATCATTTAGAGCTATGAATTTAAGTATGTTATCTTTTCATCTACAGGCACCAAGGTGGAGACAAGATCACGATGATTCGATCGTTGAAGATCCCTCACATTTGGGGAGGATTCCAGGACGCTATGACAATCTGAGGCGCGTGAAGATCACCAATTTCTGCACCACAAACCTCTTGGTTCAGCTCACATGTCATATTCTGGAGCATACACCATCGCTCGAGTGCCTCACACTGGACATAACTGATGGTTGGCCAAAGTGTTCCGACAAAAGAATTGGCAAATGCTACGTGAGCAGGGCTACACTTGTGGAAGCCCCTAAAACGCTCGAGGCTATCCGGACTTACATCGAGGGAAAAGTTCCCCCCACAGTCAAGTTAAATGTCCTGAAGCCTTGCAACCAATGCCATGATGTTGACTATTAGGTGTCAAGCTATCGTGATTATGTAATGAACAGTTATAGTACAATTTTTAGATGGATTGACTTTGCGAAAATGTTGTTCGGGGCTATGGTCTGAAAAACGTCTCTCTTGTGCTTTTTTTCAATCTGTCTAGTATGTTAGGCCAACTCCACCGCGCGACCCCATCTTGTCCGGGTGCGTCCGTTTGGGGTAAAACGGACGAATAGCGCGGCCTCAAACGGACAAATGTCTGGAATCCGTCCGTTTTCGACCCATCCCCAGCCCAAAGTTGCGCTCGGTTTGGGGTGAAACGGAAGCGCACGGACGGCCGCGATACACACCCTTGTCCCCCCTGTGGCCCGCCTGTCGGGGACACTAGCAGTCCCTCCCTCCCAATGCTTCGACCCTCTTTCTCCCGCCCCGCCCCGCGGCCGGCGCCGCCGCTATTCTCCGGCTGCCTCCGCACCGCGCAGCCCCCGGCCGTCCATACTAAACCACGTGTAGACATGGCCGCCACCAAGCCCGCGCTTTCGTCATAGTTTTGGCCGTCGATCGAAGGAGGTTTGGCCGTCGACGTCTTTGCTGGTGGTAGAGTAGACACGACCGCCGGCGACGTACCACGGCGGCCGCAGCAGCTTCCGACAGCTCCAGAGCAGCTAGTAGCCGGCCGGCAACCACCCCTGCTGCGTCTAGGTGATCATCGCGGCCTCTTCGCCACCACGACCGCAAGGTGTTCGACATTTTGCCCAAAAAGGTATGGACAATGGAGACGAGTTCTTCTTCCACCACTTCCTTTGTTCATCGGACGATTCATCGTCGGATGATGAAGATCTTGTGGTGGCTGCACTAGTCGTTCACGACCACATTCAACGGCAGCTTCCTCGGTACAGGGGGTTGATACGTCTCCAACGTATCTATAATTTTTTTATTGTTCTATGCTATTATATTAGCCCTTTTGAATGTTTATGGGCTTTATTTTACACATTTATATCATTTTTGGGACTAACCTACTAACCGGAGGCCCAGCCCGTATTGCTGTTTTTTTTGCCTATTTCAGTATTTCGAAGAAAAGGAATATCAAACGGAGTCCAAACGGAATGAAACCTTTGGGAGCGTGAATTTTGGAACGAACGTGATCCGGAGAACTTGGAGTGCAAGTCAAGAAGCTTGCAAGATGGCCAGGAGACAGGAGGGCGCGCCCACCCCCTCTGGGCGCGCCCCTATCTCCTGGGCCCCACAAGCGGCCACCGACGTACTTCTTCCTCCTATATATACCTGCGTACCCCGAAAACATCCAGGGAGCCAACGAAACATAATTTCCACCACTGTAACCTTCTGTATCCGCGAGATCCCATCTTGAAGCCTTCGTCGGCGCTCCGCCGGAGGGGGAATCGACCATGGAGGGCTTCTACATCAACACCATAGCCCCTCCGATGAGTTGTGAGTAATTTACCACAGACCTTCGGGTCCATAGTTATTAGCTAGATGGCTTCTTCTCTCTTTTTGGATCTCAATACAATGTTCTCCCCTCTCTTGTGGAGATCTATTTGATGTAAACTCTTTTTGCGGTGTGTTTGTCGAGATCCGATGAATTGTGGGTTTATGATCAAGTTTATCTATGAGAAATATTTGAATCTCCTCTGAATTCTTTTATGTACGATTGAGTTATCTTTGCAAGTCTCTTTGAATTATCAGTTTGGTTTGGCCTACTAGATTGATCTTTCTTGCCATGGGAGAAGTGCTTAGCTTTGGGTTCAATCTTGCGGTGTCCTTTCCCAGTGACAACAGGGGCAGCAAGGCACGTATTGTATTGTTTCCATCGAGGATAAAAAGATGGGGTTTATATCATATTGCTTGAGTTTATCCCTCTACATCATGTCATCTTTCTTAATGCATTACTCTGTTCTTTATGAACTTAATACTCTAGATGCAGGCAGGAGTCGATCGATGTGTGGAGTAATAGTAGTAGATGCAGGCAGGAGTCGGTCTACTTGTCGCAAACGTGATGCCTATATACATGATCATGCCTAGATAATCTCATAATTATTCATTTTTCTATCAATTGCTGGACAGTAATTTGTTCACCTACCGTAATACTTATGCTATATTGAGAGAAGCCACTAGTGAAACATATGGCCCCCGGGTCTATCTTTTATCATATAAGCTTTCAATCTATTTTTATTTGCATCTTTACTTTCTGCATCTATATTATAAAATACCAAAAATATATTTATCTTATCTTACTATCTCAGATCGATCTCACTTTCATGAAGTGGCCGTGAAGGGATTGACAACCCCTTTATTGTGTTGGTTGCGAGTTCTTTGTTTGTTTGTGTAGGTGCGTGGGACTTTTGAGGAGCCTCCTACTGGATTGATACCTTGGTTCTGAAAAACTGAGCGAAATACTTACGCTACTATTGCTGCATCACCCTTTCATCTTCAAGGAAAACCAACGCAAACTCAAGACGTAGCAAGAAGGATTTCTGGCGCCGTTGCCGGGGAGGTCTTCGCTCAGGTCAAGACATACCAAGTACCCATCACAAACTCATCTCCCTTGCATTTACATTATTTGCCATTTGCCTCTCGTTTTCCTCTCCCCCACTTCACCCTTGCCGTTTCATTCGCCCTCTCTTTCCCAATCTTCTCTTCTCTTTTTCGCTTGCCCTTTTCCGTTTTCTCGTGTGTTAGATTGTTTACCTTGTCGTTATGGCTAGTCCTCCTATCCTTATTATTACCCCCGAACATGAAATTCTCAATTTTAAGCAAAGGGAGGGAGAAAATTTAAAAGATGCTTGGCATAGAATTTGCAATGCTCAAAATAGATCTACTAGGAAGCTATATACTTCCGTTCTTCTTCGCAATTTTTATGTAGGCATTACTCCTTGGAATAGATGTGTCCTTGATACCGTTGCCGGAGGGGATTTCTTGAGTAGCCATACGTTTGATACTTATAATGCTATGTTAGATTTGTTTGGCCCACCACCTCTTTTGGTTAATGGAACTGTTTTAACTTTAGAACATGTGATGCAACGGCTTGATATTATTGAAAATAAAGTTGCTACTGTTGAGTTGATTGAAAGTTTGGATAAAAAGATTCATAATCACATAACCCAATATGGATCTAGGGTTGGAGTTACCTTGAAAAATCTTAAAGAGAAAGAACATATAGTTAATGAAAAAATAGATCTAGATTCTGCAAGAATCGGTAAACTTGAGGATATCATTACCAACCTTGGTTCCGCGTTTTCTTCCATGAAAAACACTCAAAAACCCCCTACCAAAACTGCCAAGTTTATTTATGTTCCTAAAAATAAGGGTGAATCCTCTAGTAAGGGAGATGCGGATCTCAAATCCATAAGTGTTCATCCCAATTGTCTCTCCATCGTTAAGGAACCTTTTGCTACAAACGAATTTCTTGAATTTTTGCCTAAAGGTTTAGTCATTGCTAAAAAGGGAGAAACCCCTAAAGATTATAAGTGCTCTACTGAGGAATTGAGTGCCAAAGATGGCACTACTTAGATCTATCTTCGCTTTTATGCCTAGCTAGGGGCGTTAAACTATAGCGCTAGTTGGGAGGCAACCCAATTTTATTTGTGTTCTTTGTTTTTGTTTAGTAATAAATTTTGCATCTACCTTCTGTTTAGATGTGTTTTTATCTTTTAATTAGTGTTTGTGCCAAGTAGAACCTATAGGATAACCTATGATGCTAGTTGATTTGATTCTGCTGAAAAACAGAAACTTTGCGCACACGCAATTAGTTTTGTTAAATCACAGAAACGTACTTTTGCGTTGATTCGTTTTGCTACTGATCAATAGACAAATTGTCCAGGACTTCCTATTTTGGTAAGATTTTTAGAGTTCCAGAAGTTTGTGTTAGTTACAGATTGCTACAGACTGTTCTGCTTTTGATAAATTCTGTTGTTCGTGTGTTGTTTGCTTATTTTGATGCATCTATGGCTAGTAAAATAGTTTATAAACCATAGAGAAGTAGGAATACAGTAGGATTAACACAAAAATAAATAAAGAATGAGTTCATTATAGTACCTTATGTGGTGGTTTTGTTTTCTTTCACTAACAGAGCTTATAAGATTTCCTGTTGAGTTTTGTGTTGCGAAGTTTTCAAGTTTTGGGCAAAGCTTTGATGTATTATGGAATAAGGAGTGGCAAGAGCCTAAGGTTGGGGATGCCCAAGGCACCCCAAGATATTCAAGAATAGCCAAAAGCCTAAGCTTGGGAATGCCCTGAGAAGGCATCCCCTCTTTCGTCTTCGTTCATTGGTAACTTTACTTGGAGCTATATTTTTATTCGCTACATGATATGTGTTTTACTTGGAGCGTCGTGTATTATATTAGTCTTTGCTTTTTAGTTTACCACAATCATCCTTGCTGTACACACCTTTTGGGAGAAGCCCACTTGATTGGAATTTGCTAGAATACTCTATGTGCTTTACTTATATCTTTTGAGCTTGATAGTTTTTGCTCTAGTGCTTCACTTATATCTTTTAGAGCACGGCGGTGGCTTAATTCTGAAGAAATTGCTAGTCTCTCATGCTTCACTTATATTATTTTGAGAGTCTTTTAGAACAGCATGGTATTTTCTATGGTTACAAATTTGGTCCTAGAATGATGAGCATCCAAGTTGGGTATAATAAAAACTATCATAGAAAGTGCATAAAACACTAGGATCAATTTGATGCTTGATAATTGTTTTGAGATATAGAGGTAGTAATGTTAGAGTCATGATAGTGGGTAATTATGAAATTGAGAAATACTTGTGTTGAAGTTGGCAAGTCCCGTAGCATGCACGTATGGTAAAAGTTGCGTGACAAATTTGTTGCATGAGGTGCTCTTTTGATTGTCTTCCTTATGAGTGGAGGTCGGGATCGTGCGATGGTTAACTCCTACCAACCCTTCCCCTAGGAGCATGCATAGTAGTAATTTGCTTCGAGGGCAATATGAGTTCTTTATGACTAATATGAGTCCATGGATATACGCACACTCACCCTTCCACTTTGCTAGCCTCTGTTATACCGCACAACTTTCGCCGGTATCATGCACCCATTATTTACCTTCCTCAAAACAGCCACCATACCTACCTATTATGGCATTTCCATAGCCATTCCGAGATATATTGCCATGCAACTTTCCACCGTTCCGTTTATTATGACACACTTCATTATTGTCATATTGCTCTTTGCATGATCATATAGTTGACATCGTATTTGTGGCAAGGCCACCTTCATAATTTTCATACATGTCGCTCTTGATTCGTAGCATATCCCGGTACACCGCCAGAGGCATTCATATAGAGTCATATCTTGTTCTAGCTTTGAGTTGTAATTCTTGAGTTGTAAATCAATAAAAGTGTGATGATCATTATTATTAGAGCATTGTCTCAGTGAGGAAAGGATGATGAAGACTATGATTCCCCCACAAGTCGGGATGAGACTTCGGACTTTACAAAAGGAAAAAAAAGGAGAAAAAAAAGAGAAAGGCCAAAGAAAAAAAGGGGAGAAAAAAAAGGAAAAAAATAAAATGAGAGAAAAAGAGAAAAGGGACAATGCTACTATCTCTTTTTCCACACTTGTGCTTCAAAGTAGTACCATGATCTTCATGATAGAGAGTCTCCTATGTTGTCACTTTCATATACTAAGTGGGAATTTTTTATTATAGAACTGGGCTTGTATATTCCAATGATGGGCTTCCTCAAAATGCCATAGGTCTTCGTGAGCAAGCGAGTTGGATGCACACCCATTTAGTTTCTTTTGTTGAGCTTTCATATATTTATAGCTCTAGTGCATCCGTTGCATGGCAATCCCTACTCACTCACATTGATATCTATTGATGGGCATCTCCATAGCCCGTTGATACGCCTAGTTGATATGAGACTATCTTCTCCCTCTTTTTGTCCTCACAACCACCACCTTATACCACAATAGTGCTATGTCCATGGCTTGCACTCATGTATTGCGTAAGAATTGAAAAAGCTGAAGCGTGTTAAAAAGTATGAACCAATTGCTTGGCTGAAACCGGGATTGTGCATGATGGGAGTATTTTGTGTAATGAAAATGAAGCATGGCCTAACTATATGATTTTGTAGGGATACACTTTCTTTTGCTATGCTATTTTGATTGGACATGATTATTTGTTAGTACGCTTCGAAGCACTATTATTTTTATGTTTTATAAGCTTTTATCTTGAATCATTTGGATCTAAACAATCATGCCACGATAAAGAAAATTACATTGAGAATTATGCTAGGTAGCATTCCACATCAAAAATTCTGTTTTTATCATTTACCTACTCGAGGACGAGCAGGAATTAAGCTTGGGGATGCTTGATACGTCTCCAACGTATCTATAATTTTTGATTGTTCCATGCTATTATATTACCCCTTTTGGATGTTTATGGGCTTTATTTTACACATTTATATCATTTTTGGGACTAACCTACTAACCGTAGGCCCAACCCGTATTGCTGTTTTTTTGCCTATTTCAATATTTCGAAGAAAAGGAATATCAAACGGAGTCCAAACGGAATGAAACCTTCGGGAGCGTGATTTTTGGAACGAACGTGATCCGGAGAACTTGGAGTGCAAGTCAAGAAGCTTGCGAGGCGTCCAGGAGACAGGAGGGCGCGCCCACCACCTCTGGGCGCCCCTATCTCCTGGACCCCACAGGCGGCCACAGACGTACTTCTTCCTCCTATATATACCTACGTATCCCGAAAACATCCAGGGAGCCACGAAACACAATTTCCACCATCGTAACCTTCTGTATCCGCGAGATCCCATCTTGGAGCCTTCACCGGCGCTCCGTCGGAGGGGAAATCGACCATGGAGGGCTTCTACATCAACACCATAGCCCCTCAGATGAGTTGTGAGTAATTTACCACAGACCTTCGGGTCCATAGTTATTAGCTAGATGGCTTCTTCTCTCTTTTTGGATCTCAATACAATGTTCTCCCCCTCTCTTGTGGAGATCTATTTGATGTAAACTCTTTTTGCGGTGTGTTTGTCGAGATCCGATGAATTGTGGGTTTATGATCAAGTTTATCTATGAGAAATATTTGAATCTCCTCTGAATTCTTTTATGTATGATTGAGTTATCTTTGCAAGTCTCTTTGAATTATCAGTTTGGTTTGCCTACTAGATTGATCTTTCTTGCCATGGGAGAAGTGCTTAACTTTGGGTTCAATCTTGCGGTGTCCTTACCCAGTGACAGAAAGGGTTGCAAGGCACGTATTGTATTGTTGCCATCGAGGATAACAAGATGGGGTTTATATCATATTGCACGAGTTTATCCCTCTACATCATGTCATCTTGCTTAATGCGTTACTCTGTTCTTATGAACTTAATACTCTAGATGCATGCTGGATAGCCGTCGACGTGTGGAGTAATAGTAGTAGATGCAGGCAGGAGTCGGTCTACTTGTTATGGACGTGATGCCTATATACATGATCATGCCTAGATAATATCATAACTATGCGCTTTTCTATCAATTTCTCGATAGTAATTTGTTCACCCACCGTAAAATCTTATGCTATCCTGAGAGAAGCCTCTAGTGAAACCTATGGCCCCCGGGTCTATCTCTTATCATATAAGCTTTCAATCTACTTTTATTTGCATCTTTACTTTTTGCATCTATATTATAAAATACCAAAAATATATTTATCTTATCATACTATATTTATTAGATCTCACTTTCACAAGTGGCCGTGAAGGGATTGACAACCCCTTTATTGCGTAGGTTGCGAGTTCTCAGTTTGTTTGTGTAGGTGCGTGGGACTTTTGAGGAGCCTCCTACTGGATTGATACTTTGGTTCTCAAAAACTGAGGGAAATACTTACACTACTATTGCTGCATCACCGTTTCCTCTTCAAGGGAAACCAACGTAAGCTCAAGACGTAGCAGGGGTCAGTCCCTGGCCGTGCTCCCCACCTGAACCAAAACAGGGAGAGAGGCCACGCCTTGCTCTATGCCAATTACTTTTCCAACAAACCGCTCTTCAAGACGGATAAATTCCGTCGCCGTTTTTGAATGGCAAGGCATGTGTTCAATCGTATCCGAGAGGGAGTGGTTGCTCATGACCCATACTTCAAGTGCAAGACGGATGCCCTTGGCAAACTTGGATTCTCCTCTTACCAGAAATGCACCGCGGCCGTCTGCATGCTTGCGTATGGAATTCCAGGCGGTCTGGTGGATGAGTACGTGCGTATGAGCGAGACAATATGTCTGATGTCAATGTACAAGTTCTGTCAGGCTGTGATTGAGGTGTTTGGCCCAGAGTACTTGAGGCAGCCAACTGCAGCTGATACAGAGAGATTGTTGGCGACCAACGCAGCTAGAGGCTTTCCAGGCATGCTTGGCAGCATAGATTGTATGCACCAGGAGTGGAAGAATTGTCCATTTGCTTGGCAGGGCCGGTACAAGGGGCATGTCAGTGAGTGCACTGTCATATTAGAAGCGGTGGCATCGCATGATCTTTGGATATGGCATTCTTTCTTCGGCACGGCAGGTTCTCACAATGATATCAACGTGCTGCAACATTCTCCAGTCTTCGCGAGGCTTGCAGAAGGCCGCTCCCCACCTGTAACCTTTGAGATCAACGGCCACCAGTACAACAAAGGATACTATCTAGCTGATGGTATATATACTCAGTGGTCAACTTTTGTGAAGACAATCTCGAAGCCCCAAGGTGAGAAGAGAAAGAGATTTGCCCAAATGCAAGAGAGTGCTAGAAAGGATGTGGAACGTGCTTTTGGTGTGCTTCAATCCCGATGGGGCATCGTTCGATACCCTGCACTGTCATGGGATGAAAGGAAGCTTTGGGAGGTGATGATTGCTTGTGTGATCATGCACAACATGATCGTCGAGGACGAGCGTGATGACAGTATCTTCGACCAAGGATTTGATTTTCAAGGTGACAATGTTGAGCCCCTGCACCAAGAACCGGCCACATTTGATCAGTTTGTCCAATTCCATCGTGAGCTGCGTGATTGGCACACTCATAAGGCTCTTCAAAATGACTTGGTTGAGCACGTGTGGGAGCATATTGACAACCGATAGATGTATTGGCTTGTTTCATGTTCATTCAAGACAATTTCGATTTGGTTGTAAAACTATCTTTATTAGAGACAAATTCGATTGGGTTGTAAAACTATTTTAATTTTCAAACAATTAATATTTGGACGTGCAAACTTGTTTTCATATGAAAATATGGGCATTTTAGGCCCTGGCGGACGGGATGAGGCAAACGGATGCGGCCGCGCGCTGGGTGCACGGCCACCGCATCCCAGGACAGGCCCGGACACGACCCCATTGCCCTATCCAAACGGACAGAATCCGGATAAAATGGACGTCCGTTTGGGGTCGCGCGGTGGAGTTGGCCTTAGCCCTATATAGTATCAAACCTCTTGTTTGTTCCTTTTTCGGCGGAGCTCTAGGCTTTTATTTGAGCCCAAACATAGTGGCTAAATAGAGTTAGTAGTATCCCTAAATAGTGTTCAGTAATGAGATTACGACCCTATGAAAATGAAAAGGTCGACCCAGAGCTGCTCAGCTGGCTGCAGTGTTTGGATGTCCCGTTGCGGCTTTTCCCCAACAATATCTTGGGCTGCCCCTCTCTCCGGCTAAGGTGAAGATTGCTGAATTCTTCCCCCTGATTGCTAGTGTTGACAAGTGGTTGGCTGGGTGGTGCGGCTTGCTGCTGTCTTCTAGAGGAAAATAGGCCCTAGTGGACGCCGTTCTTACGTCGCTCCCCACATACGCCATGGGATCGCTCCAGCTCGCCGAGGGCACGCACTCCTGCTTTGAAAACAAATGCCGCGCTTTCTTCTGGGCCAATGATTCCTCCGTCACCGGAACGCAGTGCAAAATTGCTTGGGATCGGGTCTGCAGGCCAAGGGAGCGTGGGGGCTTGGGTGTTCGAGATATGAGGCTGCAGAACAAGTGCCTGCTCATGAAACTTCTTGACAAAATCCATGCCCCGTCTTCTGCTGGGTGGCAACGATGGTTCTCTTTGCTCTATGGGTGGTCTGATGGGTGTGACATGGGTGATGGGGGACGGCTTGACACGCCCACTTGGAAGTCTCTCTTGGCTCTCCTCTCCGGCTTCCGTGCTTGCACCAAGTGTGTGGTTGGAGATGGCGAGCGCACGACGTTCTAGCGGGACTTATGGTTGGGCCAAGCAACTTGGAGCTCAGGTTCCCCGCCCTCTTCTCTCACTCACTGCGCCCCAATGCGAGTGTCTCTGGGGTTCTGGCTGGCTTGGGTGAGCATCTTCAACTGCGGCTCTCCGCGGCTGCCCGGGCTGAGCTAAACTCTCTCCGGAATGAGTTGCAAGGTGTGGCCCTGGCCTCGGGCGTTCCCTATCAGCGGACTCTGCGCATCTTTGGAGCCGCGTACAGCGCCAGGGGTGCGTATCGGGCTGCCATGGAAGTCCATGCGGTGGATGCCTTCGCGCCGACGATCTGGCGTAGTTTCGCTCCGGGCAAATGCAAATTCTTCTTGTGGCTCTGTCATCACCAGCGGCTGCCGACTGTCGACCTTCTCTTCAGGAGGCGTATCATTGACAGCCAGGACTATGTGTTCTGCGGTGCTATGGAAACCATAGAGCACCTGCTGTTCGACTGCACCCACGCTCGCGCCATTTGGGCTTTGGTTTCCTTGAGTGATGCGCCCCCCCTGACGGTGGAGTCCTTGTGTTCTGGTTGCGGCGGAGGTTTCCCAGCGCTGCCTCGTCTCCGGTCCACCGTCTGCATCGCTGTCCTCTGGAATGTTTGGAAGAGCAGAAATGCGAAGGTCTTCCGTGCGCAAAACCTCCTGCCCTCTGATGTAGCCCGTAGCATCTCTGCGGATGTCTCGCTCTGGAAATGGAGATGCTCTCGTACTATCTGTAAAACGATCCTGGAGTCCTGGGTCCAGTGCCTCACTGTGTTGCACTAGTCCCCCCTCTCTCTGCCTCTCTCGCTGCCTCTCTCGCTGCCTCTCTGTGCAGTTGTAAAAACCCTTCCCTGTATGTTTTGTTCGATGTGAAGTATATGGAAAATTCAGGTGGGCAGCATGACGTTTCAAAAAAAAGGTCGACCCAGATGGCTACAGAGCCTGTTTCTTGGTCCTGCTTGCCTCGATTCAGAGCAGCTATTCAGCACCACTCTTATGTATAGCCAGGCTTATGATTAATTCCCTGGTTACTTTTCATGTCTTTCTTGTTCGGGGTTATGGATCAGGAACAAAGGATTCAATCCAAGCATGAGCATTATGGTTGCATTGTGATTTGTGGATCTTCTGTTCTATGGAGGAAACTTTGCACTTGAGACTACTGTGGAGTCCATGCATTTGAGACTTGCTGTGGTTGAGTTCGTGGTGGAGTCGATGCACTTGGTACTTATTAGCGTGGTTGTGGACTTGTGGTGATCTTGAACTTGATGCATTAGCTGCGGAGAAACTTTTTAGTTGGATTGGATCCTAATCATCATGGAGCAGAAGTGCCTAAAATACAGTATAACTGAACTGATGCTCCCTAGGTGAGGGAGATACCGTCCACATGCCATCTGGGATAGGGGAGCTGAGAATATGCGAGTCCCGCTTCGGTACAACCCGCTTTACAAAACGTATAAAGGGCAATAGGGACATTTCATAGTTCATACCCACTTCCGTATGTGTATACGCCATACATCGTAGAGGACCCGCTACTGGGCCGAGTTCATACCCACTTCCCTATGTGTATACGCCATACATCGTAGAGGACCCAGTACTGGGCCGGGCCACTAACATGAACCGATATAAGGAGGCGCAAAAGTAACAAAAAACGGCACGCGCTCCATGTGCTCTGAAGTTAATTGGAGCTGCTAGCCACTCGATCGGCCAACTCCATGTGCTCTGAAGGCAGCGCAAGTTTTTATGTACACATTCAGAAGCGGCGTTTTTTGTTTTGAAACAACGTTTACAAAATTCCGCATTTCACTGAATTGTTTTGATATTTTTTAAATACCGAATATTTTTTAGGCTATGTGAACAATTTTTTAAAACAGAAAAGTTTTCCGAAATTCAAAAAAAAAAAAATTAGAAGACGAACATTTTCTGAAATCTACGAACTTTTTTTAATACATAAACATTTTCTAAATATGAACAATATTTAATAAGAGAACATTCTTTTGAAAACACGAATAATATTTCAAAAACTAGAGCAATTTTAAAAATCTGAAATCATTTATAAAAAGGGATAATTAGATTTATGCCCCTAGTTGTGTCCCACTCGTCTGTTTTACCCCTAATTCCCAAAAGTCACCGGTTCTGTCCAAGTCACTTTGCTCCTCTTATGCTTTTGCCCTTTGACCGTTTGATCGTCAGTTTGAGAACTTCATAACTAATTCATACTAAATCAGAAAAATGCAAATAAGATACCAAAATATTCAAAAAACCATCACCTATATGTCAGTGTCATTTGCATTCATGAAAAAAGTGTTGGAAAGTGCACATCCGAGTTTTAACTCTTTTGATACCACCATGAATAGTAAACTCTAAAAAAATTCAAAAAATTCAAAAAAAAATATAGTGGCAAAGTACGTCAAATGTTCTAAGTGCTTGCCAAGTTTCATCAGGGAACGACATTGGTAAAAGTCATGGCAAAAAAATAATCTATTTTGGAGTGCTGATTGTTTTTTTGCCGCCACACCCACGAATGTTATTTCCTGATGAAACTTGGCAGACACTTAAAACATTTGCCATTCTTTGCCACCATATTTTTTTTTGATTTTTTTGAATTTTTTAGAGTTTACTATTTGTGGTGGTATCAAAAGAGCTAAAACTCGGATGTGTACTTTCCAACACTTTTTCATGAATGCAAATGACACTGACATATAGGTGATGTTTTTCTGAACATTTTGGTATCTTATTTGCATTTTTCTAATTTAGTATGAATTAGTTATGAAGTTTTCGAACTGACGGTCAAACGATCAAAGGGCTAAAGCATAAGAGGAGCAAAGTGACTTGGACAGAACCGGTGACTTTTGAGAATTAGGGGTAAAACAGACGAGTAGGACACAAGTAGGGGCATAAATCTAATTATCCCTTATAAAAAATAGGGAAATAGAAATTATGTTTTTTTTAAAAAAAATGTTCACGTGAGAAAATTTTTAAATGCTGAAATTTAATGAAAACACGAACAAATTTTGAAATTCTAAACATTTTTTAAAAGAGTGAGGGAAATACCGGTGCTCGAATGCTCAGATGGGTTAGCCCATCCTATGATTGTGTGTGCGATTGCCTAACTATTTGCTGTGACGTGCGGCAAATAGGAAATTCCGTACTTTCGGGGTGTAGCGTCAATTAGATAGCGCCACGCACAAGAGGCCGCCAGACTAGGCCGGCCCTTAGGTCGCGCGGGAAATCAGGGAAAGTCACCGAAAATAGAATGATAGTGCGATGGATCGAACATTGTAGCTCTCGCTACTGACTGCTCGTCGCAAGCGACAAGAGGTGATAGGCTTTAGTATCTAACTAGGAAACTTGGACTACAAGAAATATCCATCAGCGCCCGGTTTACTGTAGTGAACAAGTCCTTTTTCCACTATTTATTTTTATTTTTTTCTTCAGTTAGTTATTGGTTTATTTTACATTTTTCTTTTATTTTCAAAAAATTCACGGGTTTTACTTTTTATAAAAATAAAAAATGTTCGCCTTTTCAAATTTATCCATAAAATACAAGTATTTGCATTTTTAAAAATTGTACAGAAATTTTCAAAAAAAGTTTGTGTCTTTCAAAATTGCTCAAAATATCATAACAGGAATATTTCTTAAAAAGAGCGAACAATTTTTTTAAAGCATGTTAAAAGACCAGAAGGTTTTGTTTGAAAGCATGTCCTTTTTCTACATCACTCAAATGACCTCAAGTTTTTTCATTGGCTTGGATGACCAATTCAAGTCACCATACCAAGTTGTTTTGGTTTTTGATAAATTTTCCATTTTCTGGAGTTTTTCGATAAATGGCCGGACGTGTCACAACTTGGATACGGTGTCAGGAATCGTTCAAATGGATGCCTACCATGGGCATGCCCACCAGCTTACAAAAGTTGGGGTCATCTCAAGGATATCCAATAATAGATCATATTGAACGAAGAGTGTTCGAGTAGGCCAGAAGACTCCGTCTGAGAGCACGTTGTTTATTGATATTCTTGCAAATGGGCCCAATTTTTTTTCCATGACAATTCTACGCACCATGCCAAGTTGTTTTGGCTTTTGACAAATTATGTATTTTCTAGAGTTTTCTCGATCAAAAAAGGCCGATAAATTGACGGACATCTCACAATTTGCATACGGTCTCAGAAATCGTCCAAACTTGACATGGATGCCTAACATGAGAATGCCCACCTGCTTGCAAAAGTTGTGGTCATTTCTTGGATGTCCAAAAATAGACCATATTCAATGAAGGGTGTCGGGGTAGGCCAGAAGACTCCGTCTAAGAGCACGTTATTTCCAGACATCTTGTAATGGTCCCAATTTTTTTCATGGATTTTTATGACCAATTCAAGGCATCACGCCAAATTGTTTGGGTTTTCGACAAGTTTTACATTTTCTGGAGTTTTCTCGATGAAAAAAGGTCGATAAATGACGTGACGTGTCGCAACTTGCATAATGTGCCAGAATTCGTTCAAAACCTAGCATGGATGCCTACCATGGGATGGCCATCTGATTATAAAAGTTAGGGTCATTTCAATGATGTCCAAAAACACCATGTTCAACGTAGGGTGATCAGATACACCAGAAGGCTCCGTTCGAGAGCACGTTATTTTCCAATATCCGTCAAATGGCCCCATTTTTCCCATATCCTTGTATGACCAATATAAGGCACCATGCCAAGTAGTTTAGTTTTTTTACAAGTTTTGTATTTTTTGGAGTTTTTCTGGTGAAAAAGGCCGATAAATCACCGGGCATGTCTGGTGTCAAAAATTAGTCAAACCAGACATGTATGTCTAACATGTGCATGCCCACGTGCTTGCAAAAGTTGGGGTCAGTGCTGAGATTTTGAAAATAACACCAGGTTCAACGGAGAGTGTTCAGGCAGGCAAGGGTTCGTTTGGGAGCACCTAGTTTCTCGACATCCCTTAAATATCCCCATTTTTGTCATGGCCTGGTATGACCAATTCAATGCACCATGCCAGGGTTTTTTTGACGAAAAATCAGCATGGTGCTGATTTTCATTGATGCAGTGGGAGAAGTAGACAGTTACAGAGAACTGGAAAGAGAGAAAAAAAGAGAGATCCATACAAGGTGCCAGCAGCCTCGCCTGAATACACTGACCAAGAAACCCAAACTCAAGGCGGCTCAAAGAAACTTGTCATGGGGGCTAAACCCTCCTGAACCCATACTCTGCTTTCGTCTAAAATTCTCGAGTGAACTTGAGATGCCGTGCAAGCTCGAGCATTGAAGATCCTGTCATTCCGCTCCTTCCAAATGCACCAGGAGACCAATAAGGAGGTGGCCTTCCAAGTAGCCCTGTTCGCACGCGGCAGCGATCGCGTCTGGCTTCTGAAGCGCGTCCGCAGGCGGGTAGCAGTGGGCATTGCCAGGTCCGAGAAAGGGTTGCCCAGAGACTGCGCCGTTTTTTACCAGACCTGCATAGAAAATGGGCAGGCCGCGATGAGGTGGTGCGCCATCTCCGGCGCCGCACAGCAAAGCGAGCAGACCGGGTCATGAGGGATGTGTCAGCGCTGGAGATTGTCCGCCGTCAAGCATTTTCTCCGCAGCTGAATCTAGGCAAAGGATTTGGCCCGCGGCGCCGCCTTGGCTGACCAGATGATCTCCTTGTCGTTGGTCGGGATAGACCCTTGAAACATATTGTGATATGCCGAGGCCGCCGTGTACTTGCCATCCGAGGTCCACTTCCAGCGAAGAGTGTCCGGCGCTCCCTCCCAGAGCGAGATGCTCGAAGCCACCTCCCAGAGCTCGCATAGTTGGCGCAGCACTGTGGCGTTGGGGCTTGGCTTCACATATCTGAGCCATGCATTGCCTTCAAGCGCCGTCCGGAGCATAAGCCGGCACCCATTGCAGTCCGCGAAGAGCTTCGCCCAGCGGTCCACCGGCCGGCATCCCTGCGCCCAGTGTGAGCGCCAGAAACTAGTCTTCTTCCCATCGCCGATGATTATTTCCGTCGATGCCCTGAATATACCCTCGGCCGCCGGATCGTGGGGCACCATGCCAGGTTGTTTGAGTTATCAATAAGTTTTGCATTTTTTGGAGTTTTATCGGTTAAAAAAGACCAATAAACGGTGGGATGTGTCACAACTTACATACGGTGTTGAAAGTCGTTCAAACCAGGCATGAATACCTACCATGGGCATGCCCACCTTCTTGTAAAAGTTGAGGTCATTTCAAGCATGGCTAAAAATAGACCATGTTCAAGGGAGGGTGTTCGAGTAGAAAACATAAGGATTCGTCTGAAAGCACGTTGTTTTTGGACATCCTTTGAATGGACCTAATTTCTTCCACCGGGTTCTATGAACAATTCAAGAAATCTTGTCAAGTAGTTTGAATTTTTGACAAGCTTTGTATTTTCTGGAGTTTTCTCAATGAGAAGGGACCGATAAATGGTTGGACGTGTCGGAACGTGCAAACTGTGTCGAAAGTCACTCAAAAATGACATGGATACTTGATATGTCTGTGCTAGATCATTTATCCATAGTCCAAAAAAACCCAGCAGTTAGGATGCATCCGTGAGCATTTAGTTATTTTTCCTAATTTGAATACTTCTGTTATTTGTAATTTCTATATTATCCATCAACATGAACAAATTGTGTATGAAACTTTTACAAAGTGGAACACTATTTTCGAAATTTTTAAAGAATTCTGAATAATTTATGAAAATTTTGAACACACATGACAAACCACGTACTTTTTTAAAATTTATGAATTTTTTGAAACACAAACATATCTTAAATTTGGGAAAAAAATAATAAAAAACATGATCATTTTTTTAAATTCCAGATCATTTTTAAAATTTTAAACAATATTTGAATGACATTTTTTGGTATTCCAATTTTTCTGTCAAATGTTTGAACTGGTTTTAAAAAGAATGTTCAAAAATAAGATAAATAAATTAACCAAATAGAAAATAAAAAAATGCTTTAGCCTTCGCCCAACTAGGCGACGACATCTCTCCCGTCGGGCTCGTGTTGGGGAAAACCCGAGTTGCCTCTTATTGCATCAGACTTTCGCTATTTCTCATAGAACCGATCGATATGAGTGAACATGAGCCAGGCCATTTTAATCTGTTGTTGCCTCAGCAGATGCCGGTTTTCGAAGCCTTCTAGATGGTTCTAGGCCGGTTGTTTCAATATGACTTAGTTATTTATTTATTCATATTTTTAAAAAGTTCAAATATTACAAATAATGGTCGCGTTTTTGAAAAAGTTCAGAGTTTCAATATTGTTTGTGTGTTGAAAAATTGTTCGGGATTTCAAACAAAATTACTCAATTTTTAAAATTTGTTAAGAGTTTCAAAATATGTTCCACTTTTTGAAAAGTTTTTTTTGCATTGTTTCATGTTAAAAAAGTCACATTAGAAATTCAAAAAAACATTTAAATTTGTTGTGTTCAAATTTGTTTCACGTTTATAAAAAGTCAATTCAAATTCATAAAAACATGTGTAAAGAAATGGTCAACATCCATATAAAAAATGTTTAGCGTGTATTGAATAAATGTTCAATGTGTAAATAAATAATTCTAAATGTGTGTCTAAATATTCCTATGTTTAGAAAGCATATTCATAAAATATTGAATTTCTTCATGCAGTTTTGAAAGAATGTTTTTTGCTATACAATTTTGAAAGAATATTCATTCCTGTTTTCACAAAGAAATGAGGAAAAAGAAGAAAAACAATAGAAAAGCGAACAGCAAAAAAAAACATGAACATTTTTTAATTTGCAATGTCATTTTGGGCCTTTGGATGAGGTCAAACTGTGAAGCTGGATGTTGAAAATCTGTACGCTTTTGATTTTCTGTAGAAGGAAGGAAACGGCCGCCCAATATGAAAGATCTTAAACTACCGCGCTGCCAGTTTGCCAATATAACATGCTTGTCCTTGGGGTTCCGTCTGTTTGCATGACAAGAGCAGGTCCTGTGTTTGAGTCCGGCTGCATCTAATATTTTTGGATTTTCCACTATTTCACTGCTACAGAGACTGCTTGCTGCTGGGCCGGCCTAGTTGACCTTCCATGTACATACTCGGTATAATTCTTAAAAAACCCACAGACTGTGTATCGGGGAGGATGCAAAAAAAACCATCCTATCCTTTGTTATGAAGGGGTATGAAGAGATCTTCTCCGTTGATGTGTTTACGGGGGTTGTACCGAAGCATATGCTCGAATGGCGTGGAAATCGGTTTGATGTTAACTTTTCTCTAGATGTTGGTAGCGGCGGGGCAGTGAATGGGAAGGTGGAGGCGGTCTTCGTTATCATGTGCACAACAGGGGCACAATGCATTGGTTAGTCTATTTTACGCAATGGTCATCACAAGTCGCGGCGTTGATTAGTCTGTTACGCAATGCAAGCTTGATCCCATCATGCACAAATTTTTTGGACAAGGGCATTATGGTTTTAGTGGTGGGAGTAGTGCTGGGAAGGTATTGGCTAAGGGTTTTGGGAGGATCATATGTCTGACGAAAAGAAGGTGGCGCAGCCATTACCCACTGAGCATTGAGTCATCTCAGAGAGGTGGTGTTCATGTGTCTAGACTCTAGACTTGAGGTTTGCCCGACTTAGTCGAAACTCATTGCCCAAGGGTATAAAAAAACGGTTTCCACATCAAAAACAACAAAAACAAGCGCAAACACATAATAGCGTATTCGGAATTGTACCCAAGCCCCTCCCATGGGTTCTATATTACCCAACTCATAACTAGAAAGCTTCTTTGGTCCTTCACTAACCGGGGCTAAAAATCCTGAAATCGAAAATGCCAAAATAGGAATAATGCCCAGCTTTGATGATGGAGGGTTGATGACGGCGGCACGCCTTCGGCTCGCTGCTTATAGTCATTGCTAGATGGTTAAAGGACCTGAATGCAAATTTTACTTCTGGTATTGTAATTTTTTCTCGTAAAAAAGGAAGAAGCATCGCCTTCGCTTGGAGAGTGGCAGTGGTGAGTACCATAGGAACCAATCCTTCCAAGACAAATTCTGAGAGTGGAGAAACTCAGTAATATGGGTGAAGTACGTTGACTATGTTCTATTGACACCTTAAAATTACATTGTTGTTCTTATATACATGGGTAAAGTAACCTTTTTAGAACCTCCTGTTCGACTTAATGCATGCACTTGGATATTGGCAGATTATGTATGTCATGGTCACACACGCAAGAAACACCGAAATAACCAATTTAGTTCTAGAATTTTGCTAATAAAACAAAGGATTTGCTAATACTCATCTATTCCTCTGTAAACTTTTATTAGACGTTTTAGGTTAGTGATCTAAAACGTCTTATAAAAGTTTATAGAGGGAGTAGATCATCTAACTCCTACCTATTTGATTAACAAAAGAGAAAAAACCCTATATATGTAGTTTACTATATAATTACATGTTGCGAACAACATATATGTCACGATTTAATTTAAATTCCAATCGCAGCTAATACTCATAAACTGCAAGTCCTGAGATAATATCTTTTCATGGCTGCAATTCCCATCTTCAGGCCACGACCGCGACCATGCCGGCAGCAACGGTGAAGAGCACGAGGGCCATCTGCGCCGAGGATTGATCACTGCCGGAGGTTGTTGTCGTTGGTGGTGGTGGCGGTGGCGGGGAAGTCGACGACGGCGCCGCAGGAGACGACCAAGGTGGCTCTACCGGTCCTGCTGCATCATAATAGTCAAACCAAAGCTCTGATCAGACATCGACCGAAAGTTTCTCCTATCGATCTCGGTGTCGAACGACCAGTACATACCTGAAGGTGGCTGCGCCGCCGGCGACGAAGCCTTGGGTCCGGACTCCGGCTCGTAGGGAGGAAGCACCACTCCTTGCACTGCAAAATTCATCGACCAATTAGTCGATCAGATCAGAGTTCGGTCGCACGTAGGCAGAGAAGAATTCGATCGATCATGAGAGGCTTTGTATGGTGGCTACTTACTGTCGCAGAGCTGGATGGGCGGCTGGACCTGGCCGCAGCTGGTGGGGATCTCGAGGGCGTGGGTGACGTTGACGTCGTAGCCGGTGGAGCGGCCGTAGACGCCGTTGGCGATGTAGCAGAGGCAGAAGGGGTCGGCGTTGAAGGCGGCGCTGTAGGCGTCGCAGCAGGCGGGCGAGGCCGCCGGCGCGCCCTCGTACATGAACGCGTGGCACGCCAGCAGGCCGCCCAGCGTGTCCTGGCAGTACTCCGTGCCGGGCGCCGCCGACGCGGAGGGGGCGAGCGCCGCCGCGGCGAGGGCGGCGAGCGCGAGGAGGAGGGGAGCAAACCTGGTGCTAGACGCCATGTCGATTGATCGGCGAGTTGCTCGTTTCTAGATCGCGATTGAGGTGCACGTATGCATGCAGGGGTGCGCACCTTATTTATTGATGGGACGTAGGTTGGCAGAGGGGTCAACGTTGAATATGATTTGTATTTTGAACGGAGACATTGCGTCGTGCAAGGAACAGACAAGTCAATACACAATACTCTCGCTATTGTACGCCTCCGAGAAAAGTAATTCCTACCCATGTATTGGAGATTCGAATCCATGCAGTCCTGGGCTCGCCCTTGATCTATTAGAGATTAAAATCCATGCAGTCCTTCCCTCAAAAAAAAAAAAAATCCATGCAGTCCTGGGCTCCGCAATATTTCACGTGTAATTGCTCATTTTACTGATCTTTTTAAGATTATATTTTACTGAAATTTATTTCCCTGTATTCTGTCAAATACAGTATGTCATATCAGCCAGTCCTTAGGGGGTGTTTGTTTCCAGGGACTTTTTTGTGCAGGGACTAGAAAAAGTCCCTCTTAGAGACTTTTTTTACCAAACGAGAGGGACTTTCTAGGGACTAAACTAGGCATTTGGGACTAAATGAAGAAGACTCTCAAGGGGAGTCTTTTTTGGGACTTTTTCAACAATGCCCCTCCATGCATCCATTGGCCCGCCACCCCATGATGTTGTTTGATTGTTATTTTTCTATATACTAGGGGCAACATGGTCATTTAATAACCTCTAGAAAGAGACTAGAGACTTTTTAGTCACTGGAAACAAACAGAGAGGGACTTTTTAGGGACTAGAGACTTTTTAGTTGGGACTAGAAAAGGTCCTAGGACTTATGAACCAAACAGGGCCTTATTCTCCACACAGTGTACTTTTTCTAGGGACTCCACACAGTGTACTTCTGGCAGAGATTTCATGAAGACTTGCTCCACCCTCCGACGCTTTTTCACATTAGTTTCATGTTTGAAATCATTTTATCTTACGAAACAAAGTGAAATTTAAGATCTGTTTGCATCTTTATGTTGTTGGTGACGAGGGTTTTGACTTTTGAAACAAGAACACTCTTGAATTTATTTTGCGCCCCCTCCTCCTCCAGAAAATATATTGTGGATGGGAACCTAGCCCAGTGGCAAGAGCATGGTTGTGTGCCTTGGCAGACCCAAGTTCGAATTTTGTGGGACAAATTTATTTGGCGGATTTAAAACTTGGTGTCTCACACCTTCCTTCTTAATTATAATGCCACGGGGCTCCTCCCCGAAGGTCTAATTTAAAAAAACATTGCGAAGTTTTAATTTAAGTACTAAAACATAGTGGAACTCTACGAAACTGTTAAACTCGTATCATGTTTACTGTATCAAAACATGGTAAAACTCTATGAAACTGGTAAACTTGTTTCATGTTTGCTGTATCAGGACATGATGAAAATCTCCAAAACATGGCGAAACTCTATGAAAGATGGTGAAATTATTTGAAACATGCTTTTGGAGGTATCTTAAGCAGAAAAAATCATTTTGTTTTTATCAAGTTTCATATATATGCCCATAAGTTAGATCATTGCACATTTTGCACTGCCAAACGCGTTCATATAGAGTCTCTTTCATATTCATAGCAAGAGCTAAGTTTACATTTGAATGAAGCTGATAATAGTGCACTAATCCTTATTGTAAGATGTTGCTTCTATCATGAGAGAAAATTAAAAAAATGTCAAGTGACAAAAAAATAAGAGAAAAGTGTCAAGGGACACAAAAAATGTGTCAATGAGAGACAAAAAGGGTGTGCGAGAGGGTGTGTGTGTGTGTGTGTGAGAGAGAGAGAGAGAGAGAGAGAGAGATAGAGATGGGGATATATATATATATATATATATATATATATATAGAGAGAGAGAGAAGCAACACTATTTTTCTTTATAGAGTACACAAGAGTGCTTCAAACTAGCCCCATACATTTGGTAGTGCTTCAAAGTAGCAACATGCAATTGAAGGAAAATAGTAAGTGATTCAAAGTAGCAAAAGTTCATGCATTGAAAAATTGGAAGTTTAATGAGTTTCATTGTTTCATATACTAGTGGGGACTTTACATTATATAACTTGTCTTACATATTCCAATGGTGAACTTCCTCGAATGAACCATAAGTCTTTATGAGCAAGCAAGTTGGGTACACCCCATTACTCCATATGAGAGCTTACAGGGGAAAATAACAAAATAATATAGAAGCCAATTTTATATCAAAAGTAGGCACTCTGACAAAGCTAGGCCACCTGAGAGTCCAAGAGGACCAGGCGCCTGGAGTATGCGCCTGGACCCACAAGGACTCCCCTAGCCCCTCTTATTTGTAGCTAGCTTATGTACACCTCAGAAAACCCTTCTTGTATTTTTCACAGAATTTTTCTACTGCCGCCACTTCACGTTCCAATGTGATTTTATTTGACCTTGTTGTGTCAGTTTGCCTAATGGGTGAATATAAGTCTTCGGCCCCTTTTGTCGACCCTTGCTCCTCCCATGATGATGCGGGAGTAGTCTACCCTCAAGGCAAGGGGTTTGTAAGTTGTAGTGTTGTGTCATCAATCTCTCTTTCTTGATCATATGAGTTGTATCCATGATTTTGATCTTGAGCATTGATGGTAATAAGTTGAATTATATGATGTAGTTCTGGTGATGAATTTCTTTATGGGTTGGATCTTGTTCATGTTATTTGAACTTCTGGAATGAATGAGATCATATGATTAATATCTACTGTAATTTTCAGACACACTTTAGGGGACATTGGGTGACTCTGGACTAAGATTAGAAAGATAAGATATCATGTGTTGATTGGCCAGTATAATTTACGGGTCACCTGAGGTGACATTTGGGTGTCCAATAGATTAAGATTATAAAGACAACTTTTAGGTAATGCTTTATCGATCCTATTTTCATCAAATGAAAAGGGAGCTTTGGGTGTGATCCTTACCACACCTAGTGAAGTTTTATCAACTATTTTAATGAAGTTATTGGTGTTGAGAGTTGACACCAGTGAACCAATGAAATCCAGACCTAGTTTCCAACAAGCATAACCTTGTTTCGTTCTTTTTTTTTTGCAGGTGAACCTTGTTTTGTTCACTTGTGCACCTTATTACCTTGGTGTTTTTATTTGTTCAAAAACTACGAAAATATTTTCACCAACATAACATCAATCTGCAATCCAAATTGTCAATCTCTTCGCCGAACTAGTGTAGCTATACAATTGACAAATGTATTAGGTGTGTAAGGGACACAAGAAACTATTTGTATTATATTGCAGGGTTGCTCCAAAAGGTAATACTATCATCCTACACCTCTCATGGATTGACAATTTTTAAACCGTCTACTTGAGGGAAATCTGGTGTTATCCTACAATCCTATGCACTTGGAGACCCAACAATTATCTTCCAGAATAGAAGTGTGTGGTATACATCATCCCTCACCATCCCCTAGCCTCCGCCCGCTGCCATGTCGTTGCCGCCCCGTCCATCCCACTACCCCCTACCCCCCCTCCCCCGGGTTCTCCAACATTGGCAATGACCTGCATTCCCACTCCCTGACCCACACCAGTTAACCATCTTCCTCGCCTCTGGCTCTGTCTCCGGTGAAGTCCTGGCTCGGCCTCGCCTGGGTCAGTGCTCCTTATTGAGTCACATGTCTTCGCCCCCGTTTAGAATCGGCTGACGTGAGCAAAATTTTCTCGCAAGTGAGGTTAAGGAAACACGTTTATTTTTAATGAACGGGGATAGTAGCTTTTACAATTTGATCCCCCGCAGTTTGCATGTTAGCAAGGCATTCCAGGAACCGGATCCTCTAACATTAAGAAGGAAAGTTAGAGAAGCTACAATTTCCTAACTTTTCTTCTTACAATCCATATTATTAGGGCTAAAATGAGCTAAATTAATATGCAAATTACAGATTTAATGTGTAAATTCATAATCATTACATACAAACAATTTGATGGTGAAATAAAATTAATTATAGATTATTTATATCTACAGTAAATATTAATAGTAAATAATCGGTTAAACATCTCTAACATTCCTTCTTCATTTTACACTATGATTACACTGTAGCACAGTGACTTTGCTTCTCTAAGTTAGAGGATCCGCCTCCGGCATTCCATCCATGGCAGCACAACAGTCGTGTAACTAGATGTTACCCCACTCGTTGCGGCGCGGATTAGTTGCAATATTTTTTGATCTAATTTAAATAAAACAAAAATAAATATAATATATTATATTTGATTATGATATAGTTGCAAATCTATATCTATGCATACTATTGAACGGAATGCGAATTCTTGGTCCGTCAAGCGCGTTTGTAAAAAGGCCCCTAATAATACCATAATTACCATATGATTAAAACATGTGTATTTTATTAGCAACAAACTACGCTAGCACATGTGCGTACGTAGCATCCACTTCGTGTGTCACCTGCGTTTTGGCTGCCCAGGCTAGAATTGGGCCGAGCGTAATATTGGACTTGTGCAGGGCCACACAGCAGCAATCACAATCAGCCTTTTCATGTTTTTTCACATATTATATGGTCCCACATCAAGTTTTTTTAGATGACTGACGTCGGCTAGCTCGGCGGATACAGAATCATTAAAAGAAAAAAAATGCCTGATTAAAATACGGAAAAAACGAACTAAAGTTGTCGCAAAGACCCACAGAAGACAACGCCGGTCAAGACAACCACATGATGAAGGTAGATAATTTGTTTATTTTTACGGAAATGTTAACGTCCACACGTGTGGGCGTTTGCACATCGCCCACATGCCTCCATCACCACTCATTTTGCCACGTATAAATAGATGACATCAGCAGATTTTTTTTTGGTTTTCGCCTTAAAAATGTTGTATCTCCTAAATAAAAAAGCAAATTAAAAATTCGTTTTCACCATTAAATCCGTCTCGACGAGATCTTCAAAACTAGACCTCATGTTGATATGTTTCGACGAAATTTTTTTTTTGCCAGAAGTTGCCACGATGTTTACACTGCAGTTGTCATAGGGCTTAAACTAAAGTTGCCATGTGGCAATTTTAGTTTGTAGATCATGGCAATTTTAGTATTTTGATGATCGCAACTCCAGTACTTTGACCAGAAAATTATTTTTTGTATGAACCATGGCAATTTTACGTGCATGTATCATGGCAATTTTAGTTTATGGTTCATGGCAAGTCTAGTTTCTTAATTCCCCGTTTTGCAAATGTCAAAATTTACTTTTAAATGTAGGAGGAAATAGCTGAAACATATCATGGCAACTTCAGTGTAAACATCATGGCAATTCATATGCAATAGACATGGCAACTTTTAATCCAATTTTTTTCATCAAAACATATCAACATGAGATCTAGTTTCGAAGATCTCATCGCGAGGGATTTAATGGTGAAAACGGATTTTCAATCGGATTTTTCGTTTAAGAGATAAAACATTTTAAAAACTGAAAACCCAAAAACATTCCTGCATGCATGCATGCGATGACGTGACAATCTGTTTACATTAGAGACGTGTGGTGCGTCTTCCTTCTTGCCACACGTGTGACTGTTAGCGCGACCCTATTTTTATCTTCTCGGTTAGTGCCAGTAGACTATAATAGATAATTTGTTCTTTTTTCTAACAAAATGTTCGATTGATATGTATCTTTTCTAGACTTTGGCTTACGCCTCACTGCCGCCGGATAGCACCGTCGAACCTGCCAATTTTGATTATGCCAACTAATGCTACAATTGCTACGCTACAAGATATATTTCTATCTTATATTCTCTTTCAATGCACATGCAAATTTGCTACTCCCTCCGTTTCATAATATATGATATTTTTTAAGGTAAAACAACTTGCAAAAACATCTTATATTATAGGATGGAGGAAGTAGCATATATATATATATATATGTATATAGAATATAAGTAGTATTTTCAATCATTGTTCAAGAATTCGTCCGATTAATCAGTTAATGTGCCAGTTAATCACTACTTATAGGATGACCGAATCGAATAGCACTTATTCATCGTGTTAACTTGTCAGGCCGATTAATTGGCCCATTAGACTGATTAATTGGTTGTTAGACCGATTAATAGTTGCCAACCCATTAACTTGTGGGCAAACAAAGCCAAAAATTTCCCAGTAACCCCTCCCATCCCCCTCTTGCTCCTCGATAGCTAGAGTTCAACCAAACAATAGCATATTTTGGTATATTACATAGCTGAGAGCATGAGAGTATGGTATATACATAAAAAAACTATATATATGTTGGCAATTCCTATTTAATATACCGATTAATGGTTGACCGAATAATTCAGTTAATAGGCCAATTCACCGATTAATCACAACTCCCAAGCCGACCGAACATCTACCGGTTATTGATTTCCTGAACAATGTTTTCAATGCATGTTGAGAGAAATATATTTTTTCTCAAAAGGTGGATGGCCTCCGGCCTCTGCATCAATCGATGTGCACAACCATCTTTGTTATTATTCAACAGAATCTGACAACACGAACCAACATGTGGTTGTATGGTTAGAGGGACCTTGGTATTCCCAGTCCATCAGGATTCAAGTCTAGGTGCTCGCATTATTCCTGGATTTATTTCTGTATTTTCGGCGATGCACTTTCAGTGAAAGGAGACGTTATGCGTGTATGCATGAGCGCTTGCGTCTGTACTGTGTTAAAAAACAGAATCTGACAACATGAATACATGGATCAACTCGAAGCCACCCATCCGACGAACAAAGTTGCAACATCTACACTCCTGATAATGTTGGCCGACCCATAGCGCGCACCGCCTGCGGACGCTCTGAATCTGCCGCCGCCATCTTCCACCATCCCATCTCCAGGAGCGATGAGCGCATACACCTTGTTAGGTCATATTGTCGTCGATGCCACCACGGCGGCATATAGTACCACCGCCTTGCGCTAGTCCATCAAGACGCATCCGCCGCCGAGACTCCACTACACCATGCCACCAAGACCCATCGTCGTCGATGCGGTAGATACGACGTTGCACCGCCTCCTGATCCAGATTGCCGCCATGCCAACCCAATGACGTCCACCAGCCACACAGCTCACAAGGCGGCGCCTTCAAGAAGGGAACAACGCCCGAAGGCGCTGTTGCCGCCCACCGTAGTTATGGCTTTCACACGGGAGACAAATGGCGTGGTGGAAGTAGAAGCAGATCTGACGAGCGTCTCCATGGAGAAGAAAAATGGCGCCCTCGGTTGTCGGCGCCGCCGCGGCCGAAAGGCCGTCTAGGGATTTCTCCCGTTCTGAAACCCCACCTCCAGCTCCAACCGCATCGAGGATCAGCAAGTCTTGTGGCTCAGATCCGCACGGACAAGCACACCGAGCAGGGGACGAAGGCTTGTAGGCATCCCGCGATCTAGATCAGGCACCTCAGGGCGTACCCGATTGCCGGGCACCCACAGTGTCCCGAACGGCCGGATCTGATCCAAGAGTTCACCCTGGATCGCCGCACCTGCTGACCCATGTGGAGGCGCGGAGCTCCTCCGGATGGCCGGACGGATCATGCGAATCTGATCCAGGTGCCCACCACCGAGCGTGACAACATGCTCCCAGTCTCCACCTTCCTTGACTGCTCCCTGGGCTAGCCTGGCGCCATCCTCTAGCGGGGACGATGAAGGAGAGGGAAGCGGAGAAGCCTAGGGGCAACGACGCGAGATCCCCCCTGGTTGTGTGCATCTTGTGATGCATTAATGTGATTGGATGGCGTGTGATGAGTCGGGATGCGTGCATATTAAAATTTTCATGTATGTTAAGAGAAATAATTAGTGGATGATGAGATGACATGTGTGATGATGTGGCATATGTGCATGTTGACATTTTCATATGTTAAGAGAAATAATTAGTGAATGATACTTGCAAAAAAAATAATTAGTGAATGATGAGGTGACATATGTGTGAGGTAGCATGTGTGCATGTTAAGAGAATTGAAATAGTGAAGATGAACTATTTACGTGTTGTATATAGGATTTCTTTTTGTGAAATTAATGTGGAAATCACGCGGACAGTCTTGTACGGAAAATGCAGAATTAATGCGGACATCGAGTAGATTGGGATAAGCATGATTATTATACATTTACACGTTTCAGGAACATCAGGTAGATTGGGAAAACATGCACGTTTATTAAATTTACACATTTCAGGGGACATCGGGTAGAGTCGGAAAACAGACACGATTACTACATTTACATATTTCGGGGACATCGAGTAGATTGAGAGGGTGTTTGTTTCCAGGGACTTATCGGTTTAGGGACTTAAAAAAGTTCCTATAAGTCTCATCTAAACCAAACAGGAGGGACTTATAGAGACTTAAAGTGGGCAATTGGGACTTATAAAATAAGACTCTCAAGGAGGGACTTATAGGGACTTATAGTTGTAATATGGTCTTATAGGGACTTATAAGTCCCAGGAACCAAACAGGCAGGAACTTTTTAGGGACTTGGGACTTATAAGTTAGGACTAAAAAAAGTCCTAGGACTTATGAACCAAACAGGCCTGAGGAAACATGCACGATTATTGATTACACATTTCGACAGGCAACACGGCGTCCCTTGCCCTATTGCAGTGGGAGCAAGTGCTCAACTAGCTCGTCGACGTACTTGTCCTGCTTCGCCCTGTCGCGGAGAATCTCCTGGAACGCCCTGGCATTGCGGGCGAGCGCCTTCGCTTCCTCGCCCTCCGCCATCACCCGCCGCACCGTCCTGGCAACGTCGACCCCGGCGAACGACCCGTCGCGCTCGTCCCTCGGCACCTCCAGGCCGACCGCCCTCGCTGCCATGGCTCGCGCCGTGACGCATTGGTCGGCGAACAGAGGCAGCATGACGAGCGGGTGGCCGAACAGGAAGCTCTCCATGAGCGAGCTCCACCCACTGTGCGTCAGGAACGCACCCACGGCGCCGTGCGCGAGCACGCGCACCTGCGGCACCCACCCCACGCGCACGAGGCCGCGCCCGGACACGCGCTCCTCGAACCCGTCGGGGATCAGGAGGCCGCTCGGTTCCCGCACCGCCCAGAGGAACCGCGCGCCCGACAGCTCCAGCCCGACTGCGAGCTGGCGGACCTGCTCGGGGGTCAGCGGTGCCTCGCTCCCGAACGCGACGTAGATCACGGACCTCGCCGGCTGCTCGTCCAGCCAGCGCATGAGACTCGCGCTCGCCTTGTCCTCATCCTCGCCGCCGCCGGCACGGTCGGCAACAGCTTCTTGGGCGGCGTCGTATGGAGCGAGGAGGCCGGACGGGGCCACAGGCTTGCCGAAGAGGTCAGTGAGGAGGGGGCAGAGCGGGCCGTCGACCTCGCGGCAGCTGCGCACGATGACGAGCGGGCAGTGCTGCTCCGTCTCCCAGAAGCGGCAGCAGTCGGATGGGCCGGCGGCGTTGGGGCGTAAATGCAGCTGGACGAACTGCTTGGCCTCGTGGAGACGGTGGACGATGTGGGTTGGGAACGGGATCCACGGCGGCTGGTCCGTGAAGTCCTCCGCCGTCATCCGCGGGCGCTCGTCGTTCGCCGTCTTGGGGCCGAGGAAGGCGATGAACGCTGCCGGGAAGATGGAGAACAAGGCGCACGGTACCTGCACGCGCAGCGCACGCAAACCTCTTGTAGACAGAGTCGTAGGCAGTATGCGGCATTAAATGGAGCGCGTACTCCTTTCTTTATAAAAAATGGAGTGCCTACGTACCTTGTGCTGCTCAGCAATGGGCGGGAGCCAGTGGTGCGTGAAGTCAACGAAGATCCAGTCGGGCTTCTTGCCGAATCCCGTCGCACCCTCCCCGCCGGCGCAGGCTCCGGCAAGAAAGCCGGCGAAGGGGGCGGCGAGGCCGTCGAAGGCCACCTTGAGGAGGTCGACCTTCTCCGGCGGGACGTCGGCCGTCGACTCGGCGCCGCCCGGAAGGCCGTCGACGCTGGGCAGGGGCAGGGGGAGGAGGCGGACGCGGGGCCGGAGGTCCTCCGGGACGGGCCTCAGCCTGGCGAGGTTCCTCGGCGCGGACACGAAGGTGACGGCGTGCCCGCGCCTCGCCAGCTGCTCCGAGAGCTCGAGGTAGGGGATCATATGGCCGAACGCGAGCCATGGGAACACCACGACGTGGAGTGGTGAAGAAGACCTTGCGGTGGCTTCCATGGCTTTTGCCATAACCAGCTCTCGCTTCTTGGAACTAAAAAGGATACTTCCGACAAGCTAGGTCGCCGATTGTGGGCGCTTTCTCCTGCTCTGACCGCCGGCGAGAGAGATGAGACAGAGAAGAAAATGTCGATCCAGATCAGACGGGGAGAGAGGGGATGCAACGACTTTGCTAATATATACTGTAGTACTTTTCAAAAGGAGGTTAGCACCCTCTGCATCAACGGGCGCTGCTATATGTCGCTCGCTGCGAGCAAGAAGCCACTGCATCGCTCACGCGCTTCCCAGATGAGACATGCATGAGGCTGGTCCAGTGCGCAACAACACGCGGGCGAGTCTCCCAGCACGCCTTTTTCTTTTCTTTCGATTCTTTTTTACTTCGGGTGGTCTGTTTTTTAATTCTAAAAAATGTCCATCGATTTAAAATATGTCCATGAAATTTGTAAAAACGTCCATCAATTCAATAAATCTTCTTGAATTTTAGAAATGTTTGCGGATTCAAAAAATGTCTGTGAATTCAGATAAATGTTCACCAATTTGAAATATGTTAGTAATGAATTTGAAAAAAAATTCACAGATTAAAAAAATTCCTGAATTCAATTTTTTTGTGGATTTTGAAACTGTTCCTGAATTAAAAGTAAAAAAAGACAGTGAGAACAAACAGAAAGAAAAGGAAAGGAAGATAAATCATAAACATTTTCTAGAACCTTCCCAAAACTGGGCAGAAGGTTCCGAAAGCTTCCCAAAACTGGCTTCCCCTACTCCCGCTACTAATGGGCCGGTCCGATCGACACAATCTAGGCAGTACCTGCCTTCAGCGTTGTTCGTAAGCAATATATATCTTTTGCGCTACATCAACAGATAAACATAGCAAAATCAAGGAATTAATTGTGTGCAACTTTTTCGGTCTAGGCTTTACGAAATTTAACTACAAAAACTTTGATGAGGATACACCAGGGAGAAGTGTATGAGTGACATAGAAAAGAGCAAAAGGGACTACAATTCTTCCATCTCTTTCCTCCTCTACAAGAAAAGCTCTTCTCCTCCCATCAGCGTCGCCGCCAGTCCGTCCCATCTCCCATGGCCTCTTGGGCATGGAGGTGCGGAGGATCTCGGCTCCCCGCCTGCGGGACGGACCTCGTTCTCGTTCTTGTTAGATTCAACGTCTTGGTTGGGGTTGTGTGGCGACGACGATGTTCCTTAGTAGGAATAATGTCTCCCACGTTATATCCACGTCCTGATGGCGCGTCTAGCATCGTTAGAGGGCGTGTGGAGGTTTTTCTCCGTCGGATCTCGCGGGATTTGGTCGGTGCTGGTCTTCGGTGGATCTGTTTGGATCAGGTCTTCGTTCGTCTTCGTTTGTGTTTACAGGTTTGATCTTTCTGATCTACGAATTTCTTCATCAACGATGGTTGCCACTCTGGCGCGCTGGTCCTATGGGGCCTTAGCATGAAGACTTCCCGACTGTCTACTATAACAAGGTTTGCCCGGCTCCGGTGAGTGTTGGTTCTGAGTCCGGCATATCTCGTAGTAGGGATCCTAAGCAAGGCGTCTTGGAGTGATGGTAACGTGGGCACAGGGTTTTACCCAGGTTCGGGCTCTCTCAAAGAGATAAATACCCTACATCCTGCTTCTGATTGTATTGACATGGGTGTAGTACAGAGTACATGTATCTACCACGAGATTGTTCTAATGAATATCCGATGGTCTATTGACTAGCCTGGCCTTGGTTTATATAATGCACCGGAGGCCTAGGGTTTAGAAGAGTCCTCGGCTTGGGCGCCAAGTCTTGTGAAATCTCCCTTGTATGCGGCATGGGCTGCCCGAAGTGGCCCATGAGAGAACCGCCATGGGGGTCCTCGGCCCGATCCACCTGGTCAGGAGACAACGTGATGAGTACCCCCTTGTCCAGCACCGTCAGTGAGGAGAGGCGATGACGGTGGCGCGCCTTCGGCTCGCTCCAGTGCTTGTAGTCGTCGCTAGGTAGTCAACGGACATGGTTGTAATATTTATTACCTCTGTTGTTCTTTTCTACTGCCATGATTGAAGATGAATAGATTGGAAGTTTCTCAAAAAGAAAAGCAAAGATGGCTAATACTACCTCTGTAAATTTTTATAAGATGTTTTAGGTCGGAGTACATCACATTTAGGCACACAACACGTAACCAAAGAGGTTAGCAACCACACGCACACAAATACAACAACACACAACTCTTCTTGTCCAATTCAAGCCACAAATCGTGAAAGGGTGGGACAAAGAGCACTAACGTGGCGTCTCAACCATTGCGAAACATATCGGAAGCACAATCAAAACTTAAAGTCATCTTGGCTCAACACATTGTGCAGTCTTTTGCCTAGAGACTGCCAGGTGAATAGCAAGATTGGTCATACCCGAGGAAGAAGATGTTCAAGAGGCGTCTATGACGATGTACATAGTGCCCTGCATGCCCATGCCTACAACAGCAACCAACCCTACAACACACCGCCCCAAGCCTCGTCACTAAGAGCATTTCCAGCCATTCGGCATTCCAAGGGCTTAAAATTGTGCCGCCTGGGGGTGAACCGGCGATAAATTCGGCGTGGGGGCAGTTGGTTTCCCAGCCACCACCCCAAGGTCGCCCAGACGCCTTTTTTGAAAACCAAACTCGGCCAAAAAAGCGGGAAAACACGACACAGGTTCGGCCAAACTAGGCGATTTCAGTGATATTTGTACAAAAAATAAAAACATAATTTAAAAACAACTAAAACGACAACTAAAACTACGACTCCTGCGCCGCCGCCGCCGCCCGCCTTCTACATGCCGAGCAGCCTGTAGAACTTGGTGTAGTCGCCGCCATCCTGCGTGCGGTCGCCGTCCCTGCTGCACCCCTGACCACGATCGCTGATGCGTAGGGGGTTGGACGGACCGGGCGCCTCATCGTTGGTGTCGTTGAGGACGACGCTGCCGCCCTCCTCGTGTCCGCGGCATCGAGCGGCGATCTCCTCGAGGGCGCGGCACTAGCGCACCATCTCCTTGCGTACGTAGTCCTCCCGCACCCATTTGAGGGCGGTCTCGTCGGCGGCGGACATGGTCTTGTGCTCCTTCTTCACGGGGAGAAGACCCGGCTCGGTCTTTGGCCCGATGAGGCGGGAAGGGGAAGGAGAGGGGCCATGGCCGCCCTCGTTGATGATGAGAGCGCCGCCACGCGTGCGGTGCCTGAGCGGCATCTCCTGCGGCCCCGGCTTGACGGGACAGAGCGCCGACGAGCCAGAGGAGGGCGGAGCCCGACGATGAGGATGTCGCAGTCGCCATTCGCCATGGCGCCAGGAGTTGCCGTGGCGACGAGAGAAGGAGGGGGGCGTGTTGCCGCCCTCGATGTACTCGAGGACGGCCTCGAGGGTGCCGGCCGGAGACGCCCCACCATTGGCGCCTCCCGTCGGAGTTGTGGTGGCCGCGGGGCTCGACGGCATTGGTGAAGGCGAGCTGCTCCTCGTGGCGCCGGGAGAAGTACACTGTCCACAGCGTGTTGCTGTCGGGGGCATACCTCGGCTCGTTCCTCGCCGCTGCCGGCAGCGAGGACCGGATGCGTGCGATTTCGGTGCGCCGATCAGCTCCGGTGGGCACTGGGGGCACCGGGACGCCGCCGACGCTGAGCCTCCAGGAACCCGGCACCCGCATGTCCAGCGGCGCCAGGTAGTCCGCCTCGTAGAGGAGGCGTGCCTCGTCCTCGTGCAGGTAGCGGCGGCCAAAGCCGTTGGTCGCCGCACCATCGCCTGGGTAGCGTTGGGCCATGCTCGTCGTCGGGGGGAGAGGTGAGAGACGTGTGTCGGCGGTGAGATGTCGAGAGGGGGAGAGGGTTCTATGGCGATGGAGGGCGTGCGCTCACCGGCGAGGGAGGGGCCGACTTTTATAGCGGCGGGGGCGGCATGCGTGAGTACACGCGGCGGAGCGCGTGTGGGGAACGCGGTGCGGCGCTTTCACTGCGCCGCCCGTGGGGCATCAATGAAAGGCTGACCAACGCGGCAACCTTGGCATTGATTCCCTGCAGGAAACCGAGGCGTTGAGGACGACGAGCGCGCCCGGTCGGTGACTCGGCGGGCCCGCCAGGCTTTCGCACCAAAATCGTTTCCCCCGGCGCGCCAGGTTCGGCCTAATTCCGCCGGCGCCGAATTCGGCACTAATTGGCGAAAGGTGGGCTTCTGGGGGCGCGACTGGCCGATTTTTCGGCGCCGGCGATAAAAAAAGGGCCCTAGGAGGGCTTTTTGGAGGCGCGGCTGGAGATGCTCTTGGACCAACGAGGCATTCAACACCAACTTTCGCTCTGATAGGCACCACGATACACTAAAGCAGCGCTTCCAAGGGACGACACTTCCACCACCAGGGCCACTGAACCTGACATAGGGTTACCCTTGGTGCCTGAAGGGACGGTCGAGACCATGATATCGCCTCCAAGAAGAAGAAGGCGTCCGCATGTGTTGTTCGTGTCCGTAGCTGCTGTTGCGTAGGGATTTTTCAACGCGCCTAGTCATCAAGAAATAAGAAAATTAAAAGAAAATAAAATAATGAAAACACATAAATGAATTAATACACATAAAAGAATAAAGAGTGAAGAAAAAGGGTAAAAGAAAGAAAGTAAATTAGAAAAGAACTTTGCCGAGCGTTTTTCTAGGACACTCGGCAATGATGCCCATTTGCCGAGTATTTTTATTTTGTGCAGTGTAATAATAGCCAAACCTTTGACTTTACCTAGTGTCAAGTTTTTACAAGAGTATTTTCGGAAACACTTAGCAAGGGCTATTTTTGCCGTGTATACCTGTAAAAACACACAACACTAACCAAACACCCCAGCCCACGGCAAATAAGCATCTTGGATCACATCAGACGGTATCGTAGTACATTATTTTAACAGGAAACAAAAATGTAACGCAGACGAGATTAGCTAGGCCTAATATTGAAGGCAAATATTATTTTTTTTGCAAAAAACTAGTACCAGTACAGTAGTACTACTACGTTTGCATTAGTTATTCATTTGTCAGTGGCAGAAGCCCAGTGCCACCATCGTGGTGACATTTCCCTAGCGCATGCACGTCGGAAGCTCAAATCAAAACCCATCGAGGTCGAGGAACTCGTCCGGGTCAATGAACGGCCCATCCGGCGGCATATCCTGCTGTCCTCCCTGCCTCTGCATGCCGGCGACGCGGCCGCCGCCTGCTCGCAGCGGCGAATGCGGCGGAGGAAGAGGAACGGAAGGAGGAGCCTGCTGCGCGCCGTGCGCGACGACGATGGCGAGCTGCGCCCTGGTCCTGGCGAGCTCGCACTGCGTGGCGAGGATCTCCTCCTGCAGCCGGTTGATGACCCCGGCGCAGCCGTACACCGGGTCCCCCACCCGCCACTGCGCCTCCATCGCCATCGTCTCCGCCGCCTGCGCTCTTTCCTCCACGGGCAAGCTCTGCGCGCGAAATGGCAGAGCTCAATGTGAGTCTTCAACCATGCAATCGGGAGCTCTAACTTACAGCCGGCTGTTGGTTTTCAGTTACCTGTAGCAGCCTGGCGACGTTGCTGGCGCCGAAGACCCGGTGGACGTTGGCGTAGCGGCGGGGGCGGGACGCCGGGAAGTAGGGGGCGAGCGGGCAGCCGTGGCCGCACCGCCGGCGCAGGTACTTGCACGCCGCGCAGCGCCTCGGGTTGCCGCCGCCGCCTTCCTCCTCCTCCTCCTCCTCCTGCATCTCCTCCGGCTCCATCTCGTTGCCGGCAGGGGCCGTCGACATGGTGAACGATCTAGCGATGGATCTTCGTGTGAGCTCGTGGGATCGCGTGGATCTTTCGAAAGATTTCGGGGAGATATTGTGTGCGCATGCTTATATACACGAATGGATGCATCGTGCATGGATGGGGAGCTGGGAATGGCAACACCAACGGCTACGTCGGTGCAAACATGGCAAGCTTAACGGCATTGTTGTTGCTAATTGTACCACGAGGCCCACTAATTAAGGAACGCGCGGCAGCCGCCGTTTGCTACTTTTCTCTCCCCGGGCAGCACTCAATTTTTTTTAAACATGACTCGGTTCGAGGCGACCATCGAATACTTTCGTGATGTCACACGATCAAGACTGAAAAGTATAGCAAGGGGTCAGGTTTCTACTTTCTACACAATTTTTGTTTATGCTAGTAATAATTTTGATTTTTCTGAAGTGATTCTAGCTTCAGTCGATTAGCTTTATGATATCAAGATCATGTCACATTTATATTATCAACTTGTCTAGATAGTGGAAGAAATATACATGTGGTAGGGAATTAGGGATGCCGTTGGTGTCGCCAATTTTCAGTTCAGAAATTAACGTATATCATCAATGTGTACATGTCCATTACAGACTTACAGTTCAGACTTGAAACGCCAAACAGATTGTCTGTTTAAAAGGCAGATACTAGTTGTTTGTTTGGACGCCATGAAAGCTCTGAAAACAGCAGGTTGTGCATTGCCGTAGTTCTTAGGTGATGTCCTAGTAATGTGCTATTATGCGGTCGTTGTGTTGCACTTCACACTACAGAAATGAAAGGAGAAACATGATGTATTGCGCGACGAAACAAACCATGGAGTGCATAATTATGACACCAGACCACGGATGGAACTCAGGACCATGCATGAAGATGGGTATTTTGTGCATTCTCAATTTAAGGAGCAAGGAGAGTAACAAAAAGAGCACCGTGACAGTAGCAAAAAGGTGCCACTGAGCACAAATTAACATGTTGAAAGAACAACATCAGCATTCCTCTGCGCCACACGGTTCACCGAATCTCAGGGTACCGTGAGTTTGTGAGATTCTCATCCATGAAACCAACAGGAGAATCAGATTACCACACAACCTGCTGTTTTAATGACTCCATTCATGTTTTCCCAAAATTGCGCTTACATAACGTAGCAGACAGTAGAGACTCCATTGCCACTGCCTCATGCATCATACGAACGTATGCAGAAGCTTCCTGCGAGCTGACTTTGAACAAAAAGGTGTCGAGGCCTCCAGACTCACCGGTACGTAGTCACCACCCTGTATCATAAGGAGAGAACTATCAGCAAAGTTACAGTGGAGACTGCAACATGTTGATGAAGAAACTGGCACATTACTAAACCCTGGGAAAATCAAGAGCATATATATGGCGTCACAGCTCAAACCACCCTTGGAAATAGTGGCAGCTCAAACACAAGATCATGTAATTACCCAGTAACAATATGCTAGGCTGTGCGATCTCAAATGTAAGTTAGTGGCCCAACCTTTACACTAAAATGTGCAGCTAAATTATCTCAGTGACACAATGAACACCCTGAAAGCATGCAGATTTATCAGCACAAGTTCCAGTGAATCAAATTAATAAAACTTCATTGAACAAATAAGCAGCAAGGTATTCCCTCCGTCCTAAAATAAGTGTTTCAATTTTAGTACAACCAAAATAAGTGTCTCAATTTTAGTACAACTTTGTACTAAAATTGAGACACTTATTTTGGGACGGAGAGAATAAAAAACAAGAATTGTTGGCTTATCCAAACCATATGTATGGTTTTCTAAGCTTGAATAGAACTACTACAAAGGAGATCGTTACGTTGATGACATGTAAATTTGTGACACTGACTCTGCTGCTACGGAAATTTACGGCGCTATATAATATATGCAAGTGAAATTTACGTCGCTAGATAGTACTGTATATGCAAGTGAGTTTCACGTGCAAACAGTTCTAGCCATCTGGTTATCAGAAAATGCAGCGAGTATTCAGGTTTCTTTTTGCGGGAACAGAAAATATTCAGGTTGCAACCACTATATGTCTAATTTCCAACATTCCAAATCAATAGCACCGCCGAATCATATTATAGAAAAAACAACACATTTGAAGCATCAAGCAGCTAATCTCTTAGAATGGTGCACTATAAGAAGGTCCATAGCTAGCTTGTGTTCTCATAGACTGAATACTATGAACTACTACATGCAAAAAGGTTTAGTTGCAGGACTGAAAAAATTGAGAAGCAATTGAACCGATTGGGGAAATATAAAAACTTCAGTAGTACCTAGCAACTAGCATAACTCATTTGTAACTCTAGGTACAAATTAAGGAAAGGTGGCCTTATAATTGGCCAATAAGCAGATTTATAAGCACAATTTCCGGTGAATCAAACTAATAGAGTTTGGTGACAAATAAGCAGCAAAGGTGGTAAGGACTAAAGGGCAACGACTGGAGAGACTACCACTGTGCCAGGCCCGCCCTTCTAAGAACTAATTAACTAGTACAGACAATGTGTATGATGTCTTAAGTTTGAAGAACTGCAAAGAAAATCCACGAGTTGATGAAATGTAAATCCATGACACCAAGTCTGCTGCTATGAAAATTTAAGATGCTGGATAATATATGCGAGTGAATTTAAACTGATACTTTTGAAGAAGAAATAAAAGGATGGTCCATTCATCGCCAAATTTACAATCTGCTAAACTGCTTCATCTTGAGAAAAGTTCTTTATAGTTGGGACTTGGGATAAAAAGACATTATGCACTAACTTAGATCAGCCTTGAAAACTTGGGACCATATGCAGGTGCAGCCTCCAAACAGAAGAACGCAGTCACCGAGACTTCGGTGGATTCAGTGGATTGCTCCAAGACAAAAAAAAAAAAAAAAACAGGTTTCGATTTATGCTAGAATTTATCCCAGGGGTCCAGATCCATTCATGAAGATGGGTATTTTGTGCATTCTCTGTTTAAGGGGCAAGGACAGTAACAAAAAGGGCTGAAATTCAGTGTGCAAAATGATATGTTGAATTGTATATTTAGGCACATTTGTCATGAAAATTTTGAAGGTGAGGACAAACTACATGTGGTTGTGGAAAGACCATTGCAGATAGTCAAGTACAATCACAAAACGAACTAAATATTTTACATGTTACTCTATCACTATGGAGAATTTCAGGCATCCTGCAGAGCATGTTCCACAATTATGCTAAACTGTCGTAGGGAAAGGCACATGCTTTAGCCATGAAACAGAGGCATTTCAAAGATAGTCGCACAAGGCAGCATCCACACTCTTAGTTATACCCCTACTCTCTGCATAGGACAAAATTAACAGGGTACAAAAAGAGAGAGGTTGTGGGATTACCATGGTCATGCAGAGGCAGAGCAGCAGTCTGGGGCCGAGAAGTAGGCAAACACGGGGTGTCCAAATGTCATGCCATCTTCTTCGGCCGCCAAATATTCGAGCTTCTTGGTGTTCATGTCGTAGGAGAAGTTGCCGAAGCCCAGGGTGTTGATGAAGACCCTCCCGGTTCGCCCCTGGTCGACGTCGCCCAGCCACAGCCTGGCGTGCCGTCTCATGGGGTCCTTGGGCAGGGACGGCACGGTGTCGAGCACCTCCCCCATGGGTATGCGTCTCTCCAGCACCCAGCCGTTGTCCCCATTGCCACGCACGCACATCTGGAGACCATGCTGCCTCTCCAGCGAAGCCACGCACAGACGTCCGTCCTCGGGCATCTCGCCGATGCGGTACTTGTGGATCCCGTCGAGCTCGCCCCACATCATCTCCGGGGCCCGGAGGAAGGAGAACTCCATGGTGGCGGCGTCGAGCGCGAGCGCGGAGGGGCTGCCGAGGATGTGCCAGTACATGCCCCCCGCGGCGTGCACGCACATGCGCTCGAACCTCATGGCGTCGAAGTCGACGGTGACCCCGCGTGCCCGCGGCAGCGCGGTCCAGCGGCACCAGCCGTCGCGGAAGGACGCGACCCAGGCGCGCGGGAGGTCGACGTCGAGGGCGACGCAGAGGACCTCGAACCGGAGCCCGCCGTCGGGGTCCGCGGGGGCGTCGCGGTCGCGGGAGAGGAGCGCGCAGCCTATGACCTCGCCGCCGTTGAGGAAGGAGATGGGCGGCGCGGGGAGCAGCGCGTGGCGGCGCGAGACGGGGTCGCAGACGAGGAAGTCGCGGGTGTCGAACTGGAGCTTCCGGCGGAGGAGCAGGAGGCCGCGGTGGGAGTCGTAGAGGGTGTAGTCGAAGATGTCCGGGAGGAAGTCGAGGGAGAGGCGCGGGGAGGAGGTGGTGAAGGGCTGGAAGGCCGGCGCGGCGGGCGGCGGCAGCTGGAACGCGCGAGGGTCCTCCGGGCACATGGGGTGGTAGAAGTGGCCGAGGAGGGTGGGAGAGGCGCGCGAGGGGGAGGCGGCGGAGGAGGCGGAGGAGTGGGAGAGCAGGCGGCGCGAGACGCGGCAGGCGAGGGCGGCGCGGCGGACGGCCGTCATCGTGGCCAGCGGCGGCGAGGTGAGGCAAGATTGGGGTTTTGGGCGCGCTTCTGCGGTGCGCCCCGCGCGATTGATTGGAGGTTTTTCTGTCCAAAAAGCAAAGCAGAGCAGGTTATGACCAGCCCACGAGGGACTCTCACCCACACTGGGACACTCACGTGCCGTCGGCTTCGGTTAGGTTCCTGATAGTTTTTTTTAATAAAATGCACTTGTGAAGTGGAGAAAGCATGCTTTGGTCACTCTATTTAGAAATCCGCCTAATACGGTTACCAAATATGATAAGACCCGATTTTCCCGTTACTGTTCCTCATGTCTCACTCGCCGCCGCTCGATTTGCCCACTTGTTGACCAATCCGAGGCGCCAGTTGTCCAACAGCAGGCAGTTTCGTGGTGTTTTTACAAGAAACCCATGGTTTGCTCGGGAATCCCTCACATCCCCCTGATTGTTTGGCTTCAATCATAATAAAAGGAAAGGGGATGAGGGGAGATGTGGTAGAGGGAGGTGATCGTCGGTGGCGCCGCATCGCACCATCAGCGCCGAGGTAGTGCTTGGGCAAGGGCGAGACTCGCCGCGGAGGCTCACCGCGTCTCGTCGTTGAATCTCTGCCATCGAGATGGCGCCTGTTCGGCGACCTGATGGTGGTCGGCCGCCCAACTACTGTAAGCCCTTGTCTCCACCGCCATGTTTTTTGCGTTCGGATTTGCGCGATGGAAATTTAGGGTTTGGCATTGGGAATGTTTTCTTTGGTCGACAGTTATGCTCGCCTGCAATTCTAAAATTTGGCTAGGGTTTTGGAACTTGATTTGGGGGTTTTGGTGTAGGATTTTGGAAGAGGATTTGGGGTGCGCAAGTGTGGTTGTTTGTAGAAGATTAAGAGCATTGTGCTAGGGTTTTGGATTCAGGTGAATTGGGGGTTTCAGTTTAGGGTTTTTGGTGTGCAAAGGTGGTCCTTCTCAGACCTGTTTGTTCATCAGGTCTAGGTCCTTCTCGGACCTCTCGATCTTCCGGTTCATCTATGCAATCTCCTCGGATGCGGGGCTTGGAGCCGAGGTAGATACCTGCACACAAGCACTTTACAATGAGCCCCATGATCAATCTATTGAAACTCCGAACTTTGACCTGGCCGACAGCGAGCGTCTCAGTGATGTAGAACCACTCACGCTGCCATTCTTTGACTGCCTCGATGAAGGTGCCCTCGAACCAGTCGACTTTCTGGTTCTTGCTGACCATTTCCCCTACGCACTCCGTCAGATCAGAGCCGCTGGACTTTGGCTTGACGCCAAAGATTTTCAGCCATAAACCGAAGTGCGGCTCGATGCGGAGGAAGGCCTCGCGGACCGTGATGAAGGAGGCGAGGTGTAAGATGGAGTTCGGGGCCATGTGGTGGAAGTAGAGCCTATAGTAGAACATTACCCCATGCATGAATGGGTGCAACGACAACCCTAAACCTCTGATGAGGTGGGGACGAAGACTACCCACTCCCTGGGTTGGGAGCGAGCACTTGCTGGTTGGCATCGGGAGGGCGGACAGCGACATTGGCGGGGATGTATCCCGCACTACACAGCGCCGCGATAGTGGCCTCCGTCACAATGGAGCCAGCCCAGTGCTTTTTAAGGGTGTAGGCCATGGCCAAATGCGGGAGCTTGGATGCGCTGAGGAGGAAGAAAGCGAGATTGAATCTGGGCGCTAGAGCTCGAGAAGTCAGCAGACAGGGGAAATGAGAGCGTGCTTGTTTGCACTGTCGTTTTCTTACTCTTATAGGCTGATAAAAGGCCAAGAGTCCCCCTTGTTACGCCGGTAAAAACGCCACTCCTCCGCAAAAGATGCCGTTGTGTGTATGGGGGGAAACAAAATCTTGATGATATCCCTAAGAAAACGGGCACGACCTCCACTTTGATGGAACGTGTTGGAAATATGCCCTAGAGGCAATAATAAAAGTATTATTATATTTCAATGTTCATGATAATTGTCTTTTGTTCATGCTATAAGTGTGTTATCCGGAAATCGTAATACACGTGTGAACACTTAGACCCCAATATGTCCCTAGTGAGCCTCTAGTTGACTAGCCCGTTGTGATCAATAGATAGTCATGGTTTCCTGACTATGGACATTGGATGTCGTTGATAACGGGATCACATCATTAGGAGAATGATGTGATGGACAAGACCCAATCCTAAGCATAGCATAAAAGATCGTGTAGTTCGTTTGCTAGAGCTTTGCCAATGTCAAGTATCTCTTCCTTCGACCATGAGATCGTGTAACTCCCGGATACCGTAGGAGTGCCGTGGGTGTATCAAACGTCACAACGTAACTGGGTGACTATAAAGGTGCATTACAGGTATCTCCGAAAGTATCTGTTGGGTTGACACGGATTAAGACTGGGATTTGTCACTCCGTGTAAACGGAGAGGTATCTCTGGGCCGACTCGGTAATGCATCATCATAATGAGCTCAATGTGACCAAGGTGTTGGCCACGGGATCATGCATTACGGTACGAGTAAAGTGACTTGCCGATAACGAGACTGAACAAGGTATTGGGATACCGACGATCGAGTCTCGGGCAAGTAACGCATCGATCGACAAAGGAATTGCATACGAGGTTTGATCGAATCCTCGACATCGTGGTTCAACCGATGAAATCATCGATGAGCATGTGGGAGCCAACATGGGTATCCAGACCCCACTGTTGGTTATTGCCCGAGAGTCGTCTCGGTCATGTCTCCGTGTCTCCCGAACCCGTAGGGTCTACACACTAAGGTTCGGTGGCGCTAGGGTTAGTAGGAAGACTAGTATGTGACTACCGAATGTTGTTCGAGTCCGGATGAGATCCCGACGTCACGAGGAGTTTCGTATGGTCCGGAGGTAAAGAATAATATATAGGAAGTGGTATTTGCCATCGGAAAGTTTCGGGTCTCTCGGTAATGTACCGGACCATCGGAAGGGTCCTGAGGTCCACCGGTGGGGCCACCTATCCCGGAGGGCCCCATGGGCTGAAGTGGGAGGAACCAGCCCATAGTGGGCTGGTGCGCCCCAGGCCCACCCCGCGCCTAGGGTTGAAACCCTAGGGGTGGGGCGCCCACTGGCTTGGGGGCACTCCACCCCTTGCCGCCCCCCTTGGAGATTGGATCTCAGGGCAGCGCCCAGGGGCCTATATAAAGGGGAGGGAGGGGGCTGCTGTACCCATCTCCAAGGCGCAGCCCTTCCCCTCCCCAACACCTCTCCTCCTCCGCAAGAGCTTGGCGAAGCCACAGCCGGTGTCTTGCTTCTCCACCATCATCACGCCGTCGTCTTTGCGGTGGAGCTGTCTTCCTCAACCTCTCCTTCCTCCTTGCTGGATCAAGACGGAGGAGACGTCACTCGTACCGTACGTGTGTTGAATGCGGAGGTGCTGTCCGTTCAGCACTTGGTCATCGGTGATTCGAATCACGTCGAGTACGACTACATCATCACCTTGCAAGCTTCCGCACGCAATCTACAAGTGGTATGTAGATGCAAACTCTCTCCCTAGACTCGTTGCTTAGATGAACTCATAGATGGATGTTGGTGAAACCGTAGGAAAATTTTTAATTTTCTGCAACGTTCCCCAACAGTGGCATCATGAGCTAGGTCTATGCGTAGTTCTCTAATGCACGAGTAGAACACAATTTGTTGTGGGCGTGGATCTTGTCAACTTACTTGCCTCTACTAGTCTTTTCTTGCTCAACGGTATTGTGGGATGAAGCGGCCCGGACCAACCTTACACGTACGCTTACGTGAGACCGGTTCCACCGATTAACATGCACTAGTTGCATAAGGTGGCTGGCGGGTGTCTGCTCTCCCACTTTAGTTGGAGCGGATTCGATGAACAGGGCCCTTATGAAGGGTAAATAGAAGTTGACAAAATCACGTTGTGGTGATTCGTAGGTAAGAAAACGTTCTTGCTAGAACCCAATCGCAGCCACGTAAAAGATGCAACAACAATTAGAGGACGTCTAACTTGTTTTTGCAGCGATTGATCATGTGATGTGATATGGCCAGAAGTTGTGATGAATGATGAATTGTGATGTATGAGATCATGTTCTTGTAATAGGATTCACGACTTGCATGTCGATGAGTATGACAACCGGCAGGAGCCATAGGAGTTGTCTTTATTTTTGTATGACCTGCGTGTCATTGAATAACGCCATGTAAACTACTTTACTTTATTGCTAAACGTTAGTCATAGAAGTAGAAGTAGTCGTTGGCGTGACAACTTCATGAAGACACGATGATGGAGATCATGATGATGGAGATCATGGTGTCAAGCCGGTGACAAGATGATCACGGAGCCCCGAAGATGGAGATCAATGGAGCTTTATGATATTGGCCATATCATGTCACAACTATATAATTGCATGTGATGTTTATTATGTTTATGCATCTTGTTTACTTAGGACGACGGTAGTAAATAAGATGATCCCTTACAAAATTTCAAGAAGTGTTCTCCTCTAACTGTGCACCGTTGCTACAGTTCGTCGCTTCTAAGCACCACGTGATGATCGGGTGTGATCGATTCTTACGTTCACATACAACGGGTGTAAGACAGTTTTACACAGCGAAACACTTAGGGTTACCTTGACGAGCCTAGCATGTGCAGACATGGCCTCGGAACACGGAGACCGAAAGGTCGAACACGAGTCGTATGGAAGATACGATCAACATGAAGATGTTCACCGACGATGACTAGTCCGTCTCACGTGATGATCGGACACGGGCTAGTCGACTCGGATCGTGTAAACACTTAGATGACCAGAGGGATGTCTAATCTAAGTGGGAGTTCATAATTTTGATTAGAACTTTATTATCATGAACTTAGTCTAAAACCTTTGCAAATATGTCTTGTAGATCAATGGCCAACGCTAATGTCAACATGAACTTCAACGCGTTCCTAGAGAAAACCAAGCTGAAAGATGATGGTAGCAACTATACAGATGGGTCCTAACCGAGGATCATCCTCATAGCTGCCAGAAGCAATATGTCCTAGAAGGACCGCTAGGTGATGCTCCGTCCCTGAGAGAACCAAGACGTTATGAACGCTTGGCAAGCTCGTCTTGATGATTACTCCCTCGTTCAAGCGGCATGCTTTACACTTAGAACCGGGCTCCAAAAGCATTTTGAGCACCACGGAGCATATGAGATGTTCAAGAGCTGAAACTAGTTTTTCAAGCTCATGCCCGGTCGAGAGATATGATGTCTCGACAAGTTCTACAGATTGTAAGATGGAGGAAAACAGTTACATCGGTGAGCACATCCTCAAGATGTCAGGTTGCACAACCGTATGACCCAAATGAACATAAACCTCCCAGATGAGGCGGTCATTGACAGAATCCTCCAGTCGCTCCCACCAAGCTACAAGAGCTTTGTGATGAACTACAACATGTAGGGGATGGTAAAGACCATTCCTGAAGTGTTCTCGATGCTGAAGTCAGCAGAGGCTGAAATCAAGAAAGAACATCAAGTGTTGATGGTCAATAAGACCACTAAGTTCAAGAAGGGCAAGGGTAAGAAGAACTTCAAAAAGGACGGCAAAGATGTTGCCGCGCCCGGTAAGCCGCTTGCCGGGAAGAAGTCAAAGAATGGACCCAAGCCCGAGACCGAGTGCTTTTATTGCAAGGGAAGGGTCACCGAAGCGGAACTGCCCCAAATACTTAGCGGATAAGAAGGCCGGCAACACCAAAGGTATATTTGATATACATGTAATTGATGTGTACCTTACCGATTACTCGTAGTAACTCCCGGTATTTGATACGGTGCCGTTGCTCATATTTGTAACTCACAGCAGAGCTGCGGAATAAACGGAGATCGGCGAAGGACGAGGTGACGATCGCGTCGGGAATGGTTCCAGAGTCGATGTGATCGCCGTCGACACGCTGCTCTACATTTACCTCGGATTAGTTTTGAACCTCAATAATTGTTATTTAGTGCCAAGTTTGAGCATGAACATTGTATCCGGATCTCGTTTAATACGAGATGGCTACTCATTTAAGTCTGAGAATAATGGTTGTTCGATTTATATGAGAGATATGTTTTATGGTCATGCTCAGATGGTCAATGGTTTATTCTTAATGAATCTCGGCGTAATGTTACACATGTTCATAGTGTGGATGCCAAAAGATGTAAAGTTGATAACGATAGTCCCACATACTTGTGGCACTGCCGCCTTGGTCACATTGGTGTCAAGCGCATGAAGAAGCTCCATGCTGATGGACTTTTAGAGTCTCTTGATTATGAATCGTTTGACACATGCGAACCATGCCTCTTAGGCAAAATGACCAAGACTCCGTTCTCCGGAACAATGGAGCGAGCATCCAACTTGTTGGAAGTCATACATACCGATGTGTGCGGTCCAATGAGCGTTGAGGCTCGCGGAGGATATCGTTATGTTCTCACTCTCACTGATGACTTAAGTAGATATGGGTATGTCTACTTAATGAAACACAAGTCTGAGACCTTTGAAAAGTTCAAGGAATTTTAGAGTGAGGTAGAGAATCAACGTGACCGAAAGATAAAGTTCCTACGATCAGATCGTGGAGGAGAATATCTAAGTCATGAATTTGGTACACACTTAAGGAAATGTGGAATCGTTTCACAACTCACGCCGCCTGGAACACCTCAGCGAAACGGTGTGTCCGAACGTCGTAATCGCACACTATTGGATATGGTGCGGTCTATGATGTCTCTTACCGATTTACCGCTATCATTTTGGGGATACGCTCTAGAGACATCTACATTCACTTTAAATAGGGCACCGTCTAAATCCGTTGAGACGACACCTTATGAATTATGGTTTGGGAAGAAACCTAAGCTGTCGTTTCTAAAAGTTTGGGGATGCGATGCTTATGTCAAGAAACTTCAACCTGAAAAGCTCGAACCCAAGTCGGAAAAATGCGTATTCATAGGATACCCTAAGGAAACTGTCGGGTATACCTTCTACTTAAGATCCGAAGGTAAGATCTTTGTTGCCAAGAACGGATGCTTTCTGGAAAAAGAGTTTCTCTCGAAAGAAGTAAGTGGGAGGAAAGTAGAATTTTATGAAGTACTACCTCTCGAACGGGAAAGTGGTGCAGCGCAGGAAACCGTTCCTGTGATGCCCACACCAACTGAAGAGGAAAACAATGATGATGATCAAGGTACTTCGGATCAAGTGACTCTTGAACCGTGGGTCCACAAGGACACGTTCCGCACTGAGTGGTACGCAACCCTGTCCCGGAAATCATGTTGTTAGACAACGGTGAACCTTCGAACTATGAAGAAGCAATGGCGGGCCCGGATTCCAACAAATGGCTTGAAGCCATGAAATCCGAGATAGAATCCATGTATGAAAACAAAGTATGGACTTTGACAGTCTTGCCCGATGATCGGCGAGCGATAGAAAACAAATGGATTTTTAAGAAGAAGACGGACGTGGATGGTAATGTTACCATCTATAAGGCTCGACTTGTCGCTAAGGGTTATCGACAAGTTCAAGGGATTGACTACGACGAGACTTTATCTCCCGTAGCGAAGCTGAAGTCCGTCCGAATCATGTTAGCAATTGCCGCATACTATGATTATGAGATATGGCAGATGGACGTCAAAACGGCATTCCTTAACGGACATCTTAAGGAAGAGCTGTATATGATGCAGCGGAAGGTTTTGTCGATCCTCGAACGCTAACAAAGTATGCAAGCTCCAGCGATCCATTTATGGACTGGTGCAAGCATCTCGGAGTTGGAACATTCGCTTTGATGAGATGATCAAAGCGTTTGGGTTTATGCACTTATGGAGAAGCCTGCGTTTACAAGAAAGTGAGTGGGAGCTCAGTAGCATTTCTCCTATTATATGTAGATGACATACTCTTGATGGGAAATGATACAAAACTTTTGGACAGCATTAAGGCCTACTTGAACAAGTGTTTTTCAATGAAGGACCTTGGAGAAGCTGCTTATATATTAGGCATCAAGATCTATAGAGATAGATCGAGACGCCTCATAGGTCTTTCACAAAGCACATACCTTGATAAGATTTTGAAGAGGTTCAAAATGGATCAGTCCAATAAGGGTTCTTGCCTATGTTACAAGGTGTGAGATTGAGCTCGGCTCGACCACCCACCACGCAAAAGATAAAGAAGAGATGAGTGTCATCCCTATGCTTCAGCCATAGGATCTATTATGTATGCCATCTTTGTGTACTGCACCGATGTAAACCTTGCCGTAAGTTTGGTTGCAAGATACCAAAGTAATCCCGCAAGGAACACCGACAGCGGTCAAGAATATCCTGAAGTACCGAAAAGGACAAAGGACATGTTTCTCGTTTATGGAGGAGACGAAGAGCTCGTCGTGAGGGGTTACGTCGGCGCTTAGCTTCGACTTAGATCTGGATGACTCTAAGTCACAAACCGGATACGTGTATATGTTGAATGGTGGAGCGATGGCTGGTGCAAATGCAAGCGAGCGTCGTGGCGGGATCTACGTGTGAAGCGGAGTACATGGCAGCCTCGGAGGCAGCACATGAAGCGATTTGGGTGAAGGAGTTCATCACCGACCAGGAGTCATACCCAATGCGTCGGGGCCGATCAAACTCTTCTGTGACAACACCGAGCTATTGCCCTTGCCAAGGAGCCCATGTTTCACAAGAAGACCAGCACATCAAGCGTCGTTTCAACTCCATCCGCGAAAATGTTCAAGATGGAGACATAGAGATTTGCAAAGTGCACACGGATCTGAATGTCGCAGATCCGTTGACTAAACCTCTCTCGCGTGCAAAACATGATCAACACCAGAACTCTATGGGTGTTCGATTCATCACAATGTAACTAGATTGGTGACTCTAGTGCAAGTGGGAGACTGTTGGAAATATGCCCTAGAGGCAATAATAAAAGTATTATTATGTTTCAATGTTCATGATAATTGTCTTTTGTTCATGCTATAACCGTGTTATCCGGAAATCGTAATACGTGTGAACACTTAGACCCCAATATGTCCCTAGTGAGCCTCTAGTTGACTAGCCCGTTGTGATCAATAGATAGTCATGGTTTCCTGACTATGGACATTGGATGTCGTTGATAACGGGATCACATCATTAGGAGAATGATGTGATGGACAAGACCCAATCCTAAGCATAGCATAAAAGATCGTGTAGTTCGTTTGCTAGAGCTTTGCCAATGTCAAGTATCTCTTCCTTCGACCATGAGATCGTGTAACTCCCGGATACCGTAGGAGTGCCTTGGGTGTATCAAACGTCACAACGTAATCGGGTGACTATAAAGGTGCATTACAGTATCTCGAAAGTATCTGCTGGGTTGACACGGATCAAGACCGGATTTGTCACTCCATGTAAACAGAGAGGTATCTCGGGCCCACTCGGTAATGCATCATCATAATGAGCTCAATGTGACCAAGGTGTTGTACGGGATCATGCATTACAGTGCGAGTAAAGTGACTTGCGATAACGAGACCGAACAAGGTATTGGGATACCGACGATCGAGTCTCGGGCAAGTAACGCATCGATCGACAAAGGAATTGCATACGAGGTTTGATCGAATCCTCGACATCGTGGTTCAACCGATGAAATCATCGAGGAGCATGTGGGAGCCAACATGGGTATCCAGACCCCGCTGTTGGTTATTGCCCGAGAGTCGTCTCGGTCATGTCTGCGTGTCTCCCGAACCCGTAGGGTCTACACACTTAAGGTTCGGTGACACTAGGGTTAGTAGGAAGACTAGTATGTGACTACGAATGTTGTTCGAGTCCGGATGAGATCCGGACATCACGAGGAGTTTGGAATGGTCCGGAGGTAAAGAATAATATATAGGAAGTGGTATTTCGCCATCGGGAAAGTTTGGGGTCTCCGGTAATGTCTGGGACCACCGGAAGGGTCCCGGGGTCCACCGGTGGGGCCACCTATCCCGGAGGGCCCCATGGGCTGAAGTGGGAGGAACCAGCCCATAGTGGGCTGGTGCGCCTAGGCCCACCCCGCGCCTAGGGTTGAAACCCTAGGGGTGGGGCGCCCACTGGCTTGGGGCACTCCACCCCTTGGCCGCCGCACCCCTTGGAGATTGGATCTCAGGGGCGGCGCCCAGGGGCCTATATAAAGGGGGGGAGGGAGGGGGGCTGCTGTACCCATCTCCAAGGCGCAGCCCCCCCTCCCAACACCTCTCCTCCTCCGCAAGAGCTTGGCGAAGCCACAGCCGATTATCTTGCTTCTCCACCATCATCACGCCGTCGTCTTTGCCGGTGGAGCTGTCTTCCTCAACCTCTCCTTCCTCCTTGCTGGATCAAGACGGAGGAGACGTCACTCGTACCGTACGTGTGTTGAACGCGGAGGTGCTGTCCGTTCAGCACTTGGTCATCGGTGATTCGAATCACGTCGAGTACGACTACATCATCACCTTGCAAGCTTCCGCACGCGATCTACAAGTGGTATGTAGATGCAAACTCTCTCCCTAGACTCGTTGCTTAGATGAACTCATAGATGGATCTTGGTGAAACCGTAGGAAAAATTTTAATTTTCTGCAACGTTCCCCAACAGAACGCACCAGTAAAAAAGTTGCCTTGGGCCACGATTTGGGGTAAGCAGTAACTGCCTGACCCGTCGTAGGTTGCGCCACTTTGATAAAGTTGTTAATCTAGGTGGCACTATTCACACCTACGTGGTCAGCCTTTGAGGCTAAGTTACCGCGCTTCCTCGGGCCAGACGTGAGCTCAGCTAAGTCTTGTTTGTGAGGCACTACCTCTTTGAAGAGGGGTTCGGAGATATTAAAGTCACAGAGGGGAACTCGTCTATCAAACCAAGGACTTTGGATCCGAGGTTATCTTCATCCAGGGGATCATTCTTGGCATAGAAGGCCAGCTTGGGGGCTATTGACGATGTCCTGGACTAGGAGATGCCAACCTAGTCAGCCCATGCTCCTCGGCTAGGCTGGTGGGCCCTCATTCATCTCGAGGTGGACTTCGGAAGCTACACAATGGGGGCATGATCAGGACCACATCTGCTGAAGACTTGACATACACCAAGACTTCTCCCGCCGTCTCCACCCCAAGATACCGACCTTGTAACCCTAGATGCCCTACCTGGCATGCATATAAGCCAAAGGGTTTAGCCTGTAGAAGGAACTTCAGGCGCAATCTCATTCACCTAGCCGTAGAGTTAGAACACATCTTACGATCTCGAGGTAGACCAACTCTGTATTCGATACATCTCCATCATTATAAACAAGAGCAGGACATAGGGTTTTACCTCCATCAAGAGGGCCCGAACCTAGGTAAATATCGCCCCCTTGTTCCTGTTACCCTCGATACTAGATCCACAGCTCGGGACCCCCTACCCCGAGGTCTGCCGGGTTTCACACCGACACTAGTGCTTTCATTCAGAGTTCCGCTGTGAGATCGGCAAAGGATCGATGACTCATCTACAGATCAACTGCGGCACTGGATGCGTGGATGTGTACGCCCCCGCCAACTTTTTGTGTTCGGCAGCATGATTCTCTGCGCCGACTTGATGGGCCATCTGGACACCATTGAAAACTATGCCCCCGATCAGGTTGTAACCTTCGGAGGGCTGGAGTACACCACAGATTCCCACGGCGAGCATGTCTTGTCACGCTGGACGCCTGGCCGGATTCAGGGCTTGACGAGCATCACAAGCTCGACTTCAGAACTGACCTCCCTTGAGGATGACACATCAGGCCCTCCAACACTGGTATGAACGGCTGTGGTCACACATTGCATGTGGCTATTGGGATCGCGTAAATGTGATGACGACAACACATGACTGACTTTGATGGTGGTGCTACGTGCTCCAGGTCCTGAGCTCTTAGGTGAAAGCCTAGGTTTGAATACCTGGCAATGGCGACGTCTTTTTGTGTCGATGCCTTCTTGAAAGCATTAGTCGAACATGCTTGGACTAAATTGTAAGGGTGAAAACCTAGATTGTGACCTTGATTTTTGAATCCGATGATGGCGGCGTGTGAGCGTCGTTTCCTTTCTCAAGGCATTGTTATTAAAGAACTTCATCGTCCGTGTGGTGTCATGAGATGGTTGGTGCTGATATGGTCATTGCTACAGTTTGTCGATCATGGATCTGAACACTTTGAGGCTTTTTTCCTTGCTTTCTCGCCTACACATAGCTTTGGTCTTATATGACTTGCAAATTGTTGGAGTGTTTTATGTGTGTTGGTGTTGGCTGTGTGCATCCTAGCTATGCAGAGACCAGGTGTGTTCTTATTGTGTTTGTATCCTCTTGATGCTCCATTTTGAGCTAATAAAATCCACCTTTTGTCCAAAAATCCTACTTCTTGGAGGTTCAATCTTCTAGACCTTTACCCAAAACAAATCCCTCAAGTTCGCTCCCTAGAATCTCCATTCACTGGGCAGGAGATCAAAGAAATATTCCTCCTTATAAACCCTAATGCTAGCCCTAGACCCCACGGCTTCGGGGCTAGTGTTTACATGAAGTTCTGTAATTCTATAAAAAAATCACCCCTTTCTTTAACAACTTCCATGGCCTCTTAATTGATGTCGAACGACTTAACAGAGCTCCCATGATCCTACTCCCCCCAAAAGTCAGGGACAGTCTGCTGACACTTTGCGACCCAACTCCTTCAAAATTGTCCACCGGAAAGTGGTGGCAAAACTTCTCACTAATAGTCTAAACCCCGTCAGTACCCTTCTAGTCCATGTCCACCACACTGGCTTCATTAGTGGAAGAAAACATTGCTGAAAATTAAAATTACGCACTAACCAGCTTAGCTTCTGCCACTCTCAAAAAGCGCTAATCATGGTCGTCAAACTTGACTTCTGTAAGGCCTTTGACTCCATTTCCTAGGAACCACCTCCTCACCCTTTTATCCCATAGGCTTTTCCCCGTCAAGTGGTGCTCATGGGTTAGCTCCCTCCTCAAATTGGCCAAGACAACGATGCTCCTAAATGGCGTCTCAGGACCATGGATTAACTATAAGAATGGTCTCCGCCAAGGTGACCTCTATCCCCATACTTGTTCATAATTATCGGGGGCATGCTTCAATGCATGATTCAAAAAGCTCATGATGCGGACACCTTTGCCACCCTCTCTTCCACAACAAACCACCATCGATCCTCCAATATGTAGACGACACCTTGATCATTGCTCATGCTTCTACGAACACTACAATCGACCTTAAGGCCTGATGTCGCTTGAGATGCGATGGTGTTTCCCCAAGGAAAAAGGGAGGATGCGGCACAACAACGGTAAGGTATTTCCCGCAGTGATGAGACCAAGGTTATCGAACCAGTAGGAGAACCACGCAACACTAAGTAAATGGTACCTGCACACAATTAACAAATACTTGCAACCCAATGCCTTAAAGGGATTGTCATTCCTTTTCGGGTAGCGGTGCCAAAATGTGACATAAGGATAGGATAAAATTGTAGTAGAGTGATAGATGCAAATAAAAGTAAATAAAACACAACAAGGTATTTTTCGGTTTTTGATAATATAGATCTGAAAATAAAAGAAGCAAATAAAGGAAAGGCAATTGGCAATATGGATCTGAAAGTATATGATGGAAAATAGACCCGGGGGTAGATTTCACTAGTGGATTCTCTCAGAAAATAGCAACGATGGGTAGACAAATTACTGTTGGGAAATTGATAGAAAAGAAAATAATTATGACGATATCCAAGACAATCATCATGTATATAGGCATCACGTCCAAGATTAGTAGACCGACTCCTGCCTGCATCTACTACTATTCTCCACGCATCATCCGCTATCCGGCATGCATCTAGTGTATTACGTTCATGGAAAAATGGAGCAATGCAATAAGAATGATGACATGATGTAGACAAGATCTATTCCTGTAGAAATAGACCCCACCTTGTTATCCTTAATAGAAATGATACATGTGTGCCTTGCTGCCCCTTCTGTCACCGGGAAAGGACACCGCAAGATCGAACCCATTAAAAAGCACCTCTTCACATTGCAAGATAAATAGATCAAGTTGGCCAAACAAAACCCAAATATTAGAGAAGAAATACGAGGCTATAACAATCAAGATTGGATATTAAATCAAGGGAAATCTGATCATAAACTCACAATTCATCAGATCCCAACAAACACACCGCAAAGAGTCATTACATCAAATAGATCTCCAAGAGACAGTTGTATTGAGATACAAAGAGAGAAAAAGCCATCTAGCTACTACCTATGTACTCGTAGGTCTGAGTTGAAGTGCTCACGCATCATCGGAGATGAACAAATGAGGATGATGAACCCCTCCGTGATCGTGTTCCCCTCCAGCGGAGTGCCGGAATAGGGCTCTAGATTGGATCTCATGGTTCTAGAACTTGCGGTGGCTGGAATAAAATTTCGTCGACTCCCCTAGGGTTTCTGGAGCAAGGAGGTATTTATAGAGCAAAGAGGCGGTGTGGGAGGCCACCGAGGAGGGCACAACCCACCTGGGCGCGCCTGGGGGTCCAGGTGCGCCCTGGTGGGTTGTGCCCCCCTCGGGGCACCCCCGAGGTGTTTCTCTGGCCCATCTGGTGTCTTCTGGTCCAAAAAATCCACAAGAAGTTTCACTGCATTTGGACTCTATTTGATAATGATTTCCTGCGATGTAAAAACAAGCAGAAAACAACAACTGAGACTTGGCACTATGTCAATAGGTTAGTCCCAAAAAATGATATAAAATGATTGTAAAACTTCCAAGAATGATAATATAACAACATGTAACAATCAAAAATTATAGATACATTGGAGACGTATCAGCATCCCCAAGCTTAATTCCTGCTCGTCCTCGAATAGGTTGTTGGGGAACGCGGTAATTTCAAAAATTTCCTACGATCACGCAAGATCTATCTATGTGATGCATAGCAACGAGAGGGGAGAGTGTGTCCATGTACCCTCGTAGACCGAAAGCGGAAGCGTTTCAATAAAGCGGTTGATGTAGTCGAACGTCTTCGCGATCCAACCGATCCAAGTACCGAACGTACGGCACCTCCGCATTCAGCACACTTTCAGCTCAATGACGTCTCTCGTGCTCTTGATCCAGTTGAGGATGAGGGTGAGTTCCGTCAGCACGACGGCGTGGCGACGGTGATGATGAAGTTACCAGCGCAGGGCTTCACCTAAGCACTACGACGGTATGACCGAGGTGTGTAACTATGGAGGGGGGCACCGCACACGGCTAAAAGATCAACTTGTGTGTCTATGGGGTGCCCCTGACCACGTATATAAAGGAGGGGGGAGAGAGGCCGGCCCTCCTAGGGGTGCGCCAAGTAGGATTCCCTTTCCTTTTCCTTTTCGGAGTAGGAAAGAAGGAAAGGAGAGAGAGGGAGAAGGAAAGGAGGGGCCGCGCCCCCACCCCTTTTCCAATTCGGTTTGGGCAGGGGGGAGGAGCACGCCACCTCGTGGCCCTTCTTCCATCTCTCCACTAAAGCCCAATAAGGCCCATTAACTTGCCCCCGGCGAATTCCCGTAACTCTCCGGTACTCCGAAAAATACCCGAATCACTCGGAACCTTTCCGATGTCCGAATATAGCCTTCCAGTATATCAATCTTTACGTCTCGATCATTTCGAGACTCCTTGTCACACCTGTGATGTAATTCGGGACTCCGAACAAACTTCGGTCATGAAAACACATAACTCATTATACATATCGTCATCGAACGTTAAGCGTGCGGACCCTACGGGTTCGAGAACTATGTAGACATGACCGAAACACATCTCTGGTCAATAACCAATAGCAGAACATGGATGCTCATATTGGATCCATACGAAGATCTTTATCGGTCAAACCACATAACAACATACGTTGTTCCCTTTGTCATCGGTACGTTACTTGCCCGAGATTCGATCGTCGGTATCATCATACCTAGTTCAATCTTCTTACCGACAAGTCTCTTTACTCGTTCCGTAATACTTCATCCCGCAACTAACTCATTAGTCACAATGCTTGCAAGTCTTAGTGATGAGTATTACCTAGAGGGCCCAGAGATACCTCTTCGAAACACGGAGTGACAAGTCCTAATCTCGATCTATGCCAACCCAACAAACACCTTCGGAGACACCTGTAGACCACCTTTATAATCACCCAGTTACGTTGTGACGTTTGATAGCACACAAGGTGTTCCTCCAGTATTCGGGAGTTGCATAATCTCATAGTCCGAGGAACATGTATAAGTCATGAAGAAAATGGTAGCAATGAAACTGTAACGATCATAATGCTAAGCTAACGGATGGGTCTTGTCCATCACATCATTCTCCTAATAATGTGATCCCGTTCATCAAATGAAAACACATGTCTATGGTTAGGAAACATAACCATCTTTGATTAACAAGCTAGTCAAGTAGAGGCATACTAGGGACACTATGTTTTGTTTATGTATTCACACATGTACTAAGTTTCCGGTTAGTACAATTCTAGAATGAATAATAAACATTTATCATGATATAAGGAAATATAAATGACAACTTTATTATTACCTCTAGGGCATATTTCCTTCAGTCTCCCACTTGCGCTAGAGTCAATAATCTAGTTCACATTGCCATGTGATTTAACATCAATAGTTCACATCTGTATGTGATTAACACCCATAGTTCACATCGCCATGTGACCAACTACCAAAGGGTTTAACTAGAGTCAATAATCTAGTTCACGTTGCTATGTGATTAACACCCAAAGAGTACTAAGGTGTGATCATGTTTTGCTTATGAGAGAAGTTTAGTCAACGGGTTTGCCACATTCATAGTCGTATGTAGTTTGCAAATATTCTATGTCTACAATGCTCATAGAGCTACTCTAGCTAATTGCTCCCACTTTCAATATGTATCCAGATTGAGACTTAGAGTCATCTGGATCAGTGTAAAAGCTTGCATCGACGTAACTCTTTATGACGAACTCTTTATCACCACATCACCGAGAAACATTTCCTTAGTCCTCACAAGGATAATTTGACCGTTGTCCTGTGATCTACTCTTAGATCACTATTGTACCCCCTTGCCAAACTCATGGCAAGGTACACAATAGGTCTGGTACAAAGCACAACATACTTTATAGAACCTGTGACTGTGGCATAGGGAATGACTTTCATTCTCTTTCTATCTTCTGCCGTGGTCGGGCTTTGAGTCTTACTCAACTTTACAACTTATGTCTGAGACAACAACTCCTTCTTTGGTGATCCATTTTGAACTCTTTCAAAAACTTGTCAAGGTATTTACTCATTGAAAAATCTTATCAAGCATCTTGATCTATCTCTATAGATCTTGATGTCCAATATGTAAGCAGCTTCACGAGGTCTTTCAGTGAAAAACTCTTATTCAAGTATCCCTTTATGCTATCCAGAAATTCTATATCATTTCCAATCAACAATATGTCATCCACATATAATATTAGAAATGCTACAGAGCTCCCACTCACTTTCTTGTAAATACAGGCTTCAAAAGTCTGTATAAAACTATATGCTTTGATCACACTATCAAAGCGTTGATTCCAACTCCGAGAGGCTTGCACCAGTCCATAAATGGATCGCTGGAGCTTGCAAACTTTTTTAGCACCCTTTGGATCGACAAAACCTTCTGGTTGCATCATATACAACTCTTCTTCCAGAAATCCATTCAGGAATGCAGTTTTGACATCCATCTGCCAAATTTCATAATCATAAATGAAACAATTGCTAACATGATTCGGACAGACTTAAGCATCGCTACGGGTGAGAAAGTCACATCGTAGTCAACTCCTTGAACTTGTCGAAATCCTTTTGCGACAAGTCGAGCTTTGTAGATAGTAACACTACTATCAGCATCCGTCTTCCTCTTGAAGATCCATTTATTCTTAATGGCTTGCCGATCATCGGGCAAGTCCATCAAAGTCCACACTTTGTCCTCATACATGGATCCCATCTCAGATCTCATGGCCTCAAGCCATTTCGTAGAATCTAGGCTCATCATTGCTTCCTCATAGTTCGTAGGTTCATCATGGTCTACCGCACCACTTTGGTGCGGATCGTACTCTGGTTGACCTATGAGGTTTGGTAGTAACTTGATCTGAAGTTTCATGATCATCATCATTAGCTTCCTCACTAATTGGTATAGGAATTACTGAAACTGATTTCTGTGATGAACTACTTCCAATTCGGGAGAAGGTACAATTACCTCATCAAGTTCTACTTTCCTCCCACTCACTTCTTTCGAGAGAAAACTCCTTCTCTACAAAGGATCCATTCTTAGCAACGAATATCCTACCTTCGAATCTGTGATAGAAGGTGTACCCAACAGTTTCTTTTGGGTATCCTATGAAGATACATTTGTCCGATTTGGGTTCAAACTTATCAGTTTGAAACTTTTTCACATAAGCATCACAGCCCCAAACTTTAAGAAACGACAGCTTAGGTTTGTTGCCAAACCACAGTTCATATGGTGTCGTCTCAACAGATTTTGACGGTGCCCTGTTTAACGTGAATGTAGTTGTCTCTAATGCATAATCCCAAAACGACAGTGGTACATCAGTAAGAGACATCATAGATCGCACCATATCTAATAAAGTGCAGTTACGATGTTCGAACACACCATTACGTTGTGGTGTTCCAGGTTGCGTGAGCTGTGAAACTATTCCACATTGTTTTAATGAAGGCCAAACTCGTAACTCAAATGTTCGCCTCTGCGATCAGATCGTAGAAACTTAATTTTCTTGTTGCAATGATTCTCCACTTTACTCTATGAACTTTTGAAGTGTTTCAGACATGTGTTTCATCAAGCAGATATACCCATATCTTCTCAAATTATCTGTGAAGGTCAGAAAATAACGATACCCACCACGAGCCTCAACACTCATTGGACCGCATACATCTGTATGTATTATTTCCAATAAGTTAGTAGCTCATTCCATGTTCTGGACAACAGAGTTTTCGTCATCTTGCCCATAAGGCACGGTTCACAAGTATCAAATGATCCATAATAAATGTTATTCCAAAAGTCCATCTTTATGGAGTTTCTTCATGCGCTTTACACCGATATGACCCAAACAGTAGTACCACAAATAAGTTGCACTATCATTATCAACTTTGCATTTTGGCATTAATATTATGAATATGTGTATTACTACGATCAAGATTCAATAAACCATCAACATTGGGTGTATGACCGTAGAAGGTTTTATTCGTGTAAACAGAATAATAATTATTCTCTGTCTTAAATTAATAAACGTATTGCAATAAACATGATCTAATCATATTCATGCTCAATGCAAACACCAAATAACATTTATTTAGGTTCAACACTAATCCCGAGAGTACAAGGAGTGTGCGATGATGATCATATCAGTCTTGGAACCACTTCCAACACACATCATCACTTCACCCTCAACTAGTCTCTGTTTATTCTGTAACTCCTGTTTCGAGTTACTAATCTTTATCAACTGAACATGTATCAAATACCCATGGGCTACTATGAACACTAGCAAGGTACACATCAATAACCTGTATATCAAATATACCTTTGTTCACTTTGCCATCCCTCTTTTCCACCAAATATTTGGGGCAGTTCCACTTCCAGTGACCATTTCCTTTGTAGTAGAAGCACTCAGTTTCAGGCTTAGGTCCAGCTTTGGGCTTCTTCGCGGGAGTGACAACTTGCTTGCCATTCTTCTTGAAGTTCCCTTTCTTTCCCTTCTCCCTTTTCTTGAAACTAGTGGTCTTGTTTAATCGTCAACACTTGATGCTTTTCTTGATTTCTACCTTCATCGATTTCAGCATCACGAAGAGCTCGGGAATCGTTTATGTCATCCCTTGCATACTATAGTTCATCACGAAGTTCCAGTTACTTGGTGATGGTGACTAGAGAACTCTGTCAATCACTATCTTATCTGGAAGATTAACTCCCACTTGATTCAAGTGATTGTAGTACCCGGACATTCTGAGGACATGCTCACTAGTTGAGCAATTCTCCTCCATCTTTTAGGCAAAATACTTGTCAGAGGTCTCATACCTCTTGACACGGGCATGAGTCTGAAATACCAATTTCAGCTCTTGGAACATCTCATATGCTCCATGACGTTTCAAAAACGTTTTTTGAAGTCCCGGTTCTAAGCCGTAAAGTATGGTGCACTAAACTATCAAGTAGTCATCATATTGAGCTAGCCAAACGTTCATAACGTCTGCATCTGCTCCTGCAATAGGTTTGTCACCTAGTGGTGCATCAAGGACATAATTCTTATGTGCAGCAATGAGGATACACCTCAGATCATGGACCCAGTCTGCATCATTGCTACTATCATCTTTCAACTTAGTTTTCTCTAGGAACATATAAAGACATAGGGAAGCAACAACATGAGCTATTGATCTACAACATAATTTGCAAAATACTATCAGGACTAAGTTCATGATAAATTAAAGTTCAATTAATCATATTACTTAAGAGCTCCCACTTAGATAGACATCCCTCTAGTCATCTAAATGATCACGTGATCCATATCAACTAAACCTTGCCCGATCATCACGTGAGATGGAGTAGTTTTCAATGGTGAACATCTCTATGTTGATCATATCTACTATATGATTCACGCTCGACCTTTCGGTCTCCAGTGTTCCGAGGCCATATCTGCATATGCTAGGCTCGTCAAGTTTAACCAGAGTATTCTGCGTGTGCAAAACTGGCTTGCACCCATTGTATGTGAACGTAGAGCCTATCACACCAGATCATCACATGGTGTCTCAGCACGAAGAACTGTAGCAACGGTGCATACTCAGGGTGAACACTTATACCTTGAAATTTAGTAAGGATCATCTTATAACGCTACCGGCGTACTAAGAAAAGTAAGATGCATAAAAGATAAACATCACATGCAATCAAAATATGTGAAATGATATGGCCATCATCATGTTGTGCTCATGATCTCCATCACCGAAGCATCGTCATGATCTCCATCGTCACCGGCGCGACACCTTGATCTCCATCATAGCATCGTTGTCGTCTCGCCAACTATTGTTACTACGACTATCGCTACCGCTTAGTGATAAAGTAAAACAATTACATGGAGATTGCATTGCATACAATAAAGTGACAACCATATGGCTCCTGCCAGTTGCCAATAACTTTGTTACAAAACATGATCATCTCATACAACAAATTATATCACATATGTCTTGACCATATCACATCACAGCAAGCCCTGCAAAAACAAGTTAGACGTCCTCTACTTTGTTGTTGCAAGTTTTACGTGGCTGCTACGGGCTTCTAGCCAGAACTGTTCTTACCTACGCATCATAACCACAATGATTTTTCGTCAAGTATGCTGTTTTAACCTTCAACAAGGACCGGGCGTAGTCAAACTCGATTCAACTAAAGCTGGAGAAACAGACACCCGCTAGCCACCTGTGTGCGAAGCACGTCGGTAGAACCAGTCTCATGAACGCGGTCATGCAATGTTGGTCCGGGCCGCTTCATCCAACAATACCGCCGAATCAAAGTAAGACGTTGCTGGTAAGCAGTATGAGTATATCGCCCACAACTCTTTGTGTTCTACTCGTGCATAAAACATCTACGCATAGACCTGGCTCCGATGCCACTGTTGGTGAGCGCGGTAATTTCAAAATTTCCTACGATCACGCAAGATCTATCTATGTGATGCATAGCAACAAGAGGGGAGAGTGTGTCCACGTACCCTCGTAGACCGAAAGCGGAAGCGTTTAAATAACGCGGTTGTTGTAGTCGAACGTCTTCACGATCCAACCGATCCAAGTACCAAACGTACGACACCTCCATGTTCAGCACACTTTCAGCTCGATGACGTCTCTCGTGCTCTTGATCCAGTTGAGGACGAGGGTGAGTTCTGTCAGCATGACGGCGTGGCGACGGTGATGATGAAGTTACCGGCACAGGGCTTCGCCTAAGCACTACGGTGATATGACGGAGGTGTGTAACTGTGGACGGGGGCACCGCACATGGCTAAAAGATCAACTTGTGTGTCTATGGGGTACCCCTAGCCACGTATTTAAATGAGGAAGGGAGAGAGGCCGGACCTCCTAGGGGCACGCCAAGTGTAGGGAGTCCTACTAGGACTCCCAAGTCCTAGTAGGATTCCCTTTCCTTTTTGGAGTAGGAAAGAAGGAAAGGACGGAGAGGGAGAAGGAAAGGAGGGGCCGCGCCCCCACCACTTGTCCAATTCAGTTTGGGCAGGGGGAGGCGCGCGCCACCTCGTGGCACTTCTTCCCTCTCTCCACTAAAGCCCAATAAGGCCCATTAACTTCTCCCCGGCGAATTCCCGTAACTCTTCGGTACTCCGAAAAATACCTGAATCACTCGGAACCTTTCTGATGTCCGAATATAGCCTTCCAATATATCGATATTTACATCTCGAACATTTCGAGACTCCTCATCATGTCCGTGATCTCATCCGGGACACCGAACAAACTTCCGTCATCAAAACACATAACTCATAATACATATCGTCATCGAACGTTAAGCGTGTGGACCCTACGGGTTCGAGAACTATCTAGACATGACCAAGACACATCTCTGGTCAATAACCAATAGCGGAACCTAGATGCTCAAATTGGCCCCTACATATTCTACAAATATCTTTATCGGTCAAACCGCATAACAACATACGTTGTTCCCTTTGTCATCGGTATGTTACTTGTCCGAGATTCGATCATCGGTATCATCATACCTAGTTCAATCTCGTTACCGGCAAGTCTCGTTACTCGTTCTGTGATACTTCATCCCGCAACTAACTCATTAGTCACAATGCTTGCAAGGCTTATAGTGATGAGTATTACCGAGAGGGCCCAGAGATACCTCTCCGAAACACGGAGTGACAAATCCTAATCTCGATCTATGCCAACCCAACAAACACCTTCGGAGACACATGTAGAGCACCTTTATAATCACCCAGTTACGTTGTGATGTTTGATAGCACACAAGGTGTTCCTTCGGTATTTGGGACTTGCATAATCTCATAGTCTGAGGAACATGTATAAGTCATGAAGAAAGCAGTAGCAATGAAACTATAACGATCATAATGCTAAGCTAACGGATGGGTCTTGTCCATCACATCATTCTCCTAATGATGTGATCCTGTTCATAAAATGACAACACATGTCTATGGTTAGGAAACATAACCATCTTTGATTAACGAGCTAGTCAAGTAGAGGCATACTAGGGACACTATGTTTTGTCTATGTATTCACACATGGACTAAGTTTCCGGTTAATACAATTCTAACATGACTAATAAACATTTATCATGATATAAGGAAATATAAATAACAACTTTATTATTGCCTCTAGGGCATATTTCCTTCATAGATAAATGATAAAAACATAATTTTTGATGTGGAATGTTGCCTATCATGTTCATCACATATTCTTTCCTTTATAGCATGGACAATTGGACTTTTATATAGTTCAAATCAATAGTCTAGTTTTGACATGAGGACTTTAATACTCAAGCACATCAGCAAACAACCATGTCTTTCTAAATATCAATACTAAAGCAAGTTATCCCTAGCACATCATGCTCAATCATTGATCCATTCATGCAACACATCCAAATATTAACTACATCTAATGCTCAAGTATGATAATAGTGTTCCATAGTTGGTGCTTTATAGGAGAAGCTGGAGACACAAAAAAATTGCATTAAGTAAAAGATAGGCCCTTTGCAGAGGGAAGTAGGGATTTGTAGAGGTGCCAGAGCTCAAAGCAAATATTGAGAGATAAAATTATTTTCGGTGGCATGCTTTTCTCATCAATGAGAAAGACTTAGAGTTCCCAACACTTTACATGCTAGATATATCATAGGAGGTTCCCAAACATAAAATAAAGTTTATTCCTTTCCACCGAAGTTTCACAAGCCATGGCTAACCGTATCCATGGGTGCCCTCCATACCAACACTTTCCAAGGAATTTATTAAATGACAACATAAAGTAAAATTTCTTTTTTATTTTGGGACTGGGAATCCCTATTACCGCCGTACTCTCGTGCAATGACAAGTGAATAAACACTCATCTTGAGAATAACACATCTAGCATGAAAAATATTGGCCACCCCTCACCGCTTCATGAGTGGTACAGGCACACAAAAGAGAAATTTATTTTTAAATTTAGAGTTGGCACATACAAATTTGCTTAGAACGGGAAGGAAACACCACAAATAGGTAGGTATGCTGGACTCATTTGGCATAACTTGGGTTTTAGGATTTGGATGCACAAGTAGTATTCCTACTTAGTCCAAGGTGGAGGCTAGCAAGAGATTGAGAAGCGAATGGCAAATAATGTAAATTGCAAGGAGATGAGATTTGTGATTAGGAACCTGATAGATGCTGGTGATGTCTCCCCGGCAACGGCGCCAGAAAGTTCCTTTGATGTCGCTTGAGATGCATCGGTGTTTCCCTAAGGAATAAGGGAGGATGCAGCACAACAACGGTAAGGTATTGATACATCTCCAATGTATCTACTTTTCCAAACACTTTTGCCCTTGTTTTGGACTCTAACTTGCATGATTTGAATGAAACTAACCCGAACTGACGCTGTTTTCAGCAGAACTGCCATGATGTTGTTTTTATGTGTAGAAAAGAAAAGTTCTCGGAATGTCCTGGAAATCCACGGAGGCACTTTTCGGAATTAATAATAATTTTTGGCGAAAGAATTAGTGCCAGGGGGCCCACGGCCTGTCGACGAGACAAGGGTGCCCCCCCTAGGGCACGTCCCCCTATCTCATGGGCCCCCTGGACCTCCTCCGACCTCAACTCCAACTCCATATATTCCGTCTCGGGGAGAAAAAAAAAATCAGAGAGAAAGTTTCATCGCGTTTTACGACACGGAGTCGCCGCCAAGCCCTAATCTCTCTCGGGAGGGCTGATCTGGAGTCCGTTCGGGGCTCCGGGGAGGGGGATTCGTTGCCGTCGTCATCATCAACCATCCTCTATCACCAATTTCATGATGCTCACCGCCGTGCGTGAGTAATTCCATCGTAGGCTTGTTGTACGGTGATGGGTTGGATGAGATTTACCATGTAATCAAGTTAGTTTTGTTAGGGTTTGATCCCTAGTATCCACTATGTTTGAGATTGATGTTGCTATGACTTTGCTATGCTTAATGCTTGTCACTAGGGCCCGAGTGCCATGATTTCAGATCTGAACCTATTATGTTTTCATGAATATATGTGTGTTCTTGATCCTATCTTGCAAGTCTATAGTCACCTATTATGTGTTATGATCTGACCACCCCGAAGTGACAATAATCGGGATACTTCTCGGTGATGACTGTAGTTTGAGGAGTTCATGTATTCACTATGTGCTAATGCTTTGTTCTGGTTCTCTATTAAAAGGAGGCCTTAATATCCCTTAGTTTCCGCTAGGACCCCGCTGAACAGGGGAGGGCAGGACAAAAGATGCCATGCAAGTTCTTTTCCATAAGCACGTATGACTATTTACGGAATACATGCCTACATTACATTGATGAATTGGAGCTAGTTCTATATCACCCTATGTTATAAGTATTGCATGAGGAATCGCATTCGGCATAATTATCGATCACTTATCCATTGCCTACGAGCTTTTCATATATTGTTCTTCGCTTATTTACTTGTTCATTGCTACTGTTACAACTACTACAAAAACCCAAAAACATTTATCTTTACTTTTGCTACCGCTGCCTTTATTATCATACCACTTTTGCTACTAAACACTTTGCTGCAGATACTAAGTTATCCAGGTGTGGTTGAATTGACAACTCAACTGCTAATACTCAAGAATATTCTTTGGCTCCCCTTGTGTCGAATCAATAAATTTGGGTTGAATACTCTACCCTCGAAAGCTGTTGCTATCCCGTATACTTGTGGGTTATCAAGACTAATTTCTGGCGCCGTTGCCGAGGAGCATAGCTCTATTCTCTGAGTCACTTGGGATTTATATCTGTTGATCACTATGAAGAACTTGAAAGACGATCGAACTACTATTTTTCCCTCAACTACGAGGGGAGGTAAGGAACTGCCATCTAGCTCTGCACTAGATTCTCCTTTCGTTATTAGTAAGCTTGCGACACCTAAACCTACTACTATTATGAATTCTGATATGTCGCATGTTATTGATGATGCCACTTCTACTATGCATGATGAAACTACTTCTGTGCTTGATACTACTTTGCCATTAGGTGAATTTCTAGATGAACAACGTGCTAGAGTTAGGGGGAATAAAAATATTGAAGAACCTATTATTGATGATAGTGATGATGAAGGTTCCCCCAATGATTATGTATTACCTATTGTTCCTAAGGGTTATGTTATGAATGAAGCAGCTGCTATGGAAATTCTTGCTTGCAATGATAGAATGATCTTAAGAAATTATTAGCTAAATGGAAGCACCAGTCTCTTAATGCTAGAATAAAACCCGATCCTTCTTTTGCTACTTCACCTATCTGTGTTACTGATAAGGATTATGAATTCTCTGTTGATCCTGATATTATTACTTTAGTTGAATCTGATCCTTTTTATGGCTTTGAATCTGAAACTGTTGTGGCACATCTTACCAAGTTGAATGATATAGCCACCCTGTTTACTCATGATGAGAAGTCTCGCTATTTATATATCCTTAAGATATTTCCGTTCTCATTGAAGGGTGATGCTAAGACTTGGTATAATTCTCTTGCTCCTGGTTATGTGCGTAGTCCCCAGGATATGATTTATTACTTCTCTACTAAATATTTTCCTGCTCATAAGAAACAAGCTGCCTTGCGGGAAATATATAATTTTGTGCAAATCAAAGAAGAGAGTCTCCCACAAGCTTGGGGAGGCTTCTCCGATTATAATGCTTTGCTGATCATCCTCTTAAGAAAAATGAAATACTTGATATCTTTTATAATGGACTAACCGATGCTTCCAAGGACTACTTGGATAGTTGTGCTGGTTGTGTTTTCAGGGAAAGAACAGTCGACGAAGCTGAAATATTATTGAATAATATGTTGACTAATGAAAATAATTGGACTCTTCCCGAGCCAATTCCTGAACCAATTGAGCCAACTCCTGAGCCTATTCCTAAACCCACTCTGAAGAAGAGAGGTGTTTTATTTCTCAGTCCTAAAGATATGCAAGAGGCAAAGAAATCAATGAAAGAAAAAGGTACTAAAGCTGAAGATGTTAAGAATTTACCTCCTATTGAAGAAATACATGGTCTTAATTTACCGCCTGAAGAACCACATTGTCTTGATAACCCGACACAGGTAGTAAAGGTAAATTCTCTCTATAGATATGATAAAGTTGAAATACCCTCTACTAAATTTCATAGCCCATGCTTAGATGAATTGTAAACTTTATGGCTAGACAAGAAAGTTTTAATGCTTATGTTGGTAGAGAGTTAAAGAATAATGCTTTCGAGATAGGACGCGTAGGTGATAATCTAGCTAGAGTTAAAGATGAACTTCACCGCGTTAGAAAATATGCTTCTATGGTTGCTACTCAAGCTGAGCAAGTACTTAAAGCTCAAAATGATTTGCTTGATGAGTTAAATAATAAAAATGACTTTGCTGTTAGAGTGGCTACTAGAACTGGTAGAATGACTCAGGAACCTTTGTATCCTGAAGGCCACCATAAGAGAATCGAGCAAGATTCTTAGAGAAATAATTTAGAGGCACCTAGTTCTTGTAAAAAGAAGAAAAAGAAAAATGATAGGACTCTGCATGCTTCTATTGAACCTACCGTAGACACACCTGAGAATCCTAATGATATTTCTATCTCTGATGCTGAAACACAATCAGGTGATGAACATGAACCTAGTGATAATGTTAATGATAATGTTTATGTTGATGCTCAACCTAGCAAAGACAATGATGTAGAGATTGAACCTACTGTTGATCTTGATAACCCACAATCAAAGAATCAACGTGATGATAAGAGAGATTTTGTTGCTAGGAAGCACGATAAAGAAAGAGAACCATGGGTTCAGAAACCCATGCCCTTTCCTCCTAAACCATCCAAGTCAAAGGACGATGAGGATTTTGAGCGCTTTGCTGAAATGATTAGACCTATTTTCTTACGTATGTGCTTAACTAATATGCTTAAAGTAAATCCTTATGCTAAGTATATGAAGGATATCATCACAAATAAAAGAAAGATACCGGAAGCTGAAATTTCCACCATGCTTGCTAATTACACTTTTAAGGGTGGAATACCAAAGAAACTTGGAGATCCGGGTGTTCCAACTATACCATGCTCTATTAAAAGAAATTATGTTAGAACTGCTTTATGTGATCTTGGAGCCGTGTTAGTGTTATGCCTCTCTTTATATCATAGACTTGAATTGAATAAGTTGACACCTACTGAAATATCTTTGCAAATGGCTGATAAATCAACTGCTATACACATCGGTATTTGTGAGGATGTGCTGTTGTGGTTGCAAATGTCACTATCTTAACGGACTTTGTTATTCTTGATATTCCGAGGACGATAGTATGTCTATTATCCTTGGTAGACCTTTTCTTAATACTGCAGGGGCTGTTATTGATTGCAACAAAAGCAATGTCACTTTTCATGTTAATGGTAATGAGCATACGGTACACTTTCCGAGGAAACAATCTCAAGTTCATAGCATCAATTCTATTGAAAAAGTTCCAACTATCATTTTTGGAGGTTTTGAATTTCCTCTCCCTACTGTCAAGAAAAAGTATGATATTCTTATTATTGGGGATTTTCATATCTCCGTTGAGGTAACTTAGTGTTATTCAAAATTTCTCCGATTCCGTGTTATTCGGAATGAGTTTGTTAACAAGACTTGATCAACCTTGTTAGTGGGTTCATTTTGATGATCACGAGATGGATGAAACTAGAAGGCACAACCTTCTGTACCCTCTTTTTACTTTCTGTTATTTAGAATAAATAAAGCAAAAACAGTATTATCCGTCTGTTTTCTGAATTATCCGTGCATTAAAAAATAGCCCGAAAATAAAAGTGCTCCAAATGCCCTGCAAATTTAGTATGATTTTTTCCAGAATATTTGAGGATTTTAGGCACTGAAAACACTGCAGGAGGGGCAAGCACCAGGCCACGAGAGAGGAGGGCACCCCCCATAGGGCGTGCCCCCCTGTCTCGTGGGCCCCTGGTGGCTCCCCTCCACTTATGCCAGCACCCACACACTTCATCTTCTACCCAAAAAATCCCCATCTAGCTCAAGCCCGAGTTCTAGCTTGTTTTGCTGTGATTTTCGATCTCTTAGCTCAAAGCTCCATTCACAAAACTGCTTTGGGAGATTGTTGCTTGGTATGTGACTCCTCCATTGGTCCAATTAGTTTTTGTTCTAGTGCTTTATTCATTGCAAATTTTTGCTGCATAGGTGACCATGTTCTTGAGCTTGCATGTTAAATTTTTGAGGTCCCAAGCAAATCCAATGCATGATATAGGCCCTAGGCACTTGCAGGAGTAGTTGCTATCAATGTTGTTTAGTTTTATTCACTTTTATTTTGAAGTTACTAAAAATTTCAGAAATTTTCAGAAAAATTTAAGGAGGCTCTTTAGAGGCTCTTCTAGCCAAAGCTCTAAGTAAAAACAAGACAAAGAGAAGGAAAAACCCAAGTATAATCTTCCTCGCTTAGCGGAAGTACGGTCATGTGAATGGCCGTGTGAGGATTTCTTGAAAGAAGCCGGAATTCATGAAGACTTTTATGCTTTAATTGGGACTGCAGGCCTCACCGGTTTCATGAACGACCGAATCGATCAGTATCTCTTACTTACCAATACTTTCGTGCAGAACTTTTATTATTATCCTAAGAAGTCACCGCTGCAAAGATCATTTCATTTATATGATGAATTCAAAGAAATGTCTTTACGTCGTTTTTGCCGCGGTATGTAGAATCCCTTATGAGGAGAATTAGAGGAACCCCATCGTGAAGATGTGGATGGCTTCGTTAAAACTATTGTTGTAGAAGAGCCAAAGAAGGGCTCTGAGGCAAAAGTCTCTAGCATACACTTTCCTGTTTTACGCTACTTTGCCATATTTGCTAGTAGATGCTTGATTGGTCATGGAAATAGTGGAAATTTGAGCGTTCCAGATATTATTATTCTTCAACATGCTTTGTCGGGAGAGAATACTTTTAGTATGGGTGCCGTCGTTGCTAAACGGCTAGCCCTGAATCGTACAAAAGGCCCCATATTTGGAGGTATCTATGCTGCACGTCTTGCTGAACATTTTCAGATACCCATTAGGCATTATGAGGAGGAGGAGACAAAATTACCCCCTCACATTTTAGATTACAATAGCATGGTAGCACATAAGTTTATTGTTGACAACGAAGAGAAGATGCTCTTGTATAGACTTAGATTCAATAAGTAACACTTTAAGTTTATTATTTTGCCTGCACCTCTGTTATTTGATTTGCTTGCAGAAAATCGCCTTGTCACGCCGGAAGCGGTGAACAACCATCTAGCCCAAGCTTTTACTCCGAACCTGAACCTGAGCCGGAACCTGAGCTGGACCCTTATCGTGCATCATCTGTCCAGTGGATCCGGAGATGACCAGCCAGTGGTATCCTGATTATACCTCCAACTACACCGGGGAGAGTAGCGGCGGTCCTTGGTATTAAACCAACTTAGGCCAAAAGCCTAAGCTTGGGGGAGTACGTATTTCTCATCGACTTTACATTCATGTTCACACACTAGTCGTCGGTGCTCATACTCTTTCATTGTATTATCCATGTTAGTTTAAATTTCTTTTTCCTAGTTTTCTTCTTGTGTGTTTGATAAACCTTAAGAAAAACCAAAAAATTTAGTTAGTTTAATTTCCATGCTTGTAATAGAAATTAAAATGAAAACCCAAAAAGATTTCTCGTTCTTCTTTTACTTGTCGGGAGCTTTCCCGTGTAAATAGTTTTATTTTCTTTTCTTTCTTTTGTGGGTCGAGAAGACCATATTGAAAATGCTTAGTGGCTCTTATATGCACGATTGTTTATTTAATTTAGAGCTCATATTACTTGTCTTCTCTCTTGAGTTGAATGCTTGCAGATTCCAGCTTAGTCCAATGCACGTGCACTCTTATTATTATACACATCGTTCGGTCGTGCAAGTGAAAAGCAATAATGATGATTTATGATGGACTTATTGGGATGAGAAGAGCTGGTATGAACTCGACCTCTCGTTTTTGTAAATATGATGAGTTCATCGTTCCTGAGTCAGCTATTATGAAGTAAACATATTTGCAATGACATTTACAGATTATAGTTGCTTGTGCCATGCTTGATTAGCTATGAGTTATAATGGTTTACCTTGCATGCCAACATGCTATTAGAATGATTATGATGTGGTATGATGGGATGATATCCTCCTTTGAATGTATTGAGTGACTCGACTTGGCACATGTTCACGCATGTAATTGAATCAAATCAACATAGCCTTCATGATATTTATGTTCATGGTGGATTATATCCTACTCATGCTTGTACTCAGTGTGAATTAATTTTAATGCATGCTTACGATTGTTGTCGCTCTCTCGATTAATCGCTTCCCGTCTTTTGCTAGCCTTCACCGCATAAGCGGAATACTACTTGTGCATCCAAACTCTTTAAACCCCAAAGTTGTTCCATATGAGTCCACTATACCTACCTATATGCGGTATTTACCTGCCGTTCCAAGTAAATTTGTATGTGCCAAACTCTAAACCTTCAAATGAAATTCTGTTTTGTATGCTCGAGTAGCTCATGTTACAACTAGGGCTGCCTATATCTTCCATGCTAGGTGGGTTATTATCACGAGGAGTGGACTCCGCTCCTCATTCACGAGAAAGGGCTGGTAACCGGGATGCCCAGTCCCATGATCCAAAACGATCAAAGCAAATCAAAATAATTAAACAAAACTCCCCCAGGGCTGTTGTATGTCGGAGGCACTCGTTGTTTCGAGCAAGCCATGGATTGATGCTTGTTGGTGGTTGGGGGAGTATAAACCTTTACCATTCTGTTTGGGAACTGCCTATAATGCATGTAGTATGGAAGATACAACCATCTCATAGTTTTTGCGTTGACAGCAAAAGTATGCCGCTCAAAATGTTATTCAATCTCTATTTAAAAATCGAGCTCTGGCACCTCTACAAATCCCTGCTTTCCTCTGCGAAGGGCCTATCTATTTACTTTTATGTTGAGTCATCACTCTTCTTATTAAAAGCACCTGTTGGAGAGCACACTGTCATTTGCATTCATTATTATTGGTTTATATTAGGTATGACTTGACTGGATCTCTTTTACCATGAATTATAATGTTTAGTCAGTCCTTGATCTTTAAAGGTGCTCTGCATTTATGTTTTGCGGTCCCAGAAAGGGCTAGCGAGATACCATTTTGTTATATCATGTTATGATTACTTTGAGAAAGTGTTGTCATCCGAGTTTTATTATTATGGCTCGCTAGCTGATTGTACTATTGATATGAGTAGTTGTGAGACCTATGTGTCATTGTGAGTATGGTTAGTTCATAATGTTTGCTGAAACTTGAATGCTGGCTTTTCATGTTACAACAACAAGAGAAAACAGAGTTTATAAAAGTTTTTCTTTATCACTTTCAGTTTATCAACTGAATTGCTTGAGGACAAGCAAAGGTTTAAGCTTGGGGGCGTTGATACGCCTCCAACGTATCTACTTTTCCAAACACTTTTGCCCATGTTTTGGACTCTAACTTGCATGATTTGAATGAAACTAACCCGGACTGACGCTATTTTCAGCAGAACTGCCATGATGTTGTTTTATGTGTAGAAAAGAAAAGTTCTCGGAATGTCCTAGAAATCCACGGAGGCACTTTTCGGAATTAATAAGAATTTTTGGCGAAAAATTAGTGCCAGGGGGCCCCCGCCTGTCCACGAGATAGGGGGCGCCCCCCCCCTAGGGCGCGGCCCCCTATCTCGTGGGCTCCCTGGACCTCCTCCGACCTCAACTCCAACTCCATATATTCCGTCTCGGGCAGAAAAAAATCAGAGAGAAAGTTTCATCCCGTTTTACGACACGGAGCCGCCGCCAAGCTCTAATCTATCTCGGGAGGGCTGATCTGGAGTCCGTTCGGGGCTCCGGAGAGGGGGATTCGTCGTCGTCGTCATCATCAACCATCCTCCATCACCAACTTCATGATGCTGACCGCTGTGCGTGAGTAATTCCATCATAGGCTTGCTGGACGGTGATGGGTTGGATGAGATTTACCATATAATCAAGTTAGTTTTGTTAGGGTTTGATCCCTAGTATCCACTATGTTCTGAGATTGATGTTGCTATGACTTTGCTATGCTTAATGCTTGTCACTAGGGCCCGAGTGCCATGATTTCAGATCTGAACCTATTATGTTTTCATGAATATATGTGTGTTCTTGATCCTATCTTGCAAGTCTATAGTCACCTATTATGTGTTATGATCCGACAACCCAAGTGACAATAATCGGGATACTTCTCGATGATGACCGTAGTTTGAGGAGTTCATGTATTCACTATGTGCTAATGCTTTGTTCGGTTCTCTATTAAAAGGAGGCCTTAATATACCTTAGTTTCGCTAGGACCCGCTGAACACGGAGGGTAGGACAAAAGATGTCATGCAAGTTCTTTTCCATAAGCACGCATGACTATTTACGGAATACATGCCTACATTACATTGATGAATTGGAGCTAGTTCTATATCACCCTATGTTATAACTATTGCATGAGGAATCACATCCGGCATAATTATCCATCACTGATCCATTGCCTACAAGCTTTTCATATATTGTCCTTCGCTTATTTACTTTTCCGTTGCTACTGTTACAACTACTACAAAAACCCAAAAACATTTATCTTTACTTTTGCTACCGCTACCTTTATTATCATACCACTTTTGCCACTAAACACTTTGCTGTAGATACTAAGTTATCCAGGTGTGGTTGAATTGACAACTCAACTGCTAATACTCAAGAATATTCTTTGGATCCCCTTGTGTCGAATCAATAAATTTGGGTTGAATACTCTACCCTCGAAAGCTGTTGCGATCCCCTATACTTGTGCGTTATCAGGTATTTCCCTCAGTGATGAGACCAAGGTTATCGAACCAGTAGGAGAACCACGCAACACTACATAAACGGTACCTGCACACAAATAACAAATACTTGCAACCCGACGCGTTAAAGGGGTTGTCAATCCCTTTCGGGTACCGGTGCCAAAAAGTGATGTAAGTATAGGATAAAACTGTAGTAGATTGATAGATGAAAATAAAAGTAAATAAAATGCAGCAAGGTGTTTTTGGGTTGTTGATAATATAGATCTGAAAATAAAAGGAGCAAATAAAAGAAAAGGCAATTGGCAATATGGATCTGAAAGTATATGATGGAAAATAGACCCGGGGGTCGTAGATTTCACTAGTGGCTTCTGTCGAGAAAATAGCAACGGTGGGTAGACAAATTAATGTTGGGCAATTGATAGAAAAGCAAATAATTATGACGATATCAAAGACAATGATCATGTATATAGGCATCAGTTCCAAGATTAGTAGACCGACTGCTGCCTGCATCTACTACTTTTACTCCACACATCGACCGCTATACAGGATGCATCCAGTGTATTAAGTTCACGGAAAAAAGGAGTAATGCAATAAGAATGATGACATGATGTAGACAAGATCTATTCATGTTGGAATAGACCCCATCTTTTTATCCTTAATAGCAATGATACATGTGTGCCTTGTTGCCCCTTCTGTCACTGGGAAAGGACACCGCAAGATCGAACCCATTAAAAAGAACCTGTTCACATTGCAAGATAAATAGATCAAGTTGGCTAAACAAAACCTAAGTATCGGAGAAGTAATACGAGGCTATAACAATCAAGACTGGATATTAAATCATGGCAAATCTGATCATAAACTCACGATTCGTCGGATCCCAACAAACACACCGCAAAGAGTCATTGCATCAAATAGATCTCCAAGAGATCGTTGTATTAAGATATCATGACCCACAAGTATAGGGATCTATCGTAGTCCTTTCGATAAGTAAGAGTGTCGAACCCAACGAGGAGCAGAAGGAAATGGCAAGCGGGTTTCAGTAAGGTATTCTCTGCAAGCACTGAAATTGTAGGTAACAGATAGTTTTGTGATAAGATAATTTGTAACGGGTAACAAGCAATGAAAGTGAATAAAGTGCAGCAAGGTGGCCCAATTCTTTTTGTAGCAAAGGACAAGCCTGGACAATTTCTTATAATGAGAAAAGCGCTCTCGAGGACACATGGGAATTATCGTCAAGCTAGTATTCATCACGCTCATATGATTCCCATTCGGTACTTTGATAATTTGATATGTGGGTGGACCGGTGCTTGGGTACTGCCCTTCCTTGTACAAGCATCCCACTTATGATTAACCCCTAGTGCAAGCATCCACAACTACAAAAGAAGTATTAAGGTAAACCTAACCATAGCATGAAACATATGGATCCAAATCAGCCCCTTACGAAGCAACTTATAAACTAGGGTTTAAGCTTCTGTCACTCTAGCAACCCATAATCTACTTATTACTTCCCAATGCCTTCCTCTAGGCCCAAATAATGGAGAAGTGTCATGTAGTCGACGTTCACATAACACCACTAGAGGAGAGACAACATACATCTCATCAAAATATCGAACGAATACCAAATTCACATGACTACCAATAGCAAGACTTCACCCATGTCCTCAGGAACAAACGTAACTACTCACAAAGCATATTCATGTTCATGATCAGAGGGGTATTATATGCATTAAGGATCTGAACATATGATCTTCCACCAAATAAACCAATTAGCATCAACTACAAGGAGTAATCAACACAACTAGCAACCCACACGTACCAATTTGTGGTTTTGATACAAGATTGGATACAAGAGATGAAGTATGGTTTTGAGAGGGGATGGTGCTGGTGAAGATGTTGATGGAGATTGACCCCCTCCCGATGAAAGGATCGTTGGTGATGATGATGGTGAGGATTTCCCCCTCCCGGAGGGAAGTTTCCCCGACATAACAGCTCTGCCGGAGCCCTAGATTGGTTCCGCCAAGGTTCCGCCTCGTGGCGGCGGAGTTTCGTCACGTAAGCTTGCTTATGATTTTTTCCAGGGTAAAAGCCTTCATATAGCAGAAGATGGGCACCGGAGGGCCACCAGGGGGCCCACGAGATAGGGGGTGTGCCTAGTAGGGGGGCGCCCCCCACCCTCGTGGCCAGGGTGTGGGCCCCCTCTGGTACTTTCTTTGCTCAATAATTCTTATTAATTCCAAAAATGACTTTCGTGGAGTTTCAGGGCTTTTGGAGCTGTGCAGAATAGGTTTCCAATATTTGCTCCTTTTCCAGCCAGAATCCCAACTGCCGGCATTCTCCTTCTTCATGATAAACCTTGTAAAATAAGAGAGAATAGACATACATATTGTGATATAATGTGTAATAACAGCCCATAATGCAATAAATATCGATATAAAAGCATGATGCAAAATGGACGTATCAACTCCCCCAAGCTTAGACCTCGCTTGTCCTCAAGCGGAAGCCGATATCGAAAAATACGTCGACATGTTTAGAGATAGAGGTGTTGATAAAAATAAAATACGGACATGTGGGCATCATGATCATTCTTATAACAGCAACATATATTGATTTTGTCATATGATTTCTTATGCTCAAGTAACAATCTATTCACAATGTCAAGTATGGTTTAGAAACTTCATTGAGAACTAGCAAACTATAATCTCAGTCATTGAAGCAATTGCAATTTATCATAACATCAGAAAGAGTCAAGAATAAAGCTTTTCAGCAAGTCCACATACTCAACTATCATATAGTCTTCTACAATTGCTAACACTCATGCAATACTTATGATTATGGAGTTTTAATCGGACACTGAGAAAGATAGGGGCTTATAATTTCACCTCCCAACGTATTCACCTTTGGGTGATGTCAACAATAATAGTTCATGCTAACTTACATCCAATTGGATATATATATATATATATATATATATATATATATATATATATATATATATCGGATCTTTCCAACACGAGGTGCTTGCCAAAGGATAAAATGAAAAAGGGAAAGGTGAAGATCACCTTGACTCTTGCAAAAAGTAAAAGACATAAAGTAAAAGATAGGACCTTCGTAGAGGGAAGCAGAGGTTGTCATGTGCTTTTAGGGTTGGATGCACAAAATTTTAATGCAAAAGAACGTCATTTTATATTGCCACTTGTGATATGAACCTTTATTATGCAGTCCGTCGCTTTTATTACTTCCATATCACACGATCGTATAAAACTTATTTTCTCCGCACTAATAAGTCATACATATTTGAGAGCAATTTTTATTGCTTGCAACATGACAACTTACTTGAAGGATCTTACTCAATCCATAGGTAGGTATGGTGGTCTCTCATGGCAAAACTGGGTTTAAGGATATTTGGAAGCACAAGTAATATTTCTACTTAGTGCAAGGAATTTTTGGCTAGCATGAGGGGGAAAGGCAAGCTCAACATGTTGGAATGATCCATGACAATATACTTTAACTAAGACGTGATAAAACATAACCCATTACGTTGTCTTCCTTGTCCAACATCAACTCTTTAGCATGTCATACTTAATGAGTGCTCACAATTATAGAAGATGTCCAAGCTAGTATATTTATATGTGAGAACCTCTCTTTCTTTATTACTTCCTATTAATTGCAACGATGACCAAAACTATGTATCTCAACTCTCAATAACTTTTATGCCTCATACTCTTTATATGTGAAGTCATTACTATCCATAAGATCAATATGAACTCTTTTTATTTCTTTTTATTCTTTCTGTTTTCTCAAGATCATAGCAGGATAGCAAAGCCCTTGACTTAACACTAATCTTTATTATAGATAGTTCACGGACTCGATTACATAGAGAGATCACAAAGCAAAACTCAATACTAAATCATACCAAAACTTTATTCTACTAGATCAAGTTATTACCAAAAGGATCGAACTAAGTAAAATGGTAAAGATAGGAGTGTGATGGTGATACGATACTGGGGCACCTCCCCCAAGCTTGGCAGTTGCCAAGGGGAGTGCCCATACCCATGTGATTATGTCTCCTTCTTCAGAGTTGGGGTTGTGATCTTCTTGGCGATGATGCCCCTCAGGATACGATTCTCCTCCTCGAGCTTATTTACTTGTTGCTTGAGGTCCATATTTTCCTTGCGGAGCTTGCCCGTGATAGCTAATGCTGCCTTTACCCAAGGATGCTGCAAAGCTTCTGGAGAACAAGTGACACTCTTTTTCATATTTTCATAAGAAAGAAATTTAACATTGGAAGGGATGACCGAGTTTGGAATAGCTGAGCTCTGTAGTTCTCCCATCATGAATCCTGCTTGGAAGCGAGAGGTAACTTCTTGATCCTCCTCCATTGCATCTATCCTTTTCAAATCGGCCTCCATCTCATCCTCCGTTGATGGCCCAAAGTGATAAGCATCGCTGTTTGCTCCTGGACCTCGAGTCGGATGGGACACCAGACTCTCCCCGACTGACTCTTGAGAAGACATCTTGCTCTAAATATGTAACAGAAACAGCTCGAAACAAAAACAGAAGATTTTTGCATGATACGGTGGTCAAAACTTTTGGGAGATTATATAATGAATTTTTACCAACCAAGAGAAGTATTGTGTAAGAAAACGGAGTCCGGGAGGCACACGAGGTGCCCACGAGGCGGGGGGCGCGCCCAGTAAGGGGGGCGTGCCCTCCACCCTCGTGGAGGTCTCGTGTCCTTCCCGGATTACTTCTTGATTTCCAAAATTCTTAAATATTCCAAAACAGAGAAAAAATGCCATTAGAATTGTTTTGGAGTCGGTTTACTTACTGTACCACATACCTATTCCTTTTCGGAGTCTGAAATGTTCAGGAAAGTGACCCTTATGTATTCCTCCGGTGTTACGGTTTCAATAATATTAGTTTCAACATTTATAGGATTACCTGAGATATAATGTTTGATTCTTTGACCGTTCACCACCCTCGGACTTGTGCCTTCGAAGTTGTTGATTTTTATGGCACCGGAACGATAGACCTCCTCGATAATGTAAGGACCTTCCCATTTAGAGAGAAGTTTCCCTGAAAAAAAAATCTTAAACGAGAGTTTAATAGCAACACATAATCACCTACTTTAAACTCACGCTTTTGTATCCTTTTGTCATGCCATCTTTTAACTTTTTCTTTGAACAACTTGGCATTCTCATATGCTTGGGTTCTCCACTCTTTGAGTGAGCTAATATCAAATAACCTCTTCTCACCGGCAAGTTTGAAGTCATAGTTGAGCTCTTTAACAGCCCAATATGCTTTATGTTCAAGTTCGAGAGGTAAGTGACATGCTTTTCCATATACCATCTTACACGGAGACATACCCATAGGATTTTTATATGCAGTTCTATAGGCCCACAATGCATCATCAAGTTTCTTGGACCAATTCTTTCTAGATCTATTAACAGTCTTTTGCAAAATTAATTTGAGCTCTCTATTACTCAACTCTACTTGACCACTAGACTGTGGATGATAAGGAGATGCAATTCTATGATTAACATCATGCTTAGCAAGCATTTTACGAAAAGCACCATGAATAAAATGTGAACCACCATCAGTCATGACATATCTAGGGACTCCAAACCTCGGAAAAATAACTTCTTTAAGAATTTTAATAGAGGTGTTATGATCAGCACTACTAGTTGGAATAGCTTCTACCCACTTAGTAACGTAATCAACAACAACTAAAATATGTGTATGTCCATTAGAGGCAGGAAAAGGTCCCATATAATCAAAGCCCCAAACATCAAGTGGTTCAATAACAAGAGAGTAATTCATAGGCATTTCTTGACGTCTACTAATATTACCAATTCTTTGACATTCATCACAAGACAAGACAAACTTACGAGCATCTTTGAAGAGAGTAGGCCAATAAAAACCAGATTGCAATACCTTATGTGCAGTTCTATCTCCAGCGTGGTGTCCTCCATATGGTTCGGAGTGACCTTGCGTAGGATCTGTTCCTGTTCATGCTCAGGTACACAACGTCTAATAACACCATCTACTCCTTCTTTATAAAGGTGTGGGTCATCCCAGAAGTAATGTCTTAGATCATAAAAGAGCTTTTTCTTTTGCTGGTATGTGAAACTAGGAGGTATAAATTTATCAACAATGTAATTAGCATAATCAGCATACCATGGAGCAGTACGAGAAGCATTAATGACTGCTAATTGTTCATCAGGAAAGCTATCATCAATAGGTAGTGGGTCATCAAGAACATTCTCTAATCTAGACAAGTTGTCTGCAACGGGGTTCTCAGCTCCCTTTCTATCAATAATATGCAAATCAAATTCTTGGAGCAAGAGAACCCATCTAATAAGTCTAGGTTTAGCATCTTTCTTTTCCATAAGATATTTAATAGCAACATGATCAGTGTGAATAGTTACTTTAGAATCAACAATATAAGGTCTGAACTTATCACAAGCAAATACAACTGCTAAGAATTCTTTTTCAGTAGTAGCATAATTTCTCTGGGCAGTATCAAGAGTTTTACTAGCATACTGGATAACATTTAATTTCTTATCAACCTTTTGCCCTAGAACAACACCTACAGCATAATCACTAGCATCACACATAATTTCAAAGGGTAAATTCCAATCAGGTGGCTGAACAATAGGTGCAGTGATCAAAGCTTTCTTAAGTATTTCAAATGCTTCTACACAATCATCATCAAAGACAAAAAGAATATCTTTTTGCAATAAATTAGTCAGAGGCCTAGAGATTTTAGAGAAGTCCTTAATGAACCTCCTATAAAAACCGGCATGGCCAAGGAAACTTCTTGTACCTTTAATGTCCTTGGGACATGGCATCTTTTCAATAGCATCAACTTTAGCTTTATCAACTTCAATACCTCTTTCAGAAATTTTATGCCCCAAGACAATGCCTTCATTAACCATAAAGTGACACTTTTCCTAATTCAAGACGAGACTAGTGTCTTCATATCTCTATAAAACTCGATCAAGGTTGCTCAAGCAATCATCAAAAGAGGATCCATAAGTGGAGAAGTCATCCATGAATACCTCACAAATCTTTTCACAAAAGTCAGAGAATATAGCCATCATGCATCTTTGAAAGGTAGCAGGTGCATTACATAAACCAAAAGGCATACGTCTGCAAGCAAAAGTACCGAAAGGGCAAGTAAAAGTAGTTTTTGATTGATCTTCCGCTGACACCGGTATTTGAGAGAAACCAGAATAACCATCTAGAAAGCAGAAATATGTATGTTTGGATAGTCTTTCTAGCATTTTATCAATAAAAGGTAAAGGGTAATGATCTTTCTTAGTAGCTTTATTTAATTTACGGAAATCAACTACCATCCTATAACCTGTAATATTTTTTTGCAGAATCAATTCATCTTTATAATTAGGAACAACAGTAATACCTCCCTTGTTAGGGAGGCAATGGACAGGACTTACCCAATCACTATCAGCAACGGGATAAATTATACCTGCCTCAAGGAGCTTTAGTATCTCCTTTCTTACCACTTCTTTCATCTTAGGATTTAACTGTCGTTGAGGATCTCTAACTGGTTTGGAGCCTTCGTCCAATTTAATTTTATGTTGGCATAGAGTGGGACTAATGCCCTTAAGATCATCCAGAGTATATCCAATAGCAGCACGGTGCTTCTTCAAAGTTTTCAATAATCTTTCCACTTATTGATCTAAAAGGTTAGCACTAATAATAACAGGATATATCTTCTTTTCATCAAGCTAAGCATATTTAAGATTATCATGTAAAGGTTTGAGCTCAAACACGGGATCACCCTTGGGTGGAGGGGGATCCCCTAGGATTTCAACAGGCAAGTTCTGTTTCAGAATAGGACCCTGTTTAAGGAATAATTCATCTATTTCCCTTCTTTCATTCATAAACATATCATTTTCATGGTCTAGCAAATATTGTTCTAATGGATCAGTAGGAGGCACGACAATAGAAGCAAGACCAATAATTTCATCCTTAGTAGGCAATTCTTTATCATGGGGTTGTCTATGGAATTTAGCAAAATTAAACTCATGTTTCATATCCCCCAAGCCAATTGTAACAACGTCCTTTTCTCAATCAATCTTAGCATTGACAGTATTCAAGAAGGGTCTACCAAATATAATGGGACCAAAGCTATCTTGTGGGGAACCAAGAACAAGAAAATCAGTAGGTTATTTAACCTTCCCACACAAGACTTCGACATCTCTAACAATCCCAAATGGTGTGATAGTATCTCTATTGGCAAGCTTAATAGTAACATCAATATCTTCTAACTCAGCGGGTGCGATATCATGCATAATTTCTTTATATAGGGAAATAGGTATTGCACTAGCACTAGAACCCATATCACATAAGCCATGATAACAATGATCTCCTATTTTAACAGAAATAACAGGCATACCTACAACAGGTCTACGTATCTTAGCATCCGGTCTAGCAATATTAGCAGTTTCACCACAGAAGTAAATAACATGCCCATCTATATTATCATCCAAGAGATCTTTAACCATAGCAATACTAGGTTCAACTTTAATTTGCTCAGGAGGTGTATATGTTCTAGTATTACTCTTACAGACCACAGTTGAAGCTTTAGCATGATCCTTTATCCTAACAGGAAAAGGTGGTTTCTCAACATAAGTAGTAGGAACAATAGGATCACTATAAGTGATAGTCTTTTCTTCAACTGTAATAGGTGCAACTACTTTTACTTCAGTGGGAGGATTATATTTAAACCACTTCTCCTTAGGGAGATCAACGTGAGCAGCAAAAGATTCACAGAAAGAAGCTACTATCTCAGAGTCAAGTCCATATTTAGCGCTAAATCCATGAAAAGCATCGGTATCCATAAAAGATTTAACACAATCAAACTTAGGTGTCATACCTTACTCCTTACAATCGTCGGAACCCCAATCTTCAGAGTTGCATTTAATTCTTTCCAGTAAATCCCACTTGAATTCAGTAGTCTTCAGCATATAAGAACCAGCACAGGAAGTATCAAGCATGGTGCAATCATTGAGAGAAAGCCGAGCATAAATTTTTTGAATAATCATATCTCTTGAGAGCTCATGATTGGGGCATGAATATAAAATTGACTTAAGCCTCCCCCAAGCTTGAGAGATGCTTTCTCCTTCGCAAGGCCAAAAATTATATATGTAATTACGATCACGATGAACAAGATGCATAGGATAGAACTTCTTGTGAAATTCCAACTTCAATCGTTTATAGTTCCAAGATACCGTATCATTGCATAGCCTGTACCATGTCAATGCGTCTCCCTTCAAAGATAAAGGGAAGACCTTCCTCTTAACAACATCATCGGGAATACCTGCAAGCTTAAATAATCCACAAACTTCACCCACATAGATAAGGGGTAAATCGGGATGCAATGTTCCATCTCCTGCAAAGGGATTAGCTAGCAGTTTCTCTATCATACCCGAAGGAATCTCAAAGTAAACATTTTCAATAGGTTCAGTAGGTTGAGGAGCAACTCTTTGCTCTACTGGTCGGGGCGAAGATGCCCCGAACAAGCCCCTCAAAGGATTAGTTTCCATAGTACCAAGTGACAGAAAATTTTAGCGCACTATATAAATGTTTCCTTACCAAGTTCCACTCACCAAAGGCGCTTCACTCCCTGGCAACGGCGCCAGAAAAGAGTCTTGATGACCCACAAGTATAGGGGATCTATCGTAGTCCTTTCGATAAGTAAGAGTGTCGAACCCAACGAGGAGCAGAAGGAAATGACAAGCGGTTTTCAGTAAGGTATTCTCTGCAAGCACTGAAATTGTAGGTAACAGATAGTTTTGTGATAAGATAATTTGTAACGGGTAACAAGCAATGAAATAAATAAAGTGCAGCAAGGTGGCCCAATCCTTTTTGTAGAAAAGGACAAGCCTGGACAATTTCTTATAATGAGAAAAGTGCTCCCGAGGACACATGGGAATTATCGTCAAGCTAGTTTTCATCACGCTCATATGATTCGCGTTCGGTACTTTGATAATTTGATATGTGGGTGGACCGGTGCTTGGGTACTGCCCTTCCTTGGACAAGCATCCCACTTATGATTAACCCCTATTGAAAGCATCCACAACTACAAAATAAGTATTAAGGTAAACCTAACCATAGCATGAAACATGTGGATCCAAATCAGCCCCTTACGAAGCAACTTATAAACTAGGGTTTAAGATGAAGGAAATATGCCCTAGAGGCAATAATAAAGTTATTATTTATTTCCTTATTTCATGATAAATGTTTATTATTCATGCTAGAATTGTATTAACCAGAAACATAATACATGTGTGAATATATAGACAAACAGAGTGTCACTAGTATGCCTCTACTTGACTAGCTTGTTAATCAAAGATGGTTATGTTTCCTAACCATGAACAAAGAGTTGTTATTTGATTAACAAGGTCACATCATTAGTAGAATGATCTGATTGACATGACCCATTCAGTTAGCTTAGCACACGATCGTTTAGTATGTTGCTACTGCTTTCTTCATGACTTATACATGTTCCTATGACTATGAGATTATGCAACTCCCGATTACCGGAGGAACACTTTGGGTGCTACCAAACGTCACAACGTAACTGGGTGATTATAAAGGAGTACTACAGGTGTCTCCAAAGGCAGATGTTGGGTTGGCGTATTTCGAGATTAGGTTTTGTCACTCCGATTGTCGGAGAGGTATCTCTGGGCCCTCTCGGTAATGCACATCACTGAAGCCTTGCAAGCACTACAACTAATGAGTTAGTTGTGAGATGATGTATTACGGAACGAGTAAAGAGACTTGCCGGTAACGAGATTGAACTAGGTATTGGATACCGACGATCGAATCTCGGGCAAGTAACATACCGATGACAAAGGAACAACGATGTTGTTATGCGGTCTGACCGATAAAGATCTTCGTAGAATATGTAGGAACCAATATGGGCATCCAGGTCCGCTATTGGTTATTGACCGAGAATAGTTCTAGGTCATGTCTACATTGTTCTCGAACCGTAGGGTCCACACGCTTAAGGTTTCGATGATGCTTATTATGAGTTTATGTATTTTGATGTACCAAGAAGTTCGAGTCCCGGATGTGATCACGGACATGACGAGGAGTCTCGGAATGGTCGAGACATAAAGATTGATATATTGGACGGCTATATTCGGACACGAAAAGGTTCGGAAGTTTCGGAGAAAACCGGAGTGCCGGGAGGTTACGGAACCCCGAGAATATGGGCCTTAGTGGGCCAAGAGGGAGAGAGAGGGCCGCACCAGAGGTGGCGCCCCAGGAGTCCGAATAGGACAAGGAGGGGGGCGCGTCCCCTTCCCTCTCCCTCTCCCTCTCTTTCCTTCCCCTTCTCCTTCCTAGTTGGACTAGGAAAGGGAGTCCTACTCAACTAGGAGGAGGACTCCCCCCTCCTGGCGCGCCTATAGGGGCGGCCGGCCTCCCCTCCCTCCTTGATATACGGGGCAGGGGGCACCCTAGAACACACAAGTTTGATCTACGGATCGTTCCTTAGCCGTGTGCGTGCCCCTCCACCATATTCCACCTCGGTCATACCGTCGCGAAGCTTAGGCGAAGCCTGCGCCGTGAAACATCAAGATCGCCGCCACGCCGTCGTCTTGTGAAACTCTCCTCGACACTCGGCTGGATCGAGTACGAGGGACGCCATCGAGCTGTACGTGTGTCAAGAACTCGGGGCGCCGAGTAACGGCGCTGGATCGGTCGGATCGCGAGGAGAACGTCTGACTACTTCCTCTACGTTGTGATCGCTTCGCTTGGGTCTACAAGGGTATGTGGACAACACTCTCCCTCTCGTTGCTATTCATCACCATGATCTTGTGTGTGCGTAGGAAATTTTTGAAATTACTACGTTCCCCAACAATGGTATCCGAGCCTAGGTTTTATGGTTTGATGTTTTGCACGAGTAGAACACAAGTGAGTTGTGGGCGATACAAGTCATACTACCTACCAGATGTCATACTTTGGTTCAGCGGTATTGTGAGATGAAGCGGCCTGCACCGACATTACGCGACGCTTACGCGAGACTGGTTTCACCGCCACGAGCACTCGTTGCTTAAAGGTGACCGGTGGGTGCTGTCTCTCTCACTTTAGTTGAACCGAGTGTGGCTACGCCGGTCCTTGAGAAGGTTAAACGGAGTCTATTTGACGAAGTATCGTTGTGGTTTTGATGCGTAGGTGAGACTGGTTCTTGCTTAAGCCCGTAGCAGCCACGTAAAATTTGCAACAACAAAGTAGAGGACGCCTAACTTGTTTTTGCAGGGCATGTTGTGATGTGATATGGTCAAGACGTGATGCTATATTTTATTGTATGAGATGATCATGTTTTGTAACCGGTTATCGGCAATCGGCAGGAGCCATATGGTTGTCGCTTTATTGTATGCAATGCAATGCTCGTAATGCTTTACTTTATCACTAAGCGGTAGAGATAGTCGAGAAGCATAAGATTGGCGAGACGACAACGATGCTACGATGGAGATCAAGGTGTCGCGCCGGTGACGATGGTGATCATGGTGGTGCTGCGGAGATGAAGATCACGAAGCACAAGATGATGATGACCATATCATATCACTTATATTGATTTGCATGTGATGTTTATCCTTTATGCATCTTATCTTGCTTTGATTGACGGTAGCATTATAAGATGATCTCTCACTAAATTATCAAGAAGTGTTCTCCCGAGTATGCACCGTTGCCAAAGTTCGTCGTGCCTGCACACCACGTGATGATCGGGTGTGATAAGCTCTCGTCCATCTACAACGGGTGCAAGCCAGTTTTGCACACGCAGAATACTTGGGTTATACTTGACGAGCCTAGCATATGCAGATATGGCCTCGAACACGGAGACCGAAAGGTCGAGCGTGAATCATATAGTAGATATGATCAACATAAGATGTTCACCATTGAAAACTACTCCATCTCACGTGATGATCGGTTATGGTTTAGTTGATTTGGATCACGTGATCACTTAGATGACTAGAGAGATGTCTGTCTAAGTGGGAGTTCTTAAGTAATATGATTAATTGAACTTAAATTTATCATGAACTTAGTCCTGGTAGTATTTTGCAAATTATGTTGTAGATCAATAGCTCGCGTTGTTGCTTTCATATGTTTATTTTCATATGTTCCTAGAGAAAATTGTGTTGAAAAATGTTAGTAGCAATGATGCGGATTGGATTCGCGATCTGAGGTTTATCCTCAATGCTGCACAGAAGAATTATGTCCTTAATGCACCGCAAGGTGACAGACCTATTGCAGGAGCAGATGCAGACGTTATGAACGTTTGGCTAGCTCAATGTGATGACTACTTGATAGTTTTGTGCACCATGCTTTATGGCTTAGAATCGGGACTTCAAAGATGTTTTGAACATCATGGACCATATGAGATGTTCCAGGAGTTGAAGTTAATATTTCAAGCAAATACCCGAGTTGAGAGATATGAAGTTCTCAACAAGTTCTATAAGCTAAAAGATGGAGGAGAATCGCTCAACTAGTGAGCATGTGCTCGATTGTCCAGGTACTTCAATTGCTTGAATCAAGTGGGAGTTAATCTTCCGAGATAAGATAGTGATTGATGAATTCTCTAGTCACCATCACCAAGTTAGTAGAACTTCGTGATGAACTATAGTATGCAAGGGATGATGAAAATGATTCCCTAGTTTTTCATGATGATGAAATCGATGAAGGTAAAAATCAAGAAAGAACATCAAGTGTTGATGGTTAACAAGGCCACTAGTTTCAAGAAAAGGGATAGAAGGGAACTTCAAGAAGAACGGCAAGCAAGTTGCTGCTCAAGTGAAGAATCCCAAGTCTGGACCTAAGCCCGAGACTAAGTGCTTCTACCGCAAAGGGACTGGTTATCGAAGCGAACTACCCCAAGTATTTGGCGGATAAGAAGGATGGCAAAGTAAACAAAGGTATATTTGATATACATGTTATTGATGTGTACTTCACTAGTGTTTAATAGCAACCCCTCGGTATTTGGTACTGGTTCGGTTACTAAGAGTAGTAACTCAAACGGAGTTGCGAATAAATGAAACTAGTTAAGGGTGAAGTGACGATGTGTGTTGAAAGTAGTTTCAAGATTGATATGATCATCATTGCACACTCCCTATACTTTCGGGATTAGTGTTGAACCTAAATAAATATTATTTGGTGTTTGCGTTGAGCATGAATATGATTTGATCATGTTTATTGCAATACGGTTATTCATTTAAGTAAGAGAATAAACTGTTGTTCTGTTTACATGAATAAAACCTTATATGGTTACACACCCAATGAAAATGGTTCATTGAATCTTGATCGTAGTGATACACATATTCATAATATTGAAACCAAAAGATGCAAAATTAATAATGATAGTGCAACTTATTTGTGGCACTGCCGTTTAGGTCATATTGGTGTAAAACGCATGAAGAAACTCCATGCTGATGGGATTTTGGAATCACTTGATTATGAATCACTTGATGCTTGCGAACCATGCCTCATGGGCAAGATGACTAAGACTCCGTTCTCCGGAACAGTGAAGCGAGCAACTGACTTATTGGAAATAATACATACTGATGTATGCGATCCAATGAGTGTTAAGGCTCACGGCGGGTATCGTTATTTTCTGACCTTCACAGATGATTTGAGCAGATATGGGTATATCTACTTGATGAAACATAAGTCTGAAATAGTTGAAAGGTTCAAAGAATTTCAGAGTGAAGTGGAAAAATCATCGTGACAAGAAAATAAGGTTTCTACGATCTGATCACAGAGACAAATATTTGAGTTACGAGTTTGGTCTTCAATTAAAACAATGTGGAATAGTTTCACAAAATCATGCCACCTGGAACACCACATCATAATGGTGTGTCCGAACGTCGTAACCGTACTTTATTGGATATAGTACAATCTATGATGTTTCTTACCGATTTTCCAATATTGTTTTGGGATCATGCATTAGAGACAGCTGCATTCACGTTAAATAGGGCACCATCTAAATCCATTGAGACGACACTATACGAACCGTGGTTTAGCAAGAAACCAAAGTTGTCGTTTCTTAAAGTTTGGGGCTGCAATGCTTATGTGAAAAAGTTTCATCCTGATAAGCTCAAACCCAAATCGGAGAAGTGCGTCTTCATAGAATACCCAAAGGAAACTGTTGGGTACACCTATCACAGATCCTAAAGCAAGATTTTCGTTGCTGAAAATGGATCCTTTCTAGAGAAGGAGTTTCTCTCGAAAGAAGTGAGTGGGAGGAAAGTAGAACTTGATGAGGTAATTGTACCTTCTCCCTTATTGGAAAGTAGTTCATCACAAGAAATTTGTTCCTGTGACTACTACACCAATTAGTGAGGAAGCTAATGATAATGATCACGTAACTTCAGATCAAGTTACTACCGAATCTCGTAGGTAAACTAGAGTGAGATCCGCACCAGAGTGGTACGGTAATCCTGTTCTGGAAGTCATGTAACTAGGCCATGATGAACCTACGAACTATGAGGAAGCGATGATGAGCCCAGATTCATGAAATGGCTTGAGGCCATGAAATCGAGATGAGATCCATGTATGAGAACAAAGTGTGGACTTTGGTGGAGTTGCCCGATGATCGGCAAGCCATAGTAAATAAATGGATCTTCAAGAGGAAGACGGACGCGATAGTAGTGTTACTATCTACAAAGCTAGACTTGTCGAAAAAGGTTTTGACAAAGTTCAAGATGTTGAATACAATGAGATTTTCTCACTCGATCGATGCTTAAAAGTCTGTCCGAATCATGTTAGCAATTGCCGCATTTTATGAAATCGGCAAATGGATAAACAAAACTGCATTCCTTAATGGAGTTATTAAAGAAGAGTTGTATGTGATGCAACCAAGAGGTTTTGTCGATCCTAAAGGTGTTAACAAAATGTGCATCTATGGACTGGTGCAAGCATCTCGAGTTGGAATATACGCTTTGATAAGTTGATCAAAGCATATAGTTTATACAGACTTGCAAAGAAGCCTTGTATTTACTAGAAAGTGAGTGGGAGCACTACAACATTTCGATAAGTATATGTGAATGACATATTGTAGATCGAAATAATGTAGAATTATTCGCAAAGCATAAAGGAGTGTTTAAAAGGAGTTTTTCAAAGAAAGACCTCGGTGAAGCTGCTTATATATTGAGCATCAAGATCTATAGAGATAGATCAAGACGCTTGATAAGTTTTTTCAATGAGTACATACCTTGACAAGTTTTTGAAGTAGTTCAAAATGGAACAGTCAAAGAAAGAGTTCTTGCCTGTGTTACAAGGTGTGAAATTGAGTAAGAATCAAAACCCGACCACGACGTAAGATAGAAAGAGAATGAAAGTCATTCCCTATGCCTTGGCCATAGGTTCTATAAAGTATGCCATGCTGTGTACCAGATCTATTGTATACCCTACACTCGAGTTTGGCAAGGAGTACAATAGTGATCTAGGAGTAGATCATCGACAATGGTCAAAATTATCCTTAGTGGAATAAGGATATGTTTCTCGATTATGGAAGTGACAAAAGGTTCGTCGTAAAGGGTTACGTCGATGCAAGTTTTGACACCGATCTGGATGACTCTAAGTCTCGATCTAGATACATATTGAAAGTGAGAGCAATTAGCTAGAGTAGCTCCGTGCAGAGCATTGTAGACATAGAAAATTGCAAAATACATAATGGATCTGAATGTGAAAGATCCGTTGACTGAGATTCTCTCACAAGCAAAACATGATCACACCTTAGTACTCTTTGGGTGTTAATCACATAGCGATGTGAACTAGATTACTGAATCTAGTAAACCCTTTGGGTGTTTGTCACATGACAATGTGAACTATGGGTGTTAATCACATGATGATGTGAACTATCGATGTTCATCACATGGTGATGTGATCTAGATTATTGACTCTAGTGCAAGTGGGAGACTGAAGGAAATATGCCCTAGAGGCAATAATAAAGTTATTATTTATTTCCTTATTTCATGATAAATGTTTATTATTCATGCTAGAATTGTATTAACCGGAAACATAATACATGTGTGAATATATAGACAAACAGAGTGTCACTAGTATGCCTCTACTTGACTAGCTTGTTAATCAAAGATGGTTATGTTTCCTAACCATGAACAAAGAGTTGTTATTTGATTAACAAGGTCACATCATTAGTAGAATGATCTGATTGACATGACCCATTCAGTTAGCTTAGCACACGATCGTTTAGTATGTTGCTACTGCTTTCTTCATGACTTATACATGTTCCTATGACTATGAGATTATGCAACTCCGCTTATCGGAGGAACACTTTGGTGCTACCAAACGTCACAATGTAACGGGTGATTATAAAGGAGTACTACAGTGTCTCCAAAGGCGATGTTGGGTTGGCGTATTTGAGATTAGGTTTTGTCACTCCGATTGTCGGAGAGGTATCTCTGGGCCCTCTCGGTAATGCACATCATCAAGCCTTGCAAGCACTACAACTAATGAGTTAGTTGTGAGATGATGTATTACGGAACGAGTAAAGAGACTTGCGGTAACGAGATTGAACTAGGTATTGGATACCGACGATCGAATCTCGGGCAAGTAACATACCGATGACAAAGGAACAACGTATGTTGTTATGCGGTCTGACCGATAAAGATCTTCGTAGAATATGTAGGAACCAATATGGGCATCCAGGTCCCGCTATTGGTTATTGACCGAGAATAGTTCTAGGTCATGTCTACATTGTTCTCGAACCGTAGGGTCCACACGCTTAAGGTTTCGATGATGCTTATTATGAGTTTATGTATTTTGATGTACTGAAGAAGTTCGAGTCCCGGATGTGATCACGGACATGACGAGGAGTCTCGGAATGGTCGAGACATAAAGATTGATATATTGGGCGGCTATATTCGGACACGAAAAGGTTCCGGAAGTTTCGGAGAAAACGGAGTGCCGGAGGGTTACGGAACCCCGGGGAATATGGGCCTTAGTGGGCCAAGAGGGGAGAGAGAGGGGCCGCACCAGGAGGTGGCGCCCCCCTAGGGGAGTCCGAATAGGACAAGGAGGGGGGGGCGCGGTCCCCTTTCCTCTCCCTCTCCCTCTCTTTCCTTCCCCCTTCTCCCTTCCTAGTTGGACTAGGAAAGGGGAGTCCTACTCCAACTAGGAGGAGGACTCCCCCTCCTGGCGCGCCTATAGGGGCCGGCCGCCTCCCCCTCCCTCCTTGATATACGGGCAGGGGGCACCCTAGAACACACAAGTTTGATCTACGGATCGTTCCTTAGCCGTGTCGGTGCCCCCTCCACCATATTCCACCTCGGTCATACCGTCACAAGCTTAGGCGAAGCCTCGCGCGGTGAAACATCAAGATCGCCGCCACGCCGTCGTCTTGTGAAACTCTCCTCGACACTCGGCTGGATCGGAGTACAAGGGACGCCATCGAGCTGTCGTGTGTCAAGAACTCGGGGCGCCGAGTAACGGCGCTGGGATCGGTCGGATCGCGAGGAGAACGTCGACTACTTCCTCTACGCCAGATCGCTTCGCTTCGGTCTACAAGGGTATGTGGACAACACTCTCCCCTCTCGTTGCTATTCATCACCATGATCTTGTGTGTGCGTAGGAAATTTTTTGAAATTACTACGTTCCCCAACATAAGCTTCTGTCACTCTAGCAACCCATCATCTACTTATTACTTCCCAATGCCTTCCTCTAGGCCCAAATAATGGTGAAGTGTCATGTAGTCGACGTTCATATAACACCACTAGAGACAACATACATCTCATCAAAATATCGAACGAATACCAAATTCACATGACTACTAATAGCAAGACTTCACCATGTCCTCAGGAACAAACGTAACTACTCACAAAGCATATTCATGTTCATGATCAGAGGGGTATTAATATGCATTAAGGATCTGAACATATGATCTTCCACCAAATAAACCAATTAGCATCAACTATAAGGAGTAATCAACACTACTAGCAACCCACACGTACCAATTTGTGGTTTTGATACAAGATTGGATACAAGAGATGAACTAGGGTTTTGAGAGGAGCTGGTGCTGGTGAACATGTTGATGGAGATTGACCCCCTCCTGATGAAAGGATCGTTGGTGATTTCGATGGTGATGATTTCCCCCTCCCGGAGGGAAGTTTCCCCAGCAGAACAGCTCCGCTAGAGCCCTAGATTGGTTCCGCCAAGGTTCCGCCTCGTGGCGGAGGAGTTTCATCCCGTAAGCTTGCTTATGATTTTTTTTCCAGGGTAAAAGCCTTCATATAGCAGAAGATGGGCACCGGAGGGCCACCTGGGGGCCCACGAGACAGGTGGGCGCGCCCAGTAGGGGGGCACCCCCACCCTCGTGGCCAGGGTGTGGGCCCCCTTTGGTACTTTCTTTGCTCAATAATTCTTATTAATTCCAAAAATGACTTTCGTGGATTTTAAGGACTTTTGGAGCTGTGCAGAATAGGTTTCCAATATTTGCTCCTTTTCTAGCCAGAATCCCAGCTGCCGGCATTCTCCTTCTTCATGATAAACCTTGTAAAATAAGAGAGAATAGCCATAAGTATTGTGATATAATATGTAATAATAGACCATAATGCAATAAATATCGATATAAAAGCATGATGCAAAATGGACGTATCAAGATACAAAGAGAAAAAAGCCATCTAGCTACTGCTTACGTACCCGTAGGTCTGAGTTGAACTACTCATGCATCATCGGAGAGGCACCAATGAGGATGATGAACCCCTCCGTGATCGTGTTCCCCTCCGGTGGAGTGCCGGAATAGGGCTCTAGATTGGATCTCATGGTTTTGGAACTTGCGGTGGCTGGAATAAAATTTCGTCGACTCCCCTAGGGTTTCTGGGGCAAGGACGTATTTATAGAGCGAAGAGGCGGTGCGGGAGGCCACCAAGGTGGGCACAACCCACCTGGGGGCCTAGGTGCACCCTGGTGGGTTGTACCCCCTTGGGGCACCCCTCAGGTGCTTCTATGGCCCATCTGGTGTCGTCTGGTCCAAAAAAATCCACAAAAAGTTTCGCTGCATTTGGACTCCATTTGATATTGATTTCCTGCGATGTAAAAAACAAGCAGAAAATAGCAACTGACACTTGGCACTATGTCAATAGGTTAGTCCCAAAAAATGATATAGAATGATTGTAAAACATCAAAGAATGATAATATAACAGCATGGAACAATCAAAAACTATAGGTACGTTGGAGACGTATCAAGGCCATCTTGATGACTTTGGTCTCACCACTGGTTTAGCCATTAACTTCCACAAGACAACCTTTATTCCCCTCCATTCCGACATGACGATTGCCAACACTATTGCAAACACAATTGACTGCCCCATCTCAACCTTCCCCCAGAATTACCTAGGCCTACCCCTACCACACACCGGCCCCCCTTTAGCCTTCCACCCCATTAGTAAAAACTTATATAACTACTTATTCGGTTGTGTCGCCAACCTATCTTCCACGGGGCAAGGTTTAACTCTGATTTATTTCATTCTACACTGTCGCGGTTCCTTTATGTATGTTTTCCCTCCTAACAAAATTCTTAAAGAGATGTGAACTGCATGGCCTTTTTCTGTACTACTGAAAAACATGTACTGGGCCAATGTCTAAAAAATATAGTGGTCTAGGCATTAAAAACTTGCTCAAGGTAAATAACTATATGCTTATGAAAATTTCTTTCAAATTCAAGCTATCACAAAATCTCGACCTCTCTTGGGTCCACTGGAACCACTACCGTGACTCCTCCGCCATTGCAAAAAAAATCTCAAACCCCTCTTGACAGTGTCCTGAACTAGGGGGTGCCAACCTAGTCGGCCCATGCTCCTCGACTAGGCTGGTGGGCCCTCATTCATCTCGAGGTGGACTCCGAAAGCCACACGATGGGGGTAATCAGGACCACATCTGTCGAAGACTTGACGTACACTCCAAGACTTCTCCTGCCGCCTCCATGCCAAGATACCCACCATGTAGCCCTAGATGCCCTATCTGGCGTGTATATAAGCCAAAGGGTTTAGCCTATAGAAGGAACTGTTGGGGAACGTAGCAGAAATTCAAAATTTTCTACGCATCACCAAGATCAATCTATGGAGATTCTAGCAACAAGAGAGAGGGGAGTGTATCTTCATACCCTTGAAGATCGCGAAGCGGAAGCGTTACAAGAACGCGGTCGGTGGAGTCGTTCACGAAGCGATTCAGATCGCGGCCGAATCTGATCTAAGCACCGAACAACGGTGCCTCCGCGTTCAACACACGTACAGCCTGGGACGTCTCCTCCTTCTTGATCCAGCAAGGGGAGAGGAGAAGTTGAGGGAAAACTCCTACAGCACGACGACATGGTGGTGATGGAGCTCGTGGTTCTCCGGCAGGGCTTCGCCAAGCACTATGGAGGAGGAGGAGGTGTTGGAGGAGGGAGAGGGTTGCGCCAGGGGAAGGGTGCGGCTGCCCTCTCTCTCCCTCACTATATATAGGGGAAAGGGAGGAGGGGTAGGCGACCTAGGGTTCCCTAGGGGAGGGGCGGCGGCCACAGGGGAAACCTAGATGGGTTTGGGCACCCCCACCCCTAGGAAACTTGCCCCCCAAGCCAGGAGGGGCGGCTGCCCTAGGGGGTGGCGCACCCACCTCTCCTGGTTACGTGAGATGTGGTGGGAGGGGTGCTCAGCCCCTTAGTGGGCTGATGTGCCCTCTCCCCTTGGCCCATACGCCCCCCAACGCTTCCCGGGGCCTCCGAAACCCCTTTCGGACACGCTGGTCATCACCTGGTACCACCGGAACAATTCTGGACTCCAATACCCTTCGTCCAATATACCGATCTTCACCTCCGGACCATTCCGGAGCTCCTCGTCATGTCCGGGATCTCATCTGGGACTCCAAACAACCTTCGGTAACCACATATTATTTCCCATAACAACTCTAGCGTCACCGAACCTTAAGTGTGTAGACCCTACGGGTTCGGGAACCATGTAGACATGACCGAGACGTTCTCCGGTCAATAACCAACAGCGGGATCTGGATACCCATGTTGGCTCCCACATGTTCCACGATGATCTCATCGGATGAACCACAATGTCAAGGATTCAAGCAATCCCGTATGCAATTCCCTTTGTCAATCGGTATGTTACTTGCCCGAGATTCGATCGTCGGTATCCCAATATCTTGTTCAATCTCGTTACCGGCAAGTCACTTTACTCATTCCATAATGCATGATCCCGTGACTAACTACTTAGTCACATTGAGCTCATTATGATGATGCATTACCGTGTGGGCCCAGAGATACCTCTCCGTCATACGGAGTGACAAATCCCAGTCTCAATTCGTGCCAACCCAACAGACTCTTTCGGAGATACCCGTAGTGCACCTTTATAGCCACCCAGTTATGTTGTGACGTTTGGTACACCCAAAGCACTCCTACAAAGATCGTCGGAGTTACACAATCTCATGGTCTAAGGAAATGATACTTGACATTAGAAAAGCTTTAGCAAACGAACTACACGATCTTGTGCTATGCTTAGGATTGGGTCTCGTCCATCACATCATTCTCCTAATGATGTGATCCCGTTATCAATGACATCCAATGTCCATGGTCAGGAAACCATGACCATCTGTTGATCAACGAGCTAGTCAACTAGAGGCTCACTAGGGACATGTTGTGGTCTATGTATTCACACATGTATTACAGTTTCCAGTTAATACAATTATAGCATGAACAATAGACAATTACCATGAACAAGGAAATACAATAATAACCATTTTATTATTGCCTCTAGGGCATATTTCCAACAGTCTCCCACTTGCACTAGAGTCAATAATCTAGTTCACATCACTATGTGATTGTAATGTATTCAACACCCATGGGGTTTGCTCGTATGTCGCTTGTGAGAGAGGTTATTAGTCAACGGGTCTGAATCTTTCAGATCCGTGTGTGCTTTACAAATCTCTATGTCATCTCCTAGATGCAGCTACCACGCTCTATTTGGATCTATTCCAAATAACTGTTCTACTATACGATTCCGGTTTACTACTCAGAATAATCCGGATTAGTGTCAAAGTTCGCATCGGCGTAACCCTTTACGACGAACTCTTTTACCATCTCCATAATCGAGAAAATTCCTTAGTCCACGAGTTACTAAGGATATGTTTGACCGCTGTCTTGTTATCCATTCCTGGATCATTCTTGTACCCCTTGACTGACTCATGGCAAGGCACACTTCAGGTGCGGTACACATCATAGCATACTGTAGAGCCTATGTCTGAAGCATAGGGGACGACCTTCGTCCATTCTCTCTCTTCTGCCGAGGTCATGTCTTGAGTCTTACTCAATACTCACACCTTATAACACAGCCAAGAACTCCTTCTTCGCCGATCTATTTTGAACTTCTTAAAAATCTTGTCACGGCATGTATTCATTTGAAAGTATTATTGAGCGTTTTTGATCTATCCTTATAGATCTTGATGCTCAATGTTCAAGCAGGTTAATCCAGGTTTTCCATTGAAAAACACCTTTTCAAATACCCTATATGCTTTCTAGAAATTCTATATCATTTCTGATCAACAATACGTCAACAACATATACTCATCAGAAATTCTATAGTGCTCCCACTCACTTCTTTGGAAATACAAGTTTCTCATAAACTTTGTATAAATCCAAAATGTTTGATCATCTCATCAAAGTGTATATTCCAACTCCGAGATGCTTACTCTAGTCATTAGAAGGATTTCTGGAGCTTTGCATACTTGTTAGCATCTTTTAGGATTGTCAAAACCTTCTGGTTGTATCAGATACAACCTTTCCTCAAGAAAATCGTTGAGGAAACTATATTTTGACATCCTATCTACAACATTTCATAAATAATGCAGTAGCTGCTAATATAATTCTAACAGACTCTTAGCATCGCTACGAGTGAGAAAGTATCATCATAGTCAACTCCTTGAACTTGTCGGAAAACATCTCAGCGACAAGTCGAGCTTTGTTAATGGTGACACTTACCATCATTGTCTGTCTTCCCTTTTAAAATCTATCTGTACCCAACAGCCTTATGACCATCAAGTAGTTCTTCCAAAGTCTACACTTTGTTTTATACATGGATCTTCTCTCAGATTTTATGGCCTCGAGCCATTTGTCGGAATCCGGGCCCACCATCGCTTCTCCATAGCTCGTAGGTTCATTGTTGTCGAGCAACATGACCTCCAAGACAGGATTACTGTACCACTCTAAAGCAGTATGCGTCCTTGTCGTCCTACGAGGTTTGGCAGTGATTTGATCTGAGGCTTCATGATCACTATCATCAGCTTCCACTTCAATTGGTGTAGGTGCCACAGGAACAACTTCCTGTGCCCTGCTACACACTAGTTGTAGTGATGGTTCAATAACCATATCAAGTCTCCACCATCCTCCCACTCAATTCTTTCGAGAGAAACTTTTCCTCGAGAAAGGACCCATTACTAGAAACAATCACTTTTGCTTTCGGATCTGAAATAGGAGGTATACCCAACTGTTTTGGGTACCCTATGAAGATGTATTTATCCGCTTTGGGTTCGAGCTTGTTAGGATGAAACTTTTTTTCACATAAGCGTCGCAGCCCCAAACTTTCAAGAAACGACAGCTTAGGTTTCTCTAAACCATAGTTCATTTGGTGTCATCTCAACGGAATTACGTGGTGCCCTATTTAAAGTGAATTTGGTTGTCTCTAATGCCTAACCCATGAACGATAGTGGTAATTCGATAAGAGACATCATGGTATGCCCCATATCCAATGGGGTGCATCTATGATGTTCGGACACACCATCACACTATGGTGTTCCAGGCGGTGTTAGTTGTGAAACAATTTCCACAATGTCTCAATTGTGTACCAAACTCGCAACTCAGATATTCATCTCTATGATCATATCATAGACATTTTATCCTCTTGTCACGACGATCTTCAACTTTACTCTGAAATTTTTTGAACCATTCAATAATTCAGACTTGTGTTTCATCAAGTAAATATACTCAGTATCTACTCAAATCATCTGTGAAGTAAGAACACAACAATATCCACTGCGTGCCTCAACACTCATTGGACTGCACACATCAAAATGTATTACTTCCAACAAGTTGCTTTCTTGTTCCATTTTACTGAAAACGAGGCTTTCAGTCATCTTGCCCACGTGGTATGATTTGCATGTCTCAAGTGATTCAAAATCAAGTGAGTCCAAATAGTCCATCTGCATGGAGTTTCTTCATGCGTATATACCAACAAACATGGTTCACATGTATCAATCTTTTCAAAAACGAGTGAGTCCAAAGATCTATCAACATGGAGCTTCTTCATGCGTTTTATACCAATATGACTCAAATGGTAGTGCCACAAGTAGGTGGCACTATATCATTACTATCTTATATCTTTTGGCATGAACATGTGTATCACTACGATCGAGATTCAATAAACCATTCATTTTAGGTGCAAGACCATTGAAGGTATTATTCAAATAAACAGAGTAACCATTATTCTCCTTAAATGAATAACCGTATTGTGATAAACATAATCCAATCATGTCTATGCTCAACGCAAACACCAAATAACAATTATTTAGGTTTAACACCAATCTCGATGGTAGAGGGAGTATGCGATGCTTGATCACATCAACCTTGGAAACACTTCCAAACCATATCATCATCTCACCTTTAGCTAGTCTCCGTTTATTCCGTAGCCTTTTATTTCGAGTTACTAACACTTAGCAACTGAACCGGTATCTATTACCATGGTGCTACTAGGAGTACTAGTAAAGTACACATCAATATAATGTATATCCAATATACTTCTGTCGACCTTGCCAACCTTCTCATCTACCAAGTATCTAGGGTAGTTCTGATTTAGTGACTGTTCCCCTCATTACAGAAGCACTTAGTCTCGGGTTTGGGTTCAACCTTGGGTTTCTTCACTAGAGCAGCAACTGATTTGCCATTTCATGAAGTATCCCTTCTTGCCCTTGCCCTTCTTGAAACTAGTGGTTTCACTAACCATCAACAATTGATGCTCCTTCTTGATTTCTACTTTCGCGGTGTCAAACATTGCGAATATTTTAAGGGTCATCATATCTATCCCTGATAGGTTATAGTTCATCACGAAGCTCTAGTAGCTTGGTGGCAATGACTTTGGAGAAACATCACTATCTCATCTGGAAGATTAACTCCCACTCGATTCAAGTGATTTTTGTACCCACACAATCTGAGTACAAGCTCAACGGTTGAGCTTTTCTCAATTAGTTTGTAGGCTAAGAAACTTGTCGGGGGTCTCATACCTCTTGACGTGGGCACGAGCCTGAAATCCCAATTTCCGCCCTTGGAACATCTCATATGTTCCGTGACGTTTCAAAAACGTCTTCGGCGCCACAATTCTAAACCGTTTAACATTACTGAACTATCATGTAGTGATCAAAACGTGTATGTCAGATGTTCACAACATCCACAGACGACGTTCGAGGTTCAGCACACCGACCGGTGCATTAAGGACATAAGCCTTCTACCCAGCAATGAGGACAATCCTCAGTTTAGGGACCCAGTCCGCATAATTGCCACTATCAACTTTCAACTAAATTTTCTCTAGGAACATATCTAAAACAGTAGAACTAAAGCGCGAGCTACGACATAATTTGCAAAAAACTTTTGACTATGTTCAGGATAATTAAGTTCATCTTATGAACTCCCACTCAGATAGACATCCCTCTAGTCATCTAAGTGATACGTGATCCGAGTCAACTAGGCCGTGTCCGATCATCACGTGAGATGAACTAGTCATCATCGGTGAACATCTTCATGTTGATCGTATCCACTATATGACTCATGTTCGACCTTTCGGTCTCTTGTGTTCCGAGGCCATGTCTGTACATGCTAGGCTCCTCAAGCCAACCTAAGTGTTTTGCATGTGTAAATCTGGCGTTGTATGTGAACGTTAGAATCTATCACACCCGATCATCACGTGGTGCTCTGAAACAACGAATTTTTGCAATGGTGCATAGTTAGGGGGAACACTTTCTTGAAATTATTATGAGGGATCATCTTATTTACTACCGTTGTTCTAAGCAAATAAGATGCATAAACATGATAAACATCACATGCAATCAAATAGTGACATGATATGGCCAATATCATTTTGCTCCTTTTGATCTCCATCTTTGGGGCTCCATGATCATCATCGTCACCGGCATGACACCATGATCTCCATCATCATGATCTCCATAATTGTGTCTCCATGAAGTTGTCTCACCAACTGATTACTTCTACTACTATAGCTAACGGTTTAGCAATGAAGTAAAGTAATTACATGGTGTTATTCAGTGACACGCAGGTCATACAATAATTAAAGACAACTCCTATGGCTCCTGCCGGTTGTCATACTCATCGACATGCAAGTTGTGATTCCTATTACAAGAATATGATCAATCTCATACATCACATATATTTCATTCATCACATCCTTCTTGGCCATATCACATCACACGGCATATGCTGCAAAAACAAGTTAGACATCCTCTAATTGTTGTTGCAAGTTTTTACGTGGCTGCTATAGGTTTCTAGCAAGAACGTTTCTTACCTACGCCAAAACCACAACGTGATATGCCAATTTCTATTTACCCTTCATAAGGACCCTTTTCATCGAATCCGATCCGACTAAAGTGGGAGAGACTGGCACCCGCTAGCCACCTTATGCAACAAGTGCATGTCAGTCGGTCGAACCTGTCTCACGTAAGTGTACGTGTAAGGTCGGTCCGGGCCGCTTCATCCCACAATACCATCGAAACAAGATAGGACTAGTAACGGTAAGCATATTGAAAAAAACCAACACCCACAACTACTTGTGTTCTACTCGTGCATAGAATCTACGCAATAGACCTAGCTCATGATGCCATTGTTGGGGAACGTAGCAGTAATTCAAAATTTTCTACACATCACCAAGATCAATCTATGGAGATTCTAGCAACAAGAGAGAGGGGAGTGTATCTTCATACCCTTGAAGATCGCGAAGCGGAAGCGTTACAAGAACGCCGTCGGTGGAGTCGTTCACGAAGCGATTCAGATCGCGGCCGAATCCGATCTAAGCACTGAACAACGGTGCCTCCGCGTTCAACACACGTACAGCCCGGGGACGTCTCCTCCTTCTTGATCCAGCAAGCGGAGAGGAGAAGTTGAGGGAAAACTCCGACAGCACGACGACATGATGGTGATGGAGCTCGTGGTTCTCCGGCAGGGCTTCGCCAAGCACTATGGAGGAGGAGGAGGTGTTGGAGGAGGGAGAGGGCTGCGCCAGGGGAAGGGTGCGGCTGCCCTCTCTCTCCCTCACTATATATAGGGGAAAGGGAGGAGGGGGAGGCGCCCTAGGGTTCCCTAGGGGAGGGGCGGCGGCCACAGGGGAAACCCTAGATGGGTTTGGGCGTCCCCACCCCCTAGGAAACTTGCCCCCCAAGCCGGGAGGGGCGGCTGCCCTAGGGGTGGCACCCCCACCTCTCCTGGTTACATGAGATGGGGTGGGAGGGGCGCTCAGCCCCTTAGTGGGCTGATGTGCCCTCTCCCCTTGGCCCATAAGGCCCCCAACGCTTGCCGGGGCCTCCGAAACCCCTTTCGGACACGCTGGTCATCACCTGGTACCCCTGGAACAATTCCGGACTCCAATACCCTTCGTCCAATATACCGATCTTCACCTCCGGACCATTCCGGAGCTCCTCGTCATGTCCAGGATCTCATCCGGGACTCCGAACAACCTTTGGTAACCACATATTATTTCCCATAACAACTCTAGCGTCACCGAACCTTAAGTGTGTAGACCCTACGGGTTTGGGAACCATGCAGACATGACCGAGACGTTCTCTGTCAATAACCAACAGCGGGATCTGGATACCCATGTTGGCTCCCACATGTTCCATGATGATCTCATCGGATGAACCACGATGTCAAGGATTCAAGCAATCCCGTATGCAATTCCCTTTGTCAACCGGTATGGTACTTGCCCGAGATTCGATCATCGGTATCCGAATACCTCGTTCAATCTCGTTACCGGCAAGTCGCTTTACTCGTTCCATAATGCATGATCCCGTGACTAACTACTTAGTCACATTGAGCTCATTATGATGATGCATTACCGAGTGGGCCCAGAGATACCTCTCCATCATACGGAGTGACAAGTCCCAGTCTCGATTCGTGCCAACCCAACAGACACTTTCGGAGATACTCGTAGTGCACCTTTATAGCCACCCAGTTACGTTGTGACGTTTGGTACACCCAAAGCACTCCTACGGTATCAGGGAGTTACACAATCTCATGGTCTAAGGAAATGATACTTGACATTAGAAAAGCTTTAGCAAACGAACTACATGATCTTGTGCTATGCTTAGGATTGGGTCTCGTCCATCACATCATTCTCCTAATGATGTGATCCCGTTATTAATGACATCCAATGTCCATGGTCAGGTAACCATGACCATCTGTTGATCAATGAGCTAGTCAACTAGAGGCTCACTAGGGACATGTTGTGGTCTATGTATTCACACATGTATTACGGTTTCCAGTTAATACAATTATAGCATGAACAATAGACAATTATCATGAACAAGAATATACAATAATAACCATTTTGTTATTGCCTCTAGGGCCTATTTCCGACAGGAACTTCATCACAATCTCATTCACCTAGCCCTAGAGTTAGAACACATCTTACGATCTCGAGGTAGATCGACTCTGTATTCAATACATCTCCATCAATATAAACAAGAGCATGACGTAGGGTTCTACCTCCATCAATAGAGCCTGAACATGGGTAATTATCGTCTCCCTGTTCTTGTTACCCTCGATCCAAGATCCACAGCTCGGGACCCCCTACCCTGAGGTCTGCCGGATTTCACACCGACACCTCCTTTCTCTAGAAAATGGTTAACAAGCAACTAAACACCCTGCAAAAAATTCCTTTATGTTCACTATCACAGGCACATCCACCTTCTTTTGGTTAGATACTTAATATATACTCAGAGACTTGCCATTGCCTTCTCCCACCTTTTTTCCACTCCACTGACCCATCTGTTATGGTCTCACAAGCTATGTAGGATGGATTTTTGACTAGCCTACGAAATTGTCTTACCACTTTTGCCTCTACCGAGCTTGTTGTCGTGTTGTCTTTGATGCAGGATTTCGACCACAACGACACCATCGAAGATAGGTACCTCATGCACACACTCTCGTTCTCCACTAGAAATGCCTACCTCCTGCTGAGTGATGGCCTCGCCCAAGACCCCAACACCCCTTTCATCTAGGCGTCCCATGTACCCATTAGGTATAGGTCTTTCGTAATGAGAACCATTCTTTTAAAGATTGGGATTCCCGAAACGCATTGGTCTCCCTTAATGAGAACCGTTCTACCAATGAAATCGTTAGAAACAATGTAGCTGATTTTACACTGTGGATTTATGGTGTCTTAAATACCTTTCCTCTCGCTCAAGCACAAACCTATAAACTGCAAGAACACGCAACTACTTTTTTTAACAATATAGTTACTCGCTTGTGGTGAATTCTGGTGATCCTGGTCTTAAAACAATTTTTTGGTAGCTTTACAATATAAGTAACCAACACTTTCCTATTTTTCGTCCATTTTTCTACAATATAATTTCCTCCTAACATAGCTCAACAACGCGGACTAAGACTAAGGGCATCTCCAACGCACCTCAAACATCCCGTATCCATCTGGAGCAAGCTATACAGACGCATTCTGCCATCCATCAAAGTCTCGCATCATCCGTCGACACGTCAGGCTGTCTATTTTCCCGCAAACTGAAAGCAAACTAGGGTGGGGGTGGGGGCTCTGTGGGAGTCCGGACCACCGCCATGTAGGACTCTAACACACCCCAACCCACTCAAATCCCCTTTCGGTCCATTTTTTCCACTTTGTCCCTGCTCCCCTTGCTTTCATCCACAACCTTATCTTTCAACATTGCCGATGTACCTCTTCAGCGACCCACCCTAGCTTTCTCGGATGTCCGTAATCCCCACCCCACACGTCGTCCTGCCTTGGACTACGCTGTTGTCCAACCAGGATCCCTCCGCAGCCATGGAGACAACGCAAGCACAAGTGATAATGGAGACGATAAGAGTTGAGAGGCTATGTTCTATGCACATTTAATTGTATTGATGATGCACTATGATGGGTGGTTTGCATTTGAACTTGATATGGGATTTAAAGTTAAATTTGATAATGTTGATTCGAAGTTAAAATTGATATGTACATTTGTGTCTTGCAAAGTATAAATTCTACTGATAGTTCATGTTTATGTTTCAATATGCACGCAATTGTGGAGAAAAAGATGTGTGTGAGTGCCCTATTTTAGGGCAGTTGTTTGAGGAGAAATCTTTGAGTGCCCTAGAACGCACTTTTTGATGCCCTAAAATTAGTTTGTGTGCCCTATTTTAAGGCAGCTGTTGGAGATGCTCCAAGCTTCCAGCGATGTGGAATTTTCATGTTTGGATGCCCGGATATATATCAAAGTCTGTAAACATGAAAGCTCTAAAACCATAGGTTATGTGATGTCTTGGTTTCTATGTGACATCATGTCCTAGTTATGTGATATTGTGTCGTCTGTGTGTTGTGATTCAGTAGGTCTTTTTTACCATGGAAGCTGCAGGGCTTACACCCCACAACATTTTATTTAAGAATAAGGAATACATATGTACAAGTTCCTCAAGAAGAGGAGACTAAAGAAAAAGAAAAAACAAACTACCTCTAAGATCTAGGGTGGTAGATGTAACGCCCCGGACACACCCGCCGGTGGTCGTTACTCCTGGCGGGATCTAGACTGGCCCCACAGATCAATACTAGTCTTTTCTGCGCACTTTGTCCTCGCTCATGCGCACCCGGGAGCAACTTCCCGGTCGGTCACCCATCCTGAGACTACTCCAAGCTGAGCACGCTTAACTTTGGAGTTCTATCCGAATGGGCTCCCGGAAAAGAAGGAATTCCTTATTGATATGAGTAGTCTATCATCCCTAATAAGCCAGGCTATTACATACACCCACACTCAGAGGAACCGACGTCCTTGTCGGGCCACAGGAACGTTCCCTCTTGGCACAACCGTCATGCATCCAGTCCGGTACATGTGCCATGCCGTGTGCCTGACGGGTCACAAACGTCATGAACAACATGATCGCGCACCTGTCGCAACCATCCGTGTAACCGCGAGGGTCGGCTCGATACCAACTTGTAACGCCCGGACACACCCGCGGTGGTCGTTACTCTGGCGGATCTAGACGGCCCCACAGATCAATACTAGTCTTTTCTGCGACTTTGTCCTCACTCATGCGCACCCGGGAGCAACTTCCCGGTCGGTCACCCATCCTGAGACTACTCCAAGCTGAGCACGCTTAACTTTGGAGTTCTATCCGAATGGGCTCCCGGAAAAGAAGGAATTCCTTATTGATATGAGTAGTCTATCATCCCTAATAAGCCAGGCTATTACAGTAGAAAATCAATCCATCTCAGTAGAGCATCCTCATATTTGATTTTGATCCTGTGTGTAAGAAGGGTGATATCATGGACAAACCACTTCTCCACTGGCGAAAAGATGGTCTAATGTGTCTGAAAGCCTTGTCATTTCTGACCTTCCAAATATTCCACCAAGCCAAGAAGACTACCTCTACAAAAAAAGGTTCATTAAACTCCTTCCTAGCACCAAAAGAAATTTCCACCTTGTCCTAACTATTCGGCCAAACAATCTGCGGATAGTTCCATATCCGTACATTGAAATTGCATTGGAAGAATAGATGATCCCTATCTTCTAAAGCAGAGGTTGGGCATAACACACATTGTGGGCCATCATCAATTCTCCAATGTCTATGTTGTATCATGCCTTTGGTGTTAACTCTATCTATAATAACCAACAAACATCTTGATTGACATGGTGCAACAACTTTTCCAAATCCAATTCAATACTGCATTGGCTATAATTGGCTGTTGAACAAAAGTGTAAAACTTTTAGCAGTATAATCAGAGATTTTGCCATGTATCCAATACCATTGATCAGTAGCTTGATGGTTGAGTTGGATGTTTCCCATCATACCAGAAAGTTGATTGAGATTAAGAAAGTCCAACTCAGAAAGGGGGAGAGTGAACAAATCATATAGGTTGTCACACTCCAGAACCTCCTTGACAGATATAGCTTTGTCAGAGCAATATGAATGCAACATTTGAAATCTTGTCTATAGAGGGGTAAAATCATTCTCAATCTCCTAATGAGCACCCCAGAAGAGAACAATGTCTCTATTATTCACCTTAACCATAGTGATAGATCGAAATTTATCCATGAGCTTGGAGACATCTCTCCACCAGAAAGATCCACACAAGGTAGTGTCATGGGGAATTCTACCAAAGTAGTCTGTATTCCATATTTAGTGAACCCATGAAACATCTGCTTTGTTGTAGAATTTGTTGAGATGCTTCATGAGGAGAGCCTCATTTTGTAGACCCAGGTTTAAAATTCCAATACCTCCCTTGTTCTTGGGCCTACAAACCAAAGACCATGCTACCAAAGAGTGTCCCTTCTCATGCCCATATTTCCTCCAGAGACACTGCCTTTGTATTATTTCAAGCTCTTTGAGAATTCCAGGGGGATGGACAAGCTGCAGAGGAAATATATTGGCAGAGAAGAAATTATAGAATTAACCAACTGCAGTCTGCCACCTTGAGGCAGAAACCAAGAACTAGTTGTAAGTCTCCTATCCATGCAGTCCGTGAAGGAAATATGCCCTAGAGGCAATAATAAAGTTTTTATTTTATATTTCCTTATTCATGATAAAGGTTTATTATTCATACTAGAATTGTATTAATCGGAAACTTAAAGACATGTGTGAATACATAAACAAATACCGAGTCCCTAGTATGCCTCTACTAGACTAGCTCGTTGATCAAAGATGGTTAAGGTTTCCTAACCATGGACATGAGTTGTCATTTGATAATGGGATCACATCATTAGGAGAATGATGTGATGGACAAGACCCATGCGTTAGCTTAGCATAATGATCGTTCAGTTTTATTGCTATTGCTTTCTTCGTGTCAAAAACATATTTCTTCGACCATGAGATTATGAAACTCCCGGATACCGGAGGAATGCCTTGTGTGCTATCAAACGTCACAATGTAACTGGGTGATTACAAATGTGCTCTAGAGGTATCTCCGAAGGTGTTTGTTGAGTTGGCATAGATCGAGATTAGGGTTTGTCACTCCAAGTATCGGAAAGGTATCTCTGGGCCCTCTCGGTAATACACATCATAAGCTTGCAAGCAAATGACTAAGGAGTTGGTCGTGAGGTGATGTATTACGGAACGAGTAAAGAGACTTGCCGGTAATGAGATTGAACTAGGTATGAAGATACCGACGACCGAATCTCGGGCAAGTAACATACCGATGGACAAAGGGAATTGCGTATGTTGTCATAACGGTTCGACCGATAAAGATCTTCGTAGAATATGTAGGAGCCAATATGGTCATCCAGTTTCCGCTATTGGTTATTGACCGGAGAGGTGTCTCGGTCTTGTCTACATAGTTCTCGAACCCGTAGGGTCCGCACGCTTAACGTTCAATGACGATATAGTATTATCTGAGTTATGTGATTTGGTGAACGAATGTTTTCAGAGTCCCAGATGAGATCACGGACATGACGAGGAGTCTCGAAATAGTCGAGAGGTAAAGATCAATATATAGTACGATGGTATTCGGACGCCGGAAGTGTTCCGGAGGGTACCGGGTACTTATCGGGTCACTGGAAAGGAGTTTCGGGCACCCCAGCAAAGATATGGGCCTTATGGGCCAACAGAGGGAACACACCAGCCCACAAGGGGCTGGTGCGCCCCTATACAGGCCAGCCCTTTGAGGAGGAGAAGGAAAGAGGGGAGGGCCAGGAAAGTGTGGAGTAGGACTCCCCCTTCCTACCCTCTCCCTCCCTCTTTCCTTCCCCCTTGTTTATACAAGGAAAAGGGGGTGGGCAGGGCAGGGCAGGAGCCCTAGGGCGCGCCTGCCTGCCTCCCCTCCCCTCCCACCTATATATATATGTCGAGAGGGGGCCGCCACACAAGAAGACACAACATTGTCTTAGCCGTGTGCGGTGCCCCCGTCCACCGTTTACTCCCTCGGTCATATTTTCGTAGTGCTTAGGCGAAGCCCTACAGAGATCACATCACCATAACCGTCACCACGCCGTCGTGCTGACGGAACTCATCTACTACCTCGCTGTCTTGCTGGATCAAGAAGGCGGAGGATGTCACCAAGCTGAACGTGTGCAGAACGCGGAGGTGTCGTGCGTTCGGTACTAGATCGGCTGGAGCGCGAAGAAAGTTCGACTACATCAACCGCGTTGTGAAACGCTTCCGCTTACGGTCTACGAGGGTACGTAGACACACTCTCCCCTCTCGTAGCTATGCATCTCCATGGATAGATCACTGCATGTGCGTAGATTTTTTTTTTGTTTTCCATGCAACGTTTCCCAACAGTCCACAAGGGGCATAAGATCAACAATTTTAGGTCGAGTGGTTCCCACAGGGAGACCCAAATAAGTGAAGGTCATCACCCCTAGCTGACACCCAAAACCTGCAGCAAGAGAAGAGGCCTCCAACTCATTTACATTGATTGGGATCATGGAGGATTAGGATCATGGGGGGTTAGCTGGTCCCATTATTGCATTGTGATTCACTAGGTTGAGACCTTGAGTACATGATTCTGCAGTCTCAACGCAGCCCAAACCAAGTAACGAAGCTGTCAAGCTACATCTACAGAGAAGTAGTCATCTCTTAGGCCTCCACAGCATATAGAAATAAAAATATAAGCATGATATATTGCACAACTCCTAAATCCTAATCAAACAAAATATGCATAATTATGAGACTGAATGCAGCATCAAGGAGATACAAAACACAATGCCCCTTTTCGGAAAATGACAATGAATGCCAGGCACAAAAAAGTGTGGCATCGTGAAGAACACAGATTTACATGGTGGCACGCCAGAAAAGAATAGCATTAGAGTTCATAGGATATATCTGCTACTAATTGAACAAAAGGCCAAAAGCCTAAGCTGGTGTTCCTGGGGCACCATGGTTCACCAAATCTCAGGGTACCATGAGTTTGTGACAGTTTCATCCATGTAAACCAAGAGGACAATCAGATTACCACACAACCTTCTGTTTCAAGGGTTACATCCATGTTTACCCAAATTGCACTTGGATAACGTAGCAGACAGTAGAAACCCCATTGTCACTGACTCATGCATCATAGAACGTATGTAGAAGCTTCCTGCAAGCTGATATTGAACAAAAAGGTGTCAAGGCCTCCAAAGTCACCGGTTAGTAGTCACCACCCTGGATCATAAGAATAACAGAACTATCAGCAAGATTACACTGGATTACATATAGGGTCCAGACAATTACAAAGGGGAACATGTTAATACAGAAACTGGCGCATTACTAAAACCGCGAAGATCAAGAACATATGTATGATATCACGGTTCAATCCATACCCTAGGAAATGATGGCAGCAACGTCGATCAATCGTACTCGTACCGCACACAAGATCATGTAGTTACCCAGTAACAATATGCTCCTCTGTCCGATCTACACATATAAGTTAGTGACCCAGCCTTGGACTAAAATGTGCAGCTAAATAATCCCACACTAATGAACACCCTAAAGGCGTGCAGATTCATCTGTACAATTTCCTGTGAATCACAATAGTAAGCAGCAAGATTAAAAAAACTGTTTGGTTATCCAAACAGTATGCATGACACAAGTTTGAATAGAACTGCAGAGGAAATCCATATGCCGATGGCATGTAAATTTCTGACACCAAGTCTGCTGCTACGAAAATTTACAACGCCAGATAATATATGAAAGTGATTTTTACGACGCTAGATAATATATGCAAGTGAGTTTCATCTGCAACATGTTTCTAGCCATCTGGTCATCAGAGAATGCAGCAAGTATTCTACAAAACACAACACATTTGAACCATCAAGCAACTATCTCTTGGAGTGTTGCAATCTAAGAAGGTCGACTTCTGCTAGAAATCATCCCAGGACCATTCATGAAGATATGGGTATTCTGTACATTCTCAATTTAAGGAGTAAGGACAGTATCAAGGAAGGCTGAAACAGTGTGCAGAGGATATGTCTAATATTATATTTGCCAGCATTTCTCATGGAAATTTTGAATGTGAGGACAAACTACTTGTAGAAAGACCATTGCAGATAGTCAAGTACTCTACAATCACAAAATGAACTAACTATTTTACATGATACTGTATCACCGTGGAGAATTTCAGGCATACTGCACATCATGTTACACAATTATGCCTTATGCTAAACTGTCGTAGGGAAAACTGCAATTCCCTTTTTTATAACCTGCAAGTTGGGTGCTTTAGCTATGTAACAGAGGCATTTCATAGATAGTTGCACAAGGTAGCATCTGCACTCTTAGTGATAGCTCTACTCTCTGTATATATACGATTAATAAGAACTACAGGGTATATACTTCATAGTTCAGTTTCAAGACGGCAGTCAACTTACTCATCCGGAAAGAGATTGATAAGAATTACTCACGCGGATCCCATGCCATCATCTGGAGTCGAGAAGTAGGCAAAAACGGGGTGACCAAATGTCATGCCATCTTCTTCGGCCGCCAAATATTCCAGCTTCTTGGTGTTCATGTCGTAGGAGAAGTTGCCGAAGCCCATGGTGTTGATGAACACCCTGCCGGTTCGCCCCCGGTCGACGTCGCCTAGCCACAGCCTGAAGTGGCGCACCACGGGGTCCTTGGGCAGGTACGGCACCGAGTCGAGCACCTCCTCCATGGCTATGCGTCTCTCCAGCACCCAGCCGTTGTCCCCATGGCCACGCACACACAGCTGTAGACCATGCTCCTCCAGCGACGCGACGCACAGCCGTCCGTCCTCGGGCATCTCTCCGATGCGGTACTTGTGGGGTCCGTCGAGGCCCCCCCACATGAACTCCGGCGCCCGGAGGAAGGAGAACTCCATGGTGGCGGCGTCGAGCGCGAGCACAGCGGGGCTGTTGAGGATGTGCCAGTACATGCCCCCCGCGGCGTGCACGCACATGCGCTCGAACCTCATGGCGTCGAAGTCCACGGTGACCCCGCGCGACAGCGGCAGCGCGGTCCAGCGGCACCAGCCGTCGCGGAAGGACGCGACCCAGGCGCGCGGGCGGTCGAAGTCGAGGGCGACGCAGAGGAGCTCGAACCGGAGCCCGCCCTCGGGGTCCGCGGGGGCGGCGCGCGAGAGGAGCGCGGCGCCAACAACCTCGCCGCCGTTCCGGAAGGAGATGGACGGCGGGGGAAGCGGCGCGTGGCGGCGCGAGACGGGGTCGCAGACGAGGAAGCCGCGGGTGTCGAACTGGGGCTTCCGGCGGAGGAGCAGGAGGCCGCGGTGGGAGTCGTAGAGGGTGTAGTCGAAGATGTCGGGGAGGAAGTCGAGGGAGAGGCGCGGCGAGGAGGCGGTGAGGGGCTGGAAGGCCGGCGCGGCGGGCGGCGGCAGCTGGAACGCGCGAGGGTCCTGCGGGCACATGGGGTGGTAGAAGTGGCCGAGGAGGGTGGGAGAGGCGCGCGAGTGGGAGGCGGCGGAGGGGGCGAAGGAGTGGGAGAGGAGGCGGCTCGAGGCGCGGCAGGCGAGGACCGCGCGGCGGATGGCGGCCATCGTGACCATCGCCGGCGAGGTGAGGCCGGCCGGATTGGGGTTTTGGGCGCGCTTCTGCGTTGCGCCCCGCGCGATTGATTGGAGGTTTCTGCTCCCGGAAAAAGGAAAGCAGAGCAGGCTATGACCAGCCCAGGACTCTCACACACGCTGGGGACTCACGTGCCGCCGGCTTCGGTTGCGTGCCTCCCAGTCTTTTTTGTTTTTCCACCTTTTTTTTAATGTATCCTCACCCGGTCTCTCCTCTTAGAGCATCTACAATGAGAATGGCATTTTTTGAAAAATTCAAAACTCAAAAATTTCGGTTTCATAAAAATCTGAAAAAAATTGTACAAGTAAACAAGGATGTGAGGCGTATGCGTAAAATATCAGGATAAAATACATTGAAATACAACGTATACAAAAAAGACAAATTTATGGTCTGTGAGGATGAAAATCATCATGTGTTAAAAAACCCCAGATTTGTCTTTTTTGCCACTGCCCTCATTTCAAAATACTTCGTCCTCAAAATGTATACACTTGTGCACTATGCCTTCATCTATCTCCTTATTTTTTTCAGATTTTTTTAAATGTAAAAATATGAATTTTGCATTTGGTGGTCCTCTATGGACCTCGGCATCCAAAAGTAATTTTCGATCTACAACCATAATCATAGTTTACAAATCCGAGCCCCTGTACATTTATGGACGCACCCCCCGGGCAGCGACGGGCGTGTTCTTATTTGTGCTTCTCCACAACCCCGCTCTTGTATCTCAATATCCAAATACGTACACGTTCATAGTATAACGCAAATTCATCACAAATTCAACGATATAAAAGAAATTCCATTACATGTCAAATTAAGTTTATACATAGATAGGTGATACATGAATCAATGACTTCAGTTGTCACGGTCATTGATCTTCTTCTTCATCTGGACCAACCACTTCTTTCCTTCGTCATCGAAGAGGTTGATGTCCTGCAACATGATTCTAGACTCCTCCGTGATGCGGATCATCCTACAGACATCACCATGTCAAGAGTTCGTTTGACGAGTGACACGTGCGACGTTTACTTCACATACACAAAGGTGAATCATCTCCTTTACATGTGTTAACTTGACCCCATCGAGGATGGTATACTACTTGACACTCCTCTCATGTGCATGCATAGGTATACCTATCGAAGCACCACGGATGACAGGAGGAGTGCAAGCGCAAGTGTACGCCTACACTGTCTGCGAGGGAAGCTTGGAAGCGACGACGGTGCAAAATTTGCACTACCGGACTGTCCGGTCGCGCAACCGGATTGTCCGGTCCATCCAGAGAGCAGTTTTGGTCTGTGCAGAAATTGCACTACTGGACAGTCTGGTCCCCCAAGCGGACAGTCCGGTAGTACAATATTTGGAGGCCCAAAATTTTCTGTTTCCACCGGACTGTCCGATACCCCGTACCGGACTGTCCAGTAGTGCATCTGCGGGCTGAATTTGGGCAAGGCCCATGTAACTTTACCCTTTCGCCCTCACTTACCCCTTCCTTGCCCTGGACCTATATATATATATCCCTCCTTCTCCTCCATTTAGAGTTAGCTAAGATTAGAACTACACATTGGAGCTTAGCTCATGTACCTCCCCTTGTGGGACTCCTCTTGAGAGAGAGAGACACTCAATTGGAGTTCAAGGCCTCCTTTGGAGAAGATCCCTAGTGGATTCAAGACCCCATCTAGGGAAGGATCTATCTAGATTATGAAGACCTCATCTCCTCTGGATTTGGGATGAACTCTACCTTGTATCTTTGTTCCTCTTGTTGTTCATAGAGCTTTGTGGATCTTGTGTGGATTTGAGTCTAGTGGATGTGTGATTGGACTTGTTCTTGAGTGTTCCTCTTATGATTTACCCTCTTGTTCTTCGTGTTCTTCGTGGATCCTCCCTCCAATTCATGAAAGATCTCCACTTAGGTTCTCCACCCTACAACACTCCGCCTTTCTCGCAAGCCTTAACTTCTCTCTCTCTCTCGAATTCAAGTCCTTGCAATGTCACTATTTGTTCAAGCTCCCATTTTGCAACTTTTTCTTGCCTCTTCATGAAGGAAATATGCCCTAGAGGCAATAATAAAGTTATTATTTATTTCCTTATTTCATGATAAATGTTTATTATTCATGCTAGAATTGTATTAACCGGAAACATGATACATGTGTGAATACATAGACAAACACAACGTCACTAGTATGCCTCTACTTGACTAGCTCATTAATCAAAGATGGTTATGTTTCCTAACCATAGACATGTGTTGTCATTTGATTAATGGGATCACATCATTAGGAGAATGATGTGATTGACATGACCCATTCTGTTAGCCTAGCACTTGATCGTTTAGTATATTGCTATTACTTTCTTCATGACTTATACATGTTCCTGTAACTATGAGATTATGCAACTCCCGTTTACCGGAGGAACACTTTGGGTGCTACCAAACGTCACAACGTAACTGGGTGATTGTAAAGGAGTACTATAGGTGTCTCCAAAGGTACATGTTGGGTTGGCGTATTTCGAGATTAGGTTTTGTCACTCCGATTGTCGGAGAGGTATCTCTAGGCCCACTCGGTAATGCACATCACTTAAAGCCTTGCAAGCATTGCAACTAATGAGTTAGTTGCGGGATGACGTATTATGGAACGAGTAAAGAGACTTGCCGGTAACGAGATTGAACTAGGTATTGAGATACCAACGATCGAATCTCGGGCAAGTAACATACCGATGACAAAGGGAACAACGTATGTTGTTATGCGGTTTGACCGATAAAGATCTTCATAGAATATGTGGGAGCCAATATGGGCATCCAGGTCCCTGGCGTCTAGCCCTGGACTCCATGTAGGACTCTTGCCTTTCGGGCAAAACCGACTTTGAGAAGGCTTTTACTCCAAGTTTCGACCCCAGGGCTCAACATATAAATAGAGGGGCAGGGCTAGCACCAAAGACACATCAAGAAACACCAAGCCGTGTGCCGTCAACCCCGTCCCCTCTAGTTTATCCTCCGTCATAGTTTCCATAGTGCTTAGTCGAAGCCTGTGGAGATTGTTCTTCACCAACACCGCTACCACGCCGTCTTTGCGGAACTTATCTACTACTTCGCCCGTCTTGCTGGATCGAGAAGGCGAGGACGTCATCGAGCTGAACGTGTGCAGAACTCGGAGGTGCCGTGCGTTTGGTACTTGGATCGGTCGGATCGTGAAGACGTACGACTACATCAACCGCGTTAATAAACGCTTCCGCTTAGCGATCTTCAAGGGTATGAAGATACACTCCCCCTCTCGTTGCTATGCATCACCATGATCTTGCGCGTGCGTAGGATTTTTTTTTTGAAATTACTACGTTACCCAACAGTGGTATCAGAGCCAGGTTTTATGCGTTGATGTTATATGCACGAGTAGAACACAAGTGAGTTGTGGGCGATACAAGTCATACTGCTTAACAACATGTCATACTTTGGTTCGGCGGTATTGTGAGATGAAGTGGCCCGGACCGACATTATGCGTACGCTTACGCGAGACTCGTTTCACTGTTACGAGCACTCGTGCTTAAAGGTGGCTGGCGGGTATCTGTCTCTCTCACTTTAGCTGAATCGAGTGTGGCTACGCCCGGTCCTTGCGAAGGTTAAAAAAACACCAACTTGATGAACTATCGTTGTGGTTTTGATGCGTAGGAAAGAACGGTTCTTGTTAAAGCCCGTAGCAGCCACGTAAAATTTGCAACAACAAAGTAGAGGACGTCTAACTTGTTTTTGTAGGGCATGTTGTGATGTGATATGGTCAAGACGTGATGCTATATTTTATTGTATGAGATGATCATGTTTTTAACCGGTTATCGGCAATCGGCAGGAGCCATATGGTTGTCGCTTTTTGTATGAGATGCAACGCTCATAATTGCTTTACTTTATCACTAAGCGGTAGCGATAGTCGAGAAGCAATAGATGGCGAACGACAACGATGCTACGATGGAGATCAAGGTGTCGCGCCGGTGACGATGGTGATCACGACGGTGCTTCAAGATGGAGATCACAAGCACAAGATGATGATGGCCATATCATATCACTTATATTGATTGCATGTGATGTTTATCCTTTATGCATCTTATCTTGCTTTGATTGACGGTAGCATTTTAAGATGATCTCTCACTAATAATCAAGAAGTGTTCTCCTGAGCATGCACCGCTATGAAAGTTCTTCGTCTTTGAGACACCACATGATGATCGGGTGTGATAGGCTCTACATTCAAATACAACGGGTGCAAAACAGTTGCACACGCGGAATATTTAGGTCATACTTGACGAGCCTAGCATATACAGATATGGCCTCGGAACACGGAGACCGAAAGGTCGAACGTGAATCATATAGTAGATATGATCAACATAGTGATGTTCACCATTGAAACTACTCCATCTCATGTGATGATCGGACATGGTTTAGTTGATTTGGATCACGTGATCACTTAAATGACTAGAGAGATGTCTGTCTAAGTGGGAGTTCTTAAGTAATATGATTAATTAAACTTAAATTTATCATGAACTTAGTCCTGGTAGTATTTTGCAAATTATGTTGTAGATCAATAGCTCGCGTTGTTGCTTTCATATGTTTATTTTGATATGTTCCTAGAGAAAAATGCGTTGAAAGATGTTAGTAGCAATGATGCGGATTGGATCCGTGATCTGAGGTTTATCCTCATTGCTGCGCAGAAGAATTATGTCCTTGATGCACCTCTAGGTGACAAACCTATTGCAAGAGCAGATGCAGACATTATGAACGTTTGGCTAGCTCAATATGATGACTACTTGATAGTTTAGTGCACCATGCTTAACAGCTTAGAATCGGGACTTCAAAGACGTTTTGAATGTCATGGACCATATAAGATGTTCCAGGTATTGAAGTTAATATTTCAAGCAAATACCCGAGTTGAGAGATATGAAGTCTCCAACAAGTTCTATAGCTAAAAGATGGAGGAGAATCACTCAACTAGTGAGCATGTGCTCAGATTGTCTGGGTACTTCAATCGCTTGAATCAAGTGGGAGTTAATCTTCCAGATAAGATAGTGATTGACCGAATTCTCTAATCACCATCACTAAGTTACTAGAACTTTGTGATGAACTATAGTATGCAAGGGATGACAAAAACGATTCCCGAGCTCTTCGTGATGTTGAAATCGACGAAGGTAGAAATCAAGAAAGAGCATCAAGTGTTGATGATTGACAAGACCGCTAGTTTCAAGAGAAGGGCAAAGGGAAAGAAAGGAAACTTCAAGTAGAATGGCAAACAAGTTGTCACTCCGTGAAGAAGACCAAAGCTGGACCAAAGCCTGAAACCGAGTGCTTACAATCGCAAAAGAAATGGTCACCGAAGCGGAAATGCCCTGAATATTTGGTGGATAAGAAGGATGGCAAAGTGAACAAGGGTATATTTGATATACAGGTTATTGATGTATGCCTTACTAGTGTTTATAGTAGCCCCTGAGTATTTGATACTTGTTCGGTTGCTAATATTAGTAACTCAAAACAGGAGTTATAGAATAAACAGAGACTAGTTGAGGGTGAAGTGACGATGAGTGTTGGAAGTAGTTCCAAGATTGATATGATCATCATCGCACACTCCCTATACTTTCGGGATTAGTGTTAAACCTAAATAAATGTTATTTGGCGTTTATGTTGAGCATGAATATGATTTGATCATGTTTATTGCGATACGGTTATTCATTTAAAGTTAGAGAATAAATTGTTATTCTGTTTACATGAATAAGACCTTCGATGGTCATACACCCAATGAACATACTTTGTTGGATCTTGATCGTAGTGATATACATATTCATAATATTGATGCCAAAAGATGAAAAGTTAATAATGATAGTGCAACTTATTTGTGGCACTGATGTTTGGGTCATATCGGTGTAAAGCGCATGAAGAAACTCCATAAAGATGGATTTTCGGAATCACTTGGTTATGAATCATTTGATGCTTGCGAACCATGCCTTTTGGGCAAGATGACTAAAACTCCGCTTCTCGTAACAATGGAACAAGCTACTTGACTTATTGGAAATAATACATATCGATGTATGCGATCCAATGAGTGTTGATGCTCGTGGCAAGTATTGTTATTTTCTGACCTTCACAAGATGATTTGAGCAGATATGGGTATATCTACTTGATGAAACATAAGTCTGAAATAGTTGAAAGGTTCAAAGAATTTCAAAGTGAAGTGGAAAAATCATCGTAATAAGAAAATAAAGTTTCTGTGATCTGATCGTGGAGACGAATATTTGAGTTACGAGTTTGGCCTTCAATTAAAACAATGTGGAATAGTTTCACAGCTCACGCCACCTGGAGCACCACAACGTTATGGTGTGTCCAAACGTCGTAACCACACTTTATTGGATATGGTGCGATCTATGATGTCTCTTACTGATTTACCACTATTGTTTTGGGGTTATGCATTAGAGACAGCTGCATTCACGTTAAAAGGGCACCATCTAAATCCGTTGAGATGACAGCATATGAACTGTGGTTTAGCAAGAAACCCAAGTTGTCGTTTCTTAAAGTTTGGGGCTGCAATGCTTGTGTGAAAAAGTTTCATCCTAATAAGTTCAAAACCAAATTGGAGAAGTGCATCTTCATAGAATACCCAAAGGAAACTGTTGGGTACACCTTCTATCACAGATCCGAAGGCAAGATATTCGTTGCTAAAAATAGGATCCTTTCTAGAGAAGGAGTTTCTCTCGAAAGAAGTGAGTGGGAGGAAAGTAGAGCTTGATAAGGTAATTTGTACCTTCTCGCGAATTGGAAAGTAGTTCATCACTAAAATCAGTTCTAGTGATTCATACACCAATTAGTGAGGAAGCTAATGATGATGATCATGAAACTTCAGATCAAGTTACTACAGAACCTCGTAGGTCTTCCAGAGTACGGTCCGCACCAGAGTGGTACGGTAATCCTGTTCTGAAAGTCATGATACTAGACCATGATAAACCTACGAACTATGAGGAAGCAATGATGAGCCCAGATTCCGCGAAATGGCTGGAGGCCATGAAATCTGAGATAGGATCCATGTATGAGAACAAAGTGTGGACTTTGGTGGACTTGCCCGATGATCGACAAGCCATAGAAAATAAATGGATCTTCAAGAGGAAGATGGACACTGATAGTAGTATTACTATCTACTAAGCTCGACTTGTTGCAAAAGGTTTCCGACAAATTCAAGGTGTTGAATACAATGAGATTTTCTCAACTGTAGCGATGCTTAAGTCTGTCCGAATCATGTTAGCAATTGCCACATTTTATGAAATTTGGCAAATGGATGTGAAAACTGCATTCCTTAATGGAATTATTAAAGAAGAGTTGTATATGATGCAACCAGAAGGTTTCTGTCAATCCTAAAGGTGCTAACAAAATGTGCAAGCTCCAGCGATCCATCTATGGACTGGTGCAAGCATCTCAGAGTTGGAATATATGCTTTGATAAGTTGATCAAATCATATAAGTTTTATACAGACTTGCGGTGAAGCCTGTATTTACAAGAAAGTGAGTGGGAGCACTACAGCATTTCTGATAAGTATATGTGAATGACATATTGTTGATCGGAAATAATGTAGAATTATTCTGCAAAGCATAAAGGAGTGTTTGAAGAAATACTTCAGTAAAGCTACTTACATATTGAGCATCAAGATCTATTGAGATAGATCAAGACACTTGATAAGTTTTTCAATAAGTACATACCTTGACAAGTTTTTTAAATAGTTCAAAATGGAACAGTCAAAGAAAGAGTTCTTTCCTGTGTTGCGAATGTGTGAAATTGAGTAAGACTCGAATCCCGACCAAGGCAGAAAATAGAAAAGAGAATGAAAGTCATTCCCTATGCCTCAGTCATAGGTTCTACAAAGTATGCCATGCTATGGACCGACCTATTGTATACTCGCCTTTGATTTGGCAAGGGAGTACAATAGTGATCTAGGAGTACATCACTGGACATTGGTCAAAATTATCCTTAGTGAGAACTAAGGAAATATTTCTCGATTATGGAGGTGATAAAAGGAGCCCGTCGTAAAGAGTTACATTGGTGCAATCTTTTACACCGATCCAGATGACTCTAAGTCTCAATCTGGATACATATTGAAAGTGGGAGCAATTAGCTAGAGTAGATCCGTGCAGATCATTACTGAAAGGATCAATATGGTTGACTAGAGGGGGGGTGAATAGGCAACTAACAATTTTTAAGCTTTTCTTTACCAAATTAAACTTTGCAACAAATAGGTTGTCTAGATATGCAACTAAGTGAGCAACCTATATGATGCAATATCAACTAGCACGCAAGCAAGCAAGAGATGTAACAATAAGTAAGCTTATGCAAGTAAAGGCACGAAATAACCAAGAGTGGAGCCGGTGGAGACGAGGATGTGTTACGGAGTTCCTTCCTTTTAAGGGAAGTACGTCTCATTAGAGCGGTGTGGAGGCACAATGCTCCCCAAGAAGCCACTAGGGCCATCAGATTCTCCTCACGCCTCACACGATGCGAGATGCCGTGATTCCACTATTGGTGCCCTTGAAGGCGGCGATCAACCTTTAGAAGCAAGGTTGGGGCAATCTCCACAACAATCGGAGGCTCCCAACAACAACAACACCACGAAGCTTCACCACAATGGAGTATGGCTTCGAGGTGACCTCAACCGTCTAGGGTGCTCAACACCCAAGAGTAACAAGATCTGCAAGGGATAAGTGGGGGGAATCAAATATCCTTTGGTGGAAGTGTAGATCGGGCCCTTGTCACCCAATCCCGAGCAAATCAACAAGTTTGATTGGCTAGGGAGAGAGATCGGGCGAAAATGGAGCTTAGAGCAACAATGGAGCTTAGAGGTGGAAGAGGTAGTCAACTAGAGGTAGAAGACATCCCTTATATAGTCATGGAAAAAATCCAACCGTTATCCACAAGTTCTGCCCGCGACTCACGGTACTACCGCTCCAAGGAAGCGGTACTACCGCGACGCCGCGCGTTATTACCGTGGACGACCACGGTACTACCGTGGCAATCGCACAGCCGAGCAAGCGACGAAGGAGCAAGATTACCGCCAGCGGTACTATCGCTCCCCTTGCGGTACTACCGCAAGGCAGGAGGGTCACGGCACGAAGGGCGCGGATGAAATAAATTACATCCGTGCCTACTTCGCGAAACTAGGGTGGTGCAAAACCCGACGCGGTACTACCGCTATGCGGCGCGCAGATTATTGTGGTCGGCGCGATGTAAAATTACATCCGCGCTTACTACCGCGACATCGCGGTACCAGGTCAAAGGGCCACGGTATACTCGACTCCTAGGGAGCGGTATTATCGTGGGCCCCAGCAGTACTACCGCTACTGACGAGCGGTACTACCGTGGGGCGCGGATGTAAAAATTACATCCGCCTTACTACCGCACCGAGCGGCACTAGGTCAGGTGCCGCGGTACTACCGCACCGAAGGGCGGTACTACTGCGATACGCCATGGTATTACTACCGCTTGTACCGCGGTAGTACCGCAAGTACAGCACTAGTCACCAGTTTTCCACACAACGAAGATAACGACGGGTAGCTCCAAAGTGCAAGGAAAGGAGGGACAAGTGTACGTGTGATTCCACCCTACCTTTCTGATGCGGACCCCTCTTAATAGTACGGCTCTCCCACGACTCAACTCCACCAAAGAGAAACGAGAACAACGCCGGCTTCAATAGCCTCCGAGGGCACCGAATCGCCTTGTGCCTAATGATGAAGTATCTGAGGGACTCAAGGCACACGATTAGTCCGCACAAGCATTGTCATCAATCACCAAAACACTTAGGGATAAATATGCCCTTACAATCTCCCCCTTTTTGGTGGATTGATGACAACACGGGATTTGCACAAAGATAAGATAATTTAGAGCAGGTGCAAACCCCACATCACTAAAATATAGACGGGCTCCCCCTAGATGTGTGCACTTTAGATGAATGCTTCGGACTGCATGGCACACAGACTAGGATCAACACTCCCCCTATATTTTAGAGACCAAGACATGATAATAAGCATAGCAAAGCATGAAGATAGCACAATATAATACAAGCTTGCTAGGATAGATAGAGTGCATATGTCTTACACCATACGAAGTAAGATAACCAAGGTTCAAACGAGAAAAACAGCAAAGAGTTCAACTGAGAAAGCAGCAAACACATGACACACATGACTCGCAAACTCGCAAATCCCTACACTCTCTCCCCCTTTGGCATCGAGACGCCAAAAAGGCAGAGAGGACACCTACACACACAAGAGGTGGCTCAAGCAGAGAAGTCGTCCCAAGCCTCTTCGTCAGACGCCTCTGCAGCTAGAATGGACTCCTCGACCTCCTCCTCAGAATCAGTCCACCTGTATCCTTGCTTCTCCATCCACTCGGTCTCAGGAGTGATGTGCTCCTTAGACCCGCCAGACACTTCCTCGCCATAGAGTTGTAAGACCTTGTTGTGCCGGCGACGACTCTCCTTGGACTCCACGTGAGCCCTGTACTGCCCCTTGGCCTGCATGCAGAAAAGAGACTTCATCCTATCCTTCAACTTCGTGGCCCATGATGGCCTAGAGACACTCTGAGAGGGCCTAGCAGAATGGTCCTCAGCAACATCCTCGGCGCCAGCATCATCCTCATCAACAGCAGCCCTAGCAGCAGACGCCTCAGCACGAGTAGCGGTGTTGGCCCAGTTGGATTTGATCCGCACAAATGGGCTCATGGCGAATCCACCTGGAGCCAGAACTCCTCCTCGTGGTACATCTTCTCCCAAGTCTTCAAATCAGCGAAATAGGTAGGGCCCATAATAGGTACCTTGCGGTTGAACACCATAAACCGAAGCTCACACCACATGATGTGAGAGACATCAAGTGGCTGAGTCTGAGATGAGCGAGCCTCCTGGCAAATAAGCATCATGTCCACCATATAGGCATGAACCTTGTCTTTGTCACCGATGCGTGGGAACAAGGAGTTGCGGAAGATGCGGTACATGATATGCAGGAAGGAGTTGAGAACCAAAACTTTCTTGCCAGTGGCGAGCGTCTTCTCAACCATGAACGGGGTGAGCTTGTCCTTGTTGGCAGAGTCAGCATTGCCATGAGGGCGAACACCCACTGGAGTGTCAGGCCCATCATCAGGAACCTGAAGCAAATCCATGAACTCCTTCCAGGTAGCAGACAGTTGGCGGCCATTGGTCATCCAAGTCATCCTCCTTTCATCATTGGTGTGAAAAAATACTGAGGCAAAGAACTGACAGATGATCTCAGGGTCATAGTCCAGGTGGAAAGAGATCACATGCTCAATTCCAAACTGCTCCACCAAGTCCAGAGCCTCCCCAAAGTAGTCACGAAACTTGTCCTTCCTCATGTGGTGCATATCAATCCACTTCACCTCCACATAGGTATTCTGCTTGTTCTTGATGACATCCAAGTAGATTTGGGTTTGGGTCTTGTTCCGAACAGCTCACACCTCGATAGTGGAGCGCGGGTGCACATAGGGGTGAAGTTGCCTGAGACGAACATACTCAGTATGGCCTATCTCATCCATACCCCTGGCGGGCTCCTGGTGCTTGCTAGCTGTGGTCTTGACATTTCGCTTGGACGCAGACGATCCCTCGGGAACTTCTCCTGGGTTGCGCAGACGCTTGGAGCCAGTGTCACGAATGGGATTGGACCGGCGAGAGCCACCACCTGAGACACACACGCAAAGCACCAAAGCAAAAGGCGAAAAGAATCAATGCAAAGGCCATAAGACAACACATGAAACCCATAGAAGATAAACGAGAAAGTTGGCATGCGATAGATGTGAGCCACGGTAGATCTGCCATGGTTTGCGGTACTAAAGGCTTAGTACAGCTCCAGACGCGGTAGTACCATGCGGGGTCACGGTAGTACCGTGGCTGGGGCAGTAGTAGACACTTAGTACTGCACGGTGCGCGGTAGTACCGCGCCCTAGGGGCGGTAGTACCGTGCGAGCGGTAGTACCGCTCCCTACGGGCGGTAGTACCGCGTCGCATCAGATCTAACATGATTTGAATCTGAAAAAGAACCGCAAAGCCATGGCGGTGCTACGGTGATCAGATCTAGCGCAAGACAACAATACAAGTGTAAATCCTATGCAATACCACACTCCTTCATCCTACTCTTGCAGAGATTTAGTCTAGGAATCTCAAGAACATACAAGCCGCCCCCAAAACCTAAAAGTACCAAACACAATAAAAAAGGAGAAGGATTTGGGGAAAAACCTTGGTCCATAGAGAGAGCACGTGGTGGGGAACGATCCCACCGGACGGAATCACGGGAGGGCAGCCGGTGTAGGAGATCCGGCGACGAATGCCGGCTCCGTTCGTGAGCACGGGAGAGAAAGAGACGACGTGGAGAGAAAGAGGACGAATGGGTATGGGGAGTTAGAACTCCCCCTGCCCGGCCTTATCCCCACGCGCTCGAACCGGCACGGTAGTACCGCGGGTCATCGCGGTAGTACCGCTCGGGCGGAAGTACCGCGCCGAGGCGGTAGTACCGCTCAACCAGGCGGCAGTAAAAAATTACTGCCGCTTGGGGACGGTAGTACCGTGCTCCCATCTGCGGTAGTACCGTGGCTGGCCGCGGTAGTACCGTGACCGACCGCGGTAGTACCGTGAGCTCACGACACCACAGGTTTCAAACAAAAAAACGCCTTTGCACGGAAAACAGACACACAACCGAAACTTCAAAAACAAGCACATACCAGAGGAACAACAGGAAATCCCTAAGTGACAAAGCCTCTCGAGGAGAGAGGGCGGTGGCCGAAGCCACCTATGTTTGAGTTGGATGGTATGGCACCGCGAAGAATTATCCTTGGGCCCATGACCAAAACTCGTCTTTGAAGCACAAGTACCATAAAAAATGGCTAATGTGAAAGAGGTGATCTATTTATGCATAATGGGGGAGGAGAGTTCATTGAGAGAACAACACTCCCCCTATGTCCATGCCTACACCTAAACTAGACAACAAGTTGAGTGTGGTGGGTGGTGCACGGGTTCAAGTCACATTGCTCAAATCAATGATATTTAGCTCATGCCTTAACTCACGAAATCTTGCTTCATCCAAGGGCTTCGTGAAAATATCTACAAGGTTATCATGAGTGTTGACATACTTGAGCTCGATCTCCCTCGCCTAATGTGATCCCGGATGAAGTGATACCGAATATCAATGTGCTTCGCCTTGAAGTGTTGCACGGGTTGAGAGAAATCTTGATGGCACTTTCATTATCACACCAAAGAGGCACTTTGTCACAAATGACACCGTACTCCTTTAAAGTTTGCCTCATCCATAGGAGTTGAGCACAACAACTACCGCCGCCACATACTCCGCTTGTGGACGAGAGAGACACACAACTTTGCTTCTTGGAAGACCAACTTACCAAGGAGCAACCAAGAAATTGGTACCCTCCGAAGTGGACTTCCTATCCACTTTGTCTCCGCCTAATCGAACTGTGAAACCTTCAAGCTTGAAGTTTGCTCCTCTTGGGTACCATAAGCCAAAGTTTGGGGTATGAGCCAAATATCGAAGATTCGCTGACCGCCACAAAGTGAATTTCCTTTGGTGCGGCTTGAAAACGTGCACACATCCCCACACTCAACATGATATCCGGTCTAGATGCACAAAGGTAAAGCAAGGAGCCAATCATGGAGCGATATACCTTTTGATCCACCGCTTACCATTGGGATCGATGTCAAGTTGGCACTTGGTAGGCATTGGTGTAGTAGCCGCTTGACATCACTTAGCTTGAATCTTTTAAGCATGTCTTGAGTGTATTTGGCTTGGTTGATGAAGGTTCCTTCTCTTCTTTGTTTGATGTCGAAACCAAGGAAGAACTTCAACTCTCCCATCGAAGACATCTTAAACTTGGAGGTCATGAGAGCGGAAAATTCTTCATTGAAAGCTTTGTTAGGGGAACCAAAGATAATATCATCAACATATAGTTGGCATACAAACAACTCCCCGTTGACCTTCTTAGTAAAAAGAGTGGGGTCGATTAGCCCCACTTCAAATCCACGATCTTGTAACAACTCGGTAAGGTGGTCATACCACGCACGTGGGGCTTGTTTAAGGCCATAGAGTGCCTTATCGAGTTGATACACATGATCCGGGAAGTAGGGATCCTCGAACCCGGGGAGTTGCTTGACATAGACCAACTCATTAATAGGACCATTAAGAAAAGCACTTTTCACATCCATTTGTTGCAACTTAAAGTTGTGATGGGAAGTATAAGCAATCAACAAACGAATGGATTCAAGACGAGCAACGGGAGCAAAGGTTTCACCGTAGTCGATACCCTCGACTTGGGAGTAGACTTGTGCTACCAATCTTGCCTTGTTGCGAATGATGTTCCCATGAGCATCTTGCTTGTTCTTGAAGATCCACTTGGTTCCAATGACGTTGTGGTTCCCGGATGGTCTTGGCACCAATCTCCACACCTTGTTGTACTCGAAGTTGTTGAGTTCTTCATGCATGGCATTGAGCCAATCCGAGTCTTCGAGCGCCTCATAGACCTTTCGGGGTTCGACACAAGAGACTAACGCGTGATGTTCACAATAGTTTGCCAATTGTCTACGAGTGCTTACCCCCTTTCTTAGGCTTCCAACCACATTTTCCATGAGATGGCCTTGGGTGGTGAGCTTGGAAGCAATCTTCGCGCACGACGCCTAATTCCTCCTCGTGTGTGGAAAGAGGAGGGTCGACTTGATCATTTTGAGTGCCGCCTTGAGCTTGTTCTTGATCTTGAGGTTGCTCTTGATCTTGAACTCGCTCGAGGGGGAGAACTTGACCTTGGGCATCATTTAGAGGTTCACCACCGTCTTGAGGTACATCTTGCCCTTGGTCTTGTTCACGAGGTTGAGGGCCTTCACTTTGTTCTTCGGAAGCGTGTGGGTCTTGATGAGGTGATGGCTCTACTTGAGTAGAGCATTGTCCTTCTCCTTCGGCCACAAGGGGTTCCTCAATGGGTAGGATTTGACCAATACCCATTCTTCTTATGGCTTGGGGAGGAATTTCATCACCTATATCACAAGTACCACTTTGCTCCACTTGGGAGCCGTTATTTTTGTCAAACTCCACGTTACACGTCTCCTCAATGAGTCCGGTGGACTTGTTGAGGACACGGTAAGCATGAGAGTTTGTAGCGTAACCAACAAATATGCCCTCATGAGCTCTAGCCTCAAATTTAGACAACCGAACACCTTTCTTGAGAATGAAACACTTACAACCGAACACCCGGAAGTACTTGAGGTTGGGCTTGTTGCCGGTGAGAATCTCATAAGGAGTCTTGTTCAAGCCTTTGCGAAGATAGAGCCGATTGGATGCATGACATGCGGTGTTGATGGCTTTGGCCCAAAAGTTGTACAGAGACTTGAACTCCGCCATCATGGTCCTTGCCCCATCCATCAATGTCCGGTTCTTCCTCTCCGCAACACCATTTTGTTGAGGGGTATAAGGTGCCGCATATTGATGCTTGATCCCCTCATCACTAAGAAACTCATCCAAGGTGTAGTTCTTGAACTCGGTGCCGCTGTCGCTTCTTATTGTCAAGATCTTTGCATCATGTTGACGTTGAGCTTCATTTGCAAAGTTGATGACGGTTTGTTGGGTCTCACTCTTCCTCTTGAAGAAGTATACCCAAGTGTATCTTGAATAATCATCCACAATCACCAAGCAATACTTTCTTCCTCCAAGACTATCAAAAGATGGAGGCCCGAAAATATCCATGTGAAGGAGCTCCAAGGGTCTCTTTGAGTAGATGATGGTTGAGGGAGGGTGAGCCTTTTCATGAAGCTTTCCTTCGATACAAGCACTGTCAGCACGATCTTTGGCAAAACTAACATTTGTTAGTCCACGAACATGGCCCCCCTTGAGAAGACTTTGCAAAGATCTCATATTGACATGGGCTAAACGGCGATGCCAAAGCCATCCCACGTCAACTTTAGCCATTAGGCATGTCGCGGTCTTAGTGGGTTGCTCCAAAAAGTTAACCACATAGAGGCCGTTCTCGACATGCCCAACAAAGGCTACTTTAAGAGTCTTGCTCCACAAGAGGGCCACGGTATCAATATCAAAGAATGTAGCAAAGCCCATGAGTGCAAGTTGACGAACGGAAAGTAAATTGAATGCAAGGGACTCAACAAGCATGACTTTCTCGATCGTTAGATCATGAGAAATGACAACCTTGCCGAGACCCAATACCTTAGAATGTGATGCATCACCCCACTTGACATTGGTGGGCATAGATGGAATCTCTTGCACGTCCACCACCAAGTCCTTGCTCCCGGTCATATGATTTGTTGCTCCACTATCGAGCAACCATGATCCCCCACCGGAAGCAAACACCTACACGAGATCAATGCTTGGTTTTAGGTACCCATTTAGTAATGGGTCCTTTGATGTTAGTAACAAGGGTCTTGGGAACCCAAATAGACCATTCAATGTACTCATAAGAAGAACCAACAAATCTAGCATAAACATGTCCATCACTAGCACGGCACAACACATATGAAGGGTTAAAGTCGCCGGCTTTGTTTGAGGAAATGCTTTTGCCCTTTTGGACATCAACTTCCTTCACTTTCTCCTTCTTCTTCTTAGAAGCACCCTCTCCCTCTTTCACTAACGCTTGTTTGAGGGAGGAGGACGATTGGCCTTGTTGTTCTTCTTCTTCTTGCTCTTGGACTTGGGTGCAAACCCAATTCCTTCTTTGGCCACAACTTCCTTTTGATTGCTCAAAAGGTCGTTGAGGTTTTTCTCACCTTGAATGCAAGTCACAAGGCCTTTCTCAAGTTGATCCTTCAACTTAGCATTTTCCTCCACAAGATGCACATGCTCACAACAAGGGTTAGTAGCACATGCATTATCAATTAATACCATATGAGGAAAGGTGGCCTTTTCCTTGATTAGCTTAACTTGGAGTTGAGAATGAGACTCTTTGAGGCTAGCATGAGTACCCTTCAAGACCTTGTGGTCCTTGTCAAGTATCTCAAACTCCTCTTTGAGTCTAGCATGATCAACCCCAAGTTTAGCCTTCTCGGAGGTTAGCACACGAGACATGGCAAGAGCATGATCAAGATCTTTCTTTAACTTAGCATGGTCATCATTGTGTGACTCCTCAAGAGTCAAACGATGCACACGCTCTTCCTCAAAAGCATTAGAGAGATCTGATATCTCATCGGCATAGTCACGACTATGACCTTCCATCTTGGACATGGTTTCTTCGTGAGCCTCGATCATGTCATTGGCCTCACCAAGTTGTTCCAAGAGAGCAACAAAGTGCTTCTTGGACTTTCCCTTGAGCTTACTCATAAAAGACTCAAATTCATTCACTTCCTCATTAGACTCAACATGTCCATCAATGCAATCCTCCACGGAGGGATTAGTAATGATGGTGGTTGTGATGTTGGGGGATACCTTTGAAGCCTTAGCCACGAGGCATCTAGCGGTGATGTTTTCGTTGGGTGATTCAAAGAGAGACTGAAAGTGCAACTAATCCCCGGGTGGTTTTGGTAATTAATAACAACATATATATCATTGAACTAACAGTTACTTGAGAATCATTTCGAAAGTTCAAGTGATATGGGTATGGCAAGGACTCAAGAAGTGGACCCTCAAAATGCTAAGGCAAGCATTGGCAAAAGCTCAAGACTCCATTTTTGGTTTAGTGATCCAAGATCACATTGAGTCCATAGGAAAGCCAATACTATTAAAAGGGATGAGGTTATGATGATGATCTGTTTGCTCAAGTGCTTAGTGATACATCTCCTAAACTCTCAAAGAACTTTCACCGCCAAATACACTCATAAGTAATCTCGGTCCCACCGATATTCCAAACTCACCACACCGAGATGAACCACCTCAGCCACAAAGCCAAACCCTAGAAAACTCGGATTTTCCGATTCAACTCGGTCTCACCAAACTTGAGTTGCCAAGCTTCAGAATCTTCATCAAATCGGTGTCACCGAGATGATGAAGTCGGTCTCACCGAGATTGGCAAGCTCTTGTCTTTGCAACGAATCGGACAAACCGAGATTGTATTTTCGGTCCCACCGAAAATCCCAACGCTCACATTATTTGAACTTTCGGTCTCACCGAGTTGTCAACTTCGGTCCCACCGAGATTGCTCAAATGTGTGTAACGGTTGGATTTTGTGTGGAGGCTATAAATACCCTCCACCCCTCTTCATTCGTGGAGAGAGCCATCGAAAGAACTACCACTCCTACCTTACATTTCGAGAAGAGAACTACCTACCCTTGTGTTGAGATCAAGTTGCTCCACTCCCACCATATGAAGCTTGATCTCTAGCCTTCCCAAGTTGCTTTCCACTCAATCCTTTCTTCCACCACAGCCAAATCAGTGAGGAGAGTTGAGTGTTGGGGAGATTATCATTTGAAGCACAAGAGCAAGGAGTTCATCATCATCAACACCATCTATTACCTTTTGGAGGGTGGTGCCTCCTAGATTGGTTAGGTGTCGCTTGGGAGCCTCCACGAGATGTGGAGTTGAACCAAGAAGTTTGTAAGGGCAAGGAGATCGCCTACTGTGAAGATCTACCCCGAGTAAGGCTAGCCTCCGTGGGCGAGGCCATGATGGAATAGACAAGGTTGCTTCTTCGTGGACCCTTCGTGGGTGGAGCCTCCGTGGACTCTCGCAGCCGCTACCCTCCGTGGGTTGAAGTCTCCATCAACGTGGAAGTACGATAGCACCACCTATCGGAACCACGAGAAAAATCACCGCGCTCCAAAATTGCGCTTGCTCTTCTCCACCTCTCTTTACTACATGTGCAATTTACTTTCCGCTGCCTATACTCTAGAATTGCATGTGTAGGGTGATGCTTGACTTGATCATAATTGTAAATCTGTCAAAACTGTTCTTTGTCAAAAGGCAGAATTTTTATATTGTCAAGTAGTCTAATCACCCCCTCTAGACATACTTTCGATCCTACAAGTGGTATCGAGCTTTGGTCTCCATTGTATTGGTTTCCATTGCATTGACTCCATAAGCTTGGTTTCACAACCTAGGAGAGTATGGCGCCTAGTGAGGGTAATTTTCAGAGAGGTCCTTACTTTGATGGTACAAACTTTGCTAGTTGGAAGCATAAAATGAAAATGCATATTCTTGGCCATAACCCAGCCGCATGGGGCATTATTTGTGTTGGTATGCAAGGTGAATTCTTCGAGGAAGGAAAAGTTCCGGATCACGGCCACAACCAAGAATTGCGGATGTTGCAAAACAATGCTCAAGCTTGTGACATTCTCTTCAATGCCTTGTGTCCCGAGGAGTTCAACAAAATCAGCCGCCTTGAGAATGCAAAAGAGATTTGGGATACTTTGGTTGAAATGCACGAAGGTACCGAGTCCGTGAAGGAATCAAAGCTAGATGTTCTTCAAGGTCAACTTGACAAGTTCAAGATGAAGGAAGGTGAAGGAGTCGCTGAAATGTACTCTAGGCTTGCTCTCATCACAAATGAGATTGCCGGCTTAGGAAGCGAAGAAATGACCGACCGATTCATCATCAAGAAGATTCTCAGAGCTTTGGATGGAAAGTATGACACCGTGTGCACTTTGATCCAAATGATGCCAAACTACAAGAATCTCAAGCCAACCGAAGTCATTGGAAGAATTGTTGCTCATGAGATGACACTTAAGGATAAGGAAGAGCTTCACAACAAGTCAAGTGGTGCTTACAAAGCTACAAGTGATGCTCCCACAACCTCAAGTGACAAGCTAGTTTCCAATGAAGAGATAAGCCTAATGGTCAAGAACTTCAACAAATTCTACAAGAGTAGAAGCAAAGAGAGAAGCTCAAAGTCTAGATCATATGATGAAAAGAGATCTTCTAGTCGTGATCGAAACTGCTACAATTGTGGAAGACCCGGACACTACTCAAATGAGTGCTCGGCTCCCCACAAGAGAAGAGAAGAATCTCCAAGAAGAAGAAGCTCAAGAGATGAGTCACCTCGGAAAGAGAGAAGGAGTAGAGATGATCGTTATGAACGAAGACCCTCTCAGAGAAGCAAGGATTCGGAGAGGAAAGACAAGTCATCAAGGAGCTACACAAGAAGAAAACATCAAGCTCATGTAGGTGAATGGGTCTCCGGCTCCGACTCCGACAATCAATCCGAAAGAAGCTATCACTCCAACTCCGACTACAACCAAGATGAAGGTGTTGCCGGTCTTGCTCTCAGATCCTCCAACTCCAACTCCTATGACTTATTTGATTCACCAAATGAGGGAATTGGAAGATGCTTCATGGCTAAAGGCCCCAAGGTATCACACCTGAATTCATTGACTTTGATAGTGATGAGGATGACTTGCTTGGTGAAGATGAGCTCTACATGATAAATCCAATGAACCTAGTAACGATGAACATGCTAGTAGTCTTTATAGTCGAGAAGAGTCAAATGACAATGCTATGAAGGAGATTGAGCGTCTAACTAAAGAACTAAACACTCTTAAGTTAGCTCATGAAACAACTCAAGAAGATCATAGAGAGCTCCTAAGATCTCATGAGAAGCTACGCTTCGAGAAGCTCACTCTAGATCAAGAACATGAGTTTCTAAAAGCAATCAATGACGATCTTCGAAAGAAGAGTTCTTCATATCTTGCCAAACGACTTCTCTTGTCTAATTTCTTGCCGCCCATTAAAACTAAGCATGACAAGCATAAGAAAAATTCTTTCTCTAGTAGTAACAATAACCATGCTAAATCCAATGTTGTTGCTTCTAGTAGTTCTCTTGATTCCACTGACAATGTTTCAAGCCAAGTTACACTTGAGCAAGAAAATAGTTTATTGAAAGGGATTATAGAGAAAGGTGTCTACAAGAGCCTTGCCGAAGCAAGAACTTTGAGGAAATTGTTCGCAAGCAAGGAAGGCACCGGAAGAATCAAGGAATTGGTTTTGAGCGAAAGTTCAACGCCGAAGGTGTTGAATGGGAAGAAGGTCAATATCCTACTCCACAGTTTGTTTCTCAAAAGGAGAAGTATGATCCTACTTCTTCCAATGTGGAACAAGCTCAAGATGACCTTTCACCACAAGACCACAAGCTAAAAGGCAAGGACAAGCTTCAAGAGGAGACTGATGCATTTGTTGAAGCACCTCAAGCCACGGTCAAGTGGGTTCCCAAGGAAACGTCAAGTTCTACTTTGTCAAGCTCAACTACAACCCCAAGGATTCCCATCAAGATGATGTGGATCCCGAAGAAGAAGAACTAGAGAGTTCTTGAGGGTGACTCCGCCAACATATTTCACTCACATTCATTTTGGCAAAAACTTGTGCAATCAACTTCCACATCGTGCACTAGTTCATGGAGTCACAAACCCTCTTGTTGGTAAGTCAAGGGACAAGGTAATCATTGCTTTCATGGACATCATCTATTGTGAACTTCAATCTATGTCCATGGATATCCTTGTTTGTTCCTTGTGGGACTAACCCATGTAGGTATTGAAAGTGCCCGAATCCAAAGGATAGCTCCAAACTCTTGATGATCTTCATCAACATTGAGCATCCACATCTTCAACATCTACATGAAGTCTTCTACGACAACCCAAAGTTAGTTTGACCCTTTAAAAGGGGTTCTCACATCTAGGGGGAGCTTTGCTCTAAAGAATTGAGCTAAAGCATCTTCAAATGATGTGAACACATCAATGCTTTATGTAAAAGTGGTAACCCCACTTGTGCTTAAACGATGAGTATGACCTATGATCAAATGTTCTCATTTGGCTCCTAAGTCAATATACTCATATAAAGATGACCTAGTCATCGACAAATTGTGTGATAGTAGCTAGAGTTTTGATTGTGCATGTTTGACACATATTTCATTTGCTATCTTATTGTGTGAGCATGTTGGATGCATGATTTTATCCATTCAAGGACATCCATTTGTTGTTTTGGTCGCTTTTGATTTTTCTCGACCAAATGGATGGACAAGAATGCCTAAGTACCTCCCCTAGCTATCTATGCTTTCTTGTCTCAAATTCTATTCATGCTTACATCACAAATTTTGAACAAGTCATTTTGGACCCTCCGAGTGAGGAGCACTTGAGCCACCGATCCGTCAAGGGCTAACTTCCAAAACCTTCTAAGTGATTTCGGTCGCACTAACTCACTCAAACTCGGTCGAACCGAAAGCATTTAGACGATCTAGGTTTTCACCTCGGTGAAACCGAAGTTGTGATTTTCGGCGGATCAAGTGCATAATCGCTCATAGTTATCCATCTCGGTGCCACCGAAGTTTTACAACTCGGTCCCACCGACAAAGGGGTATATATATCCGAGGGCCGCGTGTTGATTTCTCCTTCAAACGCTTCGCCCCACACCTTTTGCCGCCGCCGCCTGGTCTCCGGATCGTCGCCGTTGCCGCCAGGCGGCGCCCCGCCGCAGTCTCCGTCGCCGCCAACGGACATCTTCTCCGCGCCGTTGCCAGAGAGAAACTCCACCAAGTTAGGGTGAGTTTTGATCCCACTCGTGCTCCCATCTCCGATTCAATGCACGCTTGGTTTGCCTAGAATCTTGCCATGATTGAAATCTTCCCGCACACCGATTAGTTCGCTTTGGACTAGATTCGAGTAAAAGTTTTAGGTTAGGTTTCACGAACACATCTCGGTGAGACCGATTTTACATTTTCGGTATGACCGATTTGGCCTATGGCCATTGCATCGCACCCTTCGGTCCAACCGAAGTTGTGCAAATCGGTGTGACCGAAATGAGGATTCTGTGAAACCCTAATGTTTTCGGCAGATCAAACCCACTTCGTCCAACCGAAAGTGGTGTGAAAGCTTCGCTTAAACACTTCGATTCACCGAATCTTAAACTCGGTCGACCAAATGTCTTCTGTGAAAACCTAATACTAGAATTTGAACTCATTTTTGTTGCAAAACTTCTGCATTTGTGATGACTCTTCTTCTCTGCCTACACCTTATCTATTCACAGGTTGTCACCATGTCGATGCCGCTGATAATGTAACAGGTCGAGACACCCATTGCAGATATTCCAGAGGCAGCACTAGTCCCGATCCTAGCAGCTCATCGATGATGGTGAGAGGAGTACACCAAGTGGTTTGCCTCCTGCAGCCACCAGAGCCGAAAGAAGAGGAACTCGATGATGAAGACGCAGATTTCGTTGTTGAGGAAGAGGTCACCTCAAAGCCCAAGAGGAAGGTTGTTGCCAAAGAGCCACAAGGTCAACAAACTAAGAAGGGCACCGAAAAGTCAAGCAGTCAACTGTTGCCAAGAAGCTGAGTTTGGAAGAGGAAACGCAAGCAAAGTGAAGAAAACCTCCAAGAGAAAGAGGTTAGTGCATGATGATGCAGCAGAAGAGGATGAGGATGAGGAAGCACCCCAGCCTCCTCCTCGTAAGTCTAAGTTCATGGGTGATGCCATTAAGGCCGGAGCCACTTCAAAGCCCAAGCAATCTGCTCCAGCTAAGGCAGCTCCAAAGAAAGCTCGCCGCCAAGCCCAAGAAGACCGTCGAAACATTCCAAAGATCTGAAAAGAACAAAGATGATGTGCCACTAGCTGAGTCGATGGTGAAGGACCAGCTTTTTTGAAACTTCGCCAAAACTGCCACTACATAATGATGCTCATCCTCAAGCCGAGGATATGAAGGCAAGGAAGGATAGAGGTCTCGTGCTATGGAGACAAGCTGACCCATATGCCGTGAGGAGAAGAACTGCTGTTGATCCCAGATTTCACACCGAGAGAACAGCAGACTTCTATGAGACCGTCTTGATGGACAAGAAGCCCATAGTCGCAGACACAAGATATGTTGATCGGAAGTACATTGACAGCGAAGAGCACAGAGACTTCTTTCCACATGTGCATGAAAGTTTCACCGCTTGTGGTGTTGCAGACTTTGTAGGTCGAAGTTGACAATTGGAACGATGAGATGATTATGCAATTCTATGCCACACTCACTTCTACCCAGATGGAAGGATTGTATGGATGATCAAGGCCAAAGATTTTCTTCAACTGTTGAAGAATGGGCAGAACTTCAATGCTCCAAAGGCAAAGAGAGGATGGCATTGATGTATATGGTATTCCAAAGAAGAATCATGAATCCATGAAGAACATGTACAAAGAGGTTCCAGCTAAGGATTTAGGAATCTGGAAGCTCGGCTCAGTTCACTATCTCCAGGCAGGCCTACCTACCACTAATACCATATTGAGGCATACCTTGATGCCCAAGTCTGGAGATCATCGCATGATCAGAGGATACTCTATCAACATGCTGCATATACTTGATGAGAAAGCACCTTTCAAGGTGATGGACTTGATGGTTGAGACCATTAAGAGGACTGCAGCTGACCAGAAAAGGTCGTGTGGATTTGCCCCGCAGATTTAGATGCTTATCAATGCCAAGTTTGGCACGGGCACATACTTGTTGGATAGAGCACACTTACCACTGCAGCCAGAGCATGAGGATAATGTTGTTGTGATGGATGAGGAGGATCCAACATCGGTTGAAGGTCAAGCCAAGATTGAAGCTGCCAAGAAAGCCAAAGCTGACAAGGAAGCAGCAGCAGCAGCAGCTAAACCAAAGAGTGTCGGAGAGCAGCTCCTTGAAGCTACCCAAAGGATTGAACAACGCCTGGCCAGCATTGTACAGTCTCAGGAGAGCCTAGAGAGGATTGTTGAGGACAAGATCCACGCTCTGGATGTGAAGCTGACTGAAGTGCAAGTGATCACAACAAGCTTGAGGCGATATTGAGGAAGCAAAGAGGAGAAGGAAGAGCTTATGCGTGAGATGCAGGATGACTTAGTCCAAGATGCTTATCAACAGATCGCTCCGGTTCCCACAGACCCGATCACCGCTATTCCAAAGGATCGACACCAGACTACAGCTTCAAGACCTCCCACAGTTCCGTCGGTTGCTCCAACTCCAGCTCCAAAGGACCACTCCTCCAAAGACAGACATCACCAAGTCTTCGCCGATGCTGTCTTATCCACTCCAACATCAACCTGCATAGAGCCGCCAAAGAGTCCCCAAGGACGCTTAGCTCTATGCCTTTTCGAACTTTTGGTAACTTGTTGCCAAAGGGGAGAAAATGTATAGATCATAGGACTTCGAGAGAGAGAGTGTTTGTTGTCTTTGCGCTTTTGCTCTTTTGTTCATTTGCGGTTTCTTTGAGATACTTTTGGTTTTCGAGACATTCAAAGTGTTTGATACTACGCTTCATTCTACTTTAATGAGTGCTTGGTCGCACTATGCTTTAATGTGTGCTTAATGCTTATCATATGCTATTCCTATCTTGTATGACCATTTACTCATGTCTTGGTGATTGGGTGCATGCTGTTCATTCTTATCATTTTGTGCACTCCGCCAAGATGTATGTGACATGAAAGAGTGACCCATGATTCTAATCGATTGTGCATTTGCATTCAAACGCAAATCTTAAATAATGCACAAATTTAGGGGGAGCTCTTACTTATCACATACTTCTCAAAGCGACCATATTATTCATTGATTATATTCTTTGTCGAAGCTTTGATCTATATGTTGTCATCAATTACCAAAAAGGGGGAGATTGAAAGTGCAACTAATCCCCGGGTGGTTTTGGTAATTAATAACAACATATATATCATTGAACTAATAGTTACTTGAGAATCATTTCGAAAGTTCAAGGATATGGGTATGGCAAGGATCAAGAAGTGGACCCTCAAAATGCTAAGGCAAGCATTGGCAAAAGCTCAAGACTCCATTTTTGGTTTAGTGATCCAAGATCACATTGAGTCCATAGGAAAGCCAATACTATTAAAAGGGGATGAGGTTATGATGATGATCCGTTGCTCAAGTGCTTAGTGATACATCTCCTAAACTATCAAGAACTTTCACCGCCATATACACTCATAAGTAATCTCGGTCCCACCGATATTCCAAACTCACCACACCGAGATGAACCACCTCAGCCACAAAGCCAAACCCTAGAAAACTCGGATTTTCCGATTCTCAACTCGGTCTCACCAAACTTGAGTTGCCAAGCTTCAGAACATCATCATCAAATCGGTGTCACCGAGATGATGAAGTCGGTCCCACCGAGATTGGCAAGCTCTTGTCTTTGCACGAATCGGACAAACCGAGATTGTATTTTCGGTCCCACCGAAAATCCCAACGCTCACATTATTTGAACTTTCGGTCTCACCGAGTTGTCAACTTCGGTCCCACCGAGATTGCTCAAATGTGTGTAACGGTTGGATTTTGTGTGGAGGCTATAAATACCCTCCACCCCTCTTCATTCGTGGAGAGAGCCATCGAAAGAACTACCACTCCTACCTTACATTTCGAGAAGAGAACTACCTACCCTTGTGTTGAGATCAAGTTGCTCCACTCCCACCATATGAAGCTTGATCTCTAGCCTTCCCAAGTTGCTTTCCACTCAATCCTTTCTTCCACCACAGCCAAATCAGTGAGGAGAGTTGAGTGTTGGGGAGATTATCATTTGAAGCACAAGAGCAAGGAGTTCATCATCATCAACACCATCTATTACCTTTTGGAGGGTGGTGCCTCCTAGATTGGTTAGGTGTCGCTTGGGAGCCTCCGTCGAGATGTGGAGTTGAACCAAGAAGTTTGTAAGGGCAAGGAGATCGCCTACTTCATGAAGATCTACCCGAGTAAGGCTAGCCCTCCGTGGGCGAGGCCATGATGGAATAGACAAGGTTGCTTCTTCGTGGACCCTTCGTGGGTGGAGCCTCCGTGGACTCTCGCAGCCGTTACCCTCCGTGGGTTGAAGTCTCCATCAACGTGGAAGTACGATAGCACCACCTATCGGAACCACGAGAAAAATCACCGCGTCTCCAAAATTGCGTTTGCTCTTCTCCACCTCTCTTTACTACATGTGCAATTTACTTTCCGCTGCCTATACTCTAGAATTGCATGTGTAGGGTGATGCTTGACTTGATCATAATTGTAAATCTGTCAAAAACTGTTCTTTGTCAAAAGGCAGAATTTTTATATTGTCAAGTAGTCTAATCACCCCCCCCTCTAGACATACTTTCGATCCTACAGAGACACCAGGGGAGTAGCAATGGCAATGGACGCCATGGCCGTTGCTTCTTCATTCTCATCATCATCGTCATCCTCTTGGTATTCTTCTTGAACCACCAACCCACGAGTGGGAGTCTTCTTGGCGAAGTTGTTCTTGTTGGGGAAGGACTTGGCTTTGTCTTTCCGAATGAACTTGCCATCATTGTCTTCTCGCTTCTCGTAAGGACAATCCGCAACGAAATGGCTCACATTGCCACAGTTGAAGCAAGTTCTAACTCGTTGCTTGCCCTTGACGCCACTTGAGTTGTTTTTGTTGAAGTTGGGTCTTGAGCTCTTCTTGCTCCAAAATTGTCTTGAAGCAAGGGCCATGTGCTCATGATGGTCAAACTTGGTGTCTTCGGGGTTGCTTTCCTCATCTTCCACTTCTTCCTCTTCTTCCATAGTAACCTTGGCCTTCAAAGCAAGGTTAGGCTTCTTTGCTCTTTGATAATGGAGCACCGCATTGTCGGCGGTCTTGTCCAAGATGCTCATTGCAACGAACTCATCCAACACTTCACTTGAGGTCATGGTGTGGAAGTCCGGTCGTTGACGAATGACGGAGGACATGGCCTTGTTGTAGGGAATCATGGCCTTGAGGAACTTCCGCTTGATCCAATTGTCATCTGTGTGTCGCGGGGATTCTGGCGCCGCAAGCACCTATGGGGCAGGGGGCCCCTTCTAGTCCGGCAAGGAGGCAGAGGGCGTGCGCAGAGCGGATCGAGGTCGAGCGCGCGGGGGAGACGGGCGATTTTTACCCAGCTTCGGGGCTCTCCGGAGAGATAAAACCCCTACTGCTGCTTTGTGTTTCTATTTGTTCTTGCTCGAGAGCGCGAGCGTATAGTGGTGTTGGATCTATGAACTGCGGAACCCCTTCTACGTGCGCATGGGCCTCCCTTTTATAGTCTAAGGGGGTCACCGACAGGTGGCAGTGTAGGAAGATGGGTAGAAAGGTAAAAACGCAGGTTGGTACAACAGTGTCCAACAGCGTGTCCCCTACCTAACTCTGACGGCAGGGGACAAGGGCATTTAATGCCCGTCCGGTCGCCCCAACAGTGTGAGGAAATGACCGTTAGGGGCGCCACCGATCGCCACGATGGCCTCCTTGTCAGCTCCGCTTGCCACCTCGCACCGCATGGTTGCGCAGCGCCTCGCCACGTGCCCCTGGGATGGCCCTGGAGTGACACGTCGTTGGGTGCGCTGGAGCTTGGGTGCAGGGTGGCAGCCTTGCCGCGGCAAGTGCTTTGCTGCGGCCCTTCTCTTGTTGCGCCGGCAAGCTTGCCGGTCGTCGGGCTTTTGCCGGACGCCTTGGAGCGCCGTGGCAAGTCTTCTGGAAGTGCCTTGGTTGGCCTTCCCGGCAAGCTCCTCTTGCCGGGGCTTTGTCTACTTGGTTGACACTTTGTTCTTGAATGGCAGTAATAGGAAATGACGGAGGGTCCTGGCGGGCGCCCGGCAAGCCTTGCCGCTGGTGCTGAATCGCCGTGCACAAGTTCGGGTACTAAGGTACCCCACTTTAGTACACCGACAGGAGCCCCCGGGCCTGGGCCATACACGGTGCCGAGCGCTGTTGGGCCAGGCCCAAAACAGTGTACGGGCACGCGCGGCCTGGGTCCACACAAAACCTACTCCGCTTACACCGCGTCCCCCACAACGGCCCGCGTCGATTGCGGCGTCGTGGGAGGCGTGGGTGGTGTGCACGATTTTCGAGGCGCCCACCCCTGTGATCACGGGGCAGGGTGAGGTCACTTCATCTGCCGCCTGGCCGCCTCCCGCCACGCTGCTCCCATGCTGGCGGGGGTCGGGCGTGAAGGTGGGAAACCGAGCCGTCACGGGCGGAGGTGGTGGGTCGGCCCCGTTCCTCTGCTCTCCCCGTGCTCTGATTGGCTGAGCGGGGCGGCCGAGCCCCCACCTCACTCCTTAAAAAGGGGTGAAAGGGGGGCACAAAAATCCCACACTTCCCCCTCCTCTCCTTTCTTCAACTTCTGCTACCCTTCCTCTCATCCGCCATGGAGGGAGGGAACCCTGTTCCTTCATCGGTGGCGGCGAGGGTCGCCACCAGGCAGCGCGCCTCCCCTTATCCCGCGCCGGTGGTGGCGGAGCCAGCCACGAGGGGAAGAGGGAGGGGGCGAGGTCGTGGACGAGGTCGAGGACATGGTCGGAGTGCTCGGGGAAGAGGCGGCCGGGGTGTTGCGCCATCCCCGCCTCCGCCAGCAGCTCCTCTCCTTGAGGCGGTCCACACCGGGGACGATCCTTGGGAGTTCTTCGTCAAGCTGCGCCGGGCACCTCGTCGTCGTCTCCGGCTTCCGGCTCCGTTTGCGAGTCCAATGGAGCCGGACCCGCCCGAGATGCTGGAATTGCGCATGAGGGGCTGTGGGATCAGCGGCACGCGAGTTAGTGTCGTATCCCCAGCCCCCAGCGTGATGTATTTTGATCGAGGGTGGAAGACGTTCGCCCGCATCCACAGCTTGACGGCGGGGTTCACCCTCCATTTTAAGTTAATGGAGGGCGACCTTCTCGCCGTCAAGGCCTTCGGGGACTCCGGCACCCGGGCGAGATGCTGCGTGGACAGCTCCTTCGATAGCGAAGACTCCCCCTCGAGCGAGAGTGACGAGGAGGAGAGCGACAGCGATGACGAGGACGGTGGTGGGCCCGACTAGGCGTCGGCCGTCGCCTCGCGCGCCACCGGCGACCCCATCATCCGGGTTGCCGGCCTTCTGAACTCCCCGGGGTCGTCTCCTTGGGCGGCCGGGCGAGGGAGGCTGCGAGAAGAGGAAGAGGGGTGGCGGCAAGGCCGTCAAGTCGAGGGCGTGGTGCCCTCGACAGCGGCCGACGCCCCGCCGCCTGCCTTGAGCTCGCTCGGCGCCTCCGCCTCCGCCAAACCCCTGGCCGGCCCCCGGGATGTTCTCTTGGTGTCTTCTGGCACCCGTAGCTCACCTAGGCGCCCCTTTTGCCCTTCCCGGCAAACCTCTCTTGCCGGGGCCTCCTTGACCTACCTCCTGAAGAGAGAAACAGGAGAGGGATTACGGGCATCTTATCTTTTTAGTTTGTAAGCCTTCGGGCCTTACCTGTATTTAAAACTTGTAATCCTCTCTTTCATGTTTTTCATCCTCTATGGACTTGTACTGGAATGGGATGTTTTTTAATGAAAAGAGGGGAATGCTTGCCGGGTTGTATCCTTTACTTGATTCTGTGCCTTGTATGTTTCCACCCTACGCTTTGAGGGAACATGCCGGCGCAAGCACACTTGCTGAGTGTGGAACATCAGCAGCCCGCTGGCGGTGCTGTTTCCGGCAAGAAACCTTGTCGGGTCAGTTGCAGCGCGCTTGTATTGTTGAGCGGACTCGAAAACAAATCAAGGGCGCAACTTAGCCGCGATTCGGCTCCTCCGCGCATAGGTTTTTCCGTACAAGGCACACTCGTTCGAGGACGCGGCCTCACATTCCCCAGTCCATAAGAGGATGCATGATGAGGGATGAAAAACTTATCTGATATCACAGCCCCCGGCAACTCTGGCTTGTTGGAGGTGGATCTTGGTACTTGCCGCTGGCATCGCAGCCCCCGGGGACCCTAGCTTGCCGCGGAGGGACCTTGGTGCGTGCAGCCCCCAGCGATGCTGGTTCGCCGGGGCCCGGGTGCCGGTGCGCCTTCTTGCCCCTTCCTTGTTGCTGTTATTTCAGTTATGAGAATAACTTAGGCAGCGCCGTCATAAGTTACTTTCGTAATGTAACTTCATCCTGGGCAATGCTCGCCATGTTACATCCCTTGTATGTTCTCACCCTACGCTTTTAGGGAAACTTGCCGGTGCATACATACTTGCTGAGTGCGGAACATCAGTAGCCCGCTGGCGGTGTTGCCTCCGGCAAGAAACCTCGTCGGGCTAGTTGCAGCGCGCTTTCATTGTTGAGCGGACTCGGAAACAAATCAAGGGCGCAACTTAGCCACGAGCCGGCTCCTCCGCGCACAAGTTTCCCATACAAAGGGCGTCCCACGGCAAGGCCCGATATGTTACATCCTTTACCCCATCACATCCCTTGTATGTTTCTACCCTCGCTTTTAGGAAACTTGCCGGCGCTAACACGCTTGCTGAGTGCGGAACATCAGCAGCCCGCTGGCGGTGCTGTCTCCGGCAAGAAACCTTGTCGGGTCAGTTGCAGTGCACTTTCATTGTTGAGCGGACTCGAAACAAAGCAAGGGCGCAACTTAACCGCGAGTTGGTTCATCCGCGCACAGGTTTTTTTCATACAAGGCACGGACGTTCAAGGAATTATAACATAACATAAAATTCTAGAACTAAAGGTGCTCTGTATTCAAACTTGGGCAACTTAGGTTTTCCGTCTTCTGTGCTCCGGCGAGGCCGCACTTCTCCCTTGATTCCCTTCCTTGTATGTTTTTACCCTCACGCTTTCAGGGAACCCGCCGGTGCAAACACACTTGCTGAGTGCGGAACATCAGCAGCCCGCTGGCGGTGTTGCCTTTGGCGAGAAGCCTCGTCGGGCTAGTTGCAGCGCGCTTTCATTGTTGAGCGGACTCGAAACAGATCAAGGGCGCAACTTAGCCACGATTTGACTCCTCTGCGCACAGGTTTTTCATACAAGGTACGGTCTTTCAAGGAATACGACTCAAAAGTTTGAAACTGACTGCTCTCTTTGCTCTACTTGCCGGTGGAGCTCGATGGCGCGTCCTCGATGGCGGCGCAGCACTCCGGGGAAGTGCGCTTGCCAGAGTAGGCACCAGAGCTGTTCTCGCCGGATTTAGGCTTTGGTGAAGCTGCCTTTGCCTTCTTGCACTTGCCGGTGGAGCTCGATGGTGCGTCCTCGACGGTAGCGCAGCACTCCGAAGAGGCGCGCTTGCCGGAGTGGGCATCAGAGCTACTCTTGCCGGACTTGGGTTTCTTCTTCCCCTGGGGAGCTTCAGCGGCAAGTGGCTTGCGCTCTACTGCGGCTGCTGCTTCCCGGTAGATCTTGTCGGTGCAGATAAGTGCATCCTTCTTGTCGCCTTGGACAGAAATGACACTTATCGGACCAGGCATCTTGAGCACATTGTAGGCATAATGAGAGGCTGCCATAAACTTGGCAAGCGCTGGACGGCCGAGTATTCCATTGTAGGGCAATGGGAAATCAGCAACGTCGAACGTGACTCTCTCTGTCCTGAAATTGAGCTTGCTGCCAAACGTCACTGGCAGTGTGATCTTCCCCTTTGGCTTGCTCCTTCCCGGGTTTATTCCTTGAAAGGTACCGGTCTCTTCGAGCTCGCTGTCGGGGATCTGGAGCTTCTTGAGTACTACGGAGGAAATCAAGTTCAGGCCGGCCCCGCCGTCAACCAGCATCTTCGTGACCTTGAGGTTGCGAATTGTTGGCGAGACCAACATCGGCAAGCACCCGACCGCAGTGATGCGATCAGGGTGATCCTCAGCGTCGAAAATGAGGGGCGTGCTGGACCACTTGAGAGGCTTGCGCGATTCGATGGACGGTTCTGCTGCGCTCACTTCTTGCACCCACTGCTTGAGTTGGCGGTGTGAGGTGTGCAGAGAGGCACCGCCGTCGATGCACAACACCTCCGTTGCCTTCTGGAACTCTTGGTCATCAGTTTCATCTTCCTCCATCTCGTCATCTTCATCTTCCTCTTCGTCCTTGTCGCGGCCATGGGGAGGCCTGTCTCCTTGCCGCGGCTTGGCTTTGCCGCGGTGACCTCCCCGGGCGGGAAACTTCTTGCCGGATCCTCCGCCACCTCCCTGGGCTCTCTCCTTGTCGCGGCGCTCGTACTCAGCTTTCTGTAGCTCCGCCATCTGCTCAACTTTCTTGCAGGTTTGGAGGTCATGGCCCTTGGTGCGGTGAATCTCGCAATACCGCTTGCCGGAGCCATCCTGCTTGTCGGTGGCTACCACAGCCTCGCCGGAGTCATCGGCTTTGTCCTTGTCGGAGCCGCCTCCGTTGCCGGAATGCTCGACAGCTAGCACATCCTTAGCCTTTCTTTTCCTGTTGTTCCGCCTCCGGTTCTTCCTTGCCGGGGCGGCATCCTCACTGTCAGATCCCTCAGCTCCTGCAGTCTCTCCGGGGATTTTCCTCCCCTCCTCAGCTCGTGCACACTTGTCAGCCAGAGCATAGAGCTCGCTGACATCCCTGATCTTGCACATCGCCATCTCCTCCCTCATCCTGCGTTACGCGCGCTCGATGGAACGCGCCGATAATCGCGCGGGTGGACGTCTGGGATGTTGCGCTGCACCTGGCTGAATCTCTGTATATACTTGCGCAGGGGCTCCCCTTCCTTCTGGACGAGCAGATGCAGATCGCTCTCCTAGCCATGGGGTTTGTGGCCGCCTGTGAAGGCGCCGACAAACTGATGACACAGGTCCGCCCATGAAGAGATGGAGCCGTCCGGCAAGTGCATGAGCCAAGATCTGACGTTGGGCTTGAGCACCAGCGGGAAGTAGTTGGCGAGGATCTTCTCGTCTCGCCCCCCGGCAGCCTGCACCGCGAGGGTGTAGACGCTAAGGAACTCCGACGGGTGTATCCTGCCATCGTACTTCTCGGGTACGTCAGGCTTGAAGTTCTTGGTACTGGGCCACTGGACTCGCCGCAGCTCACGGGTGAATGCAGGGCAACCTTCCGCGTACGGCAAGTTGCCTGGTTCCCCCGGCGCGTGCATATCGACAGTAGGCCCGGCGCTGGTCGATTGACGCCGCTTCTTCTTCTCGCTTCGATCGCGAGTACGAGCGTCTTCGTGTCGCCGCTCTTGAAGAACTTGGCGTTGATCGCGGTGAGTTCGCGGGTCCGACGACGCAGTGGAGTCGGCGTCGGGGTTGGCCCGGCGAGTTGGCGATCTTGGCCTTCGGGGCTGGGAATGCACGGAGGCGGCACCCCCAGCGGTCTTGTCGGCGTCGGCTCGCGCCTGGGCGTCTCGCCGGGGCTTCGACGTGCTCGGTTGCCGGGGCTTGTCGCCGTTGGCGAAGCCGATGAGGCTATAAATGGTCATCCTCCAGTCGTCAATCTTGTGTGGCGCCGGAGGGTAATCTAGAAGCAGCTGGGCTCGGGCCAGCGCTTCCTCTGTGGTCTTGGGTGGTGGTGGCGACGAGCGGCGCGAGGAGCGGGATGTGCTCGGACTCCCAATTGGATTGGAAGGAGCGACACCCCGTCCGGGCGACCGTACCTCACTCGCGCCAGCATGCGGGCGTGCATGCTGGTCTCGAACGTCCCGCGACCCACCAGCTTGGCCTTGCTCCAACGCGAGCACGGTGCTAGGAGCACCGGGGCGTTGTCGACCTTGCACCTCCTGGGAAGGGCGTGGCGTCTGCACGGTCGCCGACGCTTGCGGGGCCTTGTTTTTGGACCTGGCGACGACGTGAGTCCCACCGTCGGCACCCGCTCCTCCGCCGGCGTCCACTCCACCGCCCATTTGCTCCGGTGGTGGTGCTAGAATCGATGTAGACGGAGCGGCCACCTCCGAAGCCTTCTTCTTCGGTGGCATGTTGATGAAGGCGTTGATGTAGCGCGCGCGGAGACCGGATCAGATGCCCACGACCTCGACGCTCCCCTACCTGGCGCGCCAAAGATGTCGCGGGGATTCTGGCGCCGCGAGCACCTATGGGGCAGGGGGCCCCTTCTAGTCCGGCAAGGAGGTGGAGGGCGTGCGCAGAGCAGATCGAGGTCGAGCGCGCGGGGGAGACGGGCGATTTTTACCCAGCTTCGGGTTTGTGTTTCTATTTGTTCTTGCTCGAGAGCGCGAGCGTATAGTGCTGTTGGATCTATGAACTGCGGAACCCCTTCTACGTGCGCATGGGCCTCCCTTTTATAGTCTAAGGGGGTCACCGATAGGTGGCAGTGTAGGAAGAGGGGTAGAAAGGTAAAAACGTAGGTTGGTACAACAGTGTCCAACAGTGTCCCCTACCTAACTCTGACGGAAGGGGAGAAGGGCATTTAATGCCCATCCGGTCGCCCCAACAGTGTGAGGAAACGACCGTTAGGGGCGCCACCGATCGCCACGATGGCCTCCTTGTCAGCTCCGCTTGCCACCTCGCACCGCATGGCTGCGCAACGCCTCGCCACGTGCCCCTGGGATGGCCCTGGAGTGACACGTCGTTGGGTGCGCTGGAGCTTGGGTGCAGGGTGGCAGCCTTGCCGCGGCAAGTGCTTTGCTGGGCCCTTCTCTTGTTGCGCCGGCAAGCTTGCCGGTCGTCGGGCCTTGCCGGGACGCGCGGGGCGTCGCGGCAAGTCTTCTGGAAGTGCCTTGGTTGGCCTTCCCGGCAAGTTCCTCTTGCCGGGGCTTTGTCCACTTGGTTGACACTTTATTCTTGAATGGCAGTAATAGGAAATGACGGAGGGTCCTGGCGGGCGCCCGGCAAGCCTTGCCGCGGGGTGCTGCAACTGCCCGTGCACAAGTTCGGGGTACTAAGGTACCCCCACTTTAGTACACCGACATCGTGTCCTTGCTTCCATGATCTCGAAGTGCGACTGCGAGTTTGGTCACTCTTCGGAAGAGCTCACGGGGTTCTTCATCTTCTTTCATTGCAAACTCATCGGCTTCATCTTGCACCACTTCATAGTTGGAGCGTTGAATGCTAGAACTTCCACGGTAGAGACCCCTCAACACATTTTCATGCTTCTTTAGCCACGACATGGGGTCGAAGATGAGGGAGATCTTTGGGAAGGATTGCATCTTGGATGATGAAGAGAGCACTCTCATTGAATTGATTGTCCACGTCTTCTCGAGGGGTGAAGTTGCTTGGGTCATGAGGGTAAAAATCTTCTTCAATGATTCTCCAAAGGTTAGTATTCACATGTTTCAAATGACGCTTAAAGCGATAGACCCAATTATCAAAATCTTCATGTTTCTCATATTTAGGAGGTGGACCGGCATGATTCAAATGAGTGGAGGGGATTGGCCCTCTATAGACCGGGGGTTCCACATGGGCAAAGATGCCGGTGCCATTTCTACCACTAGTAGAAGGACTCTTTTCATTGTTAGCTTCCCCCTTGTCGGAGATAGCATCCGTCACCTTGTTAGTAGGATCACCCACTTTCATAGGCGCGGTAGATAGTTTAAGTCCCTCTAGAAAATCATTAAACATGCTTTTAACCTCGGCCGTCATGGAGGTTTTCAATGTGTCTAAAGCCACATTGAATTCCTCACGAGAGACCGAGGTTCCCCCTTTGGCCGAAGATGAGATGGGATTTACACCGGAGTGTTCCTCCGCACCATCGTTGGTGTCAACCATACTCTTCGGACGGCAAAGTCCTTAATAAAGAGACGAGGCTCTGATACTAATTGAAAGGATCGATATGGTTGACTAGAGGGGGGGTGAATAGGCAACTAACAATTTTTAAGCTTTTCTTTACCAAATTAAACTTTGCAACAAATAGGTTGTCTAGATATGCAACTAAGTGAGCAACCTATATGATGCAATATCATCTAGCACGCAAGCAAGCAAGAGATGTAACAATAAGTAAGCTTGCGAAAGTAAAGGCACGAAATAACCAAGAGTGGAGCCGGTGCAGACGAGGATGTGTTACCGGAGTTCCTTCCTTTTAAGGGGAAGTACGTCTCCGTTAGAGCGGTGTGGAGGCACAATGCTCCCAAGAAGCCACTAGGGCCACCATATTCTCCTCACGCCCTCACACGATGCGAGATGCCGTGATTCCACTATTGGTGCCCTTGAAGGCGGCGACCGAACCTTTACAAGCAAGGTTGGGGCAATCTCCACAACAATCGGAGGCTCCCAACAACAACAACACCACGAAGCTTCACCACAATGGAGTATGGCTTCGAGGTGACCTCAACCGTCTAGGGTGCTCAACACCCAAGAGTAACAAGATCCGCAAGGGATAGGTGGGGGGAATCAAATATCCTTTTGTGGAAGTGTAGATCGGGCCCTTGTCACCCAAACCCGAGCAAATCAACAAGTTTGATTGGCTAGGGAGAGAGATCGGGCGAAAATGGAGCTTAGAGCAATAATGGAGCTTAGAGGTGGAAGAGGTAGTCAACTAGAGGTAGAAGACATCCCTTATATAGTCGTGGAAAAAGTCCAACCGTTATCCACAAGTTCTGGCCGCGACTCACGGTACTACCGCTCCAAGGAAGCGGTACTACCGCGACGCCGCGTGGTACTACCGTGGACGACCACGGTACTACCGTGGCAATCGCACAGGCGAACAAGCTTCGACGAAGGAGCAGATTACCGCTATGCGGTATTACCGCTCCCCTTGCGGTACTACCGCAAGGTAGGAGGGTCACGGCCTGGGAACGGCGCGGATGAAATAAATTACATCCGTGCCTACTTCCACAGAAACTAGGGTGGTGCAAAAACCCGACGCGGTACTACCGCTTGCGAGGCGCGGTACTACCGTGGTCGGCGAGGATGTAAAAATTACATCGCGCCTACTACCGCGACATCGCGGTACTAGGTCGAAGGGCCACGGTACTCGACTCTAGGGGCGGTACTACCGTGGGCCCCAGCGGTACTACCGCTACTGGGCCGAGCGGTACTACCGTGGGGCGCGGATGTAAAAATTACATCCGTCCCAACTACCGCACCGAGCGGCACTAGGCGAGGTGCCGCGGTACTACCGCACCAAAGGCGGTACTACCGTGATACGCCAAGGGTACTACCGCTTGTACCTGCGGTACTACCGCTAGTACAGCAGTAGTCGCCAGTTGTCCACACAACCAAGATAACGACGGGTAGCTCCAAAGTGCAAGGAAAGGAGGGACAAGTGTACGTGTGATTCCGCCCTACCTTTCCGACGCGGACCCCCTCTTAATAGTACGGCTCTCCTCGACTCAACTCCACCAAAGAGAAACGAGAACAACGCCGGCTTCAATAGTCTCCGAGGGCACCGAATCGTCTTGTGCCTAATGATGAAGTATCTGAGGGACTCAAGGCACACGATTAGTCCGCACAAGCATTGTCATCAATCACCAAAACACTTAGGGATAAATATGCCCTTACAATTACAGACATAGAATATTTGCAAAATACATACGGCTCTGAATATGACAGACCCGTTGACTAAGCTTCTCTCATGAGCAAAACATGATCACACCTTAGTACTCTTTGGGTGTTAATCACATAGAGATGTGAACTAGATTATTGACTCTAGTAAACCCTTTGGGTGTTGGTCACATGACGATGTGAACTATGGGTGTTAATCATATACAGATATGAATATTGGTGTTAAATCACATGGCGATGTGAACTAGATTATTGACTCTAGTGCAAGTGGGAGACAGAAGGAAATATGCCCTAGAGGCAATAATAAAGTTATTATTTATTTCCTTATTTCATGATAAATGTTTATTATTCATGCTAGAATTGTATTAACCGAAAACATGATACATGTGTGAATACATAGACAAACACAACGTCACTAGTATGCCTCTACTTGACTAGCTCATTAATCAAAGATGGTTATGTTTCCTAACCATAGACATGTGTTGTCATTTGATTAGTGGGATCACATCATTAGGAGAATGATGTGATTGACATGACCCATTCCGTTAGCCTAGCACTTGATCATTTAGTATATTGCTATTACTTTCTTCATGACTTATACATGTTCCTGTAACTATGAGATTATGCAACTCCGGTTTACCGGAGGAACACTTTGGGTGCTACCAAACGTCACAACGTAACTGGGTGATTATAAAGGAGTACTACAGGTGTCTCCAAAGGTACATGTTGGGTTGGCGTATTTCGAGATTAGGTTTTGTCATTCCGATTGTCGGAGAGGTATCTCTGGGCCCACTCGTTAATGCACATCACTTAAAGCCTTGCAAGCATTGCAACTAATGAGTTAGTTGCGGGATGACGTATTATGGAACGAGTAAAGAGACTTGCCGGTAACGAGATTGAACTAGGTATTGAGATACCAACGATCGAATCTCGGGCAAGTAACATACCGATGACAAAGGGAACAACCTATGTTGTTATGCGGTTTGACCGATAAAGATCTTCGTAGAATATGTGGGAGCCAATATGGGCATCCAGGTCCCGCTATTGGTTATTGACTGGAGACGTGTCTCGGTCATGTCTACATAGTTCTCGAACCCGTAGGGTCCGCACGCTTAACGTTTCGTTGACGATATAGTATTATATGAGTTATGTATGTTGGTGACCGAATGTTGTTCGGAGTCCTGGATGAGATCATGGACATGACGAGGAACTCCGAATAGTCCGGAGATAAAGTTTGATATATGGGATAATAGTGTTTGATCTCCGGAAGGGTTCCGGAATTCATCGGAAGAGGTTCCGGATGTTTCCCGAAATGTTTGGGTACGAGAACACGTTATTTGGGCTAAAGGGAAAGCCCACGAGGCTTTTGGAAAGTGCAAAGGAAGTTTTATGGAGACGAGGCTAGACGCCAGAACCCTAGCGCCTAGGGGGTAGATGCTTGGGAACCTGGCGTCTAGCCCCGAGTCCGTAGGACTCTTGCCTTCGGGCAAAACCGACTTTGAGGAGGCTTTTACTCCAAGTTTCACCCCTGTGGCTCAACATATAAATAGAGGGCAGGGCTAGCACCAAAGACACATCAAGAAACACCAAGCCGTGTGCGGTCAACCCCGTCCCTCTAGTTTATCCTCCGTCATAGTTTCCGTAGTGCTTAGGCGAAGCCTCGCGGAGATTGTTCTTCACCAACACCGCTACCACGCCGTCGTGCTGCGGAACTCATCTACTACTTCGCCTGCCTTGCTGGATCAAGAAGGCGAGGACGCCATCGAGCTGAACGTGTGCGAACTTCGGAGGTGCCGTATGCGTTCGGTACTTGGATCGGTCGGATCGTGAAGACGTACGACTACATCAACCGCGTTGATAAACGCTTCCGCTTAGCGATCTTCAAGGGTATGAAGATACACTCCCCCTCTCGTTGCTATGCATCACCATGATCTTGCGTGTGCGTAGGAATTTTTTTGAAATTACTACGTTACCCAACACTTCAATTCTATTTTGTCCTTCTCCTCGTCGAACTTCATCTTCTCCCTTTGCACATCAATGAACATCTTATACTTTTCCTCCTTCTTCACCTCATTGACAGAAAAAAATGCATGTTCAAGTGGGGGATATTTCGCTTGCCATACCTTCACGCATCACCCTATCCTTCTCCCATTTGTTCCCAATCACCTGCCGGTTTCTCTTCGACATGGTTGCTTGGAGGTCCACCCACCATTTTATTCTTCTTCCTCATCCAATCCAATTGATTGAGCGGAGTTAGACCCATTATTTTTCTTCATCTCCTTCATATCGTCTTCAGTCTCCTCGAGGACGGTTTACCACTTGGGTTTCCCATTTAATTTCATCCAACAATGCGTGAGTGCCTCCTTCTCCACTTGATGCTACAAAGCCGCCACCAAAGTTGCATGGGTTTGAACTCCGATACCGCTTTGGTTCGATTGACAACTTGTTTGAGATAACCAAGAAATTCTGGTAGAGTGACCATCTATGTTGGAGAGAGCATGGGACATGGTTGGTAGAGATTGGATGTTGCTTCACGTAGTGTTTAAAGGTTATGATTTTTCTCCTAATATTTTTCGCCTTTTTGCTTGGGTCCACATATCGAATCCATGGTAGTGTTACACCAACTTCCGGAAAGCAAAACATCTTCCAATTGTGTGAATGCCAGACCTCTTTGCTTCACTACTTTCACACCAACTTTCTTCTTTTAAGTGTGCGATGTTTGCCCAACTTCAAACACCGAGGAATTGGTAACCCCATGGTAAGTTCTAAAGACTCTTGTCCATCATTTATCATGGCTTGCAATATTTGTCCCTGCAATATGCGGTGCAATTTAACCATTGTCCTGCAAGTTTGATCCTATGGTATGTGCAACAAAAGAATCTATGCATGCAAGTGTGAAAGGGGGCAAAGTTTGTGTTGGGTCTTGGTCGGGGATTCCGTCGAACAGCGTGTGGGCATGCCTGGAGCCGGCATTGCCCGATGTCGCTCAATGCCTTTGGAGCTGTGGCGACTCGGCCATTGTGAACGCATCGAGGACGGCTTACAGAAAGCTTAAATATGGGATGACCATCCACTAGGAGGGTAGGACATAGTTGAGCACCGCTAACAAGTTGTTTGTCCCTGCGGCCACGACCTCCGGATTGGTCTGCGTCGCGCCAAAGTCCATGTCCTCAGCCCTTGGCATGAAGGCCATCTCAGCATCTGCCACCTCCACGGCTCCCTTTGCCGCCGCCTCCCGCTCGCGCTGCCTCTAGAGGCGGTCCTTCTGGGAAAAGTTCTCCACCTTGCAAGGAGCCGCCGCCAGGCCGGGGAGCCTGACCGATTTTGTGGAGGCATCATCCGTGACCATGGTGGTGGACAGGGTTGTCGACGACGACATTAGCAACGACGAAGGAGGACGGCGAGCAAGAAAGGAGGTGGGTGGCTGCGCGGAGGCGGGAGGAGTTGGGTCGAAGTGGAGGGCTAGTAAATTTTGAAAGGATTTGGGATGGGTCCAACTTGTCAGAGCTGACGTGGAGGGCGCGTCCGAGCATCCCCCCATATGTGGGTTAGGTATGGAGACTGCCAGCCAATCTGGGCGTTTGGGATGGATTTGTCAGATCCGGTTGGGTGGCATTATTTTTGTCTGGATAGTAACCAGTGCATTTGGGGCGGATATGCGGTGTCCTTACGGTCGTTTCTTGCCATCCAACGCAATGCCTCATACGTTCATGGAAGCATCTACATGTTTGAATTCCCGCAAACTGGAATGAGGGCTATGCATAGCCCACGCAAACCTCCCCAAACTTTGCTTCCAGTTTCGGGGCTTTTTAATAAATACAAATATGAGGCTTTTTAACACATGATACTATTCATTCTCTCATACCATGAATTTGCCTTTTTTGTACAGATCGCATTTCAACGTATTCCATCTTGAAATTTTACGCACACATAGGCCTCACGCCCTTGTTTATTTGTATAGTTTTTTTTCAGATTTTTTTGAAATGGAAATTTTCGAATTTTAATTTTTTCAAAAGATTGGTCTCCATGTAGGCCAAGAGCCAAAACGTCATTCCAAACATTTGAGGTATATGACTGAATAGCCGGCTCCCATAGTCCATGGACCAAAACTGTATCCATTTTGCGGCATGCCATTGAGATGCCCTTGATTCTTTAGATTGCACTATTTAAAAGCGAGTAACTTTTATGAAACATGGATGCACCTTTATCTTGTATATGTTATAAATGTAGTTCTTCGTCACACCTAAAAAGTAAAAGTGAGATTTCGGAAATCAACATTGCAACTGTCTTCTCATTAGAGCAACTATAGCAGGGCGTCCCAAACCCTCCTCAAACGCCCGAGTGGCCTGACAGGTCACGAAATTTTGACCCAGATGGGCGCCTCAAACAGGCAGCGGAGCTCACCTCCGACGATTTCCAGCCGTCTCCAGCATGGCGGGTAGCAGATCTGACTCTGGCCAGTCCGGATCCGTAGACGGGGGTGTCATCCCGTGCGGGTTGGAGGAGGCAATGGCGGTCCGCATTGCACTCTGCCGCTCCCGGGAGGATAGCGCCCGACTGACGGACGGATCTGTCCAGCACGACTCCATAGCATCAGCTCAACGGGCGCTCAGGTCCTCTGGGGCTGGATCATCGCGGTCCCGGCAGCCGGAAAATCTCTTCTTCCTCATCACCGGTCGGGCGGATTATGAGTCCCATCGGGAACGGGCAGCCCGCCATGGAAGGGAGAGGATAAGGGCCGCCGAGGCCTGAATCGCGGCGGAAATGGCGGCGACAGAGGCAGCTGATGTGGCAACGCGGACAACCGCAGAGGAGGAAGCCATCCGCGCCCGTGTTGTGAAGAAACGGCAGCGGAGGAACACGCATGCCCTCGCCCGAGAGCATAATCGGGCGGTCCATGCCATGGCCGAACTGCCACCGAAGGAGGAGAAGGAGGACAATGACGTCGAGGACAGCTCTGACGACGAGCAGATTCGGCTCGATCCCTACTGCGTCTTCGACCAGTACTTCCGCGAGAAGGATGACAAGGGCGCCAGGAAGGGCAAGGAAGCTCCGGACCTTTTACAATTTCTCAGTTTCTCTCTAAGGGCCTTTTTGTAAGGAAATTATTCTGGGGGGTTTCCGCAAAAAAGCTGGCCACATGCCTTGTCCTTGACACCACAACGGGTCCCATGCCATGCTGGCGCGCCTCGTCAATCCCTGACATCCACTCACAGACATCGGGTCCAATGCCATGCTGGCGTGCCTCGTCAACGTCATGGACGTATACAAACGAAATGTTAATTGTGTATGCACGTCCATGTTAAGTTATGGAACTAGTTCAGTATTTTGTAAGTTCAGACACCAAAGTGCACGTTTGTGACAAGTTCAAGCACCAGGGGTGTATTTGCCTCTTCTTGTTTCTAACACTAGTATCTGTGTACCCTAGGGCCATATGCTATAGAAACCGTGGTCCAGACTCGTAGATAGAGATTAACTTACAACCTCTCGGTACTTTGTACTTCGTACACAATCCTGTCGCAATAAACGTAAGCAAGACGTGTATTATCTCCTCCGGAGAGCCTAAACCTAGGTTAAAAAAAACATTTTCCATGTGCCAAGTTGCCTAGCTAGGATACCCTATCAAGGGATCTGTCGGATTGAGCTCCGACAGTGGGCAGCCATAAAAGGAAGGCTACCAACTTACATCATGATGGTCCTTCCTGATAAGATGTTGCCATAAATAATCAAAATGCATGCAGTCCCATATAAGGAATTCTAAAGTAGAGATGGTTTGGTGGACAGTGATATTCCTAGCCTACCAGGGTTCAAATTATGGTGCTCGTATTTATTTCGGCGATGCGTGTTTAATGGAAGATGTTTCCGTCGACTACGAGACGCCTACAATGACTTCATAAAATCTCAAGATGATATACCAGCTCAGTTTCTCAGAGGTGCTCATAGCCAAATTTGCCGTGACAGATAGTAAATACGAGATTTTTGTTCAATCCCGGCATAGTGCGGACAGAGTTTTTTGTGTGCACGTTGATGAAGAATGAAAAGAAAATGTAAATATTAACCTCCATGATCTAAAAAAAAATCAATACCAAAGTGCCTACTATTCGAAAGAAGACCTTCACGATCGAAAAAAAATCCATACCAAAGCACCTACTACTCGAAAGAAGAGCTCAAGTCTCCATACCAAAGTGCCTATTGCATGAACTTGTCGCCATGCTAGCAAATCTTAACATCTACTACCTGTTCATGTGCCTACCAAAACGACATATACTCCCTCCGTTCCAAAATAGATGACCCAACTTTGTATTAAGGTTAGTACAAAGTTGGGGGAACGGAACGGAGGTAGTATGAAAGAGGCTACATCCGCCACCCAGCTGCCAGCAATTATCAAGCACTAGCAGACCGAGGCGCCCGATCTTAATCCATCGTTGATCAATTTGTAACTTAATCTATTGTTTCTCGAGTCTGCTATCATAATATATTGTGTTTTGGTAGGTACATGAGCGGGTATATGCTTATGGGAATATTGTATGCTTGTGTGAGAAAGGTACAATAGATAACGTGGATTGTTTGATTATATTACATAGCTAGGTGCATACACGCGTGTATGAACAGACAAATACAACAGGGTAGACACCAGATTATGATAATATGTCGCATAGCTAGATGACATACATGCGCGAATAAAGAGAATAATTTGATAAAGTATATTTGCATTTCATTAGTACTGCGAACGATCTGCTTTTGGTCTTTATCTCTTGTCGTCAATTTCTTCATCAGAGGATAATATTTATTTCGTCGAGGCGGTTACTTGTCATGGAGTTATCTCGAATTCTTACTTTACTTGTCCCTCTATTTCTTCAAGCAATAGAAGCCGATCTTCTCCGTCATGTGGGTAATGTTGAACTGGCGTTCCTCTTGTCGTGTGAATTTGTTAGCATTCTTACCAGTGCTTAATATTCTCGTGTACATGGACCTAGAATTTCTTCACCCACCACAATTTGTGCAAGATGGCCTCAGATATGACCTGCAGTATGAATAATTAATCTTTTTATATCAATAGACAGGTACTCCCTCCGTCAGGAAATACTTGTTGGGGAAATGAAGACGGAGGTTTTTTTTTCTTGAGCCCTGAGCGTAGAACAATCGTTCTACGGTAATTTCATTAATAAAATCAAGTTGCAAATATGATACAATCTATAATACAACAATAAAGAAAAAGAAAAAGAAGGCAAAGTTCCTCAGCCAATCCCAGTTCTAGAAATCAAATGCAAATCCATTAGAGATTTAAATCAGTCCATTCCTTGATCCTGTTTGCTCTGTCCTCTTTGGCTCGGAGTTGCACAGCCCAAAGTCCTTCTGACAGATGAAACTTCCAAGAATCAATAGCAGGTGGAGCAGACCGAAAGATCTTGTCATTTCTCATAGACCAAATGCTCCAGCAACTCATAACTATAATATCCAGTGCCAAATCTTTGGGAAGCCGAGTAGAAATGAGCACCATCTCATCAAAAGTGGGGATACCTCTGGTTCTCTCAGGCGCAATGACATCCCAGCAGGCTAAGGCAAATGGGCAGTCATTAAAGTTTCTTCCACTTTGTCTGAACATAGGGCACAGTTGGAGTCAGGGAGATGCATATTACGTCTAAGGAGCATATTCCTTGTGTTAATTCTATCATGTAATAGAAGCCAGCCAAAAATCTTGTGTCTCAATCTGCAAGAGGTGCCCCATAATTTCTGAAAGATGCTATGGGCTGTGGATGGGCCCATAAGACGCTTGTACATTTTCATAGAGGAGTACTGCCCAGAAGCCCAATGATATTTCCATATGTCCCTGCTATCAGTCTGTGCTCTGGAGGTTAACATGTCTTCAACCCTGTTCAACTGTTGGTAAGCCTGCATGGAGAGTGGCCTATGGAAGAGGGTGCTGAGATCTTCTTGAATTGTCAAAGAATGAAGGGTACAGTCCTTGTGAATAGCAAAAGAGAATAGCTCTGGGAATTTTGCTTTTAATGGTATTCCATCCCAATTATCTGCCCAAAAGAATATGGTATCTCCTTGACCAGCTTGACAAATGGCATATGATTTGTATAGGGGAATGAGCTTGAGCAAGGTCTTCCACCAAAATGAACCAAGCAACTTGTCACTAGGAGGGCCACTTTGGTAGCAAGTTTCCCAAGTGATGTTTACCCAAGGAGTGTCCACTTTATTAAAAAAATTATGAAGGAATTTCATTAGCAGAGCTTTGTTGTGGACAGAGATATCAAGAATGCCTAGTCCTCCTTGTGCCTTAGGCTTACAGACAGTATCCCATGAGATCAAAGCAGGTCCTGAGTCCATAGATCCAAATTTTCTCCACATGCAATTCCTTAAGTAACCTTCAATTTGTTTGATCACAGCTTTTGGTAACATTAAAGAGCACATGAAGAAGATGGGCATGCTGGCAAAAACTGATTTGATCAGGTTAAGTTTGTCACCAGTGGATAATAAGGTAGAGCAACTTAAGAGTCTATTCTCAATTCTTCTCAACATGGGCATGAAATCCACAATTCTTGGTTTATTGATACTGAGAGGTAAACCAAGATAAGCATGGGGAAGAGTACCAATTTTGCAGCCTAGAATCTATGAAAGCTCCATCATTTTGTCAGGAGTGTTGATGGGAATCATAATGGATTTAGCATAGTTAACTCTGAGACCAATGTAAGCTGCATAGTGGAGAAGGAGGTTTTTAATTTGAAGTTGTCCACAATCAGCATTAGCCACCAAGATAGTATCATCTGCATATTGAATAATAGTGTACTCTGGGCAAGAGGCATGAGTAAGAGGGGAGTCGATCAAGGAGTGTTGCATGGCCTCATTAAACATAGTTTGGAGCAGATCAGCAGCTAGAACAAATATGAGAGGGGATAATGGATCTCCTTGTCTGACCCCTTTCTTACAAAGAAATTGCTTGCCAGGAATACCATTAAGGAGGATAGAGGAGAAACCAGAGCCATATATCATCTTGATCCAATTAATCCATCTGCTACCAAAACCCTTTGCTTGAAGTATATCCACAATAGTATCATGATTAATCATATCAAAAGCCTTTTCAAAGTCCAACTTGAGAAGAATGACTTCTTTCTTGGATAAGTGGCATTGGTGTATGTACTCATAGGACCAGGCAAGGCAATCTTGGATGCATCTATTATTGAGGAAGCCATATTGATTCTTATGCACCAGAGTGAGGATCACCTTTTGCAGTCTGTTGACAAGCAGTTTGGTGAGGATCTTGAGAGTGCAGTTCAGCAGTGAGATGGGCCTGAATTCAGCTGGAGTGGATGCTGCCTCTGTTTTAGGAATCAAGGTGATGAAGGAGTAGTTGATGCTCTAAAGATTGACTTTCCCATGATAGAAATCATTAATAAGCTTGTAAAAGTCAGGAGCAATGATAGGCCAACAAGCTTTCAAAAAAGAAGCATTAAAGCCATCTGGTCCAGGGGCTTTGTCTGCAGGCATATGTAGCACCACCTGATCAATCTCAGTAGTGGTGAAAGGGACCTCAAGTTGTGCCAGATTCTCATTAGGAGATATAAGATGGTTTAGAAGAGGATTTTGTGTGGCAATAGTTGTACCCAGTCTGTCCTTGAAGGCTCTGTATAAGATAGCAGCTTTAGCACTGTGAGAGTAATGTTCCAAGTTATCCTCACCTTTGAGCATAGCAATACAGTTATGTCTATGTTTGATAGTAGCCTTGGCTTGAAAATATTTAGTATTAGCCTCTCCCACTTGAATTTTTCTGATAGTGGTTCTTTGCTTCCAGTAAAGTCTCTGGTGTTTAAGGACCTTTTCCAAATGTGACTTCAGGATGTTTCTGCCATTAGTTTCCACATCTGTGAGGTCTCTGGCTTCTTCCAAATAATCAAAACACAGGATCAAGAAGTTGGTGTTATCAATAATTTTCTTGAGATTAGAAAGGTTTCTGGCCCAGTTTTTCAATCCTTTCCTAAGTCTCTTAAACTTGGTTGCAATGACCTTGGCACTATCTGTCTCATTCACATCCCGTGTCCAGATACTGTGGACCACTGACAGAAAATCATTATGTTCCAACCAAAAATTCTCAAATCTGAAAATGTGAGATTTAGGAATAGAGGTACCAATCTTGACCATAAAAGGAATATGATCAGATGTGGTTTTGGCTAGAGGGTGTGCCAAAGTAGCCGGGTAGCTTAAAGTCCAGTTCTCAGAAGTAAAACACCAATCAATCTTTTCCAAAAGAGGCCAGTCCTGCATATTGCTCCAGGTAAAGTTTCTTCCTTTGATAGGGATTTCAATCAAAGATAAGTTGCTAATAGCTTCATTGGAAGCTAACATATGGTGGATATTGCCCCCTTCCTGATTTCTATTGTGAGGGTATCTAATATGATTAAAATCTCCAAGAACCATCCAGTTGCTGTCCTCGGGAGTTGGGAAGTGTTTAAACCATTCAATAAAAAGTGGCCTCTCATCCTGTTGGCTAGGACCATAAACATTTGTCAAAATCCAATTATCCCCATTGTGTGAGGAAGTGAAAGAGACTGATATGGAGTAGTTATTGGAATGGAAAAGTTGACCCTGGAACACCTGATCATTCCAAACAATTAACAGTCCACCTGCAGCACCTATAGATGGCAGGTATTCAAATTTACTGAGTCTCCTTGGACAGAAGTTTTGCAAGAATCTACTATCAATCATTTCTCTCTTGGTTTCTTGAATGCATAAGATGGCACAATTAGATTCCTCAATCTTATTCCTGATAGCTGTCCATTTCTTGGGGTCATTCAAACCTCTAATATTGCAGTTGAGGATTGACCATTCCTTATTCATGATCAAAGACAGAGTAAAACTAGCACAGAAACCATCTGAAAATTGTGCACCCTTTCTGAAAGAAAAGAGGACTCACACATGCATAATACCCAGAAATGCACCATTATGAATTCATAATAAAAAGCATTCAGAGAGACATTCTTTCACATCCCAGACCAAAGCAGACAGAGACATATCATAGAACAGGGCACTTCAAACAGCTGGAGAGGACTGTCAGCATCATAGCCAGAAGTAGACAGTTTAACAAAGTGATAGAAGGCTCTGTTTAGTAGAATTATTACACCCTTGACATCTTTACAAGAATCTTTCCAAAAGCTAGGACCAGCCGGACACATGGTAGAGTGCTAAGAGTCTACTGAGAATAACTAAACTAGAACTTAGGAGCTGACTCCCAGGGCTTCCTTGGCAGCTGGATTGCCCTTGCTTTTCTTGTGTTCGGTAGCCAGCATCTCCTCTGAAGTATCTTGTGCAGCCACCTTGCAGAAGGAAGTATTAAGACTTTTAATCACTTTCGCAGGAATTGGTGGAGGAAGAGCATGACAAGCAAGACAATTCTTATCCATGCAAATCTTTTTCTTATAACCCTTTGCCAGTTGTTGTAATCTACAACTTCTTCTTACCTCAGTCTCCACCAATGGGACCTTTTCCTTTCTTTTCTTGATGTTACGCAGGTTACAAGTAGATGCAGGAGCCTGAGCCAACAGAGGTGCAGCTGGAGCTGGGGAGTTAACTTCTTGCTCCTGTGTGTCCTGTGCCAAAAATTGAGAGAAGGACAAGGATGAATCCACAGGAGGACAAGACTGAGGAATAATAAATGGCAGGGTAGTATTACTGGCTCCTTGAGTAATAATCTCCCATACTGTTGAGGTAACAAACTTCTTTGCCCAATCAAATTTGTCAGGTGTAAGAAATGTGGCTGACAGAAAATTCACCCATCCAACAGGTACCTGCATTGCAGCTTGCTCCTTGTTTGAGGGGGCAAAATGCCCGTTCCAGACTTCAGCCCCTTCCTTTCCCAAAAGTTCATTCACATGAGCTACGTCTATTCTGTCATCTGTGCTCAAAGCAGAGTATCTCAAGTTATCTTCTTCTGGAATTTATACATTGCTTTGAAGAAATGCAGGGTATGGAAAACCAGGGGGAGCAGAGAGCTCAGAGGAGGAAGATGACTCACCCAGGGCTCCAGACACAATCAGCTTCTCAGTACCAACAGATGCTGTAGGAGAGGTAACTTTGGTTCCCTTCCTGTGTTAAGTAAGTAAATCTTCAGGCAAGTCAGACTGAGGCTGAAAATCAATAAGATTGGGGTCTTGTTCAGTGATGATAGCTGAAGGAGCAGTAGGATTCTTCTTGATGTAGACCAGCTGCATAGGATGAGTCATGATCAAGGCTTCCAAGAGCATAGGGTCCTCTCTGTTAGCCACATCCATTGACTGAGATGGGATCAGCATGAGGTTCAGACTCAAATCATCAAATGGTAGGGGAGCCACTTCCTGGGCCTCCACATGGATTGGTTGTTGAATAGGAAGTGGGCCAATGGGCCCAGCTAGAGCTGTTGGCACCTACTCCGGATTAGGCCCAATGGGCTCTTCCATCAAATTCAAATCTGGTACAAGTGGCGCCAAAGGACCAACCACTGAAGCTCCTGTGTTACCACTGCTAGCTGACTGTCCCAGTGAGAGTGTGAGGCTGCTATGTGGCACCAAATCCAAATTTTGTGGTTGATCTTCCTCCATGGGCGCCATCAGATCCTGAAGCTCAAGGAACTCACCAGGATGCAACTCTTGATCAATGTCAAGGTTTCCTTCAGGCATAGCCCAATGCCCCCAGCCAGGCATCTCTTCAGGGTCTTCTTCCTCCTCCAACTGATCCTCATTTCCTTCATTTTGTAGAGCCAAGTTGACATCCAGAGGTGGATTTCTGGATGCACAACCTCATGGAGCTGAAGAGGGCCCAGAAATGGTTGTGCTGGTTGGGATGATGATGAGGCTGAGCAGGCTGTGGGTGAGGATTGTCAAACAGAGGGATCTGATCCTCATCGTGTGGTTCTTACCCAAGAACATGATGTTGCAGAATGACTACAGGAACAGTGAGAGAGTCAGAATATTCCCCATCTCCAAAAACAATACTTGAAGGTATGTCTCTCAATTCTTCCACTTTGATCTTAACCATCTGATTGGCCTTAGTGCTTCTGACTCTGTCCCACATCACAAACTTCCCAAATTTACTGACTGCATCATCGATTTCTCTAATGTTTCTTCTGTCAAATGGATAACCACATAGCAGAACCCAAACCTCTCTAGTAAGAACAAGCTTTCTCCAGTTTAGCCCCTTGTCATGGTTTTGGAAGATAACATGGACATCAGTGTACTGATGTGGGCTGTTTGCCACCAAATCATCCCGATCGAAAACACTGTTGAGTTGAATATATGCTTGCCCAAATGGACATTGTGTAATCTCTCGAAAGCCTAGATGTCTCTCAGTGAGGAAATCAGAGAGTACCTCATGCACCATGTTGAAATCCACAGGTAGATTTGGCATGGGCACGATGGTGACGATGGCCCAATCTTCATGAAGTGGAGTTGGCGCCGCCGCTAGGACTTTGATCCGTGCAGGTCTCCCCTCCACCGTAATGCTCTGGTGGTTAGGAAGGAGGAAAGGGGAGGGATCAAAAGGGAAGGAGGCCATGGCGTTGCTATGCTCTGGGGGAGAGATGGATGGAACTAAGATGTGCGGCGGGCGCTGGGCAACGGGCATGGTGGCGGACTGCAATCTTTGTGCAGCAGAAGGCGATGCGTCGGAGTAATGGAGGGAGCTAACTCGGGAAGGAACAGAGGAGCTAAAATCGAGGCGAGCAGGAGATGATGGCTGGTTGACCGCACCTGCCAATTCAACGGCGGGAACAATGGCTAAGTGCCTCGGAATCGCAATCGACCGGTTTGGGCTAGGTAATGGATTGGTGGGCTGTTGATTGTTGGGCTGGGCCGAGGAGTAGCAGTCTTTTGCAATGTGGTCCCATTTCTTGCAGGCCCTACACTTGATACGATTAGCACAGTTGGGCCTAACGTGTCCAAAGAGTAGGCAGCGCACACAGAAGGCCTGCTGAGTGTTTTGAATTTGCGTAGATCCCGCCCTTGGCTGCATGATGGCAGATGAATGACCATTATTGCCATAATTGCCATTATGTCCCGATGATGGAGCATGTCAGATTGACTGGGATGATTGATCAGGCGAAGCATGATGATCAACACGAGTAGGAATGGGGAAAAAACCAGGAGATCTAATAGCATCGACGTAGGATTTCCTGGGGTGACGACGGAAAACATGCGTCCATTCATCCTCTTTCTCTTGGAGGTATTGATCGAGTTCCCAACATGAGTTGGGGCCTCCTTCGCCCCAGAGCAGAAAGTTTACATTGAGAAGGGGAAGAGAAATGTTACCCCCTTTGATGATGGAGAAACCAACTTCTTTGGATGAAACAATAAACTTGAAAGACCAATTTTGCAACAACTTGACTTTAAAAAGGGATGCTCTTCCCCCAAAACAAGCCAAAAGAATAGTGCTAACCGATTCCTCCGTGAGACGCAGGCGTGATCTGGTGAATTCAGCCGTCATAGGGAATTCTTGAGTTTCTTGATCTTCAGCATGGTTGATTGGAACACCCCATTTCCTCCAGATTTCAGCAGCAAAATCTTGACCCTTGTCGAAGTCGAGGTCGGCGAGAGCCATGTTCGGGGGAGAGGTTGGAGGTGAAAACGGCTGCAGATCTTGGATGATGGAGTTGGAGTGACACCAACGGGTGATCGCGTCAATGACACCGGCGAGGTGCCGGCGAGAGGAGGCTAGGTGTGGACGCCGGGGCCGGAGTGGCCACCGGCGGGGCTAGGCAGGGGCGGGGCTAGGCGGGGACGTCCTTGTAGGGTTTGGGAAGGGGAAGGGCACGCCGGACTTGGGGAGGATGATGATGGGGCCGTAGAGCGTGGCGCGCATCCAGGAGACATGGGCGTGCCAGAACAATGAGGACGGAGGTCGTCTGACAAAAGTTCACTAAAAAACGAGGGCGAAGAGGAAGCATATCTTAGTGAATGGTAAAGTTACAACAAAAGAAATATATTCCGGTAGGTATATATACTCCAGCAACATTGTTTGGTTAGACTAAAATACATGGGATTGTCCATGTCGTCTCATTTCTCCTGGAGAAATCAAACGCTTATCATAAGGAAGCAAATTCCCGGATAATAGAAATGCCTAAAAGCAGCATTAGGATAGTAGTATCACTTCAAGGAAAGCAAGGCAAAGAAAAAGAACTTCAGATGTACTTCCTCCGTTCCTAAATAATTGTCTTTCTAGCCATCTCAAATGGACTACAACATACGGATGTATGTAGACATGTTTTAGAGTGTAGATTCACTCATTTTGCTCCGTATGTAGTCACTTGTTGAAATTTCTAGAAAGACAATTATTTAGGAACGGAGGGAGTACATTACCTTAGCCTTAATCTTATCCGCTACCACATCTCTGTCTATGCCTGCAAATTGATGATAGGAAAAAAAAGAAGACCAGATTGTGGGCAGGCAAGAAGAATTTTGTGGTTTAAGAGATTGCTCAATTTCTAGGTTTTCATGATGGATGGAGAGCAGTCATGTGAGGGGTGGGACCATGAGAAGAGACAGATGAACAACGGAAGAGGGAAATACAAAAGCTCGAGGAAGTGTATTTTGGTGAAGATAAGAGGATGAAGAGAGCTCACCTGTGTCGCCGCTGACGATGCAAAAGGGTTCACACCCTGCGATGGTGCCTCGTCCTCATCCTTTATCCTCTTCGTTGCCAAGATGTGAATACGGAGGCAAAGTCCAAGAGGGTCGAGGCACGGGCATACTCGGTGGAGACCATGGATGGCGTACCGGGATCCAATCCGCGGAACGGAACAATTGGGACCGGACTGTTCTAGTGGAGAGGTTGAAGGAGATCTGGAGAGAAAGTGGAAGCAGAATCGAAGGATGTTTTCTAGAGAAAGCAGCATGTGTAACACAAGGCGGTGCCACCGGAAATTGTTCAAATACCAGTCGGGGGACCGGGGATGCAAGACTACCAAGCTTGGAACTACACCCAGAAAGGCATTTTCACGGTCCGCTCAGCCTACCACCTACGAATGAACCAAAATAAGGGAAGATCTGGACGGCCGGAGTCTTCTTCCTCGGGGGCGGATCATAAGTCTTGGCTGAGCCTGTGGGATACGATCGCTCCGGGCAAGGTTAAGATCCACATGTGGAGACTCATCAGGAATGGCCTTGCGGTGGGTGCGGAGCTGCTACAAGGGAAGATCAAGCAGGGTGTCTTCTGTACGGCGTGTGGAAGGGAGGAAACAAACTATCATAGATTTTGGGGTTGCTATCATTCCGCCAAGTTTTGGAAGGTAATGCAGTCGGAATTGCGAGCACCGGTGGCGATCCCACCGGAGTCAGCTTGCTCCCAGAGTGCACTATCGAGATGGTTGATGACGTGGTTCGCGGAGGCCACGGATGACGAGCTAGCGGTCATGGTTCAGGGTACATATGCATTATGGCTCGCGCGGAACAATGCGCATGATGGGCAGCGGATCGAGGAGGCGGAGTTGATAGCAAAGCGAGTCTTCCACTTAATGGGTGAGTGGCAAGCGATACATGGCCGAAAGATCAAGCAGAACACGCCGACGGTGAAGGAGAAATGGAAGCTCCCGGAGGAGGGATGGGTGAAGGTGAACGTCGACGGAGCCACCTCGAAAGGAGGTGACAGCGGTGGCGCCGGGCTGGCTTTTCGTAACCATGAAGGCGCTTTCCTAGGAGGTTTTAGCCATGTCCTTCCACTGGGAAGTGACCCAGCAAGGGCTGAACTCTTAGCGTGCAAACGAGCAGTACAAGCCGCTGAGGAGATGAACTTTGACAAGCTTCATATTGAGATGGACTGTAAGGACATTGTTGACAAAATCCAAGGCATGCAAAAGGACTTATCATCGCTAGGGCCTGTTGTAGAGGAGGTCAAGCGACTGCTGGCCTCAAGGGAGAGCTGGAAGATTGCATGGGTTAGGCGGGATGCTAATAAAGCTGCCCACATTTTAGCTAGAGATGCAGTTTCTACTAGGTTAAGCAAGGGGTGGCTGCATGTGCCCCCAGAGTCTATTCTGCAGACAATCGCGAACGAAATCCCTGGATGGGATGACTAAATAAAGCTATGCATGAGTTTCAAAAAAAAAATTGTAAACCGATCCATCTATGTAAACACGTGTCGACACAAGAGCCAAACTACCAAGAGCCCCAAACGGGAAAGCCCAGAGTTTAGCCATCTTGAATCTTGTACGTTGTTGGCTAAATTGCAGCTCAATTTGTTGGTTGCTCGTGTTTAGTTTCTGTTGTTCAATTTCACTAAGTAGCGTGGAAGATTATAAACTGCAGAAGCAAATAGAATTACTCAATTTAGTAAGAAAGGAGAGATGAAGACTTTGAATATACAGAAGATAATGCAAAAATAATTCACATTTGAGTTTTTTTAGGGCATGATGGTGTGAATCTTGTCCCTATTTTATGCTCCTGCGACTAATCTGTACAGATAAGAACATTGCAATTGGACATAGTCTCTAAAATACTTCATGTATTTACATATTGCAATTTCTAACAAAACAGAAATATATGAGCAGACTACAAAAAGGCAAAAAATATGAGGTACTTTGACAGTAACCCTATAATAGAAATTGATTTTTTTTTAATTGTAGACAATACTGTCCATGTGATCATGGTATGTACCAATTTAGTTATGAGTACAATTTTAGTATGCATGGCCAATCTAAAATTTTAATGCAAGCACTGAATTTATGAAGTAAGACTTTACACACCAACCAAAAAAGGAAGAAGCTATTTTTTTCCTTCCTCCTCGAGCGGCGTCTCGGCGCAAAAAATTACACAAATCTAGAAGGGTTTCTCATCTTTGATGTAATATTTTGTTTTAGTTTTGTTTGACAATTTAAAGTGAAAGTACTACTCATAGGAATTTTTTTGTTCATTTCAGGGTACTGTTCATTACAAACACATGACGGCTAGGGGTCGTGTCCCGGCGCAGAAATTTGTACAAATCTAAAAGGGTTTCTCATCTTTGATGTAATATTTTGTTTCAGTTTTTTTAATAGTTGAATCTAATAGAAATTTTAAAAAAAGTGAAAGTAATGTCCACAAGGAAATACTGTTCACTATGTTCACTGTTCATTCTGAGCTACTGTTCACTGCAAACACGTGTCGGCTTGGGGAGGGCCCAGGAGCTCCTCCTTAGCTGCTTTAATTATCTTATACTAGCGAGTAGTGCGCGGCGGCACGCCGCGCCACATGGATTGCGAAGCTATTTAGTTTTTTTTAATATTTGGTAAGTCTTCCCGAGACTTATTCATGGCAAAGTAGTTTATACAAGAAAAAGCTACATCTAGTTGGTACATCTATAAGTGATCTACAACATGTAGTGATAGTGGGTACTGGATGCATATAATTGCAAAGCTGTTGTTCTTTTCTCAGACCTGGGATGTTGATCCTCCCGCTGAGTTTGCCTATGTGATGTAGTGGTAGAGAGATAAAGCTAGTTCTTCTACTCTTTCTTGGTGGTTTGTTTGCTGTGTAGACAATGTTGAAGTTGTTTTTGGATGCACGTCCTAGCTCTCGATGGACTGATTTCAGAGACAAATTTTTTTGAGGATCCTTGTTTGCATTGACCTTTCTTGCTGAAGGCTCGCCTTTTGTTACTCTGTATTTCTAATTCTTCTTCCTTGATCTTGCTCCAGTCTCTTTTCGTTATTTTGTATTTCTAATTCTTCTTCGTTGGCCATTGTGTGGCTTGCTTTTTGTTGTTCTGTATTTCTAATTCTTCTTCCATTCTTGTGCGGCTGAGCAACTCTTGTACATTGTCCTCGGGGCGTTGTAGTTGTGTGGTTGCATGCAGCATATATAAGGATTGGTAAAATACTTGTTCTTTTTTTGTAAGATTTGGTAGTTCGTGCAAAGACTTGATTTGTAGCAAAGTGGTTTATACAAAGGAAGAGTACATCTTGTCGGTACATGCATAAGAAATCTATGGTACTACGGTACACAGTGGTAGTAGCTAGTTGAGACAAAACTGCTAAGCTCTCTCATATTACTTTTACGGACGAAGTATTTTGCTTCACGGATAGGAAGAGATCACCAACCTCTTCATGTGATGGATAAAACTTAGTAACGATTCCATAAAGATCAACCATGACTTATCTGTTGGTCAATACTAAATAGAATAATCCCATAAGAGAGTTCATGGTAGATTAATCTACATAGAGAAAAATAGAGTGCATTTGATGAGGAAAATTCCCAAAATAGAAGGACATCAAAATTGGAAATGTTTGCAGCCCATTATCAAAAGAAGAAAGGGTAAGTACACTTTACAATGCAAACATTTAGCTAACATATGATTAACTTTCTAATTACAGAGGAGCACATTAAACAACCAATTTGATATTCTGTTTATAGAAGAGGCACTCTTGAAGCTATATTTCATTCATCAATACTCGTATGAACATGCAAGCAAAATAGTAGTGTCGTACCCTGAACGGCCTGTCCACAATGCTTACTTCAGGACACTTGTATGCTTCCCAAGACCCTACTCCTAATCATAACACAAAAAATTGTGAGAATATCTGCAAATTGTAGATGACATAAGTGCAGCAAACCAAATAGACATCAATGCAAAGCTTGAAACTCGGTCCCGGAAATTAGCGATCAGCTGAAAAATAATGTGATAAATATCGAAGTATTTCACTCTCATCTCCTGTTTAGGACATCCGGCCCCTCCTCCGAACAACACACCTGCCAGAATGCCTACGATGGCTGAGCTGGATTGAATTAACTTGTACCACATATAGAAGGTAGTCTCCATAAGTAGGCTCAAAATATTGACATGTATATCTACTACAATAGAGTTGTGGTATAAATAAATACGAACACCTTACAGACGGAACTTGATGAGAAACACTTCTATACATACAAATTCAGAAAAATGCTCTGTACATGTTCACCTTAATGTCTGGAACATTGTGGATACGGATTTTGAATTTTCTTTCCAAGGGACAGCATCATAACCTTAAAAGAAAACAAATGGATAAATGATGCATATGGATGATGTATTCTGTCTGTATGCTTACACTTTTTTGATGTAAAATGGAGAACTAATACTGATGGAACTTGTAAAGATGAAATATACCCTTCTCACAGTTCATGGGTTAATACTACAATAAATATTAGGAAAAATACATTAGGCTTAGACGGATTATGTGGAGTGGGACCAATATTTCCAGCAGTAAAACGGAATGATGGTTCAGATATATACTCACTGCAACTAAGGGAACACATACACACACACCCGATAGAATGTCTACTGTACCAACATTTGTGCACAACAATAGCTTCCTACATTAGAAAAATAATGGAAAACACAATAGAGCTGATATAAGAATCATATGATATCACATCATGTAGTCCTTCTTATGGGATTTATGATATAAGCTGACCATACCATTTTCTGTCATATGAAGAATCACAAAAATAGAAGAGAAATAACACTACCTTGCAGACCTGATTAGACGCCGATAGGTAACCATAATTGATATTGATAACTCAATCTTCAAATGAGCATGTCTAATGGCCTACAGGATGGAAGAATGCATCAAAACACGAAGTCATATCAATGCAAAAGGGACCACAAAATAACACAAAAGAAGGAACAAATCAACCATGCTTCCAAAATAATTTGTACTTGGTAAAGATATACCTAATACAAACTACATAACCCAGAGCAGAATTAGCAACTGCAAAAGGTAAAAATAGCAACAACCTATTAGTAGCAGCATCATTATCTCTATTACTTTGTTCCATATATTGCAGCAGCACTGTCCTTCTTCACCCAAGCAGCAACACACAAATCAGAGCAGCAATAACATACAACTCAGAGCAACAAACAATTTGTAGTAATCCATATCCCAGCAGTAGCCTCTCTCATATCTGAATCTCTGAATCCCTCACATAGCAGCATGGAAGTAGTAGCACGTAGCACAAAACAGTACCAGCGCACACACAACACCATCACCAGGATGTTTGTCCAAAATGCCTTTCAAATTCATTTCACACACTCTCAAATCAATTAACCATGCTTTGTTGAAACAATCAACTCACCGGTCTTTCATTCTAAACTTTTAGCAAACAAGAGTCTGCGAGCTAACCGTAGTTTTTTTGCCTCAGAATTGTGTGAATGTGTGTTACGCCTACCAAACTAATCAAATTGCTACTCATCGATTCCTTGCAGAAAATGATACTCAAAGTATCTTGCTCTCACTATTTTTCAAGTTATAGCAAAAATGAAGCGGCTCTCCTCTGGTAACAGTGGGAGGCTTCAATTCCTCACCTTGGAGCTTTTCCTTGCCAGCATCTCGTTGGGGTTCTGCTGCTGGAACACACTCGGCAACCATACCCACAGCAGCGTAACTCCTATAACTCCAACTGCAGCCGTTGTATCCTCTCCAACAGCTCCTTCACGTAGTCGATCGTGTCCCCCGGGATCGACGTCCTGTCCATCTGGCCAAAATCAAATCTGCAAAAAGAATAGACACTCAGTTCAATGTACTTCCAAGATTCTACCACCGGGGTTTGCCAAGATCGATGGTTGGTGTTTATTTACCTTGCTGGTCTTCGGTGTTGACGGCCGCTAGCATCGAGAAGGGAAACATGCAATCGCTAGATGAAGCATTCTTTCAGTTTGTGCCTGAACTTGTTAATTCGGTGTATTGGCACCATTTCATCCATGATAGTTCCCTGTTGGTATGTTCTAATTACTGACATGATCTAATTATCGAGTATATGTTGAATAAAACACGACACTATATAAGTTGTGGGTCAGATGTAACCTGACAGTAAACCATGACAAAATTGAGTTCAAATAGTGCCTATATTTATGGGCTTCTAAATACTCAAATCCTGGCGATATGCACAAGCTCTGTCGAGCGATAAAAAATACGATTAATAACCCTAAAGGGTGTGTCCGTCCTGCAAGAAAGCATGGCAAGCTGCATGATTAAAATTGTTTCTTTTTCCGAATGTACAATTTTTCAGAAGTATTCCTGCTAATTGAAGACTGCGTACTTTTTTGTTTGTTCATTACCCTAAACTTCCTCACAATTGTGGCCAGATAAAATTTAAATGTAGCTGCAGTTTATGGGGGCGCATACATTACACAAATAGTACACTGAAATTTTAAAAAGCAAACAGTGATATTTTTCTGCATATACATGATTCCTCAATTTTGCATGAGATTACAGCATTTTCCAGTGCGAAAGTTGTCATATCTCTGCTCAAATAAGTGATCTATATGAAAATAAACAGCTCAAAATTGAGATGAAACAGAAGAATTTGTACGCTTAGGCTTCTTGTACTCTTTGTGGAGCCATAAAAGTAGCAAGCAAAAAGAATGAAGATGAATACGGAGCTGCATCTCTACCTCACGCCTTAAATCGACTTCGGACAGAGGAAGGGACACGCAGAAGAGAGAAGGGAGAGAATCTCACCAGGACTTGGTTGCTCGTCCGAGGACCTCGCCGGCGAGGAGCAGGAGGCCGCCGAGGGGATCTTGCTCGATGGCTGGGCTCTCCGCGCGGATCACGACGCTAGTGCTCGGGGGTGAGACTTGACGGCGTCGAGCGGCGGCTTCTCGTGCGTGACGCCATGGTCGATGACCGCGAAGCAGCAGGTGCGGGACCGCGAGTCGGCGTCCTTCTCCCGTTGCCCACCCCAGCGCCACCGCTAGCGTCCTCCCAGATCGGCTGCCCCGGCAGGAAGCTGCTCCCCTTCTCCCCGCAGCCCTCGACGGAGCCATCGGGCTCTGCACCCTTGAGTCTGAAGCGGCCGCGGCGGCCATGCTTTTTTTCTCGATCTCCTCAATGCAACGATAACATCTAAGCAATCCCGTTCCATCATCGATTTTAGTTTCGGCAAGCTTCAGATTGTTAACACCCTATTCCATCTTTGCTTGCTCACTTACCGCTTCCCCGTCCATCCGCTTGGACATCTCTAACCGTTGAGCGTTATCCTCCAAGATGGCATCAGCAATCGCCTCTTGCACTAAACAGGGACCATAAAATGTAAATTTGTCAATAAAAAATGTACATATTAATTTATCAGTAGGTGGAAAATGCAGTATGTAACCATGCAGCTAGAAGATTAACGCCTCTATATATCAGTCTTAACCAAAAAAATATATCCAAAAAACTGTAATAAATCTAGCATAAATTTGTAGTGAACACCAAGTCTGAAAAAACTAACCATGTAAAAACGGGACTATAAACGACGAACGATTTCTTCATAGACTACATTCCTTGTGATTGCCGAATGTTCTCCATTCTCATCTTCAATTAAGAATTTTAGGCCCTTCCGAGACGTAACACGCGAGACAGCTACATACAATTGTCCATGTGAAAAAACCGGATTCCTCAAATACACACAAATCTTTGATAAAGTTTGCCCTTGACTTTTATTTATTGTCATCGCATAACACAACCGAATTGGAAGCTGGCAACGACGCAATGTGAAAGGCCATTTACACCCAGAAGAATTAAGCACAATACGCGGAATACAAACTCGCTCCCTTTTATGTGAACCAGTAATGATTTCACCTTCTATAACTCTGTGACCAAGGCGAGTGACAATCAAGCGTGTCCCATTGCATAAACCAAGAGATTGATTGATATTCCTTAATAACATAATAGGCACTCCGAGCTTCAAGGTAATCTTGTGATGAGGGAAATTATTAATTTTAATTGAATTAAGTAGCTCAGGCGGATAGAACAGATGAGCATTGTCGCTATGATCGGTGGACTTAGAAATAGTGTCACAGCTTAGAAAATCCATCGGGAAACCAGGAAGCCGTCCGAAAACAATATCATTGATTTCATCCACCACAGTGTTTGTAGGGCAAACAATAGCTCGGGTAGATAAATACTCCGCATTATTGTAATTAAGGAAAAACGAATCATAGACATAATCAACAATAGCTGACATATGATCTGCTTTAGGCTGAAGCAATAAATCACCAGGTATTTGAATCCAAGACGGCACAGACTCATCGCCTTTACAGTGCATAGGAACAGAACCAGTTCCAATACTCTGTACCCATTCAGAAAATTCAGAAAGCTCGGCTCTTTCATTATGAGATAAACCAGGACATCGAAGACGCATATTGCAATGAAGTTTCAAAACTTTTACATGTTGCCACAACGGGGAAACAATCAAAGATGCATTAATGATATCATCCCTCGCGCCACCCTCTATAACCGGTAATATCTGTCTGAAATCACCACCAAGCACGACAACCTTTCCACCAAAAGGTAGCAGAGCATTCTCCTTATTTTCAACAGAAAGAACATCTTTCAAAGTCCGATCAAGGGCTTCGAAACACCAACGGTGTGTCATAGGAGCTTCATCCCAAAGAATCAAGCAAGCTTTCTGACACAATTCAGCCAAATGAGAATTTCTGGAAATGCTACACTGACTGCGATCAGTAATGTCAACAGGTATCCTGAACCTAGAATGACCAGTGCGACCACCAGGCAGGAGTAAAGATGCAACGCCCGAAGAAGCAACAGCAAGAACAATTCTTCTTTCTGATCGTAAATTGGAAATGATAGAATTCCAAAGAAATGTTTTACCAGTCCCACCATAACCCGATATAAAAAAAGGGCCACCTTTCCCGACATGAACAGCATGTACAATCTCGTCATATATGGCACTCTGTTCACAATTTAATTTTTCATATGTAACCTTAGCCTCAATTGCTAATTTGACTGCATCATACCTCATTTCTTCTGCCACAAGTCTATTTTGACAGTCGGAATCTACTGAAATCGATCGCGTTGTCAAATTAAACGCTGACAAACACGATCCATTCTTAGCAAAAAGGGAACCAAGTTCACGCAAAACTTGTTCATACAGAAACTCAGGTGGCACAACATATTTTCGGTTGCCCAATGCCATTGAAAGACGATAAGAAATATCCTCTGCCATACTCGGCCAATAACGCTCAAAAAGAGCACGACCATTAGATATTTCACAATGTAACAATACTGCCATAAATAGATGGCGCAACTGAAACGGAGTAGCCCAAACAATTGCTTCATCAAACAACCTAAACCACTCATTATCATCTCCTACCAATCCTCTGGCTTGGCAGGCCTCCTTGAAAGTATCATAAAGAACATCATCGTAAACTCTGAGATCTTCAAAGCAAGTAGCACCAGGAACAATCATAAGCAACATGCGAAGAAAAAATAACTCCCCTGTGCTTGGATGCACATGGTAGATACGACCAATCTTATTGCCAAATTTTTGATGTCGCTTCCGCTTTGACCATATCTTCTCTTTGCCATCCCAACACCATTTAGAAGGGAATTCCAAATAAGTTATTATCTTCTCTTTGCCATCCCAACACCATTTAGAAGGGAATTCCAAATAAGTTAACGTCCGAGCACTAAAATGTTGCTGGTTAGCTACAAACCATTCGGTTAACATAGTTTTATGAGCAGATGGATTACTTAGTACTCTTTCCAAATCATCAATTTCATGAAAAATAACTCGATTCATAGCAGGCATGTGCACCACTAATCTCTCGACAGAAGGTTGTCGACCATGAATATCATAGCCAAACATTCTCCAAAATGATTCGCAAGCAGATAAATACCTACAGCAAACAACAAAAAACTGAATAAATAGGATAAATGGACAGAATACGCATAGAGTAAGCAGAACAAATTTACAAACCAATGTATTAACCTGCATTTAACATATTCATCGATTTCATTCCTCCCAGTTGGATTACGGACAGCATACACGCTTCTATTTTCATTTTCAGAACGGATTCGGAATCGTGCTACATCAGGGCCTTTTGTGAGATACTTAAACAAATACTTAAGAAGATTTATCTTATTGCACCACTCAACATTTATATGAGCCTCAAATTTTTTGAGCAATTTCATATTGTAGGGAACAACCCATTGATTATCCAAACGAAGAGTCCCCTTCTTTCTAAGAACAAAATTAGCAGAGGGGCGTCGACGATATACAGGAAACCCCATCTCATCCACCATTGTCTCACTGTTAAAAGACTTTGGAAATCGCTTTGAGCAAGTGCCATCTTTCATACAAGGGCACTTGTCATCCAACATACCACATGGGCCGTGAACCATGAATTCATCCACAAGTGTATATCCCAAAGGGTCAACCATTGGATCTGGTAACTCAGCACACACCAGATTATCTATAAAAGCAGGCGAAGGATCCTTCGTACTCTCTTTAAGCCAGATAAGAGTATGAGTATGAGGAAGCCCTCTCTTTTGAAATTCCACCACATACAAATCTGAAAATAGTATAACCAAAATAATGATAATTAAATTCAAAGAAGGAGACCACAATGGTACAGTAGGGAAAATAAATAATAACTCACAGGCTTGAATAGCTCCAAATGCTGATCCATCCTTTACATCTTCTAAAAATTCTTCAAATTTTATATTGAAAACACGCGTAACAATGTCAGGACGATCAACGTGAGTCTGACCACCTTCATATGCGAGAGCATCAACAACTTCTTGCCACTTTGGATTGCATGTAAAAGTGACAAAAAGATCGGGAGCACCATATTCGCGACAAATAGCCATACCATCATGATAATTAAGCACTATGTACCGAGGGCCACCCGTAAAACTCGAATGTAATATAAACTGAATCCCCAAATTCTCACCAGTTGATCCACCCTGTCCGACAGCATCAGTAATACCTTGATACGTCTCAGAACGTAAATCATCTTGTTGCTGAAAGTGAAAGTCCAAACGATTAGCTTCCACACAAGAATAAGAATTCACACCTATCTGCTGGCTCAAACGACCGCAACAGGTATAAGGATTTGGCTCCCCCCGTCTATAATGGAAGTAATAATTATAGTATTCCATCATAGATACTTGCCCTCGAGAAGAACGACCACGTAAACGTCCACCAATGTTACAATGCCCATCTCCATGAGACCCACCAATAGCAATATACTTGATACCAAGATGAAATCCTTTGTCACCAAAGGGAAATAACAGAGGATCTTGAGGGGCATAAGACTCAATTCAACGAAGAGATATGCGAAGAAAACCAGAGCGAGTTTCAGCAATAACATCAAATCTTTTACATTCAGCGTGTAATCGCCGACTATAAAGCAGCCACCTCACATGAAGCAGGACCGAAAAACGGTCACCATGACCACCGCCTTCATCACCCATAAAATGTATAGCCACCCTAGGAGCGTAAGGAGAACACAGATTTGCCCTAGCCATTCTAAACTTATGCACCAATTTATGATGCCTATTTAACATAGCAATAAGAGAAGCCACAATGCGGATCAGGATCAAGCGTTTCAGCTCCTTGACGATCAAAGGCACTAATTCTCAACTGCACTTCATCAGCAGAGTCCACCATATAAAGCTGAGCATACTTTGGCGCACTATTCCCGAAGGAAGAAGAGGACCAATACGATGATAAACCACCCCATTCATCTTGAAAACATAGGGACCCCCACCAACATTAATACTCGATCAACTCGGCGCCAAGAGATGTGAAGCAAAACATAGAATTGTAATGCCTAATCAAGCGCATGAAACGGCTAGAGACAGGACCTCCATCAAACTTAATCAAATCCTTAAGAGGAGACGGCCAATCAGGAAATGAAGGCAACGACACCTTGCCTCCCTTGCAGCAGCCAGTATACACTGGAAGGCGACCACCACCAGTAGCATAACTCTTACAGCCCTCCAGAAACCAAAATGAAGCATGGCACACCGGGCAAACATACTCAGGGCCACCATAATAAGAGCGAACACGTGAAACGCCTGGCAGAAATAACAAAAACAGCAAGGAGTAAGGGAAAACAAACAAACAAAGAATCCAAAGAGCAGAATATAAAACTTAACTACCTTTAAGAAGTAATATATTTTCCTTAGCAAATGGCGGTTCCATAGCAGGAACTACAACACAAGAGAAACTTTCAATCTAAAATCGATCGGTAGCAAAGCAGTTAAAAGCCGTAAACATAACAAACAAAATCAAGAAACACACACCTCTTTTTTTGCCGGTGTAATAATCTCGAAGAATCCTTCGCTTCCGGCGATTCCAAACAGCATCAACACGACTAACAACAGGTGTAGGAAGAACTACACAAAGTAAACATGGAAAAATATTAACCAGGCAAACACATCGAAGCACATAAACAGTTGTAAGAAGTACAAAATAAATAAACATACCAGAAGGAGTCGGTCCACGCGAGGAACCAGACAACCAATCAGCAGTAAAATACGGACGGCACAAAACTTCCACGTCAGACGCAGCTCTAACAGCAAGAAGACAAGGATCGACCAGCTCTTCAAGTACAGGCCGAACGTTCCTTCCAACTGCAAAAGTCAATCAATCAGCAATATTTTTCTGAAAACAATACAAAAGGAGTTCAAAAAAGAAAGCACCCACCAAACGATGAATCTGCAGGACGCTTCCCACGACGGATATCTTGCCGTGCCTGGCGTCGCAGCCGCGCCTCATCAGCACTTGAATCTGAAAACACACAGCCACGTAAAAACAACCAATTTTTTTTACCAAAATCACACATAGCTAGCTAATAACACCCTGAAAGGAGCAATACTCACGAGGAACAGAACCACCTTGGGCAAGAAATCTCCCATCAACAGCACCAACCGGCAAAGAGGAACCCGCCCAACTCAAATGCATGCACAAGGCTAGACGAGGATCAGGCTGCGCGCAGAGACAAGGGGCAGGAGGCAGCAGCGACGTACTGCTGGGCTGGGCTTGTGGAGGACGTGAACCAACATCAGACCAACTATTTATAGGCAGTCAAAAGAGAAAAAGAAAGGGGGAGCCCACCAGAAAAGCCTAGAAGGCAACGTGGCCATCTATTAAATGGCAGTCAACACAAGGGCAGCAAACGTGGCTAGCATGCACAAAATCAAACGTGCTAGCACAACTCTACGAAGCAAAAATAAAACCAGTCCATTCTGCAAAACCAGCCTGTATACGTGTCGCTCAAACAAGGGCAGTAAAAAAAATTCCAAAAAAACCAGGTAAATGGAACCCTTACGGGCCTAGTATTCTTGGTATGTGTGTGCCACAGAGGGTGGGAACTCTACAGAAGAAACGAAGCAACATTTCCATCTCGAGAGTAGAGGTGTCGGGCTCACTATTTCAGCTGCTACTAGTACTTTGGAGCATGGAAAACTAAACTGCGAATGATTGAAATGGTCTTTGACTTGATGAAAGCAAAAGTACTTTGGAGCAGGGAAATTAACTGTCTGACATTTAGCCACTTTAACACTCCCAACATCCAACGCATTGATGAAATGTACTCATAACTTAAGGGGTCATGCGTTGGGTTTTTTGTACTCACAAGTAAAGCTTGGAAGGAATTTAAAATGGTTTGTCATCAAGTTACGGGATGGGAATTTCACACAATCGTGGGAGCTTATGAATGCTACAAATGTACATTTTTTCTTGGTTTTCAGTAAGTTGGTCCACAGGACTTCAGATAGCCTGAGCACCATGATAATTAACTCACACCAGAGGCGGACATCATCTAATGTTGACTGAGAGATGACATCTTAATCTTATTTCTCTAAATCTGACCAGAACATAAGAAAGTGTTGCATGACTGCCTCACCATATGAGTTCCCTACTCTCTGATATTCATCAATGGACTTACCACTCTCAGGTCCCAATAGTTTTGGCTCTTGTGTTCTGGAGCATAGACCTCTCAAGAAATCCCACATCAAGTCCCAACTGCCAACACATAGACTATGTGTTGAGTAGTTTACTTGACAAATAAATTGAGGAGCAACGGACTTAACCCTCTGTTGGCCTTTAACTTAATAAACCAATTCATGCTTTTAGGTTATTTTCCATATTGACCATGTTCCATCATTTTCAGAATTCTTTCCATCAACACTTTACTAATCATATAATTTCTCTAACGATATTTCCAGTTTTTATTCCAAAAAAGAGTGAAAGAAAATTGCCTTCGACAAAGGAAAGCAGAAAGCAACAGAGTGCCTACTCTGACTGCACTCCACTCCTAGTTTATCTCTTGAATGTGAAGTTCTGAACTAATTTTCCTAATACAGCTATGACACTGAAAGTTTGACACTGCCAATAACCTTTAAGCCACAAGCAACACTGATGTATATCGCCTTCAACCGCATCAAATCTTATGCCTGAAACAGCTCCATGTTCCATTGCCCTCAGAAATTCAGAACATGCCAGATTAATGAATATATTCCTATACCTGATGCTAGATTTCTCACAGAACAATTCATACTGCGTGTAGGATAGCAAAAATTCGTGAAACTTTAAACCGTAATCGTTGGAGAAGGAAAGGCAGAGAACATGTATACATACCAATAGTGATGTTGCACGTTGCATCCGCCGAAGAACTCATCGTCAATGTAGAACTTCAGGAAGGTGGGCCAGCTGGAGTACATCTTGAGCCCCTGGTGGAGCGCCTCATCGGCAAGCACGTCGAGCATCTCATCCAGCGACCAGAGGATCTGCACAGTGCTGTGGGAGAAGCCACACCATGGGAAGCCGATCAGACACATCGAGCGCTGCTTTAGCAAGATGTCGATGCAGAACATATGGAAATTGTGCCATAAGCAAGAATGGAGCACAACATACCAAATAAAGAGAAAAGAATGCAGAGTGTGTCTTGCTCTTCGTACACCATGAGACACCTGCAGGTGAGGACACGGGCAATTCAGAATATAAGGTTTGTGTAATCAGAGGGCAAGTGCTAATGACAATTCAGAATGTATCATCAGATTTAACAAAAGGGTGCCACTATTTTTACTTTAGGAACAATGAGCAGCCGGTGTCCAACATAGTTACTCTTGTACTACAATATAACACATTCAGAATAAATCAGACAATGTCACTACAAGTATACAATTACCAAAAGATCCCTGACATCCTTATGCCGCAGACAGGGAAGTTTTCTTCTGCAGTTTATCACTCAATATATTGGCATTTTTCTTGATGAAGCATCAGCAGTATATCAAAATGTAAAGGGCACGCATACCCGGTAGCTAGATAGAGGCACACAATTCACTTAGAATGTAATATGTGGTTCTTAGTGACAAAAGGTGACCCCTGCAGTTAGGCTTGGGTACAATTCAGTGACTTGTCCAACAAACAAAATCATTCCTCCTTCCATCTCATCCTCAGGGACCACTATTTTTCCTGGGAGCAGCCCAAAATTCATTTTGCAATTTCAAGAGACAAGAGCCAGCAAGATCTAGTGTCACTAGAATATGAAACATTTGTAACTATACTATTTTTTCTAATAAAAGCACACGATGAATCTGATAACTAGTCATTTATTCCCTAACATATACTCCCTCCGTCCCAAAATAAGTGACTCAACTTTGTACTAACTTTGAGGGAGTATATTTAAAGAAGCAAGGATATCACAGAATTGCGAAAATCTGGCTACATCATACCTTGAGCAATACATCAGCAGTGGCTACAGCTCCGGAGGTAGCAAATTAAGTTTGTGTGCGAAAGAGATCATAACCACTGGCTTCATTTCCTCGAAGTAGGAATGCTACAAGACTTAACTTCCAAGAATGGCATTCCTGAACGGGTAAACAGTGAAAGCACATCAATTCCATGAAAATGCTCTGTAATAAATTCCATTCAAGCAATATTTTTTTTTTAAAAGGAGGATGACCCCCGGCCTCTGCATCAGAGTGATGCATGCAGCCATAATCAAGAGTAAGACAAACAGACAATAGACTACAATGTTACACACGAGGAACATTACTAAGGATGGCATAGGTCAAAATTCACATGCATAAGAGTAGGGGTTGCTCGTTCATTTATCCCTTGGATCAGTACTGTTACTCAACCCATATACATGAGATCTGAATCTAATAACAGGCCAATTAATGTGTACTCAAAACAATCTGAATTCACTACACCAGGCCAATTAGTGCACTCAAAACAATCTGAATCCAATACCAGGTCAATTTTAATGCACTCAAATCCAATACCAGGCCAATTAATGTACTAAAAAAACTCTGAATCCAAGCAGAGCCAGACATGTAATTCATATTGACGAACCCCTCCTCGTATGCGAGGAAGAATAGTGGATATATGGGACACATGGACAAACAACATGACAAGGACTTATATTAGTTTGCAGACCGAGGACAGGGCGGTGACATACAGACTCACATTCGCTAACACAACAACATATCTTCCAGAGTATCAAGGAGCAGAACGTATCTACTGCACATATACCCAGAAAAAACTAAGCAGATAACCAGTGACAGCACCAACGAATTTCAACAGAATACAAATGAACCGTCGACCAATGGACTAAGCCTGCAGTATGTAAGATCAGAACTTAAAGGGGACAAACCCACCCACGGAGATGACGACGAGGAGCAGCAGGTAAGCGAAGGGCAGGAGGCCCCTGGCAAAGCCGAGGAGGCGGCGCCCGTCGCTGCAGCGCGGCAGGCAGAATGCGGTGGCCAGCTCCACCGGCACGGCGACGAAGAGGACAAATGCAAGCATGGCATAGTATGGTGCCTTGTAGTGGGCGAAGACGGGTCCAGTGGCCGGAAGGTGCAGCACGGTGGTCAGGGCCAGGACAAGGGTGAGGGAGCCCAGCCCCCACAGCGTGCGCCCCAGCTGCGTTACCGCCGGTGGCGAAGCACATGGTACCATGGAGTGCAGCATGTAGATTATGGTGGATTGATCGATCTCCATGGTGGACTGACCGATCTCCAGGTCGGGCATGGCGTTGACCTCGACGGCGTTGCCTTCGGGATGGGAGAACACGGCCCCCATGGATGGATGGATGTAGAGTCCCGCTGAGTGGTCGTGTGTGGGGAGGGAGATCTGAGGCAGGAAGAGAGCAGGGGAACTCCATGTCAGCAGCAGCAGCCAAGACAAAAACACACATTTGCAATCCAAATTCCAAATAGATGCAGAAACAATGTAGGAAGGATGGCTTACGTGGAGGTCGCCGGAGGTAGCAGGGCGGAGCAGACACCGCAGTGAACAGAGACGGATCCCGAGCGAAGCAGAGAGAGCGGCCGCAGCTGTCGGCGGGCGGAGGAAGTGGGTAGCACTTGAGAGATGGATATGGAGTTGTTGAGACTTGAGAGGCAGAGAGCGCGTTCGCAAATCCCGTGCTTTGGGCTCCCAGCGGAAGAAGTGTAGTATTTGTGGGCGTTTTACTTACTACATACAGTAGTCGAGAGCTACGCGTCAGTGCCTTCCTCTGTTCCATTTTTGGAAACTAAACCTGGCGTGAGTTGCCTGACGATTTCATCCGCTCCTGGTATTCACGCGGCTAAGCAGAACACGGAGGCCCACACGCGTCTGTGCCTTGCTCACTTCCATTTTTGGAAACCCTGCGTCCCGTTTTAGGCAACCTACAGGGTTTTTTTTTTTTGAAATTTACCTACAGGGTTGTTTGGATACGAGGATTTTACCAAACCGGTTTCCTCTAATCACGTTTACAGGAGTCGAGTCTCCACCATCAGGAGATCCTCCCCTGCTCCCGTGGGTATGCACCGGTAATTTTAATGAAATTATGTTCAACTATGAGAAACAGGGCGGCGAGCCAAACTTGTATGCAAAATTTTAGGGATGCTTTATCTTTTTGTGATCTTGAAGATCTCTTTACATGGCGAGTGTGGCGTTTTGGTGCCCAGACTCATCTGCATCCGGTCAGAAAAAATCAAAACAAATACTAGAAAAATTCAAAAATTTCCAAATTGTTTTTGTGTGGTAGATAAATTGATGTGTGAGATCCGCTTCAATTTTTAACACATTTGGACGTCTGAGCAGCTCTCAGCACATACCCGAATTTGTCTTTTTTTGCCGAGAGTTGGTCAGATGTCCAGATGAGTTGAAAATTGGAGCGAACTGTTGGGGAACGTAGCAGAAATTCGAAATTTTCTACGCATCACCAAGATCAATCTATGAAGATTCTAGCAACAAGAGAGAGGGGAGTGTATCTTCATACCCTTGAAGATCGCGATGCGGAAGCGTTACAAGAACGCGGTTGGAGGAGTCATACACGCATCGATTCAGATCGCGGTTGACTCCGATCTAAGCGCCGAACAACGGCGCCTCCGTGTTCAACACACGTGCAACCCGTGGCGTCTCCGCGCCTTGATCCAAAGAAGGAGGAGGAGAGGTTGGGAAGACAACTCCAGCAGCAGCACGATGGCGTGGTGGTGGTGGAGCAGCGTGGTTTCCAGCAGGGCTTCGCCAAGCACTATGAAGGACGACGATGTGGAGAGGTAGGGCTGCGCCGAGAGAGAGAGATACTCGTGTCTCTAGCAGCCCCAAAAAACCCCACTATATATAGGAGGAGGAGAGGTGGCTGCGCCCCCTCTAGGGTTCCCACCCTAGGGGTGCGGCAACCCTAGATGGGACTGGAGGGGGGCAGCCAGGAGGGGGAGAGAGGGGGGGGCGCCCTAGGGTGGGCCTTTAGGCCCATCTGCGCCTAGGGTTTCCCCTCTCTCCTCCTAGCTGCACCTTGGGCCTTGGTGGGAGGCGCACCAGCCCACTCAGGGGCTGGTCCCTTCCCACTCTTGGCCCATGCAAGCCTCCAGAGCTGGTGGCCCCTCCCGGTGGACCCCCGGAACCCATCCGGTGGTCCCGGTACATTATCGTGACACCCGAAATACTTCCGGTGGCCAAAACCTCACTTCCTATATATTATTCTTTACCTCTGGACCATTCCGGAATTCCTCGTGACGTCTGGGATCTCATCCAGGACTCCGAACAACATTCGGTAACCACATACAAATTTTCCCTATAACCCTAGCGTCATCGAACCTTAAGTGTGTATACCCTACGGGTTCGGGAATCATGCAGACATGACCGAGACAGCTCTTCGGCTAATAACCAATAGCGGGATCTGGATACCCATGTTGGCTCCCACATGTTCCACGATGATCTCATCGGATGAACCACGATGTCGGGGATTCAAACAATCCCGTATACAATTCCCTTTGTCAATCGGTACTTTACTTGCTTGAGATTCGATCGTCGGTATCCCAACACCTCGTTCAATCTTGTTACCGGCAAATCACTTTACTCGTTCTTGTACGACCTTGAAGTATGTCTAGAGGGGGGGTGATTAGACTACTTGACCAATTAAAAACTTAACCTTTTCCCAGTTTTAAACTTAGGCAGATTTTAGCTATCTTTGGACAAGTCAAGTAATCTACACACAATTCAAGCAAGCATGCAAAGAGTATATGAGCAGTGGAAATTAAAGCATGCAACTTGCAAGAATGTAAAGGGAAGGGTTTGGAGGATTCAAACGCAATTGGAGACACGAATGTTTTTGTCGTGGTTCCGATAGGTGGTGATATCATACATCCACGTTGATGGAGACTTCAACCCACGAAGGGTAACGGTTGCGCGAGTCCACGGAGGGCTCCACCCACGAAGGGTCCACGAAGAAGAAACCTTGTCTATCCCACCATGGCCGTCGCCCATGAAGGACTTGCCTCACTAGCGGTAGATCTTCACGAAGTAGGCGATCTCCTTGCCCTTACAAACTCCTTGGTTCAACTCCACAATCTTGTCGGAGGCTCCCAAGTGACACCTAGCCAATCTAGGAGACACCACTCTCCAAGAAGTAACAAATGGTGCGTTGATGATGAACTCCTTGCTCTTGTGCTTCAAATGATAGTCTCCCCAACACTCAACTCTCTCTCATGGGATTTGGATCTGGTGGAAAGAAGATTTGAGTGGAAAGCAACTTGGGAAGGCTAGAGATCAAGATTCATATGGTAGGAATGGAATATCTTGGCCTCAACACATGAGTAGGTGGTTCTCTCTCAGAAATGTAAGTTGGAAGTGTAGGTTTGTTCTGATAGCTCTCTCTCCGAATGAAGAGGAGGTGGAGGGGTATATATAGCCTCCACACAAAATCTAACCGTTACACACAACTTGCCAAACTCGGTGGGACCAAATTGGTAAACTCAGTCGGACCGATTCAGCAAATCTAGTGACCGTTAGGATTTTCGGTGGGACCGACATGCAACTTGGTAGGACCGATATGGTTAGGGTTAGGGCATAACGTAATCTCGGTAAGACCGATTACACAATCTCAGTGAGACCGATTTTGGTAATAAGCTAACCAGAGAGTTGGTCAGGTAAACTCGGTGGGACGGTTTCGCTCATTTCGGTGAGACCGAAATATTACGGAAGGGAAACAGGGAGTTTACATTGCAATCTCGGTGGGAGCGATCGCTCACTTCGGTTAGACTAAAACGTTACTAAGGGAAACAGAGAGGTTACAATCATCTCGGTGAGATCGAGATCCCTATCGGTGAGACCGATTTGCCTAGGGTTTGTAGCAGTGGCTATGACATTTGAACTCGGTGGCGCCGGATAGAAAGAATCGGTATGGCCGAGTTTGACTTTGGGTTTAGGTCATATGTGGATGTGAGAAAGTAGTTGAGGGTTTTTGGAGCATATCACTAAGCACTTGAAGCAAGAGCTCATTAAGCAACACCTCATCCCTCCTTGATAGTATTGGCTTTTCCTATAGACTCAATGTGATCTTGGATCACTAAAATGTAAAATGAAGAGTCTTGAGCTTTTGAGCTTGAGCCAATCCTTTGTCCTTAGTATTTTGAGGGATCCACTTTCATCATCCATGTCATGCCATTCATTGAGCTTTCCTGAAATATTTGTCTTGGAATAGCATTAGATCAATGAGCTATATGTTGTTATGAATTACCAAAACCACCTAGGGATAGTTGCACTTTGAATACCCCCCTTTTTGGTAATTGATGACAATATATAGATCAAAGCTTCGACAAATGATAATAAGATTGAAAAACATCGTCGCTTTGAGAAGTATGTGATAAGCAAGAGCTCCCCCTAAATTTGTGCATAGTTTAAGATTTGCTTTGGACTGCAAATGCACAAGGAATTAGGCTCATGGGTTACTCTTCCATGTCACATATATCTTGGTGGAGCGCTCAAAATAATAAAGATTGAATACATGCACCCATCACCAAGCAAAGTGAATGATCATATAAGGATAGGTAAGATAATATCATCTAACAAGCATAAGTGTAGCTTATGATCAAACACATGATCATCAATGTCTCATAGATAATAGCATAGTATCTCAAGCAATCAAAAACAAACAAAGTTTAACCACCAAAGAAAGAGAGAACAAAAAGCAACACACACTCTCTCTCTCGAAGCCTATGACCTATACATTTTTCTCCCCCTTTGGCAACAAGTTACCAAAAAGTTCATAGAAAATGCATAGTGCTAGATCGACTCTCAGGCTTGACCTTCAGGTGGTGGTGTAGAGATGGCTCCTTGGACGAAGGCTTCAGTTGATGTGGATGGAGCTGGAGGAGTTGGTGCTGGAGCTGGTTGCACTGGAGCTGTAGGAGCTGTAGCTGGTGTAGATGAAGTGGCTCTAGTGTCTGTCACAGGCACTGCAGCTGATCTCTGAGCTCTAGGCACTCTGGCAAATGCATTAGTGGTTGTCTTGCCCTTCCTCTCCTGCATGTCATCCTGTAGCTGCTCCACAACCGATCAATCTCGCCACTTTGACATCTAGATCATAGAATTTTTGTTCCATGATTCTTTCCAGGCTCTCCTGGTTTTGAGTTAGGGTGGCCAACCCCTTCTCAATCCTCAGAGTTGATGCTATCAAGTAACCAAGCTGCTCCTGCTTGTTTTTCAAAAAGTACTCAGATGCCTCCTCTTGAGTTGGCATCTTGGCAGCCTTCTCTTTCTTTGCTTTCTCCTTCTTCTCTTGAGCTTGTACTGATGATGGTTCCTTCTCATTCATCACAACTTGGTTGTCCTCAAATTCTGGATAGATAGCAAAATGTTCCTTGTCCAGCAAGAATGTGCCTGTGCCCATCTTTGAGTTAATCAACTCCTGAATTTGTGGGGCATATCCACAACTTCTCTTTTGGTCTGCTGCTGTCCTCTTGATAGTCTCAATCATGAGGCTCATGACCTTGAATTTCTGTGGCACATCAAACAAGTGTAGCAAGTTTACAGCATCGCCTCTTATCATGTTGTGGTCACATGACTTGGGCAATAGAGTGTGCCTTAGGATCCAGTTGATCGTTGGCAGCCCTGACAGAAGAAAATGGACTGACACAAACTTATGTGTCTCAACTGTAGCATCTGGGATTTCCTTGTACATATGAGCCATGGTATTGTGATCCATCTTCTTCTTGGCATAGACATCCAAGTCATCTTCACTATCCTTTGGTGCATTGATCAGATTTTCCCATTCCTCAATAGTTGATTGGTACCTTGTACCCTCAGAAATCCAAACTATCTTGCCATCTGGATAGAAATGTGCTGTGGAGTAGAATTGCATAATGAGCTCATCATTCCACTTTGTGGGCTTCTGCCCAACAAAGTCTACAACTCCACAAGCAATGAAACTGTCTTGCACTCCAGGATAGTGTTCTTCATTCTCCTTCATGTAGGTCCAGTCGACCCACCTCATATCACACACTATAGGCTTCTTGTCCAACAACATTGTCTCATAGAAATCCTGTTGTTCCTTAGTGTGGAACCTGTAATCAACAGCAGTGCTTCTCCTGATAGCATATGAATCTGACAACCTCCACAATCTGAGTCCTGCATCCTTTCTTAACTTCATGTTCTCAGCCACAGGATGAGCATCATTGTGGTCTGGAATCTTTGGCTTCAGCTTCCTCAGGACTTGTCCTTCATCATCTTCCTCAGCAGCAACTTCAGGCACTGGGGCCTTGTTCTTCTCTGCAGCTGGTATACTCCTGGTATTCCTCTTTGGTGCATTCTTGGGCTTGGGGGCAGCTTTGGGTGCTTCTTTGGGCTTTGATATTGCAGCCCCTGACTTTATAGCATCACCCATCAGCTTTTGTGCCTTGGGTGCTGGTGCAGCAACCTCTTCTTCCTCCTCCTCAGAGTCTCTCCTCATAGAGGGGTTACCAAGAACCTTGGCAGTAGTGGTTCTAGCTCTCTTCTTCTTCTTATCTTGACCAGCAGCTTCATCTTCTGACTCAATAGTAAACTTCATGGTTTCTCTAGTGGGAACCTTCTTGGATTTGGAAGTGGTAATTCTTCTTGTAGGTGCTTCTTTGGGATCAGGCTTTTCAGGTACTTGAGTTGATCCTCTGACCTTCAGCATAGGTGTCCTCTTGGCAGGGACCTTCCTATTGAGTCCAGGCTTTGTGTTCTTTCTTCGAGCCATACTCCTTTTGAGCACTACCTTCTTGGAAGTAGCCTCATCTTCACTGCCACATAGTCCTCATCCTCGAGTCCGAGGTTCTCTTCCTTCGGCTCTTGTGGCTGCTTTAGGCAAATTGCTAGGAGTGCTTCGCTGCCATCATCTCAAGAACTTGAGGGACTAGTGCCCTCACTCATGTGAATCTGCTCTTCTTCCTGCTCGACTATCACTTTGGTCCGACATGCTTGCAAACTCGATCACGACCTTGTGAATAGTTATAGATGAGATAGAATGGATGAGCATCACAAAATGCAGAGATTTTTGCAAAAGAATGATTCAAAAACTTAGTTTTAGTTTTCCACAGAAAGCATTTCGAATCAACCGATTTTCAAACTCGGTGATACCGAAGCAGTTTTGGAACCTAAACTAGTGAACTCGGTCGGACTGAGTCACAGTTCGGTGGCACCGAGACTGCTAGGGTTTCACAAAGTTCTAAAATCGGTCACACGGATTAGCAATTCTCGGTCAGACCGAGAGTTACTAGTGCAATGGCGTTAGCCGAATCGGTGGGACCGAGTTTTTCAACCCAGTGGGTCCGAGATGGTTTCGGCGGAAACCTAACCCTAAATTTTCAAATCGCATCTATTCTAAGGATTGTATTGACTGGATAGGAGTGTTTCAATCGTGGCAAGAATCATAATGAACACAATGTGCTGAGAATCAGACGAGGATAGCACTGTGATCGAGTTCATACCCTAGTTCGGCGATGAACTCGCTACGGCGGCAATGGCGGAGAAGAAATCCGTTGACGGCGGCGGAGACCAGCGACAGGAGGCGGCTGGCGACGAAGTCGACGATCCGGAGACCTAGTAGGCAGAGCAAGCTATGCGCGGGCGAAGGGGTTTGGAGAAAGTTTTCCAAAAAAATTCCCGTGTGTATATATAGCCCGACACTGTCGGTGTGACCGAGTGGAACGACTCGGTGGCACCGAGATGCATAATCGCTGATTCTGACAACTCGGTGTGACCGAAAAGTTCAAATCGGTTGCACCGAGATTGAAAACCTAGATCGACTTAGTGATCTCGGTAGGACCGAAATGGAGGAATCGGTCAGACCGAGAATCTCAAAGAAGTTTTGGAAGTTTAAGTCTATGACGAAGCAGGGACTCCGAGTGCTCCTCACACAGAGTGGTTCGAATCTGACTTGATCAAATTTTGTGATGTAGCACGAATAAAGTTTGAGACGAGAAAAGCATAGATAGCTAGAGAAGGTTCTTAGGCATTCTTGTCCATCCACTTGGCCAAAGAAAAAGAAGCCAATCAATCAAAGCAACAAGTGGATGTCCTCGAATGAGTAAAATATGCATCCAACATGCTCACACAATAAAATGGCAAATGAAATATGTGGCAAAGCATGCACAACCAATTCTAGCATCTATCAAACAATTGGCGATGACTAGGTCATCTATATATGAGTATATTGACTTAGGAGTCAAATGAGAACATTTGATCATAGGTCATACTCATCGTTTAAGCTCAAGTGGGGTTACCACTTTTACATAATGCATTGATGGGTTCACATCATTAGAGTTGCTTTGACTCAATTCTTAGAGTTAAGCTCCCCCTAGATGTTAGATCCCCCCTTAGAGGGATGAACTAACCTTGGGTTTTGTCGATGATGACTTCATGTAGGTGTTGAAGATGTGGATGCTCAATGTTGATGTAGATCATTTGGAGCAATCCTTTGGAGTGAGTTGCACTTTCAACATACCTACACGGGTTAGTCCCACAAGGAGCAAACAAGAATATCCATAGACATAGAGTGATGCACACACAAGATGATGTCCATGAAATCATTAGGTTACCTTGTCCCTTGCCTTACCAACATGAGGGTTTGTGACTCCTTGAACTAGTGCAAGATATAGAAGTTGATTGCACTTGTCCTTGCCATAATGATATGAATGAAGAATGTTGGCGGAGTCACCCTCAAGAACTCTCTAGTTCTTCTTCTTCGGGATCCACGTCATCTTGATGGGAATCCTTGGAGTTGTAGTTGTACTTGATGAAGTAGAACTTGACGTAGTCTTGGGAACCCACTTGACCAAGGCCTTAGGTGCTTCTTCAAATGCATCAATCTCCTCTTGAAGCTTGTCCTTGCCTTTGTTCTTGTGGTCTTGTGGTGGAAGATCATCTTGTGCTTGTGTTCCCTTGAAGGAAGTAGGATCATACTTCTCTTGTTGAGGAACAAACTACGTCTTGGGGTATTGATCTTCTTCCCACTCAACTCCATTGGCATTGAACTTTCGTTCAAAACCAACACCTTGATTCTTCCGGTGCCATCCTTGCTTGCGTACAATTTCCTCGAATTGCTTACTCCCGGCAAGGCTCTTGTATACACCTTTCTCTATAATTCCCTTCAATAAGCTATTTTCTTGCTCAAGTGTAACTTGGCTAAGAGAATCATTAGTGGAATCAAGAGAACTACTAGAAGCAACAATATTGGATTTGGCATTATTATTGTTACTACTAGAGGAAGGATCTTTCTTGTTCTTGTTACTAGACTTGACTTCAGGCATGTAAGTAGATAAGAGTAAACGCTTGGCAATGTAAGAAAAACTTTTCTTACAGAGATCATCATTGATTGCCTTTAAGAACTCATGCTCTTGCTCAAGATTGAGCTTTTCAAAGCGTAACTTCTCATGAGCCCTTAAAAGTTCTCGATGATCTTCGAAGATAGTTTCATGAGCTAACTTAAGAGTGTTTAGTTCTTGAGTTACAAGCTCAACCTTCTCCTTATCATTGTCATTCGTTTTATCTTGATTAGCATGATTAATTGACGTTTCATCATAGTATTCATCACTAGAGTTTTCAACAAGTAAATCATCATCACCTAGCAAGTCATCTTCATCACTATTGAAATCAACATACTCGGGGTGTGTTACCTTTGGACCTTTGGCCATGAAGCATCTTCCAATTCCTTCATTTGGTGAATCAAATATGTCGTAGGAGTTGGTTGACACAAGTGCTATACCGGCAACACCTTCATCTTGAGTATATTCGGAGTCGGAGTGATAGCTTCTCTCGGAGTGATTGTCGGAGTCGGAGCCGGATACCCATTCACCAACATGAGCTTGATGTCTTCGTTTTGTGTAGCTCCTTGATGACTTGTCCTTCCTTTTCGAATCCTTGCTTCTCTGTGAGGGTCTTCATTCATAATGATCATCTCTACTCCTCCTCTCTCTTGGTGGTGATTCTTCTCTTTTACTTCTTCTTTTTGGAGAATCTTCTCTTCTTTTGTAGGGTGTCGTACACTCATTGGAATAGTATTCGGGTCTCCCACAATTGTAGCAGTTGCGCTCTCGACTAGAAGATCTTTTGTCATTGTAGGACCTTGACTAAGAGCTTCTTTCTTTGCTTCTACTCTTGTAGAATTTGTTGAAGTTCTTCACCATTAAGCTCAATTCTTCATTGAAGGTTTGTTTCTCACTTGATGATGTGGGGGCTTCACATGAGGCTTTGTAAGCACCACTTGACTTGTTGTGAAGCTCCTCCTTATCCTTGAGTGACATCTCATGAGCAACAATTCTTCCAATGACTACCGTTGGCTTGAGATCTTTGTAATTTGGCATCATTTGGATCAATGTGCACATGGTATCATACTTTCCATCCAATGCTCTTAGGATCTTCTTGATGATGAATCTGTCGGTCATCTCTTCACTCCCTAAGCCAGCAATCTCATTTGTGATAAGAGCAAGCCTAGAGTACATTTCAGCGACACCTTCACCATCCTTCATTTTGAACTTGTCAAGCTGACTTTGGAGCACATCCAACCTGGATTCCTTGACGGAGTCGGTACCTTCATGCATATCAATCAAAGTGTCCCAAATTTCCTTTCCATTCTCAAGACGTCTGATTTTGTTGAATTCCTCGGGGAACAAGCCATTGAAGAGGGTATCACAAGCTTGAGCATTGTATTGCAACATCTTCAATTCTTCCGCACTAGCTCCACGGTTCGGCTCTCTCCCATCAAAGAATTCACCTTTCAAGACAATACACACAATAGCCCAAACGGCGGGGTTATGTCCGAGAATATGCATTTTCATCTTATGCTTCCAACTAGCAAATTAAGTACCATCAAAGTAAGGACCTCTACGGTGATAATTTCCCTCACTAGACGACATACTCTCCTAGGTTGTGAAACCAAGGCTATGACCACCAAAAGCTATGGAAATCAAAGCAAATGGAGACCAAAGCTCTGATACCACTTGTAGGACCTTGAAGTATGTCTAGAGGGGGGGGGGTGATTAGACTACTTGACCAATTAAAAACTTAACCTTTTCCCAATTTTAGACTTAGGAAGATTTTAGCTATCTTTGGACAAGTCAAGCAATCTACACACAATTCAAGCAAGCATGCAAAGAGTATATGAGCAGCGGAAATTAAAGCATGCAACTTGCAAGAATGTAAAGGGAAGGGTTTGGAGGATTCAAACGTAATTGGAGACATGGATGTTTTTGTCGTGGTTCCGATAGGTGGTGCTATCGTACATCCACGTTGATGGAGACTTCAACCCACGAAGGGTAACGGTTGCGCGAGTCCACGGAGGGCTCCACCCACGAAGGGTCCACGAAGAAGCAACCTTGTCTATCACACCATGGCCGTCACCCACGAAGGACTTGCCTCACTAGTGGCAGATCTTCGCGAAGTAGGCGATCTCCTTGCCCTTACAAACTCCTTGGTTCAACTCCACAATCTTGTCGGAGGCTCCCAAGTGACACCTAGCCAATCTAGGAGACACCACTCTCCAAGAAGTAACAAATGGTGCGTTGATGATGAACTCCTTGCTCTTGTGCTTCAAATGATCACTACTAGAGAAAAGCCTAGTAGCAGCGCGGGTTTTGGGCCTCTTAGTAGCGCGGGGACCGGCGCTACTAATAAGGCGCTACAGCTAACGTATAGTAGTAGCGCCTGTTGTCCCACGCTACTGCTATACATGAATAGCTGTAGCGCTCTTCAGAAAAGGGCGCTACTGATATTATCTGCAGCGCTATTTACAGAGAAGCGCTACTGGTAAGGCGGCGCTACTGCTAAATTTTCCTCCATCGCTACTACTAGTTTTATTAGTTTTTTCCCTGCATATTTGTTTTGTATTTGTTTTGTATTTGAATAGGCTTTATACAATAATCTTTAGCATATCATACACATACAAATGTAATCATAGCATATACATACAATTAGTCTCATCAAATCATGTCATCATCATAATAATCATCCAACGCAAAGTGGTCTCTCGTCATCAATCTTGAAAATAGCGATACAAGTCTCGATTACTTGCAAATACATCGTCATCCATCTAAACAATGATATACGCGAGAAGAGCTATCACTTTGAGTACATGACTTCGTATCCCTCTCTCGCATTAGCGTGAACCTAAACTAACTACTGCATGTCGCTCGGAAACCGGAAACTGGTACACATGGGCCTGACACTCCGGCCACTTGTCGTATATATACTCTGGCGTAGCACTTCTTCGCCATCTATGATCTATGCACCTGCATCGTCACATGAGTCGATGATATGCAACATATATAGTTGAGCAACAGAAAGAGACAGACTTGGCAAAAATAGAAACAACATATCATAAGCATAAATAACAAAGTTCATCGAACCCAAAATTCCCTAACTAGAGTGATTTTCGCTAGTCGAGGAGAAGGACGGTTTAATTACATCACAAATAAAGTTTCACCGTGCATGACTCAAAGTTTTGTTCATACAAAAAGTATGGACTAAACGGACACATTGTCATATATCGACAATCACTCCACCATGTCGTGCCATCCATCCATGTCAGGAAGATAGTCCTCGAGCTTAATGAAAGGCTTCATGTCGAGACGCTGAGAGGATATCCATGTTCGGACGTCTTCCCGCGACATTTGTCCTTCTCCGTAGAACATCCCTGTTTTTCTTACGACCTCCTTCATGATGATTTGGGCAAGTTCGCGCTGGATGTTATAGGACTCAGCTCGAAGTCGATGATCCTCGATATCTCCTATGTCCTTTGCCCATTGCAGAATATGGGCATCGCCAGATCTAGGTGACATGTGAAGGTTACGGTGATCCCGTCGTACTCCAAAGATGTGGTGTAGGACATAGAATCCATCATTAAGAGAATCGTTCGGTTCTTTGGATGCAGCGAAAGTCGGTCTTATGGTGAAGGCGACCTGTCGCCCTTCTCTTCTTGTCCCTAACCTCTCCACCCCTTGCTTGGTAGTAAAACATAGCATCGCCGAGAACATCTTTGATGTGGGTGTAATCCTTTTGTGAATGTTCTTGACGAGTCCAAGTAAAGAGCGTGGGAGAATCGGGGTAGAGGATGATGAGGACGGCGCCGCCCGCAAAATAAGTACACCTCAAATTAATTAGCCTCCATCGTGCAAATGAATTATTGAAATCGAAGGAAGGATAGCAGCACGGATGAATTACACGGGATGATAAGGCACGAGAATCGCCTCCTTGTCCTTATTAGCGAGCATGAAACTAACGATGTAATCCCTCGCGTATTGACGCTGCTCTGCGCAGACTCCCAAGAAGCCCTCATGCATGTAGTATGGGTCAGCGACACAGATATGATGTATCTGCTCAACCCCAATGATGTAGTTCATGTGCAAGGCATAAAGGCGGACAAACGTAAAATCCAGCTTCTTCACGTGAAACATGTCGAATATGTAATCGAATCGAGGAAGAACTTATCCGCGGGAAGCCGTCGACGTCACGACATTGGCGGCGAACGTTAACCACGTAGAGTGGGTATCCCGGATCTTCGGCGATGAGGCCTTTCTCTACCCGCAGCACATCGTCATGAAGTCTCCTTAGATCGCCGAATCTGGCCTGTAGCGTTGTTGCAGGTAGGATTGGTTGACCGGGGATATGCCATTTATCCGCATAGGGGATATCTATATGGCCCTGAAGTCGAGGTTGCTGAGGCGGCTGGATCATAGAATCAGCTTTTTTGCCTTTCCTCGCTCTCTTCCTAGACTTCTTTACTACCGGAAGGTCGTCCATAATACGTTGAGACGGTAATTCAGGCACCGACTCATGACGCTCAAACCCTGAGGAGGCGCCAGTATAGACATACTGTTCAGTGCCATTGTCATCCTCATCCTCATCCATGGCGATGTCATTAGCGACTAATGGAGCCTCCTCCTTACCCTGTCCGCTATCACCCAACCCGACACCCAACGCTAATTGGGTAGGTGGGGTGTTGATGTTCATACCTTGCTGAGGCTGTGTGCTCGTGGGTGTGCTCCGGCCGCCTCGGATGAAGCGAGACTCTTTGGCCTAACAGGACCCACCCATTGCAACAATCACCAAGCCGCCGTGGGGTCTCGTCGTCATCCCCCACTAGTATTAGAGGAGGCAAATTCTCGTGGCCCGATTCGACACTGGCCACGGAAACCTTGGAGACGTTCGGGGGATCGGCCGGCTATGGAACAATGGTTCCTTCGGCTCCATTATCGTAGCCTTCCCCACGTCCACCTTCTGTTTGCCGATGGTGTACAATATGGTGCATGGGGTTTTGTCGGCCTACAAAGAAAAGTCTGCGACGTGAGACATCCGAAAGGCAACGAAAACGGGAGATTATACATTTATATTGAAGGGGGCCGGTGTGACAAATACCGTGAGGGCGTCGAGCTCAGCCAAAGATGAGGCACCACCGAGCACGTCCGGTGCGGGAGTCGGTGAGGGAGCAGGTGCGGGAGCCGGTGCGGGAGCCGGTGTGGGAGCAGGTGCGGGAGCCGGTGCGGGAGCCGGTGCAGGAGCAGGTGCGGGAGCCGGTGCGGGAGCAGGTGCTCCCAAGAAGTCAGCAAGGGGAAAGTCCTCTGCATTATTTTCTGGATTTTTCCTTGTCCAAGTGAAAACGCCCGTCACCAAGGAAGTAGACAAATCTGCAACCACCTGTTTTGCGGCAGCTACCGCTATTCTTCGTTCGAGATGATTTCTTCTCAACCGCAATCTCAACCTTCTTGTCGATGTTTTCTTGATTAACCTCCATCTTTCCTTTCTCTCCTCCGTGGTCTCACGGTAGTACTTCTTCCACGTGGCGCCATCTCCGACACCGCACGCGGCGTCCATCTGACGGTCGAGTATCCACCGGTTGTCGTTTCAATATGTTCAACGCCGGTTGAATGGAGTGTCCCACTTGGCCTCGCCAATGCCTCGACGGCGAAGTCGCTTTGGCCGCAATCCGGTGCTGCTCTCTCGCAAAAGGCACAAGGATCGTTTACAAATATGACTAAGGTGTGCAGTCGAATTGATCAGAAACTAAAATTACCAGTAGTCTCATGAACTCCATAATGATCGGTGTTGTCTCGTAAACCTTCTTCACTGGGTCCCAAAGGTGTCGGGCCCTCAGGACGTCATGCTCCTGCGGGACGGTGAAATCCGCCAAGGGGTCTGGGATGCCCAGACTTGCGGCTTCCGCGTCCTCCTTGGCCCATTTGGACCTCTTTCCATAGTAACCACGGCTTCCGAGGTGGTGGCTCCCAATGTTCCTCTCTTGAAGCCCCTTCATGTACTTAGACTTTTTTTGGCAGCTTCGGCCTCGCAAGCCTCCTTGAATATTTGAAACTGCTCTTCCGTGATTGTCGGATTATCCTTTACAATCTCGGAGTAGGGTTCCTTCTTGTCGATGATCTTTTCTTTCACTCGAGTTTTCCAGGCGGCCAACGCGTCACTAAACTTGGTCATGGCGTGTTTGTTTATCTTCTTCATTGCCGGGTCCTCATCTGGATCTTCATAATCCTTCTCATTCCGGCCCGGGAACAAGAATATCTGGTGAAACTTCTTTAGGAGGGAGCTCCTCATATTTTCTATCTTCTGTAGTTTCTCATCGTTGATGGTGGCGGTTGTTCGTACGATGCAGCCTATTTGATTGCCGTAGCACGCGCGCGCTTCATCAGGCGCCTTTGGCTCAAAATTGCCGTCGTCCACCTCCGTGACCACCAGTCTAGTAGACCTAAGTTTGTTAGGAACCCGTTGCCTCTTTGCTTTCAGTTCTACACTAGCTCCACTCCCCGAGGTAGCACCAATCTTAGCGCCGGTCTCGATGCCGGTCTGAATCTCAGCGCCGGATTCAGTCTCAGCACCGGTTTGCGTGTCGGTCTCAGTCCCCGATGCCACCGGTGGGCCCAGCAACAACATCGGTTGATCGTCGGTAAGGCTAAAAAATTCGTCTGCCGCCCGGTAGACGTCGTCGCAATCACCAGAACCCTGTCCTTCATCGTTGCTAGCCATGTTTCCTATGATTAAATCTAGTCAATTAATTCTAGACCTAATAAAATGAATAATGACATAAAAAAGGCCTATTGTTTTGCAGTAATGTTGACTCCTTCCTGGTGCGGCAAATCCCGGGCACTTGATATGTCCTAGTTTGTAGCACAAGTCATGCCAAAACTCACAGAAAATTTCGGCATGACCTTTGCTAAAAAGTGGACAAATGGAGAACCTGAAATTTGCTGGAACAGAAATGAAGCAACATTCCGGCAAAACATAGGCCTCTCGGCATCATTCCCTGGAAACAACAAAGCCACTTGGGCACAATCGAACAACTTCAATGAAAAGATATAACATGACCACTTCAATGAAAAGATATAATCAACAATAAAAGTCTAGGAAGGGATCATCTTTAAAATAAAATTTGCCTAAATTCTTTTCCTTGAAAAATAGTGGTCTTTTCAAAAATCAAAAATCTTTGCAAAATGACCTCACTAAACACTTCTCTGCCTAGGACAGAACCCAAATTATGTTGATCTAGCTATTCCTCTCTCTCACACAAACACACATTATTATCTCTAACCCTTCTCTGCCTAGGACAGAACCCAATAAATTGCAAAGGAACTCCATTTCTCTAACCCTTCTGACCTAATGCTCTAAAATAAAATTTTCCTCTAACCTAGCGAACCTACTTAACCTAGCTTGTTAATCCAACGAACCTAATTAACCTACCTATTTAACCTAGTTAGTTAATCTAGTTTACCTAGATAATTAACCCTAATTAAACTAGTTAACGCAGCTAGTTCTCTGTCAAAGCCCTAAATAAATTTTTGCACTAATTGACCTAGATAATTAACCTAATTAAACTAGTTAACCTGACTAGTTCTCTGTCAAAGCCCTAACTAAATTTTGCACTAACCTAGATAATTAACCTAATTAAACTAGTTAAACTAACTACTTCTCTGTCAAAGCCCTAACCTAGATAATTAACCAAATTAAACTAGCTAACCTATGCATGAGAGAGAGAGAGGAGGGGTGGTGGCTTATAGAGGATGGCTCCGGTGGTGGCGAGGGAGGCAGTGGTGGCGAGGGAGGCAGGGGCGTCTCCGGTGATGGCGAGGGAGGCAGGGGCGTCTCCGATGATAGCGAGGGAGGCAGTTGTGGCGAGGAAGGATCCGGTGGCGTCGACGGCGGCTCTGTGGCGTTAGCGAGGCAGCGTCTCCGTGGCGTTAGGTGCTTGCTCGGTGGCGTCAACGCGCAAGACGGCTCAGTGGCGTCGACGTCGGCAGGAGACGACGGCGAAGAGGGGCGACGGCGAATCGGGGAGACGGCGGCGCGCGGGGTGGGTTGAGGGATTTGGGGGAGAAGTGGTGGCTGGGGGGAAACGGTTTTTTGGTTAAGTCAAACTTAGCGGTAGCGCGTTTGCTAAAACGCGCTATAGCTAAGATAGCTATAGCGGTTTTTACAAAACGCGCTGCTGCTATAGCTATGTAATTTTCTTCTATTTTTTAATTTCCTTTTCTGTTTCTACAGCGGGGGTCTAGGACATGCGCTGCAGCTACGTTAGCTATAACGCCTCTTACGAACACACGCTACTGCTAAGCCTTCCTCCGTTTTTTCGCTTTTTCATTTATTTTGCTTTACATTTTATTTTTTCCTTTCTCCTTTTTCTATTTCTTTCATTTTCATTTACTTTTCTATTTGTTTTTCATCTTATTTTATTTCCATTAGTAGTAGCGCTCTTCTTAGGAAACGCGCTGCTACTTATTCCCTAGGGGTAGCGCACTTCTTCCAAGCCCGCTACTGCTATGCGTAGCCTATCATTCAAGCAATGGAAATATTAGTAATAGCGCTTTTGCCACTACATGTGCTACTGCTAACATTGTATCTGTAGAGCGGTTTTTTCTCAAACGCTACTGCTATCTAGCACTAGTGCCCTTTTTTGAACTGCGGTGTTGCTAAATTTCTGTGTATAAGGTTTTCCCTAGTAGTGGATAGTCTCCCCAACACTCAACTCTCTCTCATGGGATTTAGATCTGGTGGAAAGAAGATTTGAGTGGAAAGCAATTTGGGAAGGCTAGAGGTCAAGATTCATATGGTAGGAATGGAATATCTTGGCCTCAACACATGAGTAGGTGGTTCTCTCTCAGAAATGGTAAGTTGGAAGTGTAGGTTTGTTCTGATAGCTCTCTCTCCGAATGAAGAGGAGGTGGACGGGTATATATAGCCTCCACACAAAATCTAACCGCTACACACAACTTGCCAAACTCGGTGGGACCGAATTGGTAAACTCGGTCGGACCAATTCAGCAAATCTAGTGACCGTTAGGATTTTCGGTGGGACCGACATGCAACTCGGTAGGACCGATATGGTTAGGGTTAGGGCATAACGTAATCTCGGTGAGACCGATTACACAATCTCGGTGAGACCGATTTTGGTAATAAGCTAACCAGAGAGTTGGTCATGTAAACTCGGTGGGACCGATTCGCTCATTTCGGTGAGACCGAAATGTTACGAAAGGGAAACAGGGAGTTTACATTGCAATCTCGGTGGGACCGATCGCTCACTTCGGTTAGACCGAAATGTTACGAAGGGAAACAGAGAGATTAAAATCCCATCTCGGTGAGACCGTTTGCCTAGGTGTAGCAGTGGCTATGACATTTCAACTCGGTGGCGCCGGATAGAAAGAATCGGTATGGCCGAGTTTGACTTTGGGTTTAGGTCATATGTGGATGTGAGAAAGTAGTTAAGGGTTTTTGGAGCATATCACTAAGCATTTGAAGCAAGAGGCTCATTAAGCAACACCTCAGCCCTCCGTGATAGTATTGGCTTTTCCTATAGACTTAATGTGATCTTGGATCACTAACATGTAAAATGAAGAGTCTTGAGCTTTTGAGCTTGAGCCAATCCTTTGTCCTTAGTATTTTGAGTGATCCACTTTCATCATCCATGCCATGTCATTCATTGAGCTTTCCTGAAATATTTGTCTTGGAATAGCATTAGCTCAATGAGCTATATGTTGTTATGAATTACCAAAACCACCTAGGGATAGTTGCACTTTCAATCTCCCCCTTTTTGGTAATTGATGACAACATACAGATCAAAGCTTCGACAAATGATAATAAGATTGAAAAACATCGTCGGTTTGAGAAGTATGTGATAAGCAAGAGCTCCTCCTAAATTTGTGCATAGTTTAAGATTTGCTTTGGACTGCAAATGTACAAGGAATTAGGCTCATGGGTTACTCTTCCATGTCACATACATCTTGGTGGAGCGCTCAAAATAATAAAGATTGAATACATGCACTCATCACCAAGCAAAGTGAATGATCATATAAGGATAGGTAAGATAGTATCATCTAACAAGCATAAGTGTAGCTTATGATCAAACACATGATCATCAATGTCTCATAGATAATAGCATAGTATCTCAAGCAATCAAAAGCAAACAAAGTTTAACCATCAAAGCAAGAGAGAACAAAAAGCAACACACTCTCTCTCGAAGCCTATGATTTCTACATTTTTCTCCCCCTTTGGCAACAAGTTACCAAAAAGTTCATAGAAAATGCATAGTGCTAGATCGACTCTCAGGCTTGATCTTAAGGTGGTGGTGTAGAGATGGCTCCTTGGACGAAGGCTTCAGTTGATGTGGATGGAACTGGAGGAGTTGGTGCTGGAGCTGGTTGCACTGGAGCTATAGGAGCTATAGCTAGTGCAGATGAAGTGGCTCTGGTGTCTGTCACAGGCACTGCAGCTGATTTCTGAGCTCTAGGCACTCTGGAAAATGCATCAGAGGTTGTCTTGCCCTTCCTCTCCTGCATGTCATCCCGTAGCTGCTCCACAACTGACTGAATCTCAGTTATTTGACATCTAGATCAAAGAATTTTTGTTCCATGATTCTTTCCAGGCTCTCCTGGTTTTGAGTTAGGGTGGACAACCCCTTCTCAATCCTCAGAGTTGATGCTATCAAGTAACCAAGCTGCTCCTGCTTGTTCTTCAAAAAGTACTCAGATGCCTCCTCTTGAGTTGGCATCTTGGCAGCCTTCTCTTTCTTTGCTTTCTCCTTCTTCTCATGAGCTTGTACTGATGATGGTTCATTCTCATTCATCACAACTTGATTGTCCTCAAATTCTGGATAGATAGCAAAATGTTCCTTGTCTAGCAAGTATGTGCCTGTGCCCATCTTTGAGTTAATCAACTCCTGAATTTGTGGGGCATATCCACAACTTCTCTTTTGGTCTGTTGCTGTCCTCTTGATAGTCTCAATCATGAGGCTCATGACCTTGAATTTCTGTGGCACATCAAAAAAGTGTAGCAAGTTTATTGCATGGCCTCTTATCATGTTGTGGTCACCTGACTTGGGCAATAGAGTGTGCCTTAGGATCCAGTTGATCGTTGGCAACCCTGACAGAAGAAAATGGACTGACCCAAACTTATGTGTCTCAACTGCAGCATCTGGGATTTCATTGTACATATGAGCCATGGTATTGTGATTCATCTTCTTCTTGGCATAGACATCCAAGTCATCTTCACTCACCTTTGGTGCATTGATCAGATTTGCCCATTCCTCAATAGTCGATTGGTACCTTGTACCCTCAGACATCCGAACTATCCTGCCATCTGGATAGAAATGTGCTGTGGAGTAGAATTGCATAATGAGCTCATCATTCCACTTTGTGGGCTTCTGCCCAACAAAGTCTGCAACTCCACAAGCAATGAAACTGTCTTGCACTCCAGGATAGTGTTCTTCATTCTCCTTCATGTAGGTCCAGTCGACCCACCTCATATCACACACTATAGGCTTCTTGTCCAACAACACTGTCTCATAGAAATCCTGTTGCTCCTTAGTGTGGAACCTATAATCAACAGCAGTCCTTCTCCTGATAGCATATGGATCTGACAACCTCCACAGTCTGAGTCCTGCATCCTTTCTTAACTTCATGTTCTCAGCCACAGGATGAGCATCATTGTGGTCTGAATCTTTGGCTTGACTTCCTCGGGACTTGTCCTTCATCATCTTCCTCGGCAACTTCTTGCACCTGGGGGGCCTTGTTCTTCTCTGTAGCTGGTATACTCCTGGTATTCCTATTTGGTGCATTCTTGGGCTTGGGGCAGCTTTGGGTGCTTCTTTGGGCTTTGATGTTGCAGCCCCTGATTTATAGCATCACCCATCAGCTTCTGTGCCTTGGGTGCTGGTGCAACAACCTCTTCTTCCTCCTCCTCAGAGTCTCTCCTCATAGAGGGGTTGCCAAGAACCTTGGCAGTAGTGGTTCTGGCTCTCTTCTTCTTCTTATCTTGACCAACAACTTCATCTTCTGACTCAATAGTAAACTTCATGGTTTCTCTAGTGGGAACCTTCTTGGGTTTGGAAGTGGTAATTCTTCTTGCAGGTGCCTCTTTGGGATCAGGCTTTTCAGGTACTTGATTTGATCCTCTGACCTTCAGCATAGGTGTCCTCTTGGCGGGGACCTTCCTATTGACTCCAGGCATTGTGTTCTTTGCTGAGCCATACTCCTTTTTGAGCACTACCTTCTTGGAAGTAGCCTCATCTTCAGCTGCAACATAGTCCTCATCCTCAGAGTCTGAGGTTCTCTTCCTTCTGGCTCTTGTGGCTGCTTTAGCCAAATTGCTAGGAGTGCTTCTGCTGCCATCATCTGAAGAACTTGAGGGACTAGTGCCCTCACTCATGTGAATCTGCTCTTCTTCCCTGTTCTGACTATCACTTTCTGACATGCTGCAAACTCTGACTGCTGACCTTGTGAATAGTTATAGATGAGATAGAATGGATGAGCATCACAAAATGCAGAGATTTTTGCAAAAGAATGATTCAAAAACTTAGTTTTAGTTTTCCACAGAAAGCATTTCGGATCAATCGATTTTCAAACTCTGTGATACCGAAGAAGTTTTGGAACCTAAACTAGTGAACTCGGTCGGACCGAGTCACAGTTCGGTGGCACCGAGACTGCTCGGGTTTCACAAAGTTCTAAAATCGGTCACACCGATTAGCAATTCTCGGCCAGACCGAGAGTTACTAGTGCAATGGCGTTAGGCGAATCGGTGGGACAAAGTTTTTCAACCCGGTGGGTCCGAGATGGTTTCGGCGGAAACCTAACCCTAAATTTTCAAATCGTATCTATTCTAAGGATTGTATTGACTGGATAGGAGTGTTTCAATCGTGGCAAGAATCATAATGAACACAATGTGCTGAGAATCAGACGAGGATAGCACTGTGATTGAGTTCATACCCTAGTTACGAACTCGTTATGGCGACAATAGCGGGGAAGAAATCCGTTGACGGCGGCGGAGACCAGCGACAGGAGGCGGCTGGCGACGAAGTCGACGATCCGGAGACCTAGTAGGCAGAGCGAGCTATGCGCGGGCGAAGGGGTTTGGAGAAAGTTTTCCAAAATTTTGCCCGTGTGTATATATAGCCCGACACTATCGGTGTGACCGAGTGGAACGACTCGGTGGCACCGAGATGCATAACTGTTGACAGTTACAGCAACTCGGAGTGACTGAAAAGTTCAAATCGGTTGCACCGAGATTGAAAACCTAGATCGACTTAGTGATCTCGGTAGGACCGAAATGGAGGAATCGGTCAGACCGAAAATCACAAAGAAGTTTTGGAAGTTTATGTCTATGAAGAATCAGGGACTCCAAGTGCTCCTCACACAGAGTGGTTCGAATCTGACTTGATCAAATTTTGTGATGTAGCATGAATAGAGTTTGAGACGAGAAAAGCATAGATAGCTAGAGAAGGTTCTTAGGCATTCTTGTCCATCCACTTGGCCAAAGAAAAAGGAGCCAATCAATCAAAGCAACAAGTGGATGTCCTCGAATGAGTAAAATATGCATCCAACATGCTCACACAATAAAATGGCCAATGAAATATGTGGAAAAGCATGCCCAACCAATTCTAGCATCTATCAAACAATTGGCGATGACTAGGTCATCTATATATGAGTATATTGACTTAGGAGTCAAATGAGAACATTTGATCATAGGTCATACTCATCGTTTAAGATCAAGTGGGGTTACCACTTTTACATAATGCATTGATGGGTTCACATCATTAGAGTTGCTTTGACTCAATTCTTAGAGTTAAGCTCCCCCTAGATGTGAGATCCCCCCTTAGAGGGATGAACTAACCTTTGGTTTTGTCGATGATGACTTCATGTAGGTGTTGAAGATGTGGATGCTCATTGTTGATGTAGATCATTTGGAGCAATCCTTTGGAGTGAGTTGCACTTTCAACATACCTACATGGGTTAGTCCCACAAGGAACAAACAAGAATATCCATAGACATAGAGTGATGCACACACAAGATGATGTCCATGAAATCATTAGGTTACCTTGTCCCTTGCCTTACCAACATGAGGGTTTGTGACTCCTTGAACTAGTGCAAGATATAGAAGTTGATTGCACTTGTCCTTGCCATAATGATATGAATGAAGAATGTTGGCGGAGTCACCCTCAAGAACTCTCTAGTTCTTCTTATTCAGGATCCACATCATCTTGATGGGAATCCTTGGAGTTGTAGTTGTACTTGATGAAGTAGAACTTGACGTAGTCCTGGGAACCCACTTGACCAAGGCCTTAGGTGCTTCTTCAAATGCATCAATCTCCTCTTGAAGCTTGTCCTTGCCTTTGTTCTTGTGGTTTTGTGGTGGAAGATCATCTTGTGCTTGTGTTCCCTTGAAGGAAATAGGATCATACTTCTCTTGTTGAGGAACAAACTTTGTCTTGGGGTATTGATCTTCTTCCCACTCAACTCCATTGGCATTGAACTTTCGTTCAAAACCAACACCTTGATTCTTCCGGTGCCTTTCTTGCTTGCGTACAATTTCCTCGAATTGCTTACTCCCGGCAAGGTTATTGTATACACCTTTCTCTATAATTCCCCTCAATAAGCTATTTTCTTGCTCAAGTGTAACTTGGCTAAGAGAATCAATAGTGGAATCAAGAGAATTGCTAGAAGAAACAATATTGGATTTGGCATTATTATTGTTACTACTAGAGGACGGATCTTTCTTGTTCTTGTTACTAAACTTGACTTCAGGCATGTAAGTAGATAAGAGTAAACGCTTGGCAATGTAAGAAGAACTTTTCTTACGAAGATCATCATTTATTGCCTTTAAGAACTCATGCTCTTGCTCAAGATTAAGCTTTTCAAAGCGTAACTTCTCATGAGCCCTTAAAAGTTCTTGATGATCTTTGAAGATAGTTTCATGAGCTAACTTAAGAGTGTTTAGTTCTTTAGTTACAAGCTCAATCTTCTCCTTATCATTGCCATTCGTTTTATCTTGATTAGCATGATTAATTGACGTTTCATCATAGTATTCATCACTAGAGTTGTCAACAAGTAAATCATCATCACCTAGCAAGTCATCTTCATCACTATTGAAATCAACATACTCGGGGTGTGTTACCTTTGGACCTTTTGTTATGAAGCATCTTCCAATTCCTTCATTTGGTGAATCAAATATGTCGTAGGAGTTGGTTGACACAAGTGCTAGACCGGCAACACCTTCATCTTGAGTATATTTGGAGTCGGAGTGATAGCTTCTCTCGGAGTGATTGTCGGAGTCGGAGCCGGATACCCATTCACCAACATGAGCTTGATATCTTCGTTTTGTGTAGCTCCTTGATGACTTGTCCTTCCTTTCCGAATCCTTGCTTCTCCGTGAGGGTCTTCGTTCATAACGATCATCTCTACTCCTCTCTCTTGGTGGTGATTCTTCTCTTTTACTTCTTCTTTTTGGAGAATCTTCTCTTCTTTTGTAGGATGCCGTACACTCATTGGAATAGTGTCTGGGTCTCCCACAATTGTAGCAGTTGCGCTCTCGACTAGAAGATCTTTTGTCATTGTAGGACCTTGACTTAGAGCTTCTTTGTTTGCTTCTACTCTTGTAGAATTTTTTGAAGTTCTTCACCATTAAGCTCGATTCTTCAATGAAGGTTTGTTTCTCACTTGATGATGTGGGGGCTTCACATGAGGCTTTGTAAGCACCACTTGACTTGTCGTGAAGTTCCTCCTTATCCTTGAGTGACATCTCATGAGCAACAATTCTTCCAATGACTTCCGTTGGCTTGAGATCTTTGTAATTTGGCATCATTTGGATCAATATGCACATGGTATCATACATTCCATCCAATGCTCTTAGGATCTTCTTGATGATGAATCTGTCGGTCATCCCTTCACTCCCTAAGCCCTCAATCTCATTTTTGATAAGAGCAAGCCTAGAGTACATTTCAGCGACACCTTCACCATCCTTCATTTTGAACTTGTCAAGCTGACTTTGGAGCAGATCCAACTTGGATTCCTTGACGGAGTCGGTACCTTCATGCATATCAATCAAAGTGTCCCAAATTTCCTTTGCATTCTCAAGACAGCTGATTTTGTTGAATTCCTCGGGGCACAAGCCATTGAAGAGGATATCACAAGCTTGAGCGTTGTATTGCAGCATCTTCAATTCTTCCGCACTAGCTTCACGGTTCGGCTCTCTCCCATCAAACAATTCACCTTGCAAGCCAATACACACAATAGCCCAAACGGCGGGGTTATGTCCGAGAATATGCATTTTCATCTTATGCTTCCAACTAGCAAAATTAGTACCATCAAAGTAAGGACCTATACGGTGATAATTTCCCTCACTAGATGACATACTCTCCTAGGTTGTGAAACCAAGGCTATGACCACCAAAAGCTATGTAAATCAAAGCAAATGGAGAACAAAGCTCTGATACCACTTGTAGGACCTTGAAGTATGTCTAGAGGGGGGGGGTCATTAGACTACTTGACCAACTAAAAACTTAACCTTTTCCCAATTTTAGACTTTGGCAGATTTTAGCTATCTTTGGACAAGTCAAGCAATCTACACACAATTCAAGCAAGCATGCAAAGAGTATATGAGCAGCGGAAATTAAAGCATGCAACTTGCAAGAATGTAAAGGGAAGGGTTTGGAGGATTGAAACGCAATTGGAGACACCGATATTTTTGTCGTGGTTCCGATAGGTGGTGCTATCATACATTCACGTTGATGGAGACTTCAACCCACGAAGGGTAACGGTTGCGCGAGTCCACGGAGGGCTCCACCCACGAAGGGTCCACGAAGAAGCAACCTTGTCTATCCCACCATGGCCGTCGCCCATGAAGGACTTGCCTCACTAGCGGCAGATCTTCACGAAGTAGGCGTTCTCCTTGCCCTTACAAACTCCTTGGTTCAACTCCTCAATCTTGTCGGAGGCTGCCAAGTGACACCTAGCCAATCTAGGAGACACCACTCTCCAAGAAGTAACAAATGGTGCGTTGATGATGAACTCCTTGCTCTTGTGCTTCAAATGATAGTCTCCCCAACACTCAACTCTCTCTCATGGGATTTGGATCTGGTGGAAAGAAGATTTGAGTGGAAAGCAACTTGGTAAGGCTAGAGATCAAGATTCATATGGTAGGAATGTATTATCTTGGCCTCAACACATGAGTAGGTGGTTCTCTCTCAGAAATGGTAAGTTGGAAGTGTAGGTTTGTTCTGATAGCTCTCTCTCCGAATGAAGAGGAGGTGGAGGGGTATATATAGCCTCCACACAAAATCTAACCGTTACACACAACTTGCCAAACTCGATGGGACTGAATTGGTAAACTAGGTCGGACCGATTCAGCAAATCTAGTGACCGTTAGGATTTTCGGTGGGACCGACATGCAACTCGGTAGGACTGATATGGTTAGGATTAGGGCATAACGTAATCTCGGTGAGACCGATTACACAATCTCGGTGAGACCGATTTTGGTAATAAGCTATCCAGAGAGTTGGTCAGGTAAACTCGGTGGGACCGATTCGCTCATTTCGGTGAGACCGAAATGTTACGAAAAGGAAACAGGGAGTTTACATTGCAATCTCGGTGGGACCGATCGCTCACTTCGGTTAGACCGAAACGTTACGAAGGGAAATAGAGAGATTACAATCCCATCTCGGTGAGACCGAGATCCCTATCGGTGTGACCGATTTTCCTAGGGTTTGTAGCAGTGGCTATGACATTTGAACTCGGTGGCGCCGGATAGAAAGAATCGGTATGGCTGAGTTTGACTTTGGGTTTAGGTCATATGTGGATGTGAGAAAGTAGTTGAGGGTTTTTGGAGCATATCACTAAGCACTTGAAGCAAGAGGCTCATTAAGCAACACCTCATCCCTCCTTGTAGTATTGGCTTTTCTTATAGACTCAATGTGATCTTGGATCACTAAAATGTAAAATGAAGAGTCTTGAGCTTTTGAGCTTGAGCCAATCCTTTGTCCTTAGTATTTTGAGGGATCCACTTTCATCATCCATGCCATGCCATTCATTGAGCTTTCCTGAAATATTTGTCTTGGAATAGCATTAGCTCAATGAGCTATATGTTGTTATGAATTACCAAAACCACCTAGGGATAGTTGCACTTTAAGTTCTGTAATGCATGATCCCGTGACTAACTACTTAGTCACATTGAGATCATTATGATGATGCATTACCGAGTGGGCCCAGAGATACCTATCCGTCATACAGAGTGACAAATCCTAGTCTTGATTCGTGCCAACCCAACAGACACTTTCGGAGATACCTGTAGTGCACCTTTATAGCCACCCAGTTACGTTGTGACGTTTGGTACACCCGAAGCATTCCTACGGTATCCGGGAGTTACACAATCTCATGGTCTAAGGAAATGATACTTGACATTAGAAAAGCTTTAGCAAACGAACTACACGATCTTGTGCTATGCTTAGGATTGGGTCTTGTCCATCACATCATTCTCCTAATGATGTGATCCTGTTATCAATGACATCCATTGCCCATGGTCAGGAAACCATAACCATCTTTTGATCAACGAGCTAGTCAACTAGAGGCTCACTAGGGACATGTTGTGGTCTATCTATTCACACATTTATTACGGTTTCCGGTCAATACAATTATAGCATGAACAATAGACAATTATCATGAACAAGGAAATATCATAATAACCATTTTATTATTACCTCTAGGGCATATTTCCAACAGCCTCCCACTTGCCCTAGAGTCAATAATCTAGTTCACATCACTATGTGACTGTAATGAATCCAACACCCATGGTGTTTGATCATATCTCGCTTCTGAGAGAGGTTTATTAGTCAACGGGTCTAAACCTTTCAGATCCATGTGTGCTTTACAAATCTCTATGTCATCTTGTAGATGCATCTACCACGCGCTATTTGGAGCTATTCCAAATAACTGCTCTACTATATGAATCCGGTTTACTACTCAGAGTCATCCAGATTTGTGTCAAAGTTTGCATCGACGTAACCCTTTACGACAAACTCTTTTACCACCTCCATAATCGAGAAAATTCCTCAGTACACTAGTTACTAAGGATAAATTTGACCGCTGTCCTGTGATCCATTCCTGGATCACTCTTGTACCCCTTGACTGACTCATGGCAAGGCACACTTCAGGTGCGGTACATAACATAGCATATTGTAGAGCCTATGTCTAAAGCATAGGGGACGACCTTCGTCCTTTCTCTCTCTTCTGCCGTGGTCAGGTCTTGAGTCTTACTCAATACCCACACCTTATAACACAGCCAAGAACTCCTTTGCCGATCTATTTTGAACTCCTTCAAAATCTTGAAACAGTGTGTGTTCATTTGAAAGTACTATTAAGTGTTTTTTGGTCTATCCTTATAGATCTTGATGCTCAATGTTCAAGTAGCTTAATCTAGGTTTTCCATTGAAAAACACTTTTCAAATAACCCTATATGTTTTCCAGAAATTCTACATCATTTCTGATCAACAATATGTTAACAACATATACTCATCAGAAATTCTATAGTGCTCCCACTCACTTCTTTGGAAATACAAGTTTCTCATAAACTTTGTATAAACCCAAAATCTTTGATCATTTCATCAAAGCATATATTCCAACTCCAAGATGCTTACTCTAGTCCTTAGAAGGATTGCTGGAGCTTTGCATACTTGTTAGCATCTTTCAGGATTGACAAAACCTTCTGGTTGTATCACATACAACCTTTCCTCAAGAAAATCATCGAGGAAACAATGTTTTGACATCCTATCTGCAAGATTTCATAAATAATGCAGTACTGCTAATGTAATTCCAACAGACTCTTAGCATCGCTATGAGTGAGAAAGTCTCATCGTACTCAACTCCTTGAACTTGTCGGAAAACATCTTAACGACAAGTCGAGCTTTCTTAATGGTGATACTTACCATCATTGTCTGTCTTCCTTTTAAAATCCATATGTGCCCAATAGCCTTACGACCATCAAGTAGTTCTTCCAAAGTCTATACTTTGTTTTCATACATGGATCCTCTCAGATTTTATGGCCTCAAGCCATTTGTCGAAATCCGGGCCCACCATCGCTTCTCCATAGCTCGTAGGTTCATTGTTGTCTAGCAACATGACCTCCAAGACATGATTACGTACCACTCTGAAGTAGTACGTATCCTTGTCGACCTACGAGTTTTGGTAGTGACTTGATCCGAAGTTTCATGATCAATATCATCAGCTTCCACTTCAATTGGTGTAGGCACCACAGGAACAACTTCTTGTGCCCTGCTACACACTAGTTGAAGTGAAGGTTCAATAACCTCACCAAGTCTCCACCATCCTCCCACTCAGTTCTTTCGAGAGAAACTTTTCCTCGAGAAAGGACCCGTTTCTAGAAACAATCACTTTTGCTTCCGGATCTGAAATAGGAGGTATACCCAACTGTTTTTGGGTGTCCTATGAAGATACATTTACCTGCTTTGGGTTCGAGCTTATCAGCCTGAAACTTTTTCACATAAGCGTCGTAGCCCAAAACTTTTAAGAAACGACAACTTAGGCTTCTCTAAACAGCAGTTCATACGGTGTGGTCTCAACGGAATTGCATGGTGCCCTATTTAAAGTGAATGCGGTTGTCTCTAATGCCTAACCCATAAACAATAATGGTAATTTGATAAGCGACATCATGGTATGCACCATATCCAATAGGGTGCAGTTATGATGTTCGGACACACCATCACACTATGGTGTTCCAGGCGGTATTAGTTGTGAAACAATTTCCACAATGTCTTAATTGTGTGCCAAACTCGTAACTCAGATATTCATCTCTATGATCGTATCATAGACATTTTATCCTCTTGTCACAACGATCTTCAACTTCACTCTGAAATTACTTGAACCTTTCAATAATTCAGACTTGTGTTTCATCAAGTAAATATACTCAGCATCTACTCAAATCATTTGTGAAGTAAGAGCATAATGATATTCACTGTGTGCCTCAGCACTCATTGGATTGCACACATCAAATGTATTACTTCCAACAAGTGGCTCTCTTGTTCCATCTCACTGAAAATGAGGCCTTTCAGTCATCTTTCCCATGTGGTATGATTTGCATGTATCAAGTAATTTAAAATCAAGTGAGTTGTCGGCGGTTGGGTGCGACATATGCCAAAGGATGGCTTATCATGGTGGGGGCGAGTAGAACGTCGCCGGTGCCTGGAAACGGGATGAGGCGAATACATGCACGCTGGCGGATCTTACCCAGCTTTGGGGTTCTCCGTGGAGATAACACCCCTACTGCTGCTCTGCGGGGTCTCCGCATGATCACTAAGGCAAAGTGAGTACAAGGTTGCTCCTTGAGCTGTTTCTGGAGGTAGGAGAAGGCAAGGCTAGCTCTCTCCTTCCTATATGGTCTGTCTAGTGCTAATGGATTCCCACCCTTTGCATGGGTGCCCTGGGGGGTTTATATAGGCCTACCCCCTAGGGGTACAATGGTAAAACCGGCTGGGTGCGAGTCCCAGCCATCTGTCTCTCAGGCCACCGTCTTCTCCGCCGACTCTTGGGGCCCATCGACTGGTGGGTCCCGCCGACCTTTGGTACGAGGGCGCCGGCCCTTGTCCTTGTGGCGGGTCTTGCTTGCTGCAGACATCTTGTAGCCGTGCTTCTAATGACGCTGGCTTGGTCATGGGGTCGTGGCAGCAGTGCCGCCGCCTGACGGGCGATCACTGTTGCCATTCCCCTGTCGTGTCTGGTTAATGGCGTGTGGGGCCTGTTGAGGGGCCGGCCGACTCCTGGGGGCCGACTCCCAATGGGTCCGACTCTTGGCGCTCTCGCCGCCTTCAGTACTCCCGCTGACTGGTAGGCCCTGCCATCTTCGGGCCGTACAGAGAGACCGTCGTGGGCACAGGGCACCGCCCCCAGGAGCTGATGTCAGGGCCGGCATGGCAACAGTGCCGCGCCGGACGGAGATCTCCATAGGTACGGCGCACTGTGGCCATGCCTGCCCTTAAATAATAGGGTGGTTTGAGTTGCAGGCTGACTCCCCATAGTCGGCCTCTTTGGAGTCGCCTCTGGGACTCGGCTCATCTTGGAGTCGCCTTCTGGACTCGCGGGGCGCAGCCTGCCCCGATGTCTTGAAAGGTTCTGGGACTCGGGTTAGCCTACCCGTGGCCCATTACTCCGACAGTAGTCCCCGAAGCTGGTGAGGCTCCCAGGGCGATACGTCGTGGGGCCTCAACAGTTTCATTCTTCCCGTGGGGGAATTCAGGCCTTGCTGGCCGTCTTCCTTCAAGCCGACCGGCTGGAATCGGATTCATAGAGGGCAGTCTTGCTTCAAGCCGACTAGATGGAGTCGGATTCATGGAGGGCCGTCTTGCCCCCTAAGAAGTTTCGAACGTCGCGGCGGGAACCAGGCGGCGTTCCTGATACGCTTCCCCGCGGCCGCCCGCCGCGGACCGTCGCGCGCCCACGCGGCAGGCGATCTGCTCACCACGCTGCGCGAGGCGAGGCCGTCGGCGGGCCCGCCACTACCGCACCTCGGCCCGCGAACGGATCCGTTGTGGCCGCGCGGACGGTTGGGTTTCCCACGTCGTTACTGCGCGCAGTAACTTCGTGGGGTAAATCATGGGGGGCGTGGGGTCCCGTGCGCAGTTAGTCCCACGCCCGCCCCATCGGCTTCGCCGCCTACAGGCCTATAGATAGGCGGGGGGAGCAGGACGGCGAATCACACGCGCCCATTCTTCCTTGCTCCCCTGCCTCCTCTTGCCTCTTCTTCTTCTTGCCATCGTCGCTCCAAACCGCGCTGCGCTCGCCGTGATGAGTTCTTCCTCCGCCACGGCTGCTCCTGCCGTGCGCTTCGGCGTGTGAGACGGCTCTGTGGTGGACGACGACACCATCGAGCACCTCCGCAAGACGCGCCGGCTCCCCGGCGTGAACCTGGTGCGAGCCCGCGCCACGCTGGCGGGGGAAATAAGACCGGCGCCGGAGGAGGGCGAGCGGGTCGTATTCCGCTCGCACCTCATGCGCGGCCTGGGGCTGCCGGCGAGCGGCTTCTTCCGCTCCTTCTTGGAGTTCAACGGGCTCCAGTCGCACCACCTCACTCTGAACACGGGGGTGCTGCTGGCCTTCGCCACCCTGTGCGAGGGTTTTCTTGGTGTTCTCCCCACCATCGAGCTGTGGGAGAGTTCTTCAATCAAACTCGACACACGTCGCGGCATACCGGCTCAGTGCGGCGCCTTCATCGCAATGCGAAGGTCGACCGCCGACAATCCATTTCCCTCCATCGCGCTGATCAAGTCGGTGAAGATGTGGCAGCGGTCGTACTTCTACGTGAAGAACGTCGCCCCGGAAGGCGACTGGGTCAACCTGCCGCCCTACGAAGCCAACGCGCCGGCTGGGAGGCTTCGCAGCCGGTCCCATCGGGCCAAAATGCTGACTCCCGCAGGCGCCGCCGCCATCGCGCGACTCCGAGTGCTGATGTAGTCGGAAGGCTTGGTTGGGGTCGACTTGCTGGCCGCCTTCGTGGCGCGCCGAGTCCTCCCACTCCAAGGCCGACCTCATCTGATCTGTCAGATGAGCGACCACTGGGACCCAAGCCGGATGTGCACCAGGGACATGCCCCACGCGGAGGTGGCGAACATGGTGAACCACATCGCAAACTGCGAGCTCGCGGTAGACTGGCAGTTCGGCAAAGAGCTGTACTCGCGCGCCAACCCCCCGCCAGTGGTAAGTTGTATATTTTGCTCTTCTGTTTTTCTTCTGCAGCCGAATCCGACTTCTGATTCTCTTGGTTTCTTCGAGTCAGAACCCCCTCATCCAGCCTGCAGCCGGCGCCACGGGACTGCCCCGCAAGTTCGCTCCTGATCGGGCGGAGAGCGACGCTGACGACCCCGACTTGGGGGCGGCGGCGATGGAGGCCAACGCCAAAGGCGGAGGAGGAGGAGCGGAAGGCGGCTTCAGGCCCTCGGCCACCTTCGCCGACTGGCCAGAAGACGACACCAAAGGGGAAGTCGTCCCGCGCCGCCAATCGAAAGCCGGCCATCCAGGCGCGAGTTCCTCCGACGGCTTGGCCGGTCAAGTCGGCGCGAAGAAGCGCCGGGCCGCGCTGAGTTCGCTTGGCGGCCGGCCGAAGAAGTTCAATGGGGCGGCCGCCGCGACCAAGCGGGAGGAGGCGGTCGCGAAGGCCAACCGCTTCCGCAAGGAAGTGAAGAAGCCGCCGCTAGTCTCTGCGTAAGCGCTCTCTGCCTTCGTCTTGTTTTCTTTGATGAATCTTTTCCGAGTCTTTTTCATTCCTTCTTTGCTTCAGGGCCCCTCTTTCTCTTGAGAGGGTCGCCGTTCCCTCTGTCATGGGGTCGGCCGAGACGTCCGCCAATACTCGGCGGATTGACCCCGCCGCCAATCTCCGGGAGGCGACGGAGCAAAACGCGCGAGAGAAGCGCGACGAGGAGGAGGCCGACCGCCTGGAGAAGGCGGAGGCCGAGAAAGCAGCGGCCTCCGCCCAGAAGAAATTGGAGGAAGCCAACGCCGCCGCCGCAGCAAGATAGTGGGCTGAGGAGGCCACGTACCGCCAATCGGCGTTGCTTGTCATCCCACCTAACTCCATGCCGTTGCCCTTGGAGTTCACGGGGCAGACTGGAGAAGTCGGCGGGGAGCACCCCATCATGGAGAAGGACGGTGGCGAGGCCTCCGCGTCGGGCACGGCCACGCCACCACCGCCGCCTCCACCGCCATCTGGGAGCACGCATGGCAAGCAGCCGGCGGGCCCGCCAGCGCCGCCGACTGAAGACGAGGCAGTGGCGAGGTTGCTCCTTCAAGTCACCTCACCAGCGCGTCGCCGCCTCAAGAAGGCGGTTTCAGCGCCACGCCCCTAGGAGGCCGGCGCCGCCAGCTCGGCCATCCCAGATGCCGAGGCGACAAGCACCGCGCCCACTGGGTGGGTGCCAGGAGGCGATGACGGTCCACTGAACCAGGCGCTCCCGGACGTCCAGGCGAAGCTGCGAGCTGAGGGCAAGGCCATCCAGGGCTGCACCAAGGCGCATCTGGCGTCGTGTGCAGCTATTCGGGTATACTTTCCTTCTTTGACTTTATTTTTTCTCGTTCTTCTCTGTGGGTGCGCGCCAGCGCACCCACTGGGTGTAGTCCCCGAGTTTCGGGCCGGCTGCTCAGCAGACGACCCGGAACTCAATCTGGCGAGCTCCTCATTTTTGTCTTTGTCTTGATTATTTATCACAGGAGTATCACAACCTCCGCGTCACTGCCTTCAACCGCAACGTCGAGCAGCTGGGGAAGCGGACTGCCGACTTGTTGGAGAGTCGGAGTAAGTTCTTCTTCTTTTTGGCGAAGCGCTGGCGCTTTCCATGGGCTATAGTCCCCGAGATTCGGGCCGACTGCAGAGCAGTCGGGCCGGATCTTCCCGGCGACCTTCTTTGCTGACAACTTGACGTCCTTTTCCTTTGTTCTTCAGAGGCCAATGCCGCTCTTCAGGAACGGTTGGGCGAAGTCAGCACTGCCCTACGTGCCAAGGAGGAGGAGTGCGGCAAGCTTGCCACGGAGCGCGACCTGCTGGCCGTGCAGCTGGCGGAGCAGAAGGAGCTGCTTAAGGCGGCACAGGACGAGGCAGAGAAGAGAGAGACCGCTCTCCTGGCCGAGTTCGAAAGCGAGTGCTCCTCCTGGACTGACAAGGAGGCGATGCTGACCTCCGGCTTCCACGAGATCGAAGACATTGTCGACGGTGAGTTTCTTTGCTTTCTTTCTTCGAGCCGCCGACTATAAGTCAGGCCGACTCCTGATTCTTTCTTTTGCTTATTTTTGTTTTGGCAGACTTCTTCCCTGGCCACTCGCAGGCGGTCACCCGAGCCATCGAGGCTGATCGCGAGGCGCGGAGGGCAAATGGCGAGGAGATCGCCGCCAATGCCCCCCTGACCGTCGACGAGCAGCTCCTGAGCATCGAGACTCGTCTGCGGCCGGCCCATCAGCTGCTGCGCCGGCTTCAACGCGTCGGTGCTCAGGTGATTGCCGCCTGCGGCGGGCATGCGATTCTGCGCCTCGGTCGGATCGCCGACTGGCTGGTGGTCGCAGCTAGCCGTCTTGAGGCTTGGAAGGGTTCCTCGGCCTGGGCTGGACCGCGCCGGGCCTTGGAATTCGTCAAGGCTTGGTATCCAGGGCTGGATCTGGACCGGCTGGCCGCGTTCCGGTCAGAGGCCCAGGCAGAGCTGGTGGCTGTGGAAGGCGCCCTTGCCGAGCGTGCGGTGGTGATTGCCGACTACACCGACACTAGCGTCTTCGTTCCTGAGCGGGCCGTGAACGGTGAAGAGGTGCCACCGGAGTGGTTCAGGATGAACCCGGACTACGACGAGGACTCGGCAGAGGTGATCGGCTCCAGCGCTGAGGAGGAAGACGAGGTAGGGGACGGAGGCGAGATGGAGGCGCCAGAAGACGGAGCGGGCGACCAGCCTCAGCTCGACCGCGCCTCCAGCAACGAGCCGCGTCCGACCGGGCTGGCTGCCGCCGGAGACGATCAAGCCGAGACTACCCAGCTGGCCGCCCCGACGCATGACACCGCCATCTCCTCTGACCCTCCAAACCCGTTTGCCGCTTCTTAGGCTGCCATCTTGTCTTTATTTTATCTGCTTTCATAGTCTTTGAAGAACTTGTTAATTTGCACAATTCCACCCGCGGGGTGTATTTTGAACTTGGCCAGAAGCCTATGTTATGTAAATATCTATCCGACTTCTATCTTTCCTTGCTCATTGCTCTGTTGGCTTTTTCCTTCGCCGTCTTTCCACAGTCGCCGCTTTGCCAGACGGACAACCGCTCTGCGGACTATCGCTGGGTCAAATGCTTGGCCACCCGTGCCTGCGTCGGATGCAGGCTCGTCGGAGAGGCGAACCTCACCGACAAGTTTGGCGAGGCAGCTAGCTGCGCAGGCGGCCTCAGTGCCGCGCAGCGCGTTGATGCAGACTCCGTTTGGCGAGCCTGGCTGGCTGCGCTCACCAGGGAGGAAAAGGGTTCCCGTCCAGAACAGATCTCCGGACGACGGTGCACCTTGCCCCACGATGGGCACCAAATGTCGGGGGTTGGGTGCGACATATGCCAAAGGATGGCTTATCATGGTGGGGACGAGTAGAACGTCGCCGGTGCCTGGAAACGGGATGAGGCGAAGACATGCACGCCGGTGGATCTTACCCAGCTTCGGGGCTCTCCATGGAGATAACACCCGTACTGCTACTCTGCGGGGTCTCCGCATGATCACTAAGGCAAAGTGAGTACAAGGTTGCTCCTTGAGCTGTTTCTGGAGGTAGGAGAAGGCAAGGCTAGCTCTCTCCTTCCTATATGGTCTCTCTAGTGCTAATGGATTCCCACCCTTTGCATGGGTGCCCTGGGGGGTTTATATAGGCCTACCCCCCAGGGGTACAATGGTAAAACCGGCTGGGTGCGGGTCCCAACCGTCTGTCTCTCAGGCCGCCGTCTTCTCCACCGACTCCTAGGGCCCGCCGACTGGCCTGGTACGAGGGCGTCAGCCCTTGTTCGCCGCGGGCGGGTCTTGCCGGCTGCAGATTACTGTAGCCGTGCTTCTAATGACGCTGGCTTGGTCATGGGGTCATGGCAACAGTGCCGCCGCCTGACAGGCGATCACTATTGCCATTCCCCTATCGTGTCTGGTTAATGGCGTGTGGGGCCCGTGGGAGGGGCCGGCCGACTCCTGGGGGCCGACTCCCAACGGGTCCGACTCTTGGCGCTCGCCGCCTTGATACTCTCGCTGGTGGTAGGCCTGCCATCTCAGGGCCATCTGAGACAGACCGTCGTGGGCACAGGGCACCGCCCCCAGGAGCTGATGTCAGGGCCGGCATGGCAACAGTGCTGCGCCGGACGGAGATCTCCGTAGGTACGGTGCACTGTGGCCATGCCTACCCTTAAATAACAGGGTGGTTGGAGTTGCAGGCCGACTCCCCATAGTCGGCCTCTTTGGAGTCGCCTCTGGGAGTCGGCTCATCTTGGAGTCGCCTTCTGGACTCGCGGGGTGCAGCCTGCCCCGATGTCTTGAAAGGTTCTGGGACTCGGGTTAGCCTACCCGTGGCCCATTACTCCGACATGAGTCCAAACGATCTATCTGCATGGAGTTTCTTCATGCGTATATACCAATAGACATGGTTCGCATGTCTCAATCTTTTCAAAAATGAGTGAGTCCAAAGATCCATCAACATGGAGCTTCTTCATGCGTTTTATACCAATATGACTCAAATGGCAGTGCCACAAATATGTGGTACCATCATTACTATCTTACATCTTTTGGTAGAAACATGTGTATCACCACGATCGAGATTCAATAAACTCATTTTAGGTGCCAGACCATTGAAGGTATTATTCAAATAAACAGAGTAACCATTATTCTCCTTAAATGAGTAACCATATTGCGATAAACATAACCCAATCATGTCTATGCTCAACGCAAACACCAATAACAATTATTTAGGTTTAACACCAATCTCAATGGTAGAGGGAGCATGCGATGCTTGATCACATCAACCTTGGAAACACTTCCAACACATATCGTCATCTCACCTTCAGCTAGTCTCCGATTGTTCCGTAGCCTTTTTATTTTGAGTTACTAACACTTAGCAACCGAACCGGTATTTCAATACCCTGGTGCTACTAGGAGTACTACTAAAGTACACATATATATCCAATATACTTCTGTCGACCTTGCCGGCCTTCTCATCTACCAAGTATCTAGGGTAGTTTATGCTTCAGTGACCGTTCCCCTCATTACAGAAGCACTTAGTATCGGGTTTGGGTTCAACCTTGGGTTTCTTCATTAGAGCAGCAACTGATTTGCCGTTTCATGAAGTATCCCTTCTTGCCCTTGCCCTTCTTGAAACTAGTGGTTTTACTAACCATCAACCATTGATGCTCCTTCTTGATTTCTACTTTCGCGGTGTCAAACATCACGAACAGCTCAAGGATCATCATATCTATCCCTGATATGTTATAGTTCATCATGAAGCTCTAGCAGCTTGGTGGCAGTGACTTTGGAGAACCATCACTATCTCATCTGGAAGATTAACTCCCACTCGACTCAAGCGATTGCAGTACTCAGACAATCTGAGCACATGCTCAATGATTGATCTTTTCTCCTTGGTTTGCAGGCTTAAGAAACTTGTCAGAGGTCTCATACTTCTTGACGTGGGCACTAGCCTGAAATCCCAATTTCAGCTCTTGGAACATCTCATATGTTTTGCGACGTTTCAAAAAATGTCTTCGGTGCCTCAATTTAAACCGTTTAACATTACGCACTGAACTATCACATAGTCATCAAAACGTGTATATTTCAGATGTTCGCAACATCCACGGACAACGCGCTCGAGGTTCAACACACCGAGTGGTGCATTAAGGACATAATCCTTCTATGCAGCAATGAGGACAATCCTCAGTTTACGGACCCAGTCCTCATAATTGCTACTATCAACTTTCAACTAAATTCTTTCTAGGATCATATCTTAAACAGTAGAACTAAAGCATAAGCTACGACATAATTTGCAAAGACCTTTTGACTATGTTCATGATAATTAAGTTCATTTGATTATTTAATGAACTCCCACTTAGATAGACATCCCTCTAGTCATCTAAGTGATACATGATCCGAGTCAACTAGGCCGTGTCCGATCATCACGTGAGACAGACTAGTCATCATCGGTGAACATCTGCATGTTGATCGTATCTACTATACGACTCATGTTCGACCTTTCGGTCTCTTGTGTTCCGAGGCCATGTCTGTACATGCTAGGCTCGTCAAGTCAACCTAAGTGTTTTGCATGTGTAAATCAGGCTTACACCCGTTGTATGCGAACATTAGAATCTATCACACCCGATCATCATTTGGTGCTTCGAAACAACGAACTTTTGCAATGGTGCACAGTTAGGGGGAACACTTTCTTGAAATTTTAGTGAGGGATCATCTTATTTATGCTACCATCGTTCTAAGCAAATAAGATGTAAACATGACAAACATCACATGCAAATCATAAAGTGACATTATATGGCCAATATCATCTTGCGCCTTTGATCTTCATCTTTGAGGCGCGGCATGATCACCTTCGTCACCGGCATGACACCATGATCTCCATCATCGTGTCTTCATGAAGTTGTCTCGCCAACTATTACTTCTACTACTATGACTAACGGTTAGCAATAAAATAAAGTAATTACATGGCGTTTTCTATGACACACATGTCATACAATAAAGTAAGACAACTCCTATGGCTCCTGCCGGTTGTCATACTCATCGACATGCAAGTCGTGATTCCTATTACAAGAACATGATCAATCTCATACATCATATATATCATTCATCACATTCTTTGGGCCATATAACATCACATAGCATGCCCTGCAAAAACAAGTTAGACGTCCTCTAATTGTTGTTGCATGTTTTACGTGGCTGCTATGGGTTTCTAGCAAGAACGTTTCTTACCTACGCAAAAGCAACAACGGTGATATGCCAATTGCTATTTACCCTTCATAAGGACCCTTTCATCAAATCCGATTCGACTAAAGTGGGAGAGACTGGCACCCGCTAGCCACCTTACACAACAAGTGCATGTCACTCGGTGGAACCTGACTCATGTAAGTGTACGTGTAAGGTCGGTCCGGGCCGCTTCACACTAGTAGAAAAAGGGGCTTTTGTCCCGGTTGGTAAGGTGCTTTAGTCCCGGTTTTTTAACCGGGACTAAAGGGTCGTTACTAATGCCTCTCCCCTTTAGTCCCGGTTCTTACACGAACCGGGACTAAAGGCCGCGGCCACGTGGAGCTCCACCTTTAGTCCCGGTTGGTAACACCAACCGGGACTAAAGGAAATTTTATGATTTTTTTTTTTAAAAATGCTTCAATTTTTTTTCGATTTTTTATTTTCAAATTTCTGAATTATTTTAACCTCTAACCTCTAATCTCTAATCACCACCCCTCATCACTGCTCAATTTATCCTCTAATCTCTAATCACCCCTCATCATTCCAAATCATCTAACTTCCCGAACGGTAACCCATCCTCCCACTCCCCCAGCCTGAGCACGCTTAACTTCCGGGTTCTATTCTCCGTCTGCACTTGTTGTTTTCCTGACAATAGTAAGATGTCAATCCTATTAACCCTCAGGAATTTTGCTTGAGCATGAAGTGACACATTTCACTGTTTGAGTTTGAAACTATTGTTTTAAAAAACAATAATTATGTAGTAACACTAATATTTCTTGAATAATTAGTTTGACCATTGTTTGACCATAGTTTGACCAGATTTGACCAAAATTCAAAATAACTGAAATAATTATTTAGTAACACTAATATTCTAGAATAATTAGTTTGACCATTGTTTGACCACAGTTTGAATTTTTTTCGATTTTTTCCACTCTAGATCTTAAAAGCCCCGTAACATTTTTTTTGTTAGGTTTGAGGATTTTGAAAATGTTTAAGGGGGTTCCCCCGGTTAAATTTGGATGTAACTTTTCGAGTAGACGATTTTTCATATAAAAAACTTTTTTATCCGAGTTAGTATGCAAAAGTTATGCCCATTTTTACAAATTCTTGAGAGATTTTGCAAATAAAGTCGAAATTCATATTTGCAAATTTTCCCAACAACTAGACCACATATCACATGGGAAACTTATTTTATTTTATTTTTTTGACATTTTCATCATTTTCTTTTATTTTTTTAAAACTGAAAAGGCGATCCACAGGGGGGGTAGAGTTTGAAAATGGGACTTTTAGTACCGGTTCGTGCCATGAACCGGTACTAATGCCTCAAACCCCATTAGTACCGGTTCGTGGCTCGAACCGGGACTAAAGGTCTAACCTTTAGTCCCGGCATTCGCACCCTTTAGTCTCGGTTCGTGGCACCAACCGGGACTAAAAGGTCCAGACGAACTGGGACAAATAGCCCATGTGGGCGGCCGCCCTCAGGCTCCTGAACGGGACTAATGCCCCATGGTCCGGTTACGGATTGAACCGGGACTAATGGGCTAACCCGGCTTGGACCAAAGCCCTCTTTTCTACTAGTGTCATCCCACGATGTCGCCAAATCAAGATAAGACTAGTAACGGTAAGCATACTAAACAAACCAACGCCCACAACTACTTGTGTTCTACTCGTGCATAAAATCTACGCATAGACCTAGCTCATGATGCCATTGTTGGGGAACGTAGCAGAAATTCAAAATTTTCTACGCATCACCAAGATCAATCGATGGAGATTCTAGCAACAAGAGAGAGGGGAGTGTATCTTCATACCCTTGAAGATCGCGATGCCGAAGCGTTACAAGAACATGGTTGGAGGATTCATACACGCATGGACTCAGATCGCGGTCGATTCCAATCTAAGCGCCGAACAACAGCGCCTCCGTGTTCGAAGGGGTACATGGGCTCAGCCCAACACGTCTTGCTGCAGCATTTGTCCGGATGATCCGGACGAGGTCGGATGGTCGGGCGGTCCGGATGATCCGGTTGGAGTCGGATGAGCGGGAGGGTCGGCTGGTGGCGGCGACGGGCCGGATGTCGGCTGGAGGTCCGGACGTCCGGGCGGGGTCCGGATGATCCGGGCCTGGGTCCGGATGATCCGGCTTCAGCGTGGAGGTTCTGTTGCCTTCGGTGGAGTTAGCCGGATCGTCCGGACCGGGGTCCAGATCATCCGGGCTCTGTCCGGATCGTCCGGGCCTCCATCCGGATCGTCCGGCCTCTCTGGTCCTGGTTGCTTTCTCCTCTCCGTCTTCGCGTATGTCTTCCGCTTCCGATTCTCCTTGCTTCCTAGCCTCTTCATGGCCGACTCCTTGGTGCCTGAGTATGCATAGAGTTTTCGTTTGAGGTAGTAACCATGTCTCATGTGAATCGAAGGAGAGTTGTGAGAGGAGTGATGTCACCTCGGTTTCAAGAGCTCTCGCACGTGCTCGAGTCATCGGTCCTTGTGGTGTTGTAGGTGTTGATGTAGAGTCCATGGGGATGATGGAAGGATGCTCCGCATCATATCCCCTCCGTTCGAAAGGATCCGACCTCGGATCTAGTTCTTCATCACCATGGAAAGGCGAGAGGTCTTTGACGTTGAAGATGTCGCTCAAGTTGTACTTGTCGCTTGGTAGGTCGAGCTTGTAGGCGTTGTTGTTGTAGCGTGCTAACACCTTGAAGGGTCCATCGGCTCGAGGTAGAAGTTTGGACTTGCGTTCATTGGGGAAGCGTTCCTTGCGAAGGTGTAGCCACACGAGATCGCCTATGTTGAAGATCATGGGTTGCTTGTTGATGTTGAGCTTGGTCGCTAGTCGTTGTACTTGGCGCTCGAAGGTGTTTCTTGTATCTTCATGCATCTTCTTGATGTAGCTTGCACGGGCACTTGCGTCGAGGTTGGTGCGCTCTTGTAGAGGTAGAGGTAGTATGTCCAATGGGGACAATGGGTTGAAGCCGTGAAGCGACCTCGAAGGGGACTTGCGGTCGTCGAATGTCTTGCACGGTTGTAGGCGTACTCGGCGATGGGTGAACCGCCTCCCCTCCTTGATGTTCTTCTTGATCAACACGCAAGTAGAGTGGAGAGCGTTAGGTTCGTCACCTCCGTTTGGCCGTCGGTTTGAGGATGGTATGCGGATGAGAACAAGAGCTTGATTCGAGCTTGGCGCAAAGAGTTTTCAAAAGTAACTCAAGAACTTGGCGTCGCGATCGGAGCGATTGACTTTGGTACTCCATGGAGGCGCAAGATTTCCCTAGAAAATAGATTTGCAATATGTGAAGCATCGTCTACCTTGTTGCAAGGAATGAAATGTGCCATTTTAGAAAATCTGTCCACAACAACAAATACGGAGTCCTTTCCATTTTGAGTTCTAGGCAAACCAAGTACAAAGTCCATGCTAATGTCTTCCCAAGGTTGATAAGGAATAGGAAGAGGCATGTAAATACCATGAGATTGAGCTTTTGACTTAGCTTTGCGGCATGTAGAGCATCGGGTGGTGAAGCGTGAAACGTCTCGAAACATCTTGGGCCAAAAGTAGTTCTTGGAGAGCGTGGCGAAGGTCTTGTCGCGTCCAAAATGTCCCATGAGTCCACCTCCATGAGCCTCTTGCAAAAGTAGCAAACGAAGAGAAGACTCGGGTATGCATAGTTTGTTAGCTCTCATAAGATAACCATCCTTGAGGTAATATTGTTCCCAAGATGTATGCGTCAAACATTTAGCATAATGAGGTGCAAAAGATGGATCACTAGCATACAAATCTTTTATGTGCTCAAATCCAATAACATTCAACTCAAGTTGGGTGTGGCGTGCATATCGTGAAAGTGCATCGGCAACTACATTTTCCTTGCCCTTAATGTACTTGATCACATATGGGAAAGATTCAATAAATTCACTCCATTTGGCATGGCGCTTGTTCAATTTAGTTTGACCTTTTAAGTACTTAAGCGTTTCATGATCGGTATGTATGACAAACTCATGAGGTCTAAGATAATGTTCCCAAACATGTAGTACACGCACTAAAGCATACAATTCCTTGTCATACACGGGATAATTAAGTTGAGCACCGGAGAGTTTTTCACTAAAATAAGCAATGACTCGTTTTTCTTGCATTAAAACTCCGCCAATTCCGGTACAACTTGCGTCACAATGGACCTCAAAAGTTTTGTCAAAATTGGGTAAAGCAAGAATCGGAGCATGAGTAAGCAAAGACTTGAGCTCATCAAAAGTGTTTGATTGCAAAGGTCCCCAAACAAAGGAGTATTCTTCTTACTCAAAGCATGCAAAGGAGCTGCAATAGTGCTAAAGTTTTTCACAAAGCGGCGATAAAAACCTGCAAGACCAAGGAAACTTCGCACTTGTTGCAAATTGGTGGGTTGGGGCCAAGTTTTAATTGCTTTGATCTTAGTTTCATCAACATGGACACCCTTGGAGGAGACAACGAAACCCAAGAAAACCACTTTGTCAACTCCAAAAGTGCATTTCTTCAAGTTTGCATAAAGACTTTCCTTTCGAAGCGTTTGCAAAACAAGCTTAACATGATCAAGATGCTCTTTCATGGTTTTGCTAAACACAAGAATATCATCGAAGTAAACCACAACAAAGATTCCAATGTATGGACGAAGTACATGATGCATGAGACGCACAAAAGTTCCGGGAGCTTCCGACAAACCCATAGGCATAACCAACCATTCATATAAGCCAAATTTTGTTTTGAAAGCAGTTTTCCATTCATCACCCTCATGGATACGGATTTGATAATAGCCACTTTTAAGATCAATTTTTGAGAAAAAGTTGGCTCCGCTAAGTTCATCAAGCATATCATCTAAGCGAGGAATGGGATGCCTATAGCGCACGGTGATAGCATTTATGGGTCTACAATCGGAACACAAGCGGAAACTTCCATCGGGTTTAGGCACAAGTATAGCAGTGCGGCACAAGGGCTTAAGCTTTCACGTACATGACCGTTGTCGATTAGTTGTTGTACTTGCCGTTGAATCTCCTTGGTTTCTTGGGATTGACACGGTAGGGAGCTTTGTTTGAAAGTGGCGCTCGGGGATGAGGTCGATTCGATGCTCAATGCCTCGAAGAGGAGGTAAACCGGAGGTAGCTCATCGGGAAAACATCTTGGAATTCTGCAAAGAGATTGAAACACCAAAGGTAGCTCATGAGTGGTGTTAGTTTTGGTTCTCCATCCTTGCACACAAGGACAAAGTGCATCACACTCGATGGGTTCTCACACACTTCTCTCATCTCATGTTTGGTGGCCGAATAGTATGAGGTTTTTCTCTCTAGGCGAAGAGGCGCTCAAATTTGGCTTGTGGCTCTCACTTACTTTTGGTGGCTCACTTTCTCACTCTTCTCTCTTTGGTTGGTGGCTTGTTTGTCGGCTATCACTTGACTAGGAGACATGGGTCGTAGGACATATTCTTTGCCTTTCATCTTGAAGCTATAGTGGTTTGTACGCCCATTGTGGTAGACACCATGGTCGAATTGCCATGGCCGACCAAGGAGGAGGTGGCAAACGGTCATTGGGACCACATCACACTCCAAAGTGTCTTCATATGCACCGATTTTGAAGGATACTTGGACCGTGTGCTCAACTCGTATAGTGCTGGAGTCACCTAGCCATTGAACCTTCACTTCTAGGGAAAAGCCTATACACAGAATCTTAGCAGCAGCGCGGTTCAAAATAGAGCGCTGCTGCTAAGTAGTTGTAGCGCGTGTTACGTAAACTTCGCTGGCGATAAATATTTAGCGATATGCACGCTTGGCGAAGCTTGCTGCTACAAATATCGACAGTGTTCCCCAACTCTAAGTAGCGATGGCGCGATCGCGATATGGCGCTCTTGCTAAATCTGTAGTGGTAGCGCGGTTTCCTCGAGATCGCTGCTGGTAAGTTTCAAATTGCCGCAATTTTTGTCGATTAGCGATGGCGCCTTACCTATAAGCGCTGCTGCTGCTTCTTAGCAGCAGCACGTTTTCTCTCGGCGCTCTGCTAACCCCACCAACCCCCAACCGTCCCTCCCATCCCCTTCCTTTTTCCCTTCCCCTACCTCCCCTCTCCTCTCTTCCCTCCACCACATGCTCCCACTCTCACTTTTTCCCTTCCCCTACCTCCCCTCTCCTCTCTTCCCTCCACCACATGCTCCCACTCTCCTCTTCTTCTTCTCAATACTTCTCCCCATTACTCTCTCTTCTCTATCCACCTTCTCTCTCTTCATTACTCCTACATAACTACACCACCTCCATTAATGCATCTCCTTTCTCTTTTTCCTTCCCCCTCCACTAGTTGAAGTTGTCTCCTTCCAAATTAGGTAGCTAGGTAGATGTAGGATTTAGTTAAGTGACCTATTTGCCCCCTAACTAGATCTATCTTTGTCAAGAAGAGCTTAATTTGTGCACTTTTGATCTCCCTACAACATCATCTTCGGCCATACTAGTAGCGTGTTTCCCATAAAGCGCTGCAGCTACAGATCATAGTAGTAGCGCGTTTTGACATAACGCGCTACTGCTACGTCCACTTAACCCAAAATTCTCACTCGCCCAGCTTCATCCCGCCATTTCCTCCCAAATCCCCACTCTCTCTCCGGCCCCGTCGCTCCGCCGCCCGACCAGCCTGGCGCTCGCCCGACTCCGCCGGCGCGGCTTAGCCCGGCCTTCGCCCGTCCGGCCCTTGACCCGACTCGGCGCGCTCGCCCCGACCACGCCGCTCGCCCCCCCACCCACCGCTCGCCCCGACTCAGCGCCGGCGCTCGCCCGACCACGCCGCTTCGCCCCGACCCGCCCGCTTCGCCCCGACTCGGCGCGGCGCTTCGCCCGACCAGCGCGCTCGCCCCGACCGTCGGCCCTCGCCTCCTCCTCGCCCCTGCACTCTCTGTAAACCCCCTCTCTACTAGGGTTCTTCATGTTAATTAATTAGGTTATCTATTTAGTTATGAATTTAGCTAGGTTTCAAAATTAGCTGAATTGATATGGAAATTTGAATGGACATGTGATATGTGCATATGTCATGTTTTGGACATGTCATGTTTGGAAAATGATCCGAGTGGCCTATGTTACGCCAAATGTTGATTCATTTCCGTTTGGTGAATTCAGGCGCTCGATATGTCCATTTTTAGCAAAGGTCATGCGAAATTTCCGTGAATAAAGGCATGATTTGTGCTACATAGTTGGCATATCAGTCTTGGCACATAGATTTCTTTTCGTCATTTCTCATTTATTCATACTTTTAGAAATAAATGAGGCCACTTAATCATAGGAAACATGTCGAACAACGAAGAAACGGGCCTTGACAAAGATGCGAGCGAGATGGATTATGGTGGTGAACAAGAGTACCTCGACTATTTGTTGCTAAGCAAGGTTTGCGAGTCGGCCTCGATGATGGTCTTGGCGCCGACATCGACACCGGCGGCGCCCGGCACCGGCAGCGCCAAACACCGATGGCGGCGCCGAGACCGGTGGGGAAGGTACCGGCGGGAAGGTACCAGCCCGATGCCGATACGAAAAGAGGAAGCATAAGAAGCGGAGGATACGAAAACCTAACAAACTAGGGATTGGGCGACTTGTGATCACAAAGATGGCACAGCAAGTTTGAGCCATTAGAGCGGAAGAACCTCGCAAGTGCTATGGGAACCAAGTAGGATGCATCCTACGGGAATCTTGACATCAACAACGATGACTTAAGGAGTAAAGAACATTTGACGCAGATTGCTCCTAACGAAGTTGCACGAGAGATTCAAGTTCCCGACCGGGATGATAACATAGAACAACCGTGGGATGATCCGAAGATGAAAAAGATTAACAATCACGCCATGGGCATGTTCAGCAATGATTTGGCCTCTGGAAAGGGAGGGTGAAACGAGCTATTGAGGCTGATGAACCCCTGTCCAAGATTACGGAGGAAAATCCGACACTTACGGAAGAGGAGTTCGAAAAGTTCAAGGACACTTGCGCTACCGAGGCAGCCAAGGCTAAGGCTGCGAAATTCAAAAGCCTTCAGCTCCGAACACGGAAGCATCGCCTCGGAAGCCGTGGCTACCTCGGTAAAAGGCCCATATGGGATAAGGAGGGCGCGGGCGTGAAGCCGCGGGTCTCCTGACCCCTTCGCGAGTTCACCAACCCCTTGGAGCATGACTTCATCGGGGCCCGCTACAAGTGGGACAAGGAGAAAAAGGTTTTTACATGGACAAGATCACGAGGAAATTGATTAGACTCTTGGAGAAGCAACACCGGCTTGCAGCCGAAAGCCCTACTTCTCGATGAGGCCCAAGTGGGACACCCCTCTCAACCGGCCTTGAGCGAACTTAAGGGACTCCCGTTGGACGATGGCATAATATGGTTGTGTGCGATCTTTGGAGGCGGCGCCACGTGGAAGGTGTTTTACAACGACGGCCGAGGCCAAGAAGCGAAAAAGAAGTTTAGTCGGCGGACATCGGCGCAAAGGTGAAGCTTGCGGTCGAGAAAAAAGCAGGTGAGGACGAAAAAAGCAGCCGAGGACAAATATGAGTTACTACAGCGACGGTCAATGCAGCTATAATCGCACTGCGAAATGATTTCGCTACTAACTTGGTTCGATTATCATCAATTGGGCGAAGGAAAATCCAGACAAGGCGGTACATGATTTCCCGATGCCCGTTTAAATCATGAGCAACTCCATGAACAACAACACCATCGCACCATCACTTGCTCAAACAACGGGCCTCCTCTGCAGCCGCTCCGCTCATAGCAGCCGTCCTCGGTCTCGAGCGCTAGGTGGGCCTTCGTCTTTAGCTGAGCTCGGCGCCGTCACGGTAATTACATGTCGCACCAACATATATATATATATATATAGATAATATTCCATTTTTGTTGCCTTTAGGTTGTTTTACACCACAGACATATGTGTTTGCGGTGAAAGAAACCCCATGCACCATACTCTACTTGATCAAAGGCGGAAGGTGGGCGTGGGAAAGGGGATGATAATGGACCCCTCTCAGCGCCTTGTATATGTTGCATCTAGTTGCTAACCTTTCTTTTTGGTGTTGCTCTAGTATATTTTTTGCATATATATGATTGTACATCCTCTTCATGAACATGCATCTCTAACAGTACCTAGTTTCTTCATGGCGAGGTGGAAATGCTATGTCGTGTACAAAGGGAAGGTTCCGGGGTGTACAACGAGTGGCATGAGTGTCGGCGCAAGTGAATGGGTTCATGGGCGCCAGCCATAAAAACTTCAAGCGGAGACAAGAAGGAGAAGCTAGTTACTTGAGGTTCACGCTAGCGAGAGAGGACTCAGAATCGCCACCTCATGTCTTGCATGGTTCCGCTCTCACTCATAGTGATAGCACTTCTTGCGTATGCCTTTGTTTAGATGGATGACGTTGTTGTAGTTGCAAGTATTGAGACTTGCATGTATTGCTATTTTCGAGATGATAACAAGATATCACTTTGTGTTGGATGATGATTATGAAGAGACTATTTGTATGTACATGCTATGATTACATTTGTGGTCTTGTAGGCATTTGTATGTGTATCATGATGAAATTTCTATGTGCTAAAGATTCTTCTACAAAGCGGTTCAAATACAAAACAAATATGCCAAAAAACTACTTAAATTAGCGATGGCGAGTGTACAAAAGTTAGCGGCAGCGCAAGCAATAGCGATGGCGTCGTCCTGCCAAAGCGCTAGCGCTACTAGCGGTAGCAAGCTTCCCACAACCGCGCTGCTGCTAGACTTGTATAGCAGTAGCGCGGGTGGGCACGCGCTACTGCTATGACTTAGCTGTAGCGCCGTATTAGTAGCACGGGTACCAGCGCTACTGATACATCTAAAACCCGCGCTGCTGCTAGCCTTTTCCCTAGTAATGCTTGTATGGTTGCGGATGCTTCTTCTTGACCAATTGGAGCTTGGAGCATAGTTCTTCGCTTGCCAAGTTGTGGCAACTACCTCCATCGATGATGACCTTGACAGATCTCCCATTGATGCCTGCCTTTGTGTGGAAGATGTGGCATCGTTGGTCTTCTTCTTGGTGATGTTGAAGTGTCAAGACTTTGGAGACAACAAGAGCGGGGCTTGTATCTTCATCACAAAAGACTTGATCATCTTCATCCTCGTTGATGCGCCGGTGCATGGCCACTTGCTTGATAGCATCCATTTCATCTTCACTCATTGAGTCGTAGGTGCCATCATCGTTGAGTATCATGGTACGCTTGTTGGTGCATTCATATGACTTGTGGCCTCGGCCGCCGCAAGTAAAACACTTGAAGGAGCTTGTCTTGACGGTCTCATCGGTTGGAGTAGATGATGAAGCACGCGGCTTGGAGTTGCTTGTAGTAGGAGGAGGACGACTTGAACTTGTAGAAGTTTTCTTGTAACTTGACTTGTCGTCGTTGCTTGGAAAAGGCTTGGTTGATGTCGAAGTTGGAGTAGTTGTTGAAGCTTGGTTGTTGGAGAGGCCGTATGTCTTGGATGAGTACTTGGCGTACTTGAAGTCATCTTGCACTTGTCGTTCCGCCTTTGTAGCTTGATGCACGAGTTCAATGAGGTTGGAGTAGGGTTGGAAGTCGGCAAACTTCTTGATGGGATGGTTGAGTCCGTTCAAGAATCGTGCCATTGTTTTCTCATCATCTACTCCAACCGATGAGACCGTCAAGACCACTGTACCTTTGACGGAAGTTGAAGATGAATCAAGTTCACTCAAATGCGGACAATGAAATAGCACTGTTGGTACTGATCCTTGTCGATTCTCACACCTACACAAGTAAAAGCTTTTGGTGGAGCTTGGTTAGGATGGTGGCACAAAATTGATTGCAATCGTTAGCTTGACTCAAAAATGTTGAAGAAGATTCGCAAATTCGCATATGCAACAAGTAGACCAAGCAAGTAGTGGTACACGGAAACACACACACAAATAGATAAATGGGATTGTGCAAACCAAAAGTGAGCCAAAATGTGGAATCCACGAAAATGCTCTTGTTGCACAATACTAGAGAGCGCTAGCACGATTGCACAATAGGCGGATCGGAGCTTGTGCACAACCTACTAGGCAAAAATGCAATGATCTCTATCCCATTATGCTATATGTATGGTGTATCGGTGCAATGATCCAAGATGATCTTATATGACAATCTTAATGTTGTATGATGCTATGCTTGTTGCTTATAAGCTCTTTGCTTATCTTTCCTCTTTGCTTAAAAGCTTGAGTGGCTCTTTCTCTTTTGAGCTCTTTTCTTATGCAAACTTGACGAACTAAGATAGCACTTGTGTATGCGATGACAACTTTATGACACACAAGTTGATTCCGAGATATGCACCTCGATTGTATGTATGATATGGTGTATGCAACTAATGTGCACAAGTCACGTTGCCGGCAATACTCAATGGCTAGTCTCAATGGGTAAGCAACGCAAAAGATGGTCTATGATGGTTATCAATGCAATTGCAAGGTATGACAAAGATGTCGTCGATGTTACCGTCCGTAGCGAAGATGAGTAGCCGACCAAAATGAGCGTTTGTTGTTGATGTCACACCGCGCCTAAATAGCCGAAACACAAAAGGACACGGAAATCTCACTCAAATTGTCGAACTCAAATTCGAATGGAGGTACGGAGGTTGTGTCTTGGGGTTTGGCAAGTGGAAGTGGTGGTTGATAGGGTGAGGAGGGTGTATGTAGGTATAGGTGGTGGTGGTGGTGGAGAAGGATTGCAGAAATGCAGTTTCGGCAGAGGAAGCCGGATGATCCGGGCCAGGAGCCGGACGATCCAGGCGGGTCCGGATTATCCGGGACTTGGTCCGGATGATCCGGGCAGGTCAACCACGCACGGGAACTGCTCGGGAAGAACACGAAAATGGGGTGGAATTTGGCGATTTCGGGGATTTTGGGTGGATTTCGAGGGGGGAGAAGGTGGGGAAACACAAGATCCACGAGTTACACACCGAATCCACGGATCAAAAACAACAAAACATCATCAAAACCAACAAATCGCAAAAAAATTTGGGGGTATTTTTGTGGGGATTTTCGGGTTTTTAGGACAAAAACAACAAAATCAAGCTAGAAATCACGAGTAGGGGCTCCAAAAGCGTGATCAGCGTGGCTCATGATACCATATGATGTAGGTGGAACCCTAATTAAATCGATCTTTCACGTTTGGAGGGATCCTACGGAGGAACACGAAGAACGCAGCGGAAGAACGAGGGAAATCACGGGAAGAGCGAGAGAGACACTCAACCGACAAGAGATCAATCACACAAGGTCTAGATCATCGAAGCACGAGTGATGCATGGTCCAAAATCAACAAAGGAAAGATACAAAGGTAGCCGTTCTTCTCCGAGAGGAGGTCTTGAATCCACGAGGGGATCTTCCCTTATAGGGGTCTTGAATCCGATGGATCTTCTCCTAGACGGAGGTCCTGATCTCCGTGGAGAAATACCGTGGATGAGCAAAGGCTCTCACACACAAATATGAGCTAATCCAATGCTAAGTCTCAAAGTGAGGAGAGGGGTCCTATATATAGAGTGCAGGGCCAAGGGGTACATGGGCTCAGCCCAACACGCCTGCAGGCGCTGGCGGATGATCCGGACGAGGGTCCGGATGGTCCGGGCCGGTCCGGATGATCCGGTTGGAGTCCCGGATGAGCCGGAGGGTCGGCTGGTGGCGGCGACGGGCCAGATGTCCGGCTGGAGGTCCGGACGTTCGGGCGGGGTCCGGATGATCCGGGCCTGGGTCCGGATGATCCGGCTTCAGCGTGGAGGTTCTGTTGCCTTCGGTGGAGTTCCTGGTTGCTTTCTCCTCTCCGTCTTCGCGTATGTCTTCCGCTTCCGATTCTCCTTGCTTCCTAGCCTCTTCATGGTCGACTCCTTGGTGCCTGAGTATGCATAGAGTTTCCATTTGAGGTAGTAACCATGTCTCATGTGAATCGAAGGAGAGTTGTGAGAGGAGTGATGTCACCTCGGTTTCAAGAGCTCTCGCACGTGCTCGAGTCATCGGTCCTTGTGGTGTTGTAGGTGTTGATGTAGAGTCCATGGGGATGATGGAAGGATGCTCCGCATCAGTAACCCATCATCAAACGGTCTTGGGTTTATGCACTATTTGTGGTGTTTAGGATGAGAGTATTTTTCATGCCCTTGTGACCTGTCCTAAGGCGCGTGTTTTGCGTATCGCCTTGGGGGGAAGTGTGGAATATGCCGAGTAAGGAGTTGTTCAGATTTACAGGGCTGGATTGGCTCCTCATCCTACTTGACCAACTGGGGTAGCTGGTTTGCGAGCAAGTTTTATTTATGTTATGGAGAGCTTGGCACCTAAGGAATGACCTGGTTTTTGGAAAAAGGAAAGAAAATGTGACCGCCGTTGTTATTGTTGACGCTCAAAAAGGGCATGATCGCAAAGAGTGACTTGAGGCTATAGCAAGATGAGGTCAAATTTATAAGTTCATGTCACCATTTGATGGCTCTCTTCAAGATAATCAAAGTAAATGTGAAGATGGATCAAAACGGAGCTCAAGTGTAAAAGATATGCCAATTTCGGAGATACTCGTGTTGACACCAGATTAGAAAATTGCATGAAACCTAACCAATATGTCTTCTGATGGAAAAAGTTACAACAGTAAAGTTCTTCGTCTCGTCGAAACGATCGATTTTGATATAAAAATCGTTCCAATCCGAGTTCGTATGCAAAAGTTAGAGCCATCGGAATACAGCCCTGTCGGGAGGCAAAAATGGCGCGCCCACGGACACCCTGTCTGATGGGTAGCGCGAGGATAACCTGTTTTGCGCGACCGATTTGACCCTCAAGATGACCTCTGATCAAAAAACGTTCAACATAAAAGTTGTTCGTCTCGTCGAAACGGTCAAGATTTCTTTTGGGCTCGTTTCCATCCGAGATCGGTTACCACCACAAAAAAGACCCGCAAGGTGCAGCCAGTTTAAACCGAACAGTTTTGGAAAGTTCGGGCAAAACCAATCCGAATTTGGCTAGGGTTTTGGACGTGAATCCAAGCCTTTTCCTTGCACGGGAAGTCCAGCCGCCTCTTATATACCTAAGGGGTGACGGCCGATTGAACACAACAAACAATCGCAAAACTCATCTACTTTTTACCCTAGTTTTACATCCCTCCCTTGTTCTTTCTCTCTCGTTCTTCGTTCGTTCTTCGTGTTGAAGGGCAGCGATCCTCGAGGCTCTAGGGGCGGGCGAACCGACCTAGGGCAGCCCATAGCCGCCGCGCGTCCAGACGGGGTCCCTCCCGGGCGTGTGGGGTTTCGGGTCCTGAAAAGCACCCGCCGGATTGTCTTGCGTACCGCGCTTCCGGCAGGTCTCCTTCGGCGTGAGCTGCGGTGCATCACCCTCGGCGTTGGAGGTACACGGTGACGTGTTCGTGTGCGAACACACTTTTTGGCGACTCTGCTGGGGACGAAAGATCAAGAATCATCATCAACCATGTCTAATCTCCCCAAGCCCTCAGAAGTTGACGCCGATAACATCATTAAGCCCGGTCTTGATGAACTATCGGATGAACATCGCCAAGCCTCGAAGCGCAAGAAGCAGCGTGAAGAGGCTTTTGAGGCGCTCAAGAAGAAGCGAGGGAGGAGGATTTGGGCGTTTCTTTCAAGTTTCAAGAAGGACCGTCAAGGCAACATCACTCCGGTTGGAAACGTCAATTTTCCTCCCCTCATCGACGAACAAGATGTAATCACTGTGACTAAAGTTTTTTCTCCAGAGCAAGTGGCTATGATTGAAAGTCTTGTTAGTAAGGGTAATGTGATGGCATACAATTCTTTTGTGGCTAGTGCTAATGCTCAGAAAAATATGCCTCCATCATCTAGTGGTACTGTTGGTATATCTGAAAACCCTAGTCCAATTTTACCTATTTCATCGGCACCACCTATGCAACAACAATATAATATGCCGTTGAATTTTTGCCCAACTCAAACCAACCAGCTTGTGACTGCATCTACATACCCTAATCCTATTATGAGTATGCCCAATTCGGCATCAACGCCGAATCACTTTGTCACACCACCCATAGGTGCAAGCATGTTTGGTCTTCCGCCGAATTATGGTTCGGCGCCCATCCCACAAGTTGCACCAATAGCTAGTACTCAGGTTGCTCCTATGTCATTGCCACAAACATCTTCATCTACCTCGGATCCAATTTTAGCTAAATTAAGGGAGGATTTGCATAAGATGTTTCAAGAAACTTTCGAAAGCGAGCGAAAGTAAAGAGTCATGTATCAAAAGCCTTATCCTGAACACTTGATGCAATTTCTTACCCTCAAGGTTATAAGGTTCCTGATTTTGTTAAATTTAGTGGTGAGATGCGAAAACAACTTGGGAGCATGTGAGTCGGTATCTAGCACAGTTGGGTGAAGCAAGTTCCATGGAAGAATTGAAAGTGCGTTTATTTCCATTATCTTTAACGGTACCGCATTTTCATGGTTTGCGGCTTTACCACATGGCTCAATTCTCTTATGGTCGCAATTAGAGCAAAAGTTTCATGATCACTTTTATAGCGGCGATAATGAGCTAAAGTTTTCACATCTTACATCGGTTAGGCGAAACATGATGAATCGGTCACCGATTATGTCAAGAGATTTAGAGATATAAAAACCGATGTTATAGCTTAGTGATAAGCGAGAGAGACTTGGCAGATCTTGTTCTTAATGGTTTGAAAACTCACATTAAAGAGGCTAGAAAGTTATGAGTTTTGAGCATTAATCAAGTCTTACAAAAGCTTTGGCCCAAGAGAGTCGAAGTAAAGAGGTCCATAGGTCTACAACCGATCGTCCTAGAATGCATATGGTTGAAAACAATGATGATAATTGGACGATGAGGTTGATGTCTATACTACTGAATTTGTTTGGTCCTCAAAGGCCAAACCCTATATGTGCAATGCTCTTAAGCCGATTCGCAAGAATCGTGATGTGAGATGAGGTTTACTTTTGATATATCAAAGTGTGATAAAATATTTGATGCACTCTTGCAAGATAAGATGATTAGAATATCACACACCATACCGCCGTTTGAGGAGCTGAAGCGGCGTGCTTATTGCAAGTACCATAATTCATTTTCTCATGCTACTAACGATTGCAATGTTTTCCGACGATGATACAATCGGCCATTAATGACGGACGATTGAATTTTGCTGAGATGCAAGTTGATAAACAGCCCTTCGATAAACACCATGGACTTGGAGGAAAGAAAATGTTGATTCGACCTAGCATAGCGAATCTGCTAATAAAGATAATGTTGTTATTGGTGAACCCAGGAATAGCAAGGAGGGCGACAAGGTCTTGGGAAGAAAGATTGTGCTTGAGAAGCAACCCGATGGCAAGGAAGTGTTGAAGATCACTATAAAAAATGTCACACTCGGGGGGCAACCACAAGTACAAGAGGATGCTCATGTTAAATTGATCAAGCCCAAGAATTCAGAAGTTGGCAAGTGGAAAAAGAATGAAACTAAGAACAAGAGAATCAAGCGGCCGGTTCTAGCTCTAATCGGCCATCACATTCAAAGCGTTCAAGATTGCCTCCGGAGCAAGAGTTTCAACGATATGCAAGGCCATATGTGTCAGGGGCACCGACACCATGGATGTCACAACCCTCCTATGCGCCATATTACATGAGAGGCTTCGGTGGAGGATGGGGGCAGCCCCCAATGGCTCCTTATGCTTTCCATATGGGGTGGGCAGCACCTAGAAGGCTTGCTCGTGAGAGGCTTTATTATCCCACACAAGGCCGTTTGAGATATGGTGGTAATCGTCCAACAAAAATTTCTCCAAGTAAGGCCAATAAAAAAGTGTGGCGTCTTAAGTCATCTAGTGCGGAAATTTCAGAATGCGACAAGCAAAAGGAGATCAGAAAGCCGGTTGTTTGTAATCTGGCTACTTCTAATGGTGATATTGTTATTGTTCAGCAGGGTTCCATGCTTAGTGATCATGAGGCGAGCACAAGCAAGGCCAAACCAAGGGATCCCAAATATACTCAACCTAAGTGGTGTCCTCCCGGTTTAACCAAGACCATGAAAAGGAGATTACAATGCATGAGGAACCACGAGAAGGTAGAGCACAAAGAGGAGAGGCAAAGGGACGAATTGTTAAGTGAAATTCGGCCCATGGGACTCACAAAACAAGTGTGGAGGCCTAAAGAAAAACAAAACGCAGATGCTTCTACATTAGCTACAGCAACACATTCAGCACCAAAAGAGGATGATGCAACCCCTATTACATCGTCCACACCACCTGAAACATCCCCTTCAATTGAGGAATCTTTGAGCCCAATATTCACATTGGGAGACGAAGATGAGATGGTGGATTATGAATATCGCCGGTTAGGGAAGGTATGGATATTAATATGGTATATTACTTACCTGCCGAGTTTTGTGCTATAGGTGAAGAAGGGGAGGTAGCCCAGCTGAATTTTGGTCCTAAGAATGCTATTTTTGAGAAGCCAAGAGAACCGGTGACACACTTGAAGCCATTGTACCTCAAAGGTCATATTAACGGATCGCGGTTGCTAGGATGCTCGTTGATGGTGGTGCTGTGATAAATCCTATGCCCTACTCGGTCTTCAAAAGTTGGGGTTAGATGATGATGCATTGATGAAGACCAATATGGTACTTAATGGATTCGAGGGTAAAGAAAAGACAGAGGCCAAAGGTGTGATGTGCATGGAACTCACCGTGGGAAGCAAAACTTTGGCCACCACATTCTTCATCGCCGAGGTGCAAGGTAACTATAATGTTATATTAGGTCGTGATTGGGTTCATGCTAACCAATGTGTGCCATCTACCATGCATCAATTTTTAATACAATGGATTGATGATGAGGTAGAAATCATTCACGCGGATAATTAAACTTGTGTTGCTTTGGCGATGCATCGGTGGATTGGAATCATCCGATGTTACTTGCTTAACAGGCGTGACCTCTCGGAGTTTGATTTCCTTAGTGCTACAAGGAACGGGTTCGTTCCCATCTCTTTAAAACCGATTGGTGGTAATCGGTTACAAGGTATGATGTGAACCAGAAGTTAAAATCAATGGCCGATATAAAGTTATCGCCCTAAGCATAAACATGGCCGATATAGAGATTATCGCCCTAAGTGCATATAAATGGCTGATGGAGTGTTGACATCGTCCTTAGACAAACGTTTTGCAAGTTATTTTTCGGCGCGCTAGCTTTGCCGAAAAACAGGGGGGCATATGTTGACGCTCAAAAAGGGCATGATCGCAAAGAGTGACTTGAGGCTGTAGCAAGATGAGGTCAAATTTATGAGTTCATGTCACCATTTGATGGCTCTCTTCAAGATAATCAAAGTAAATGTGAAGATGGATCAAAACGGAGCTCAAGTGTAAAAGATATGCCAATTTCGGAGATACTCGTGTTGACACCAGATTAGAAAATGGCATGAAACCTAACCAAGATGGCCTATGATGGAAAAAGTTACAACAGAAAAGTTCTTCGTCTCGTCGAAAAGATCGATTTTGATATAAAAATCGTTCCAATCCGAGTTCATATGCAAAAGTTAGAGCCATCGGAATACAGCCTGTCGGGAGGCAAAAATGGCGCGCCCACGGACACCACCCGTCGATGGGTAGCGCGAGGATAGCCTGTTTTGCGCGACCGATTTGACCCTCAAGATGACCTCTGATCAAAAAACGTTCAACATAAAATTGGTTCGTCTCGTTGAAACGGTCAAGATTGCTTTTGGGCTCGTTTCCATCCGAGATCGTTTACCACCACAAAAAAGACCCGCAAAGTGCAGCCAGTTTAAACCGAACAGTTTTGGAAAGTTCGGGCAAAACCAATCCGAATTTGGCTAGGGTTTTGGACGTGAATCCAAGCCTTTTCCTTGCACGGGAAGTCCAGCCGCCTCTTATATACCTAAGGGGTGACGGCCGATTGAACACAACACACAATCGCAAAACTCATCTACTTTTTACCCTAGTTTTACATCCCTCCCTTTGTTCTTTCTCTCTCGTTCTTCGTTCGTTCTTCGTGTTGAAGGGCAGCGATCCTCGAGGCTCTAGGGGCGGGCGAACCGACCTAGGGCAGCCCATAGCCGCCGCGCGTCCAGACGGGGTCCCTCCCAGGCGCGTGGGGTTTCGGGTCCTGAAAAGCGCCCGCCGGATTGTCTTGCGTACCGCGCTTCCGGCAGGTCTCCTGCGAGGTGAGCTGCGGTGCATCACCCTCGGCGTTGGAGGTACACGGTGACATGTTCGTGTGCGAACATTTATCTTCGTGGAAAATCATTGGGAAACCATTCACGACTGCCAACAAATGTGTGCAAGTGGAATTAAGCAAAAAAGGGTAAGGGGGTGTTTGGTGATGGGAAGTACGTTAGTCCGCCAAAAAATGATCATGCTCTTTGGAAGCCTCCGGATCCGGAGTATATTAAGATAAACGTTGATGCTAGATTTGTGGAGAGTTTAGGATCAGCTAGCGTTGGGGTTATCTCTAGGAATCATCTGGAGAAGTCTTGGTTTCATCTTGGGATTGTATTCGTGTGTGCTCCGGAGTGGACGAAGCAGAACTTCATGCGTGTCTTGCTGGGATATTGATACGTCTCCAACGTATCTATAATTTTTTATTGTTCCATACTATTATATTATCCATCTAGGATGTTTTATATGCATTTATATGCTATTTTATATGATTTTTGGGACTAACCTATTAACCGGAGGCCCAGTCCAAATTGTTGTTTTTTGCCTATTTCATTGTTCTGCAGAAAAGGAATATCAAACGGAGTCCAAACAGAATGAAACCTTTGGGAGAGTGATTTTTGGAACAAACGTGATAAAGAGGACTTGGAGTGGACGTCAAGAAAGAAGCGAGGAGGCAACGAGGCAGGGAGCCGCGCCTGCCCTCCTAGGCGTGCCCCCACCCTCGTGGGCCCCTCGCAGCTCCACCCTCCTACTTATTCCTCCTATATATACCCATATACCCCAAAAACATCCAAGGGCACCATAGATCGGGAGTTCCGCCGCCGCAAGCCTCTGTAGCCACCAAAAACAAATCGGGACCCTGTTCCGGCACCTTGCCGGAGGGGGCATCCCTCATCGGTGGCCATCTTCATCATCCCGGTGCTCTCCATGACGAGGAGGGAGTAGTTCACCCTCGGGGCTGAGGGTATGTACCAGTAGCTATGTGTTTGATCTCTCTCTCTCTCTCTCTCTCTCTCTCGTGTTCTTGATTTGGCACGTCTTAATGTATCGCGAGCTTTGCTACTATAGTTGGATCTTATGATGTTTCTCCCCCTCTACCTTCTTGTAATGGATTGAGTTTTCCCTTTGAAGTTATCTTATCGGATTGAATCTTTAAGGGTTTGAGAACACTTGATGTATGTCTCGCATGTGCTTATCTGTGGTGACAATGGGATATTCACGTGATCTACTTGATGTATGTTTTGGTGATCAACTTGCGGGTTCAGTGACCTTGTGAACTTATGCATAGGGGTTGGCACACGTTTTTGTTTTGACTCTCCGGTAGAAACTTTGGGGCACTCTTTGAAGTACTTTGTGTTGGTTTGAATAGATGAATCTGAGATTGTGTGATGCATATCGTATAATCATACTCGCGGATACTTGAGGTGATACTGGAGTATCTAGGTGACATTAGGGTTTTGGTTGATTTGTGTCTTAAGGTGTTATTATACTACGAACTCTAGGGCTGTTTGTGACACTTATAGGAATAGCCCAATGGATTGATCGGAAAGAATAACTTTGAGGTGGTTTCGTACCCTACAATAATCTCTTCGTTTGTTCTCCGCTATTAGTGACTTTGGAGTGACTCTTTGTTTCATGTTGAGGGATAGTTATATGATCCGATTATGTTATTATTGTTGAGAGAACTTGCACTAGTGAAAGTATGAACCTTAGGCCTGGTTTCCTAGCATTGCAATACCGTTTACGCTCAGTTTTATCATTAGTTACCTTGCTGTTTTTATATTTTCAGATTAGAAAAACCTATATCTATCATCCATATTGCACGTGTATCACCATCTCTTCCCCGAACTAGTGCACCTATACAATTTACCATTGTATTGGGTGTGTTGGGGACACAAGAGACTCTTTGTTATTTCGTTGCGGGGTTGTTTTAGAGAGACCATCTTCATCCTACGCCTCCCACGGATTGATAAACCTTAGGTCATCCACTTGAGGGAAATTTGCTACTGTCCTACAAACCTCTGCACTTGGAGGCCCAATAATGTCTACAATAAGAAGGTTGTGTAGTAGACATCAGATATACATTGGTATCACTCTTCCCAAACCAATTATTTTGGAATCTAACTGATCTTTTGCTGCATCTTTTCTTGCGAAAGAATCCTTTGACAGGTCTCCTTTGGTGGATCTAAAAAAGGAAGCAATCAACGCTTCTAAGTTTATTGAGGATCTCAAGATTGTTAAGATTGACACGCATGTTAACATGGCGGCGCATGAGATAGCTAAATTTAGTTTTGATAGTAGGTCCGATGTTGTGCTTTGTAATACTATTCTGCCCTGTGCGGCTAATTATGTAGAACGATTGTGAGATCTTGTTATTTGATCAATATATGGGTGGGGTTTTCAGAAACAAATGATACATAGTAACATGACGGACCCAGTAGAACTTAAAACATTTTGAGGTCAGATGGCTCATTGAGGAGAACTGTGACGAGTGTGTGCAGAATGCCTTGGATCTTGCTCATGCAAGGGGTGCGGTACGTATCCAAGAGTGTTTGAAGATGGTTGTGGCAGAGTTAAATGATGGGAGAATGAACATACTTGGCAACTGAAGAAATATGCCCTAGAGGCAATAATAAAGTTATTATTGATTTCCTTAATTCATGATAAATGTTTATTTTTTCATGCTAGAATTGTATTAACCGGAAACTTAGTACATGTGTGAATACATACACAAAACATATAGTCCCTAGTATGCCTCTACTTGACTAGCTCTTTAATCATAGATGGTTATGTTTCCTAACCATGGACATGTGTTGTCATTTGATGAACATGATCACATCATTAAGAGAATGATGTGATGGACATGACCCATCCGTTAGCTTACCTTTATGATCGTGTCAGTTTCATTGCTACTGCTTTCTTCATGACTTATACAAGTTCCTCGGACAATGAGATTATGCAACTCCCGAATATCGAAGGAACACTTTGTGTGCTACCAAACATCACAACGTAAATGGGTGATTATAAAGGTGCTCTACAGGTGTCTCCGAAGGTGTTTGTTGGGTTGGCATAGATCGAGATTAGGATTTGTCACTCCGTGTTTCGGAGAGGTATCTCTGGGCCCTCTCGGTAATACTCATCACTATAAGCCTTGCAAGCATTCTGACTAATGAGTTAGTTGCGGGATGAAGTATTACGGAACGAGTAAAGAGACCTTCTGGTAACGAGATTAAACTAGGTATGATGATGCCGACAATCAAATCTCGGGTAAGTAACATACCAATGACAAGGGGAACAACGTATGTTGTTATACGGTTTGGCCGATAAAGATCTTTGTAGAATATGTAGGAACCAATATGAGCATCCAGGTTCCGCTAATAGTTATTGACTGGAGACATGTCTCGGTCATGTCTACATAGTTCTCAAACCCGTAGGGTCCGCACGCTTAACGTTCGATGACGATTGTATTATGATTTTATATGTTTTGATGTACCGAAGGTTCTTCAGAGTCCCGGATGTGATCACGGACATGACAGGGAGTCTCGAAATGGTCGAGACATAAATATCGATATATTGGAAGGCTATGTTTGGACACCGAAAAGGTTCCGAGAGGTTCGGGCATTTTTTTGGAGTACCAGGAGGTTACCGGAACCCCCCGGAGAGTCAATAGGCCTTAATGGGCCATAGTGGAAGAGAGGAGGAGGAGGCCAAGGTGCCCCCCCAAGCCCAATCCGAATTGGGAGGGGGGTCGGCCCCCCTTTCCTTCTCTCCCTCTCCCTCTTCCTTCTTCTCCTGCTCCAACTAGGGAAGGGGGAGACCTACTCCTACAAGGAGTAGGACTCCTCCCTTGGGCGCGCCATAGAGGGCCGGCGCTCCCCCTCCTCCACTCCTTTATATACGGGGGAGGGGGTTATCCCATAGACACACAAGTTGACAATTGTTTTAGCCGTGTGCGGTGCCCCCCTCCATAGATTTCCACCTTGGTCATATCGTCGTAGTGCTTAGACGAAGCCCAGCGCAGGTAACTTCATCATCACCATCACCACACCGTCGTGCTGACGAAACTCACCCTCGACCTTAGCTGGATCTAGAGTTCGTGGGACATCACCGAGCTAAACGTGTGCAGATTGCGGAGGTGTCGAACCTTCGGTGCTAGGATCGATCGGATCATGAAAACGTACGACTACATCAACCGCGTTGTCATAACACTTCTGCTTTCGGTCTACGAGGGTACGTAGACAACACTCTCCCCTCTCATTGCTATGCATCACATAGAGATAGATCTTGTGTGATTGTAGATTATTTTTTTTGAAATTACTGTGTTCCCCAATAGTGGCATCAGAGCCAGGTCTACACGTAGATGTTATATGCACGAGTAGAACACAAAGAGTTGTGGGCGATAATAGTCATATTGCTTACTAGCATGTCATACTTTGATTTGGCGGTATTGTTGGATGAAGCGGCTCAGACCGAAATTACACGTACGCTTACGCGAGGCTGGTTCTACCGATGTGCTTCGCACATAGCTGGCTGGTGAGTGTCTGTTTCTCCAACTTTAGTTGAATCGAGTGTGGCTACGCCCGGTCCTTGTTGAAGGTTAAAACAGCACACTTGATGAAAAATCATTGTGGTTTTGATGCGTAGGTAAGAACGGTTCTTGCTAGAAGCCCGTAGCAGCCACGTAAAACTTGCAACGACAAAGTAGAGGATGTCTAACCTATTTTTGCAGGGCTTGCTGTGATGTGATATTGTCAAGGCATGATGTGATATAAATTGTTGTATGAGATGATCATGTTTTGTAAAAAAGTTATCAACACCTGGCAGTAGCCATATGGTTGTCGCTTTATTGTATGCAATGCAACCACCATGTAATTGTTTTACGTTATCACTAAGCGGTAGCGATAGTCGTAGTAACAATAGTTGGCGAGACGACAACGATGCTACGATGGATATCAAGGTGTCACACCGGTGACGATGGAGATCATGATGATGCTTCGGTGATGGAGATCATGAGCACAAGATGATGATGGCCATATCATGTCACATATTTTAATTGCATGTGATATTTATCCTTTATGCATCTTATTTTGCTTAGAACGTTGGTAGCATTATAAGATGATCCCTTACTACATTTCAAGGTACAAGTGTTCTCCCTGAGTATGCATCGTTGCTACAGTTCATCGTGCCGAGACACCACGTGATGATCGGGTGTGATTAGCTCTATGTTCACATACAATGCATGGGTGCAAGCCACGTAGATATGATCAACATAGTGATGTTCACCATTAAAAACTACTCCATCTCACGTGATGATCGGACATGGTTTAGTTGATTTGGATCACATGATCACTTAGATGATTAGAGGGATGTCTATCTAAGTGGGAGTTGGTAAGTAATATGATTAATTGAACTTTAATTTATCATGAACTTAGTACCTGATAGTATTTTGCATGTCTATGTTGTTGTAGATCAATGGCCTGTGCTACCGTTCCTTTGAATTTTAATGCGTTCCTAGAGAAAGCTAAGTTGAAAGCAACTACACGAACTGGGTCCATAACTTGAGGATTATCCTCATTGCTGCACAGAACAATTACGTCCTGGAAGCACCGCTAGGTGCCAGGCCTGCTACAAATGCTACTAATGACGTTAAGAACGTCTGGCAGAGCAAAGTTGATGACTACTCGATAGTTCAGTGTGACATGCATTACGGCTTAGAATCGGGATTTCAAAGACATTTTGAACGTCATGAATCATATGAGATGTTCCAAAACTTGAAGTTAATATTTCAAGCAAACGCCCGAGTTGAGAGATATGAAGTCTCCAACAAGTTCTACAGCTGCAAAATGGAGGAGAATAGTTCTGTCAGTGAACACATACTCAAAATGTCTGGGTATCATAATCACTTGACTCAGCTGGGAGTTGATCTTCCAGTTGATTGTGTCATTGACAGAGTTCTTCAATCACTGCCACCAAGCTATAAAGGCTTCGTGATGAACTACAATATGCAAGGGATGAACAAGACTATTCTTGAGCTCTTCGCAATGCTAAAGGCTGCGGAGGTAGAAATCAAAAAGGAGCATCAAGTGTTGATGGTCAATAAGACCACTAGTTTCAAGAAAAAGGGAAAAGGGAAGAACGGGGACTTCAATAAGAACAACAAAAAGGTTGTTTCTCAAGAGAAGAAACCCAAGTCTGGACCTAAGCCTGAAACAGAGTACTTCTACTGCAAAGGGACTGGTCACTGGAAGCGGAACTACCCCAAGTATTTGGCGGATAAGAAGGATGGCAAAGTGAAAGGTATATTTGATATACATGTTATTGATGTGTAATTAACTAATGCTAGCAGTAGCGCCTGGGTATTTGATAATAGTTCTATTGCTCATATTTGCGACTCGAAACAGGGGCTACGGATTATGAGAAGATTGGCTAAGGACGAGGTGATGATGCGCGTGGGAAATGGTTCCAAAGTCGATGTGATCGCGGTCGACACGCTACCTGTACATCTACCATCGGGATTAGTTTTAGACCTGAATAATTGTTATTTGGTGCCAGTGTTGAGCATGAACATTATATCTGGATCTTGTTTAATGCGAGACAGTTATTCAGTTAAATCAGAGAATAATGGTTGTTCTATATATATGAGTAATATCTTTTATGGTCATGCACCCTTGCTGAGTGGTCTATTTTTGTTGAATCTCGATAGTGATGATACACATGTTCATAATATTGAAGCCAAAAGATGCAAAGTAATAATGATAGTGCAACTTATTTGTGGCACTACCGTTTGGGTCATATCGGTATAAAGCGCATGAAGAAACTCCATACTGATGGAATTTTGGAATCACTTGATTATGAATCACTTGGTGCTTGCGAACCGTGCCTTATGGGCAAGATGACTAAAACTCCTTTCTCCGGAACAATGGAACGAGCTACTAACTTGTTGGAAATAATACATACCGATGTATGTGGTCCAATGAGTATTGAGGCTCGTGGTGGGTATCGTTATTTTCTTACCTTCACAGATGATTTGAACAGATATGGTTATATCTACTTAATGAAGCATAAGTATGAAACATTTGAAAAGTTCAAAGAATTTCAGAGTGAAGTGGAAAATCATCGTAACAAGAAAATAAAGTTTCTACGATCTGATCGTGGAGGAGAATATTTGAGTTACGAGTTTGGTCTTCATTTGAAACAACATGGGATAGTTCCACAATTAACGCCACCTGGAACACCACAGCAAAATGGTGTGTCTGAACATCGTAATCGTACTTTATTAGATATGGTGCAATTTATTACAAGGTGTGAAGTTGAGTCAGACTCAATGCCCGACCACTGCAGAAGATAGAGAGAAAATGAAAGTCATTACCTATGCTTCAGCCGTAGGTTCTATCATGTATGCAATGTTGTGTACCAGACCTGATGTATGTCTTGCTATAAGCTTAGCAGGGAGGTACCAAAGTAATCCCGGAGTGGAGCACTGGACAACGGTCAAGAACATCCTGAAATACCTAAAAAGGACTAAGGATATGTTTCTCATTTATGGAGGTGAAAAAGCACTCATCGTAAACGGTTACGTCGATGCAAGCTTTGACACTGATCCGGATGACTCTAAGTCGCAAAGCGGATACGTATTTTTATTGAATGGAGGAGCTGTCAGTTGGTACAGTTCCAAGAAGAGCATCGTGGCGGGATCTACGTGTGAAGTGGAGTACATTGCTACTTCGGAAGCAGCGAATGAAGGAGTTTGGATGAAGGAGTTCATATCCGATCTAGGTGTCAAATCTAGTGCATCGGGTCCAATGAAAATCTTTAGTGACAATACTGGTGCAATTGCCTTGGCAAAGGAATCCAGATTTCACAAGAGAACCAAGCACATCAAGATACGCTTCAATTCCATCCTTCATCAAGAGTCGGAGGGGACATAGATATTTTCAAGATACACACGGATCTGAATGTCGCAGACCCGTTTACTAAGCCTCTTCCACAAGCAAAACATGATCTGCACCAAAGCTCCATGGGTGTTAGAATCATCACTATGTAATCTAGATTATTGACTCTAGTGCAAGTGGGAGACTGAAGGAAATATGCCCTAGAGGCAATAATAAAGTTATTATTTATTTCCTTAATTCATGATAAATGTTTATTATTCATGCTAGAATTGTATTAACCGGAAACTTAGTAAATGTGTGAATACATAGACAAAACATATAGTCCCTAGTATGCCTCTACTTGACTAGCTCGTTAATCAAAGATGGTTATGTTTCCTAACCATGGACATGTGTTGTCATTTGATGAACGGCATCACATCATTAGTAGAATGATGTGATGGACATGACCCATCCATTAGCTTAGCTTTATGATCGTGTCAGTTTCATTGCTACTACTTTCTTCATGACTTATACAAGTTCCTCAGACTATGAGATTATGCAACTCCCGAATATTGCAGGAACACTTTGTGTGCTACCAAACATCACAATGTAAATGGGTGATTATAAAGGTGCTCTACAGGTGTCTCCGAAGGTGTTTGTTGGGTTGGCATAGATCGAGATTAGGATTTGTCACTCCGTGTTTCGGAGAGGTATCTCTGGGCCCTCTCGGTAATACTCATCACTATAAGCCTTGCAAGCATTGTGACTAATGAGTTAGTTGCGGGTTGAAGTATTACGGAACGAGTAAAGAGACTTTCTGGTAACGAGATTAAACTAGGTATGATGATACCGACGATCAAATCTCGGGCAAGTAACATACCGATGACAAAGGGAACAACATATGTTGTTATGCAGTTTGACTGATAAAGATCTTCGTAGAATATGTAGGAACCAATATGAGCATCCAGGTTCCGCTATTGGTTATTGACCGGAGACATGTATCGGTCATGTCTACATAGTTCTCAAACCTGTAGGGTCCGCACGCTTAATGTTCGATGACGATTGTATTAAGAGTTTATATGTTTTGATGTACCGAAGGTTGTTCAGAGTCCCGGATGTGATCACGGACATGATGGGGAGTCTCGAAATGGTCGATACATAGAGATCGATATATTGGAAGGCTATGTTTGGACACCGGAAAGGTTCCGAGAGGTTCGGGCATTTTTCCGGAGTACCGGGAGGTTACCGGAACCCCCAGGGGAGTCAATGGGCCTTAATGGGCCATAGTAGAAGAGAGGAGGAGGCGGCCAAGGTGGGGTCACGCCCCCCCAAGCCCAATCCGAATTGGGAGGGGGCTGCCCCCCCCCCCCCGTTTCCTTCTCTCCCTCTCCCTCTTCCTTCTTCTCCTACTCCAACTAGGGAAGGGGGAGACCTACTCCTACTAGGAGTAGGACTCCCCCCTTGGGCGTGCCATAGAGGGCCGGCCCTCCTCCTCCTCCACTCCTTTATATACGGGGGAGGGGGCACCCCGTAGACACATAAGTTGACAATTGTTTTAGCCGTGTCCGGTGCCCCCCATCCACAGATTTACACCTTTGTCATATCGTCGTAGTGCTTAGGAGAAGCCCTACGCCGGTAACTTCATCATCACCATCACCACGCCGTCATGCTGATGAAACTCTCCCTCGACCTCAGCTGGATCTACAGTTCGTGGGACGTTACTGAGCTGAATGTGTGCAGATCGCGGAGGTGCCGTACCTTCGGTGCTAGGATCGGTCGGATCATGAAGACGTACGACTACATCAACCGCATTGTCATAACGCTTCTGCTTTCGGTCTACGAGGGTATGTAAACAACATTCTCCCCTCTCGTTGGTATGCATCACCTAGAGATAGATCTTGCATGATCATAGGAAATATTTTGAAATTACTGCGTTCCCCAACAGCTACTTGGTGAAGCGTATTAAAAATATCAAAAAGGCTGAGTGCAAGCGAAGGGTTATATCGCAGGACAATATCAATCATGAGCAAATGCTTCTATTCAAGTTGAGACGCTTCCAAGAGCAACATGAGTTCATGTGGAAGTAGCGCGCAGATGAATCTGGCTTACTCAAGGCGATAGAAAACACCCAGTTCTTTCAAACATTTACTTCGGAAAGGAAGCGCAAAAATGAGATCAAGAAATTGAGGAAGGAGGATGGTGGTGTGTGTAGGTGTCAAAACCGGCGGATCTCGGGTAGGGGGTCCCGATCTATGCGTCTTAGGCTCATGGTAACAGGAAGCAAGGGACACAATGTTTACCCAGGTTCTGGCCCTCTCAATGGAGGTAAAACCCTACTTCCTGCTTGATTAATATTGAAGATACAAGTAGTACAAGAGTAGATCTACCACGAGATCGTAGAGGCTAAACCCTAGAAGCTAGCCTATGATGGTTATGATTGTAATTGTGACTGGCCTTCTAAGGACCAACCTCTCCGGTTTATGTAGACATCGGAGAGGGCTAGGGTTTACATGGAGTCGGTTACAAGGAAGGAAACACAATATCCGGATCGCCAAGCTTGTCTTCCACGCAAAGGAGAGTCCCATCCGGACACGGGACGGAGTCTTGAGTCTTGTACCTTCACGCTTCAATTGTCCGGACGATGCATATAGTCTAGCTCTCCGGATACCCCCTAATCCAGGACTCTCTCAGTAGCCCCTAAACCAGGCTTCAATCACAATGAGTCCAGCGCGCAGTCTTGTCTTCGGCATTGCAAGGCGCGTTCCATCTCCGAATACTCCAAAGTATTTATCAAACACTTAAACCGTGTCCGAATCTGCAAGATGATTCTCACATACCATAATAGGGAACGTAGCACAAATCTGATCTGCCAATCTTCGTTCGTCGCGCTTCTGCATCGTGGCCTGGTCCAACACGAACCGGCGTTTCTCGTCCCACCTCGACTCGTGTTGCGAGGCGGTTTTATTGGCACGTCCTGCCAAAGCAGAGATCGTGTTCCTCTTATTACGAGATCTTCCATCAATAGGGGCGTGTTTACCCCGACGACGACCGTTGGCATGACTCCGTGTGCTTTTAGATATGTCTCAAACGGTCACGCTGAGGACTCTTGATATTCTCCCCCTTTATAAAGGGGCCGAGGCCTATGCCTCTTTTCCACCTTCCTCGCGCCTTCTCGCACCTCGAGTTCTAATACCCGAGACCTAAGCTCCAACACCCCAGATCCTCCAATATGTCTGGATCCAACCCTCAGGGCCGGTGGGTAGCCTCCTCGATCGAAGAGGAGGACATTGCGATGCTTAGGGAGGTCGGATACCTGACCGCCGACATCCAGCACAGGCTTCCTGCTCCAGGGCAGATCATCCCTACACCAGAGCCCAATGAGAGCGTCGTGTTTGTTCCTCACTTCCTCCATGGCTTGGTCCTCACCCTCGATCCCTTTGTGAGGGGGCTCATGTTCTATTACGGGTTGGATTTTCATGATCTAGCTCCAGACGCTATCCTCCATATCTCGTCGTTCATCATTGTGTGTGAGGCTTTTCTCCACGTCACTCCACACTTCGGCTTATGGCTCAAGACTTTTAATTTGAAGTCGAAGATGATTGAGGGACGACATGTTGAGTGCGGAGGTGCCATAATAAGCAGGAAAGCCGATGCCCCATGGCCAGAGGGTTCTTTCCCAGAAGTATCCGATGTATGGAAATGGAGGTGGTTTTATGTCACCGCTCCCAGAGGCACAAAGTGGGTGGCCGCCCCCGAGTTCCGCTCGGGCCCTCCGCCACAACTAGCGTCTTGGACTAACGTAGGATGGAACTAGGGGCCAGATGGTGACGTACCAGTACTGCAGAGCCGCATCCGGGAGCTTCTTGAGAGGGACATTAATCTTGTCAGCATAATGCAAGTGATGTTAATCCGACGGATGTTTCCATGCCAACGCCGGCCTCTCCGGATGTGGGAGTTCAATCCAGAGGGTCCGCGGACTGTTAAGCATTTCTTTGACCTGAAGCTCGAAGGGATGTGCAAATTATTCTTCGGACCAAAAGTAGAGTGTCCGGACACCTTCGAGGATGTGGGCCTAAGCTGCAATCGCCTAGATACCCAAGTAAGTAACCTTGATACTGGACACCTTGTTTTGTATTTGTCATAGTTGTTATTCTGAAAATCATCCGTGGCCAGGAATGGCTCAACAAGGAGGAGAGAATCAGGTGTCTGGCGCCACTTCCCGAAGGCTCGCCTGGTCCTACCATGGCCAAGATGCTTGACCGGGTACACAGCAGAATGACCTCAAGGAAAGACAAGGGGAAGAATGAAGAAGCCGAACTTCACACGCTACGCATCTGACCCGGGGGAATGGTTACCTCCCCTAAGGAGGATGGTCGGGAAGGGGAGGCCAAAGCATCCTCCCCGTGCGGGAGGAAGAGGGCCGCTCCGAAGACTTGGAGATGGAGATGTCCAAACCAGGTAAAAAGGTATCACCAGGGGGCTCTACCCCGATGGGCACCCTCACCACGTCATGCCCGCCAACGGGCCAGCCCTCCACCGAGCTGTAAGTCAATCGTTAATTCGAATGTACTGTGTTTCTCCTAGATCAATAACCAGGACTCGTCTTTTGCAGTCCGGCTAGCAGCTCTTCTCAACATAGTTCGTCTTCGGGGGATCTTCCTCCGGAGATGATGGAGAGCGAAACCCCACCCACCTCTCCGCCTCATGAAGCGGGCGACACCGAGGTGTCGTCACGGAGGAGTCCGGACCTGCCGAAGCCGGAAGCCCATGCGTCAGCTGCCCTGAGCCCGGAGCGTTCGGCTCCCACGGGGGGCGATGAGAAGGGTCTGGCACAGCTCAATGTCCGGCCGGACGCGCTGACAGGCCTACTGGGGCGGGCTGCGCTCTCGGAAGAGCACCGCTCATTAATGAGCGCGGTGCTCCAGAAGATTTCATCCGCTACAAGCGGTTTGAATGAAGCATTTACGAGCCTTCTCAGAGGCTTTGAGGTATGTAGTGAAAATACACAATTTTTGGCAGTGAGGCACGTGCTAGGTGTGCTCCATATGGATGTAGCCCCTGAGACTCTGGTTGCCCGCAATAGGCGGCTGCTATGTCTTGAGCTTGCGTTGGTTTTCCTCGAAGAGGAGAGGGTGATGCAGCAAGTGTAGCGTAAGTATTTCCCTCAGTTTTGAGAACCAATGTATCAATCCAGTAGGAGGCTCCTCAAAAGTCCCACGCACCTACACAAACAAACTGAGAACTCGCAACCAACGCAATAAAGGGGTTGTCAATCCCTTCATGGCCACTTGCAAAAGTGAGATCTAATAAAGATAGTATGATAAGAGATAAATATATTTTTGGTATTTTATAATATAAATGCAAAAAGTAAAGATGCAAATAAAGGTAGATTGAAAGCAAATATGATAAGAGATAGACCCGGGGGCCATAGGTTTCACTAGTGGCTTCTCTCAAGATAGCATAAGTATTACGGTGGGTGAACAAATTATTGTCGAGCAATTGATAGAAAAGCGCATAGTTATGAGATTATCTAGGCACGATCATGTATATAGGCATCACGTCCATAACAAGTAGACCAACTCCTGCCTGCATCTACTACTATTACTCCACACATCGACCGACTCCTCCCTACATCTAGAGTATTAAGTTCATAAGAATAGAGTAACGCATTAAGCAAGATGACATGATGTAGAGGGATAAACTCATGCAATATGATATAAACCCCATCTTGTTATCCTCGATGGCAACAATACAATACGTGCCTTGCAACCCTTTACATCCTTTGGTAAGGACACATAAGATTGAACCCAAAACTAAGCACTTCTCCCATGGCAAGAAAGACCAATCTAGTAGGCCAAACCAAACTGATAATTCGAAGAGACTTGCAAAGATAACTCAATCATGCATAAAAGAATTCAGAGAAGATTCAAATATTATTCATAGATAAACTTGATCATAAACCCACAATTCATCGGATCTCGACAAACACACCACAAAAAGAGTTTACATCGAATAGATCTCCACAAGAGAGGGGGAACATTGTATTGAGATCCAAAAAGAGAGAAGAAGCCATCTAGCTAATAAATATGGACCCGTAGGTCTGTGGTAAACTACTCACAACTCATCAGAGGGGCAAGGATGTTGATGTGGAGGCCCTCCGTGGTCGATTCCCCCTCCGTGAGTGCGTGAAGGCTCAAGATGGCATCTCGTGGATCTGAAGGTTCTGATGGTGGAAATTGTGTTTCGTGGTGCCCCTGGATGTTTTCGGGGTACGTAGGTATATATAGGAGGAAGAAGTATGTCGGTGGCCGCCCGAGGGGCCCACGAGACAAGGGGCGTGCCCTACAAGGGGGCGTGGCCTCCTATCTCGTGGCTTCCTCAGAAGCTTCTTGACTTGCACTCCAAGCTCTCCGGATCACGTTCGTTCCAAAAATCACGCTCCCGAAGGTTTCATTCCGTTTGGACTCCGTTTGGTATTCCTTTTCTTCGAAATACTAAAATAGGCAAAAAAAAACAGGAATATGGGTTGGGCCTCCGGTTAGTAGGTTAGTCCCAAAAATGATATAAATGTGTAAAATAAATCCCATAAACATCCAAAAGAGGTAATATAATAGCATGGAACAATCAAAAATTATAGATACGTTGGAGACGTATCAAGCATCCCCAAGCTTAATTCCTGCTCGTCCTCGAGTAGGTAAATGATAAAAAAAGAAATTTTTGATGTGGAATGCTACCTAGCATAATTCTTAATGTAATTTTCTTTATCGTGGCATGAATGTACAGATCCAAATGAATACAAAATAAAAGTTCATATTGACATAAGAAATAGTAATACTTCAAGCATACTAATCAAAGTAATCATGTCTTTTCAAAATAACATGGCTAAAGAAAGTTATCCCTACAAAATCATATAGTCTGGCTGTTGCTCTATCTTCATCACACAAAGTATTTAATCATGCACAACCCCGGTGACAAGCCAAGAAATTGTTTCATACTTTAATAATCTCAAACTTTTTCAACTTTCACGCAATACATGAGCGTGAGCCATGGACATAGCACTATATGTGGAATAGAATGGTGGTTGTGGAGAAGACAAAAAAGGAGAAGATAGTCTCACATAAACTAGGCGTATCAACGGTCTATGGAGATGCCCATTAATAGATATCAATGTGAGTGAGTAGGGATTGCCATGCAACGGATGCACTAGAGCTATAAATTAAAAAAGCTCAACAAAAGAAACTAAGTGGGGTGCATCCAACTTGCTTGCTCACGAAGACCTAGGGCACTTTTTAGGAAGCCCATCATTGCAATATACAAGCCAAGTTCGATAATGATAAATTCCCACTAGTATATGAAAGTGACAACACAAGAGACTCTCTAACATGAATATCATGGTGCTATTTTGAAGCACAAGTGTGGAAAAAGAGATAGTAGCATTGTCCCTTCTCTCTTTTTCTCTCATTTTATTTTTTTGCTTTTCTTTTTCTTCTTTTTTCTTTTTTTTCTTTGGCCTTCTCTTTTTTTCTTTTTGGCCTTTCTCTTTTTTTTCCTTTTTTCTTCTTTTTTTTCTTTTTGTAAAGTCCGAAGTCTCATCCCGACTTGTGGGGGAATCATAGTCTTCATCATCCTTTCCTCACTAGGACAATGCTCTAATAATGAAGATCATCACACTTTTATGGATTTACAACTCAAAGCTAGAACAAGATATGACTCTATATGAATGCCTCCGTGATGTAATCGGGATATGCAATGAATCAAGAGCGACATGTATGAAAATTATGAAGGTGGCCTTGCCACAAATACAATGTCAACTACATGATCATGCAAAAAGCAATATGACAAAAGTAATGCGTGTCATATGAATGGAACAGTGGAAAGTTGCATGGCAATATATCTCGGAATGGCTATGGAAATGCCATAATAGGTAGGTATGGTGGCTGTTTTGAGGAAGGTAAATGGTGGGTATATGGTACCGGCAAAAGTTGCATGGTACAGGAGAGGCTAGCAATGGTGGAAGGGTGAAAGAGTGCGTATAATCCATGGACTCGACATTAATCAAAAGAACTCATATACTTGTTGAAAAAATGTAGAAGTCATCAAAAACCAAAGCACTACACGCATGCTCCTAGGGGGATAGATTGGTAGGAAAAGACCATCGCTCGTCCCTGACCGCCACTCATAAGGAAGACAATCAATAAATAAAATTGTGCTCCAACTTCATCACAAAGCGGTTCACCATACGTGCATGCTACGGGAATCACAAGCTTCAACACAAGCATTCTTTAAATTCATAATCACCCAACTAGCATGACTTTAATATCACTACCTCCATATCTCAAAACAATTATCAAGCATCAAATTGATCATAGCATCCAATTCACTTTGTATGATGGTTTTTATTATACCCAACTTGGATGCTCATCATTCTAGGACCAACTTTAAGATCATAGAAAATACCATGCTGTTCTAAAAGACTCTCAAAATAATATAAGTGAAGCATGAGAGACTAGCAATTTCTTCAAAATTAAGACACCACCGTGCTCTAAAAGATATAAGTGAAGCACTAGAGCAAAAACTATCAAGCTCAAAAGATATAAGTGAAGCACATAGAGTATTCTAGCAAATTATAATCAAATAGGCTTCTCCCAAAAAGTGTGTACAGCAAGGATGATTGTGGTAAACTAAAAAGCAAAGACAAATATAATACATGACGCTCCAAGCAAAACACATATCATGTGGCGAATAAAAATATAGCTCCAAGTAAAGTTACCAATGAACGAAGACGAAAGAGGGGATGCCTTCCCGTGGCATCCCCAAGCTTAGGCTTTTGGCTATACTTTAATATCTTGGGGTGCCATGGGCATCCCCAAGCTTAGTCTCTTGCCACTCCTTATTCCATAGTCCATAAAAGCTTTACCCAAAACTTGAAAACTTCGCAACACAAAACTCAACAGGAAATCTTATAAGCTCCGGTAGTGAAAGAAAACAAAACCACCACATAAGGTACTGCAATGAACTCATTCTTTATTTATTTTGGTGTTAAACCTACTTTATTCCAACTTCTTTATGGTTCATAAACTAATTTACTAGCCATAGATGCATTGAAATAAGCAAACAACACACGGAAAACAGAATCTGTCAAAAACAGAACAGTCTGTAGCAATATGTAACTAACGCAAACTTCTGTAACTATAAAAATCCTACAAAAATAGGAAGTCCTGGAAAATTTTTTTATTGAACAGTATCAAAAAGAATCAACGCAAAAGCACGTTCCTGTGATTTAACAAAATTATATTCGTGCGCGCAAAGTTTCTGTTTTTCAGCAGAATCAACTCAACTAACATCGTAGGTTATCCTATAGGTTCTACTTGGCACAAACACTAATTAAAAGATAAAAACACATCTAACCAGAAGGTAGATGCAATATTTATTACTAAACAGGAGTAAAAACAAAAAACACAAAGAAAATTGGGTTGCCTCCCAACTAGCGCTATCGTTTAACGGCCCTAGCTAGGCATAAAAGCAAATATAGATCTAAGTAGTGCCATAATAATAAGATAGATCTTGAAAGCTCATCTCATATTCTCTACGTTCGGTAGAAAGTTTTCTTTGAGGCAAGCAAAAGTAATCAAAAGGGCTAAATTTAGTGGGACAAAGGTCCCCAAGATCAATCACAGGAGGAACGGGTTCCTCCTTTGGCCCTTCATAGTGCACAACTATTGCATCACTAAAAGCATTCTTTTGGCAAAATCTTGTGAGCCTATACTCAAGAGAGTATCCTAGCTCATTGTTTCAAAGGGCAAAATCATTATTAAGTTCGTTAATGCAATCAACCAAGACATTGGTAGGAACCTTTTTTCTAAGGTTTTCATTAAAAGCGACATAGTCTGAAGATTGAAAACGTCTAAATTCCTCTTGATCATAGAGGATCGCCTCTATGGGAGGACGACCGGCGTCCACTCTATAGTGCGCAAAGATTTCTTTGGCCTCTCTTATGATAAAGCTAAACTCATGAGCCAAAAAGATAGTAACAGCACGCTTAACAGAAGAATGCTCAATATTAGAGAATTCAAGGAAAATTCTTTGTATGCAAGGATGCATATGCATAAATTGTCTTTCAAGTTCAACTACAAGCATAGCGATAGCATCCGCAAGACTACTAGTTCTATGAAGAATAGAACAACCCATGGAAGGTAAAGCACCGTCACAAGTAAAGAAATCTTGAATAACACCTTTGCCAATGATGCTACCACTACCGATTCGAAACTTTTTAGTATGCAAGATAGGGGGTTCATCGGCCGGAGCCTCGGGATTTCCCGTGTTATCATTATTGTCCATATCGACGATAATCTCCCCAATTTCAGACATAGCGGCAAACAAAAGCAAGACGGAAGAAAGCGAGCGAAAAAGGGAGGAGGAGATTGGGAAAGAGAGGGCGAATAAAACGGCAAGGGTGAAGTGGGGGAGAGGAAAACGAGAGGCAAATGGCAAATAATGTAAATGCGCGGGAGATGGGTTTGTGATGGGCACTTGGTATGTCTTGACTTGAGCGAAGACCTCCCCGGCAATGGCGCCAGAAATGGTTCTTGCTACGTCTTGAGCTCGCGTTGGTTTTCCTCGAAGAGGAGAGGGTGATGCAGCAAGTGTAGCGTAAGTATTTCCCTTAGTTTTTAGAACCAAGGTATCAATCCAGTAGGAGGCTCCTCAAAAGTCCCACGCACCTACACAAACAAACTGAGAACTCGCAACCAACGCAATAAAGGGGTTGTCAATCCCTTCATGGCCACTTGCGAAAGTGAGATCTAATAAAGATACTATGATAAGAGATAAATATATTTTTGGTATTTTATAATATAGATGCAAAAAGTAAAGATGCAAATAAAGGTAGATTGAAAGCAAATATGATAAGAGATAGACCCGGGGGCCACAGGTTTCACTAGTGGCTTCTCTCAAGGTAGCATAAGTATTACGGTGGGTGAACAAATTACTGTCGAGCAATTGATAGAAAAGCGCATAGTTATGAGATTATCTAGGCACGATCATGTATATAGGCATCACGTCCATAACAAGTAGACCAACTCCTGCCTGCATCTACTACTATTACTCCACACATCGACCGACTCCTGTCTGCATCTAGAGTATTAAGTTCATAAGAACAGAGTAACGCATTAAGCAAGATGACATGATGTAGAGGATAAACTCATGCAATATGATATAAACCCCATATTGTTATCCTCGATGGCAACAATACAATACGTGCCTTGCAACCCTTTACATCCTTTGGTAAGGACACCGCAAGATTGAACCCAAAGCTAAGCACTTCTCCCATGGCAAGAAAGACCAATCTAGTAGGCCAAACCAAACTGATAATTCAAAGAGACTTGCAAAGATAACTCAATCATACATAAAAGAATTCAGAGAAGATTCAAATATTATTCATAGATAAACTTGATCATAAACCCACAGTTCATCGGATCTTGACAAACACACCACAAAAAGAGTTTACATCGAATAGATCTCCACAAGAGAGGGGGAGAACATTGTATTGAGATCCAAAAGGAGAGAAGAAGCCATCTAGCTAATAACTATGGGGCCGTAGGTCTGTGGTAAACTACTCACAACTCATCGGAGATGTAGAGGCCCTCCGTGGTCGATTCCCCCTCCGGTAGTGTGCCGGCGAAGGCTCCAAGATGGGATCTCGCGGATACAGAAGGTTACGGTGCTGGAAATTGTGTTTCGTGGTGCCCCTGGATGTTTTCGGGGTACGTAGGTATATATAGGAGGAAGAAGTACGTCGGTGGCCGCCCGAGGGGCCCACGAGACAGGGGGCGCGGCCTCCTATCTCGTGGCTTCCTCGGAGGCTTCTTGACTTGCACTCCAAGCTCTCCGGATCACGTTCGTTCCAAAATTCACGCTCCCGAAGGTTTCATTCCGTTTGGACTCCGTCCGATATTCCTTTTCTTCGGAATACTGAAATAGGCAAAAAAACAGCAATATGGGCTGGGCCTCCGGTTAGTAGGTTAGTCCCAAAAATGATATAAATGTGTAAAATAAAGCCCATATACATCCAAAAGAGGTAATATGATATCATGGAACAATATAAAATTATAGATACGTTGGAGACGTATCAGCGGCAAACGGAGGATCATAATTTGTAAGTACTGATTGCGCTGTACATATGCGCAGGTATCTAAGGATCCGGCTGCCGGATAGTCCGTTGAAGTTGCCGAACTAAGGAGGCAAATTGGATCTATTGATGCCGATATCACGCTAGTGAACGAGCGGCTGAACGAGTCACAAGGTGTGTGCTCTTCTTTCCTTATTTGTGTAGGAAAATATGAGAGTGGCATAATATTAATGCGATATGCTTGGACTGCAGATGGAGCTGCTGCCGTAGAAGCCCTGAGGGCGGAACTTGCCCAGGCCAAGGAACAAGCTCGGGTTAGCAATGCAGCTGCCCTAAAGGCGGCCGAAGAATTGAGAGCCGAACAGGCTGCTCATCGCCGAAGCAAGGAGAAAATAGCCGAAATGGCTGTGGAGTTGAAAAATGCCGCTGACCGGTATGAGCTCCTTAAAAAGGAGCATAAGGATAGTTCGGCCGACCTGAACAAGGAACTTAATGCCACCAAGGATATGCGGACCGAGCTCAGGGGTGCGCGGGAGGAGCTTCAACAGGCCGGTAAAATCACGGCTAGGGGCTCCTACTTACTGCGGATGAAGTTTTTCGATCCGGCGCTCCCTGGATGGACGCTGAGTCCTATGACGCAGATCTTGATTTGGTGAAGAGTACAGTGGCGACGCCAAGTTCTTCGAGGATCAAGGTGAGAAGGAAGTGGAGAAGCTTTTACGGTCGCAATTCAATGCCCCCACTACTTTCTTTGCCGTTAAGTGACAAGATGGCTGTTGTACCGGAGCTTCACAGGCTGTCCGGGCTTGCAATGTGGTCTGTAATAGACCATCTTTGGCCAAAGGGGCCTAAGCCGGACAGTTACTTTGGTTTGGTGCAACAATTCCTTGGGGTCGTGCCTCGGATCGACGTCATGAGAAGGTCGGCGTGCATAGAGGGTGCACGAATGGCCCTTGCCCGCGTTAAAGCCTATTGGCCAGATATGGAGGCCACCCTTATAGCGACCCAGAATCCGGCGGGAGGCCAGTATTCGGCCGAGCACTACTTGGAGCAGGTAACAGAAGGTGCCCGCTCAATAGAGGCGCAGTGCTCGAAGAGTATATTGTTCGAGTCAGACATCGAATCATTGTAAAAACAATGTTATTTTGATTATGAGCTATATTTATACTTCTTGCCATAAAGTATTATTGTGTCCCCTATGCAACCGTTTTTGTATATATATATAAGTAATCCGAAAGTTAGCAGTCGTTGGCTTTAGCCCCCACGCATACAATGCGGGGGTATTTGCGAAAAATATGCGTAATCACACTTGATCCAATGTCTTGGTCCATTAAGGAGGTGATCGCACGTCGAACTAGGCAACCAGACTATATAGCTGTAACACTTTTGCTTAGCCATGGGAGTCTAAAGGTGGGGCTACATACTTTTGCGTGCATCCGAATAGGGGCGCATATGTACATGGCCGGGAAATGGCCCTTCGTTAATGCAGAGGAATCCTAAAGATTCCGGTGAGTCTTCGACTGGTTGAACAGTCTCTCGCTGTATCATGACAGTCATTTTTCGGCTTTCTCTACTGAGATGCTCATCCGGAATAACCAGGGCACAATCGCAGTAGTTCTCCTTTGGCTGCCTTAGCCGATAAGAATGGAACGTAAGGCGGCAAACCCAGGAGCCGGGCAAACCCAACATTTGACCAAAGACATGATTCAGAGCTGATGCATATAAGGCCATACTCGTGACGCCGAACACTCCCGAAGGTATTCGGTCTTTCTAACATAAAATAGGCTGAAGAATGTCTTTTCATTATAAACCCTGTATTTCCAGGTACGTGTGTTAATCTGTCGTGGCGAAATGCAAATAACGGCAGTATCCTCTATGGGTATGGAACCCATGGGATGGTTAAACAACAAGACGCAATATAAAAGGTTTACACAGGGGCTTAATCTAAAGAGAAACCTTTGAGCGGGGCCCTGCTGCAAGTCTGCGCCTTTGTCTCCGTTGTGCCGTATCCTGGAAGGGTATCGCGCAAATGTTGTCAGTAAAAAAAACTCGTAGGAGAGTACAACGTAAGTATGCGATGGATAATAAAAGTGTAAGATGTCGGCCTTCCAATAAGGTTGAGTCGAGTGTGGGGCTGTATTAAATATTTATAGCCCCTGGTGTCCTCTATGGGATTACATATACGGTGCCCTGGTTTATCCGGGCTGTCGGACTCGTCTAACCGCATCTGTGGTCTTAATGACCAATCATAATTTCTAATATTAGAGGCCGCTTATAGTCCGGCCGCTAGGGCCGTGGCGTGTTCCTCTGCGCGTGAGAAGTGCTCTATGTTTCTGTTAACGGTAATGACGCCACGTGGACCGGGCATCTTGAGTGTAAGGTAAGCATAGTGCGGTATTGCGCTGAAGTGGACGAAGGCCGCTCTTCCAAGCAATGCGTGATAGCTGCTTTAGAAGGGTGCGATGGTGAAGAGTAGTTCTTCGCTTCTGGAGTTGCCTGGGGGCCGAATGTTACCTCCAGTACGACGGAGCCCCTGCCGTAGGCTTCAACGCCTGGTATCACCCCTTCAAAGGTGGTGTTGATTTGACTAATTCTGGATGGGTCTATCCCCATCCTGCGGACAGTGTCCTCGTATATTAAATTGAGACTGCTGCCGCCGTCCATGAGGACGTGGGTGAGATGGTATCCGTCAATTATTGGGTCAAGCACCAAGGCCTCTGATCCTCCGCGCCGAATACTAGTTGGGCAGTCCATGTGATCGAAGGTGATCGGACAAGCCGTCCAGTAGTTAGGTGTGGGTACAACGGGCTTTGTACCGTACGTGTCTCTGAGCGCGCGTTCGTGCCTTATTGTGGATGTGTGTGTCGCGTGGATCATATTTTACCGTTTTAACTTCTGGTGGGAATTTTTTCTGTCCCCCAGTGTTCGGCTGGCGAGGTTCATCCTTGTCTTCACTTGTTGTTTCCCTCCCTTTGTGTTTGGCATTTAATTTGCCGGCCTGCTTCAAGACCCAGCATTCTCTATGCGTGTGGTTCGCAGGTTTCTCGGGGGTGCCATGAATTCGGCACAGTCTGTCCAGGACTCTGTTCAGACCGGACGGTCCCTCTTAACTGCCTTTAAATGGCTTCTTTTGCTGATCAGGTCGAGGGCCCTTGAATCCAGCATTGACCGTTGTGTTGTCCGGGCTCTCTTCCTTGTTTTGGCGTTTGTTTTTATTACGCCGTGGCTTCCCGTTGCCATCCCTTATTTCGGATGTCTTGGGGTCGCTTGTGCCTTCACGGGCTAGCCAGCTATCTTCACCCGCGCAAAAGCGGGTCATAAGGCTTGTTAAGGCTGCCATTGTCCTTGGCTTTTCTTGGCCGAGGTGTATGGCGAGCCACTCGTCGCGGATGCTGTGTTTGAATGTTGCTAAGGCTTCGGCGTCCGGACAATCGACAATCTGATTCTTCTTAGTGAAGAATCTGTTCCAAAGCTTGCGGGCGGACTCTCCGGGCTGTTGGATTATGTGACTTAAATCGTCCACATCCGGAGGCCGGACATAAGTCCCTTGAAAATTGGCCCTGAAAGCATCCTCGAGTTCCTCCCAACTCCCAATTGAATTTTCGGGGAGGCTCTTCAACCAGTGTTGAGCTGGTCCCTTCAGTTTGAGTGGAAGGTATTTGATGGCGTGGAGGTCATCCCCACGAGCCATGTGAATATGTAGGATAAAATCCTCGATCCAGACCCCTGGGTCTGTCGTTCCGTCATATGCCTCTATGTTCACAGGTTTAAAACCCTGTGGAAATTCATGGTCCAGTACTTCTTCAGTGAAGCGCAGGGGGTGAGCAGCCCCTCTGTATCTGGACGTGTTGGTATTTGGTTGGTATGGTTGTTTTGGTGACCATGGTCCTTCGCCGGGGTGTTTCTTTTGGGTCCGTAGATGGACCTGGCCGCGCCGGCCTTCTTATCCAGGTGCTCACGCAAATCGTGCGCGACGTCGGTAGCCGCTCTATTGCGGTTATGAAGCGGTACGTCTGGCTTCCTGGTCGTGTTATTTTTTGGTGGAACGGCTTCGTCATCGAATTCTGGCAGTAGCTTACGTTTCGGATAGCTCTTTGTATGGCGATCGTCGCCGTATCATTCTTCGGTGTCTAGAACTTTATTCCATCTGCGGTTGAGCATTTCCTGTGCGGCTTTGAGCCGTTGCTTCTGCTTCTTTAGACTTCTCGCTGTGGCCATAAGCTTTCTGTGGAGGTTATCTCATTCCACGCGTTCTTCCGGAATGATGAATGCATCATCGTCCGGACTGTGTTCCTGTCCTGGGGTGGTTTGATGAACTCGTCCCTCAGGATCATTGTGATCGGGCGTCTGCTCCGAACTCGGTTCGGCATGACCTGGCTCGTCCTACTCCATTGCTGGGTCTATGTGGTCATTGTTGCCTTCAAAGTTTACTGGTATGTCGATCCTTCTTGCGCTCTTGTCGCTATTTTTACTAATGCTGGACTTTGAGCGGCGTCTGCACCCTCGTTTTGGCTTTTGCCTGGGGGTTTTATCTTCCGGATTGCCGTCGCGTCCTCCTTGGGCGTATCCACCATGTATATATCATGTGACGAGGTAGTAGTCCAGCGCCCCAGAGATTCTGAATCTTCTCCTGCATCTCGTCCATACCGTCGATGCCCTCGGAGTTGAAGTCAAGCACGTCGGTTAAATCATCAACCGTGGCAATGAAGTGGGTGGTGGGTGGGCAACGAATTCCTTCGTCGTCTGCTTCCCACTCGAGCCGGACATAGTTCGGCCGAGAGCCTCCTGACAAAGAGAGAGACTTTAATGAGTTCAGCATGTCGCCAAAGGGCAAGTGCTGGAAGATATCCGCAGCGGTAAACTCCATTACCGGGGCCCAGTCAGGCTCGGCGGGCTCAAGAGCACGCAGACCGGAACCTACTACCGGATACGAGTCCGAGGGTCCATGGTCACAGGCCTTCTTAGAAGTGAGGCCTGTGTTCGGCTCCAACGCCGATGAGTGTACGGCCTGCAGGGCGGGGTCCATCCCTCCGTCCTTACGCAACGCAGCCTGCTCCGGATTTAAGTCCGGGGCTACTGCAGGGGTGATACCCCGAGCATCGTCCGACAGCAGGTCTAAGCCGTGCTCGCCGCGACTATCCGGTGCTCCTGGCATAGGCCCGAATCCGTTGAAGATCAAGTCTCCGCGGATATCAGCCGTGTAGTTCAGGTTCCCGAACCTGATCTGGTGGCCAGGGGCGTAGCTGTCGATCTGCTCCAGATGGCCAAGCGAATTGGCCCACAGTGCGAAACTGCCGGACACGAAGATCTGTCTGGGGAGAAAAGTCTCACCCTGGACCGTGTCATTGACGATGATTGAAGGAGCCATCGAGCCTTGTAGCGACGACACAGAGGAACCCTCAATGAAAGCACCAATGTCGGTGTCAAAACCGGCGGATCTCGGGTAGGGGGTCCCGATCTGTGCGTCTTAGGCTGATGGTAATAGGAAGCAAGGGACACAATGTTTACCCAGGTTCAGGCCCTCTCGATGGATGTAAAACCCTACTTTCTTCTTGATTAATATTGAAGATACAAGTAGTACAAGAGTAGATCTACCACGAGATCGTAGAGGCTAAACCCTAGAAGCTAGCCTATGATGGTTATGATTGTAATTGTGATTGGCCTTCTAAGGACCAACCTATCCGGTTTATATAGACACCGGAGAGGGCTAGGGTTTACATGGAGTCGGTTACAAGGAAGGAAACACAATATCCGGATCGCCAAGCTTGTCTTCCACACAAAGGAGAGTCCCATCCGGACACGGGACGGAGTCTTGAGTCTTGTACCTTCACGCTTCAATAGTCCAGACGATGCATATAGTTCGGCTGTCCGGATACCCCCTAATCCAGGACTCCCTCACTGTGGTGGAGGGGGGAGAAGGGAGAAGGGCTAAAGGATCTTGTGACTAATTATTATTATTCCTTGTTTACCCCTATGGCATGGCGATTTCATTACCATCACTAATCCAAAGGTCACTTCACAAATGAATGTTTTTCTCATGGCAGAATTCACGACTGAGGAAGTGTAAGAAGCCCTAGATGGTATTGGGGATCTGAAGGCTTCAGGAGCGGATGGATTGCTAGCTATCTTCTACAAGAAGTATTGTCAACTAGTGGTGACATTGTGGTACAAGAGGTGCTCTATGTATTGAGAGGTGGAAGTATGCCGACGGGATGGAATGACACCATTGTCGTATTGATCCCAAAGGTTTGGAACACTAAAAGTTTGAAAGACTTGCGCCCGATTAGCCTCTGCAATATTGTGTACAAGCTTGTATCTAAGGTTATTGCCAACTGGTTGAATTGCATTTTGGGAGAGATAATACCTTATAATCAAAGCGCTTTATGCCTGGGAGACTTATCTCAGACAACACATTGCTGTCTTATGAGGTATCATACTTTCTAAAGAGGAAGAGGTGGGGAGGCACCGGATTGGTAGTTCTAAAACTAGATAAGAGTAAAGTGTATGATCGCGTGGAGTGGTGTTTTTTGGAAAGAATGTTGCAACAATTGGGGTTTTGTGATGAATTTGTGCAGCTTATTTCAAAGTGCATGATACGTCTCCAACGTATCTATAATTTTTGATTGCTCCGTGCTACTTTATCTACTGTTTTGGACTATATTGGGCTTTATTTTCCACTTTTACATTACTTTTCGGACTAACCTATTAACCGGAGGCCCAAATTAATTGCTGTTTTTGCCTTTTTCAATATTTGAAGAAATGAATATCAAACGGAGTCCAAACGGAATGAAACCTTCGGGATCGTGATTTTCCAACCGAACGTGACCCAGGAGACTTGGACCCTACTCCAAGCAGTGCCCGAGGAGGTCACGAGGGGAGGCCCCCCTGGGCATGCCCCCTACCTCGTGGGCCCCTCGGAGCTCCACCGACGTACTCCTTCCTCCTATATATAGCTACGTGTCCCCGAACGATCAGAACAGGAGCCAAAAACCTAATTCCAGCACCGCAACCTTCTGTATCCACGAGATCCCATCTTGGGGCCTGCAGAGCTCACGTGGGGGCATCCACCATGGAGGGCTTCTACATCATCACCATAGCCCTCCGAGGAAGTTTGAGTAGTTTACTTGGACCTTGGGTCCATAGCTAGTAGCTAGATGGCTTCTTCTCTCTTTTGGATCTCAATACAATGTTCTCCCCTCTCTCATGGAGATCTATTCGATGTAATCTTCTTTTTGCGGTGTGTTTGTTGAGACCGATGAATTGTGGGTTTATGATCCAATTATCTATGGAAAATATTTGATTCTTCTCTGAATTCTTTTATGTATGATTGAGTTATCTTTGCAAGTCTCTTGAATTATCTTTTGGTTTGGCCAACTATATTGGTAGTTCTTGCAATGGGAGAAGTGCTTAGCTTTGGGTTCAATCTTGCGGTGTCCTTACTCGATGGATGAGAAAGAGTTGCAAGGCACGTATTGTATTGTTGCCATCGAGGATAACAAGATGGGGTTTTTATCATATTGCATGAATTTATCCCTCTACATCATGTCATCTTGCTTACGGCGTTACTTTGTTTTTACTTAATACTCTAGATGCATGCTGGATAGCGGTCGATGAGTGGAGTAATACTAGTAGATCCAGAATCGTTTTGATCTACTTGTTTTGGACATGATGCCTATATACATGATCATTGCCTAGATATACTCATAACTATGCTCAATTCTGTCAATTGCTCAACAATAATTTGTTCACCCACCGTAGAATACTTATGCTCTTGAGAGAAGCCACTAGTGAAACCTATGGCCCCCGGGTCTATTCTCATCATATCAATCTATATCACTTTATTCACTTGCCTTGTTTTTACTTTGCCTTTATTTTTACTTTGCATCTATCTATCAAAAATATAAAAATATTATCTCTATTAGATCTCACTCTCGTAAGCGACCGTGAAGGGATTGACAACCCCTAAGCGTTGGTTGCGAGTTGCTATCGTTTTGTGTAGGTACGAGGGACTTGTGTGTGGTCTCCTACTGGATTGATACCTTGGTTCTGTCGGCGTTCTGGGAACGGGGGTACCCAGACTTGCCCGCCTGCGGCCTGTGGCGTGGCTCAAGGAGTGGCCCAGTACGGCACATCTACATCAACACATGCTCAAGGCCTCATGAGGGGCCAAGCCTCGCGGGGCGGACGACAGGAGGCTTCCTTAGGCATGGCCTCGTCAGGCTGGCTCACGAGGAGGCGGAGAGATCAAGGCGGGGTACCTCACGAGGTGCCCGTGACGCAAGCCATGATGACCAAGGCCAGGCGGGCGCCAGGCGGGCGCCGGCCTGCACAGAGTCCTTGTTTCCCCTTTGGTGCAAAGGGGGCAAGTGAAGGAAATATGCCCTAGAGGCAATAATAAAGTTATTATTTATTTCCTTATTTCATGATAAATGTTTATCATTCATGCTAGAATTGTATTAACCGGAAACATGATACATGTGTGAATGCATAGACAAACAACATGTCACTAGTATGCCTCTACTAGACTAGCTTGTTATTCAAAGATGGTTATGTTTCCTAACCATGAACAAAGAGTTGTTATTTGATTAACAAGGTCACATCATTAGTAGAATGATCTGATTGACATGACCCATTCCATTAGCTTAGCACACGATCGTTTAGTATGTTGCTCTGCTTTTATCCATGACATATACATGTTCTGTAACTATGAGATTATGCAACTCCCATTTACCGAGGAACACTTTGGGTGCTACCAAACGTCACAACGTAATCGGGTGATTATAAAGGAGTACTACAGTGTCTCCAAAGGCGATGTTGGGTTGGCGTATTTGAGATTAGGTTTTGTCACTCCGATTGCTCGGAGAGGTATCTCTGGGCCCTCTCGGTAATGCACATCATCAAGCCTTGCAAGCATTACAACTAATGAGTTAGCTGTGAGATGATGTATTACGGACGAGTAAAGAGACTTGCGTAACGAGATTGAACTAGGTATTGGATACCGACGATCGAATCTCGGGCAAGTAACATACCGATGACAAAGGAACAACGTATGTTGTTATGCGGTCTGACCGATAAAGATCTTCGTAGAATATGTAGGAGCCAATATGGGCATCCAGGTCCCGCTGTTGGTTATTGACCGGAGACGTGTCTCGGTCATGTCTACATTATTCTCGAACCGTAGGGTCCGCACGCTTAAGGTTTCGATGATAGTTATATGATGAGTTTATGTATTTTGATGTACCGAAGAAGTTCAGAGTCCCGGATGTGATCACGGACATGACGAGGAGTCTCGAAATGGTCGAGACATAAAGATTGATATATTGGAAGCCTATATTTGGAGTTGAATGGTTCCGGTGAAATCGGGATTTTACTGAAAACCGGGGTTACCGAACCCTCCCGGAGGCTATTGGGCCTTAGTGGGCCTCGAGGAAGAAGAGGAGGGGCCGGCCAGGGCAGGCCGTGTGCCCCCTCCCCCCATAGTCCGAATAGGACAAGGAGGGGGGGCGGCGCCCCCTTTCCTCTTCCCCCCCCAATCCTACTCCAACTAGGAAGGGGAGTCCTACTCGGTGGGAGTAGGACTCCTCGGCCGCCTCCCTTGGGCCGGCCGCACCTCCCCCTCCCTCCTTTATATCACGGGGCAAGGGCACCCCATGGACACACAAGTTTGATCTACGGATCGTTCCTTAGCCGTGTCGGTGCCCCTTCCACCATATTCCACCTCGGTCATATCGTCGCTGAAGCTTAGGCGGCTTCTGCTGCCGATAGAACATCAAGATCGTCACCACGCCGTCGTCTTGTGGAACTCTCCTCGACACTCGGCTGGATCGGAGTCTGAGGGACATCATCGAGCTGTCGTGTGTCAAGAACTCGGGCGCGCGTATGTGGCGCCGGGATCGGTCGGATCGCGAGGAGAACGTCGACTACTTCCTCTACGTTGTGATCGCTTCGCTTCGGTCTCGAGTGCGTAGACAACACTCTTCCCTCTCGTTGCTATACATCACCATGATCTTGCGTGTGCGTAGGAAATTTTTGAAATTACTCGTTCCCCAGCAATGGCATCCGAGCCAGGTTTTTATGGTTTAATGTTTTGCACGAGTAGAACACAAGTGAGTTGTAGGCGATACAAGTCATACTACCTACCAGCATGTCATACTTTGGTTCAGCGGTATTGTGAGATGAAGCGGCCCGGACCGACATTACGCGTGACGCTTCTGCGAGACTGGTTTCACCGCCACGAGCACTCGTTGCTTAAAGGTGACCGGTGGGTGTCTGTCTCTCTCACTTTAGTTGAACCGAGTGTGGCTCGCCGGTCCTTGAGAAGGTTAAAAGCGAGTCTATTTGAAATATCGTTGTGGTTTTGATGTGTAGGTGAGATTGGTTCTTGCTTAAGCCCGTAGCAGCCACGTAAAATTTGCAACAACAAAGTAGAGGACGTCTAACTTGTTTTTGCAGGGCATGTTGTGATGTGATATGGTCAAGGCGTGATGCTATATTTTATTGTATGAGATGATCATGTTTTGTAACCGGTTATCGGCAATCGGCTGGAGCCATATGGTTGTCGCTTTATTGTATGCAATGCAATCGCTTGTAATGCTTTACTTTATCACTAAGCGGTAGCGATAGTCGTAGAAGCATAAGATTGGCGAGGCGACAACGATGCTACGATGGAGATCAAGGTGTCGCTACCGGTGATGATGGTGATTATGGTGGTGCTGCAGAGATGGAGATCACGAAGCACAAGATGATGATGACCATATAATATCACTTATATTGATTTGCATGTGATGTTTATCTTTTATGCATCTTATCTTGCTTTGATTGACGGTAGCATTATAAGATGATCTCTCACTAAATTATCAAGAAGTGTTCTCCCGAGTATGCACCGTTGCCAAAGTTAAATCGTGCCTGGACACCACGTGATGATCGGGTGTGATAAGCTCTCGTCCATCTACAACGGGTGCATGCCAGTTTTGCACACGCAGAATACTCGGGTTATACTTGACGAGCCTAGCATATGCAGATATGGCCTCGGAACATGGAGACCGAAAGGTCGGCGTGAATCATATAGTAGATATGATCAACATAAGATGTTCACCATTGAAAACTACTCCATTTCACGTGATGATCGGTTATGGTTTAGTTGATTTGGATCACGTGATCACTTAGATGACTAGAGGATGTCTGTCTAAGTGGGAGTTCTTAAGTAATATGATTAATTGAACTTAAATTTATCATGAACTTAGTACTGATAGTATCTTGCTTGTTTATGTTTGATTGTAGATAGATGGCTCGTCTTTGTTGTTCCGTTGAATTTTAATGCGTTCCTTGAAAAAGCAAAGTTGAAAGATGATGGTAGCAATTACGGATTGGGTCCGTAACGAGGATTATCCTCATTGCTGCACGTAAGAGTTACGTCTTGGATGCACCGCTGGGTGCGAACTTCTTCTTTGGAGCAACACCGGATGTTATGAACATCTGGCGAGCAAAAGCGATGACTACTCTATAGTTCGATGTGCCATGCTTTACGGCTTAGAACCGGGACTTCAACGACGTTTTGAGCGTCATGGAGCATATGAGATGTTCCAGAGTTGAAGTTAATATTCCAACAGAATGCCCGGATTGAGAGATATGAAGTCTCCAATAAGTTCTATAGCTGCAAGATGGAGGAGAATAGTTACATCGGTGAGCACATACTCAAAATGTCCGGTATTACAATCACTTGACTCAACCGGGAGTTAATCTTCCGGATGATTGTGTCATTGATGAATTCTTCAATCACGCCACCAAGCTACAAAGGCTTCGTGATGAACTATAATATGCAAGGGTTAGTAAAGACTATACAGAGCTCTTCGCAATGCTAAAGGCTGCGGAGGTAGAAATCAGAAGGAGCATCAAGTGTTGATGGTCAATAAGACCACTAGTTTCAAGAAGAAAGGCAAAGGGAAGAAGAAGGAACTTCAAGAAGAACAGCAAGCAAGTTGCTGCTCAAGAGAAGAAACCCAAGTCTGGCCCTAAACCTGAAATCGAGTGCTTCTACTTTAAGCGGTAGTCCTTTGAAGCGGAACTGCCCCAAGTATTTGGCGGATAAGAAGGATGGCAAGGTGAACAAAGGTATATGTGATATACATGTTATTGATGTGTACCTTACTAGAGCTCGCGTGCAGAGCACTGGTATTTGATCTTGGTTACATTGCTAATATTTGCAACTTGAAGCAGGACTACGGATTAAGCAAACACCGGCAAAGGGCGAGGTGACGATGCGCGCGTGGGAAATGGTTCCAAAGTCAATGTGATCGCGGTCGGCACGCTACCTCTACATCTACCTTCGGGATTAGTTTTAGACCTAAATAATTGTTATTTGGTGCTGCGTTGAGCATGAACATTATATCTGGATCTTGTTTGATGCGAGGCGGTTATTCATTTAAATCGAGAGAATAATGGTTGTTCTATTTATATGAGTAATATCTTTTATGGTCATGCACCCTTGAAGAGTGGTCTATTTTGATGAATCTCGATAGTAGTCATACACATATTCATAATGTTGAAACCAAAAGATGCAGAGTTGATAATGATAGTGCAACTTATTTGTGGCACTGCCGTTTAGGTCATATCGGTGTAAAGCGCATGAAGAAACTCCATCTTGATGGACTTTTGGAGTCACTTGATTATGAATCACTTGGCACTTATGAACCGTGCCTCATGGGCAAGATGACTAGAACCCGTTCTCGGTACTATGGAGAGAGCAACAGATTTGTTGGAAATCATACATACATGATGTATGTGGTCCGATGAATGTTGAGGCTCGTGGCGGATATCGTTATTTTCTCACCTTCACGGATGACTTAAGCGGATATGGGTATATCTACTTAATGAAACATAAGTCTGAAACATTTGAAAAGTTCAAAGAATTTCAGAGTGAAGTTGAAAATCATCGTAATAAGAAAATTAAATTTCTACGATCGATCGTGGAGGTGAATATTTGAGTTCTGAGTTTGGTCTACATTTGAAACAATGCGGAATAGTTTCGCAACTTACATACCGGAACACCACAGCGTAATGGTGTGTCGAGCGTCGTGTCGCACTTTACTAGATATGGTGCGATCTATGATGTCTCTTCTGATTTACCGCTATCGTTTTGGGGTTATGCTCTAGTGACGGCCGCATTCACACTGAATAGAACACCGTCAAAATCCGTTGAGACGACACCTTATGAACTGTGGTTTAGCAAGAAACCAAAGTTGTCGTTTCTTAAAGTTTGGGGATGCGATGCTTATGTGAAAAAGCTTCAACCCGATAAGCTCGAACCCAAATCGAATGTGTCTTCATAGGATACCCAAAGGAGACAGTTGGGTACACCTTCTATCACAGATCCGAAGGCAAGACATTCATTGCTAAGAATGGATCCTTTCTAGAGAAGGAGTTTCTCTCGAAAGAAGTGAGTGGGAGGAAAGTAGAACTTGATGAGGTAATTGTACCTTCTCCCTTACTTGAAAGTAGTTTGTCGCAGAAACCAGTTTCTGAGACATCTACACCAAGTAGTGAGGAAGTTGATGATGTTGATCATGAAACTTCAGATCAAGTTACTGCAGAACCACGTAGATCAACCAGTAAGATCCGCACTGAGTGGTACGGTAATCCTGTTACGGAAATCATGCTACTAGATCATGATGAACCTCACGAACTATGAAGAAGCGATGGTGAGCCCAGATTCATAAAATGGCTTGAGGCCATGAAATCGAGATGGGATCCATGTATGAAAACAAAGTATGGACTTTGGTTGACTTGCCCGAGGGTCGGCAAGCAATAGAAAACAAGTGGATCTTCAAGAAGAAGACCGACGCCGACGGTAATATTCTCGTCTACAAAGCTCGACTTGTTGCAAAGGGTTTTCGACAAGTTCAAGGGATTGACTACGATGAGACCTTCTCACCCGTAGCGATGTTTAAGTCTGTCCGAATCATGTTAGCAATTGCCGCATTTTATGATTATGAAATTTGGCAAATGGATGTAAAGACTGCATTCTGAATGGATTTACGGAAGAAGAGTTGTATATGATGCAACCGAAGGTTTTATCGATCCAAAGGGAGCTAACAAAGTGTGCAAGCTCCAGCGATCCATTTATGGACTGGTGCAAGCATCTCGGAGTTGGAATAAGCGCTTTGATAGTGTGATCAAAGCATTTGGGTTCATCTGAGACTTTTGGAGAAGCTTTGTATTTACAAGAAAGTGAGTGGGAGCTCTGTAGCATTTCGATATTATATGTAGATGACATATTGCTGATCGGAAATGATATAGAATTCTGGATAGCATAAAGGGATACTTGAATAAGAGTTTTTCAATGAAAGACCTCGGTGAAGCTGCTTACATATTGGGCATTAAGATCTATAGAGATAGATCAAGGCGCTTAATTGGACTTTCACAAAGCACATACCTTGACAAAATTTTGAAGAAGTTCAAAATGGATCAAGCAAAGAAAGGGTTCTTGCACGTGTTACAAGGTGTGAAGTTGAGTAAGACTCAATGCCCGACCACTGCAGAAGATAGAGAGAAAATAAAAGATGTTCCCTATGCTTCAGCCATAGGCTCTATCATGTATGCAATGTTGTGTACCAGACCGATGTGTGCCTTGCTATAAGTTTAGCAGGAGGTACCAAAGTAATCTAGGAGTGGATCATCGGACAGCGGTCAAGAACATCTGAAATACGAAAAGGACTAAGGATATGTTTCTCGTATATGGAGGTGACAAAGAGCTCATCGTAAACGGTTATGTTGATGCAAGCTTTGACACTGATCCGGACGATTCTAAATCGCAGACCGGATACGTATTTACACTTAACGGAGGAGCTGTCAGTTGGTGCAGTTCTAAACAAAGCGTCGTAGCGGGATCTACATGTGAAGCGGAGTACATAGCAGCTTCGGAAGCAGCTAATGAAGGAGTGCGGATGAAGGAGTTCATATCCGATCTAGGTGTCATACCTAGTGCATCGGGTCCAATGAAAATCTTCTGTGACAATACTGGAGCAATTGCCTTGGCAAAGGAATCCAGATTTCACAAGAGGACCAAGCACATCAAGAGACGCTTCAATTCCATCCGGATTTAGTCCGTGGGAGACATAGAGATTTGCAAGATACATACGGATCTGAATGTAGCGAGACCGTTGACTAAGCCTCTTCCACGAGCAAAACATGATCAACACCAAGACTCCATGGGTGTTAGAATCATTACTATGTAATCTAGATTATTGACTCTAGTACAAGTGGGAGATCAAGGAAATATGCCCTAGAGGCAATAATAAAGTTATTATTTATTTCCTTATTTCATGATAAATGTTTATCATTCATGCTAGAATTGTATTAACCGGAAACATGATACATGTGTGAATGCATAGACAAACAACATGTCACTAGTATGCCTCTACTAGACTAGCTTGTTAATCAAAGATGGTTATGTTTCCTAACCATGAACAAAGAGTTGTTATTTGATTAACAAGGTCACATCATTAGTAGAATGATCTGATTGACATGACCCATTCCATTAGCTTAGCACACGATCGTTTAGTATGTTGCTACTTCTTTTATCCATGACATATACATGTTCCTGTAACTATGAGATTATGCAACTCCGTTTACGGAGGAACACTTTGGGTGCTACCAAACGTCACAACGTAATCGGGTGATTATAAAGGAGTACTACAGGTGTCTCCAAAGGCGATGTTGGGTTGGCGTATTTGAGATTAGGTTTTGTCACTCCGATTGTCGGAGAGGTATCTCTGGCCCTCTCGGTAATGCACATCATCAAGCCTTGCAAGCATTACAACTAATGAGTTAGCTGTGAGATGATGTATTACGGAACGAGTAAAGAGACTTGCGGTAACGAGATTGAACTAGGTATTGGATACCGACGATCGAATCTCGGGCAATAACATACCGATGACAAAGGGAACAACGTATGTTGTTATGCGGTCTGACCGATAAAGATCTTCGTAGAATATGTAGGAGCCAATATGGGCATCCAGGTCCGCTGTTGGTTATTGACCGAGACGTGTCTCGGTCATGTCTACATTATTCTCGAACCATAGGGTCCGCACGCTTAAGGTTTCGATGGCGCTTATATTATGAGTTTATGTATTTTGATGTACCAAGAAGTTGAGTCCGGATGTGATCACGGACATGACGAGGAGTCTCGAAATGGTCGAGACATAAAGATTGATATATTGGAAGCCTATATTTGGAGTTCGAATGGTTCCGGTGAAATCGGGATTTACTGGAAAACCGGGGTTACGGAACCCTCCCGAGGCTATTGGGCCTTAGTGGGCCTCGAGGGAGAAGAGGAGGGGCGGCCAGGCAGGCCGCGCCCCTCCCCCCTAGTCCGAATATGACAGGAGGCGGCGCGCCCCTCTCTCTTCCCCTCCCCAATCCTACTCCAACTAGGAAGGGAGTCCTACTCCCGTGGGAGTAGGACTCCTCCGGCGCGCCTCCCTTGGGCCGGCCGCACCTCCCCCCTCCCTCCTTTATATACGGGGGCAGGGGGCACCCCATGGACACACAAGTTTGATCTACGGATCATTCCTTAGCCGTGTGCGGTGCCCCCTTCCACCATATTCCACCTCGGTCATATCATCGCGAAGCTTAGGCGAATATCTGCGCCGGTAGAACATCAAGATCGTCACCACGCCGTCGTGCTGACGGAACTCTCCCTCGACACTCGGCTGGATCGGAGTACGAGGGACGCCATCGAGCTGTGCGTGTGTCAAGAACTCGGGAGCGCCGGAGTAACGGCGCCGGGATCGGTCGGATCGCGAGGAGAACGTACGACTACTTCCTCTACGTTGTGATCGCTTCGCCCGGTCTCACGAGGGCGTGAGACAACACTCTTCCCTCTCGTTGCTATACATCACCATGATCTTGCGTGTGCGTAGGAAATTTTTCGAAATTACTACGTTCCCCAACAGCAAGCGCAGGCAAGGGTATCAAGCAAAGGCGACCATTTCGGTGCAACAAGACCAAGACCAGCAGGACGACAGAACGGAGGTCATCGTGGAGCCCAAGCCAGCGTCATCGTCAGGGTCGTTTGCAGGCGAGGACCAACTTTAGTCAGGATAAGTGTACTAGATGTTCCCCTTCAAAATGGCCAATTGTTGGCGCCCTTCCCGCTCAACATTTGGAAAGAGGCCCGGGGCCTTCGCCTATAAATAGGACTAGCCACCTAAAGGGTAGGGCGGCTGGATCAGATCGGATCCGCACCCAAGACTCAGAGAGAGATAGGTGACTGAACTCCCCTAGCAGTTCATCGCACCCACCAAGAACAGACCCTCGCGAGGCTGTTCTTCCCTTGTACTGTTCCTCATCAGCCCCAGAGGCAATCCACAGACCACAAACTGGAGTAGGGTATTACACCACAATGGTGGCCTGGACCAGTATAAATCTTGTGTCCCTAGTGTTGTTCTTCGAGTAGTTTAGATCCTTGCGAAGCGGTGAAACATGGGTAGGCTGGGGGTGTGATCTCCGCGTGCACCCCAGTGTTCGAACCTCAAGGGTCTGCCGGAACCCGAAATCCGACATTTGGCGCGCCAGGTAGGGGTGTGCCGGAATCTGCCCTCCTTCGCCTCGTGTTTCGCCGCCCGTCGCATCATCATCGTCATGTCCGGCGACCCCACGGGCAACCCAGATCCCTGGGCGGCCTGGCCCGCCCATGCAGAACCTCAACCCCGTGCCCCACGCAGCCCGCGGTCCGCAGGGCGCTGCGGGCCGCGGGCAACGCGGTCAGGCGACATCAGCTCTCACACCACGGCAGGTGCGGTCGCAGCGAGGGCCTCGAGCCACGCCGCGGCCACGGCGCCGTACTCACGGCGAGAACAGGCAAACTCAGGGGCCGCGCTCACGGTAGCTCGAGAACTACTGCAATGCAGGCTGCTAGAGGGCGGCCGTGATGTACAGCTGGAGCGAGTGGCAGAGCTCCTGGGCTCCGCCGCCTCGGGGGCTCCCCCCTTCTGCACCCAGCTACCGCCTCAGGCCCAAGGTGGACCGCACGGAGGCCCCACATGCGCCCGCACAGCTCTGAGTGGATTCCAGGGCCACTCCAACGCCAACCTGGCCCTCAGCGCCTCGCCACCAACGGCGCCGCCTCCGCCTCCGACCTTCGAAGGGGGATCCACTACAGCCCACGGTCCTAGTGAGCAGCCATGCTACCACTCCCAGGTTGGCATCGCAAGCAGAACCGCGTGGCACATGGGGCACTATAGCGAGGCATTCGGGGCGACGGCCCCGGAGGCGTATGTGCCACACATGATGGATCAAGGACACGCGCAGGAGGAAGACCCTGGCCCAGTTCCTCGGCCCAGGCTGGGGAGAAGAAGCACCCGAGGCTGATATCTTTCAGGAGCCAAGGGAAGGCCCTGTCGACCGCGCTGGAGGTAGTGACTATCGGGTACCGCTAATCCCTCAGGAACAGGCATACGCTAACCATGGATCGCAGGAGGTATAAGTCGTCACAGCGGGTGGCTGGCCCAATCCAGCAGCTCCCCACCCCTCAGAAGGAGGGCACTGGGGGCCGCAGGAGAGGGGCTGAGATCCGGCCTCCCCCACACGGCGCTCGGGGCAGGGCGCCCTTAGGAGGTAGGCCCTCTGCCGGGGATGTGCCCCAGGGCCTACCCCCGGCAGAGGACCCAGGGTCGTCGGGGGAACCGCTGGCGACCGCTCTATCCCATCGACGGCGTCCTCGGTCTCCGGTCATCGTCGGTGGCAATAGAGTGTGGCACAAGGCGGGGCCCTCATCTGGCGATATGAAGCAAGGCCGGTACCTATGAAGGAGGCCCAGTGCCTATGAAGCTCGCCGCCCCATGACACTCTCACGTAATAATGAGTGGGGCTGTACACGCCCCGGAGTCTCCGGAGAGCCGCCCTCGGGCCTCGGGGGCTCCCGCCCATGCCCAGTGGCAGCACTTAGCTCCGCGCTGGTGAGAAGACGTCGAAGACTAGACTAGGAGTCGGACGCGGATTTTTTTGTCTTTCCTGCTTTTTCCCTTGGTTGTTGCTTTTCCCTGTTTGGATTTAAGTTGGATTTGAGCTTAAAACTTGCGTGTGTCTGGGGAAGGGGTGTTTAGTCTCGTCCGAGCAATCTCTTGCGTTATGGTTACCGCTTTGCGTCCGTCCGAGCTTCAGCTGCCTCCCCTCGCGAGGCCCTCACGAGTCAGGCCAGGCCTAGCATGAACGCAGCCCAGACTGCCATCGGTACGCCCTCTCGGGAGGATCTACTTGCAGGTTCAACGGGCTCGTTCAGGAGACGCTCAGGACACCACAACCCTCCGCAAGCTAGCTCAGGGCCCACATGGGTCAAAGGTAAACAAGCCAGTCGGCTCGCCATAAACCAGTCGCCCGGCGCAGGCACACGGGTAATATCATGTCTACAAATACGGTAACTGCAAGTTTTTACACGAGGGGCTCCCCCTCCCAAAATGCTCTTACAACCTCCTGGGCCAAGCCCGAACTCTCCCTGCGCAGGGTAAAAACAGGAACAGCACACGGTCAATCGGATAAATCCCCCAATGCATCCCCAGGGACACCTCCGGAGCCGCCGCTGGCGTCGCTGGCCTCGCCGTCGCCTCCTACGTCGCCGCCAACGGCACCTGGGTCATTCATCACGCCGCCCTCAGGGCCATTCACCACTCCGCCCTCGTCGGCGGCTACGACCACACCATCGTTGTCAGTGGTGAAGGCCCGAACCAGGGCGTCCATGTTGTCTTCTACCCAGCTCGCCAAATTGTCCCGGACAGCTAAGGGCACCGGTGCGATGGCGGCATCGAAGTCGAAGTGGGGATCCATGTTCTAAAGGTGACTGAAGACGCGGGAGAAAGCACGCCCAAGTAGGGCACGGCTCCTCTCCTCCACCAACCTGTCGGCTCTACCCGAACGGGCCTCCAGCTGTGTCACCACGTCAGTGAAGAACTGAAGGTTATTAGCAAAGTTGACCACATGAGGTTCCCCAACGGCTGCCTCGCAGATGATACCCAAGGCCGCGTTGGCTCTTTCCCGGAGCCCGCGGAGCATGGGGATGTGCACGTGCTCCAAAGTCTGCGGCTGGCGTATCTCGTCCTTGTTCCGCCGCGCGACGGCCTCGGCCGCATCCACCCTTTGGTGGAGAAGAAGCACCTCGGCTCGGGAGGAAGCCAGTTCCGCCTGTGCCGCGCCAAGGGCGGCCCCGGTAGCATTCGCACGCCGCATCACTTCGTCCAGCTTCGCCTTCAGGGTGGCGGTCCTGCCCTCTGCTTCGACCTGGATCAGCTCAAGCCTTTCCACAAACTCGCGGTCGAGGTTCGAGCGAGCCGCCGCCACCCGGCGATCAACTTCTTCTGAGGCTCGGGCCTCCCTCGCGGCGACATCATCCTCCGCCTGCGCCACCAAGCGCTCCCTCGTTTCTAATCGCTCAAGTTCCAGGGCGCGCTCGGTGGCCTCCAGCCTCAGTGCCTCCTCGTGTTTCTGAAGCTCTGCCCGATCGACCGAGCCCCCCTCCATCGACGCAAGGGCCGCCTCATGCAACTCCACCTATTGCTCCAGGGAGCTACTCCAGGCCCAGAGCTCCCACGCCCGCTCTTCTGCGGCCCTGCACCGCTGGTTGGCCTCCTGAGCCTCCTCGACGGCCCGGGAGCGGGCCTCCCAAGAAGCTGCCAGCGACGCCTCGGCCTTCTCGTTGTCGTGGTCAAGCTGGTGGCGTGCAAGGGCAATGGCCACCTTCAGCTTGCACCTCTCCTCAGCTAGGCGCAGGCCCTCGGCCTCAAGGCGCGCGTCCTCGTCAGCAAGCTCCGCACCAAGCTGGCTCACCGCGTCCGCCGCCCTCTGGAGGAACCCTTGGCGGAGGGAGCGGCGCTCCCGAGCACGCTCGAGCACGTCTTTCGCATCACCTTCCGCCTCGGACGCGCGAGGAGGGCCATAGATCAGCACCCCCCGCTGGGCAGGGAGCTGGGGGCTGGCGCCCTCGCGATGGCCGGACGCACCTCGCCAGAAGCCTGGCCCAGAGCCAATTCGCCCTCCAAGGAAGATCGCAGGGCCGACCTCAGCCAATCGCCTTCCACAACCAGTCGAAGAGCCCAGGGCAAGCTGGCTATGCCCCGGGAGGGCTCGCGAAAGATGGTTGAGAGGGGTGCGGAACCAAGACGCACCACAGGATGGCCCGCCTCTCCAGTCGGCCTCACCGCAGGGGCAGTGCTGGAGCCCGGGACGCTTGGGGAAGGTGGAGAGAGCGAGGCCTGGAGGGACGGCTCCTCAGCCACCTCCGCGAATTCGGCAGGAAGGGCCCTGCAAGGTAATGATCAGCTGAAGCAGCAGGAGAGTAAGGAACAGAGGAAGGGAAAGGCTTACTCATCGGTGGAGAAGTACTTCCTGCGCTTCAATAGGCGGCAAGGGTAATCATCACCCAAGGCCTCCCTTCTATTTCTGAGAGCCTCGAAGTCCACACGGAAGCGACCCAGAAGCTCGGCGCAGGGGTCAGCTTGCGACGAGGAAGAAGCGTCAAGGTGTCCGGCATCGGGGGCCTCGCCCAGAGACACGTCGCCAAACGCCACGCCAAGGAGGGTGGCCGGGGCCTCGGGGGCCTCTGCCACAGGAGCCGCAGAGCCGTGCACAAGACCTTCACCAGCTGCAGGCGGGCCTCGAGCTGCCGCCTCAGGGTACCACAAGCGTCATCATCTCAAAGGCGGCCCCCTCAGCCCCCGGCGCCCCTTGCCTCCCAGCTCCACCACTCGAGGAAGGACCGCTGTGGGCAACCGGAAGGGCAACCACCACAATTGGGTTCTCACGGGGCCCCCTAAGGCCTACAGGACGCAGCCCCCATTCATCGAAGCTGGGCATCTGCTTCACGAATTCGCCCTTGTTTGAGCAAAGGTACAGCAGGGCGCCCCCATGCCGGATGCTGCCAGGAGAAGGGTCCCCAGTCAGGATCATGAGAACCTTCCTCAGCACTTCGGGCGTCAAATCTTCCTCTTGGAGCCTCATGCGGTCTTCACGACCCTCGAAGGCCCACATTCGCCGGGAATGACGCTGGAGAGGGGCAATGCGGCACAGGAGGAACTCCTTCACCACCTTGGGCGCCGTCACACCGAGCGACCTCAAGTACGTGAAGCGATGCCAAACAAAGATGAGCCGGGGGCTCGTGAGCATCTCCTGGCCCCAGCCTGAGTTGGGGATAGCGGGCACGGTTGGCTCCGAAAGCAGGGGGTTGGGCACCCCAGCATCCACGTATAGCCACCGCTCACGGAACCCGGTTGCGGGCGGAGGAAGGCTGAAATTAATTCCTGAAGCCGCTGTTTCTGGTGCGGCAAGGAAGCTCACACACCCCGAGCATTGGGTAGGATCGCTGAGACGCAGAGAGAAGAAGTGGCGCAGCAAGGCAACTGAAGGAGGGATGCCCATCATCGCCTCGCAGACAAAAGCAAAAACGGCAAGGAGAGTAATGGATTCGGGATCCAAATGCATCATGTGGATCTGGTAATGAGAGAGCACAGCGTTGAAGAAATCGGAAAAGGGGGGAACCAGACCCGCCCACAGAGCATCGGCGAAGTACCGGACCTCGGTGACTGTTCTGTCTATGGAGAAGTGAGACACGGGCCAGACCGTCGTCCTCCCGCACTCATTGAAGATGGTGGCGATAGCGGAATTGACCTTGTCCAAGCCTTCCCGGTTGAGTATGATCGACCGGTCAACAGCAGGAGCCACCGACGGCGACGGGCGGGGTGAGGGCATAGGCTTTGGCCCTTTCCCCTTCTTTGTCGGGGCCATGGCGACAGGAAGGGGGAGGATGCAAGATTGGATTGGAAGCAGAGGCTGGAGCTCGAGAGAAGGAAGAGCAGAAGGCGCGCGAGCGGCGAGAAGAGGGAAGATTGTGTACAACGGTGGGTCCGCCTAGCTGGGGCGCAAAATAAGGAGGCGTGGGGGAACAGGGACTCCCACGTCTAATCAACCGCCACACGGCGCCCAAGGCCGTAGGCTATTGGGGCCCGCGGCGCTTCGCACTTTCCTCTTCGCTTCTCTGCTAAGCCAAGTCCAAGCACGCCTTGGGCCCGGGGGCTACTGTCGGTGTTCTGGGAATGGGGGTACCCAGACTTGCCTGCCTACGGCCTGCGGCGTGGCTCAAGGAGTGGCCCAGTACGGCCCATCTACATCAACACATGCTCAAGACCCTCGCGAGGGGCCAAGCCTCGCAGGGCGGACGACAGGAGGCTTCCTCAGGCATGGCCTCGTCAGGCTGGCTCACGAGGAGGCGGAGAGATCAAGGCGGGGTACCTCACGAGGTGCCCGTGACGCAAGCCATGACGACCAAGGCCAGGCAGGCGCCAGGCGGGCGCCGGCCTGCGCAGAGTCCTTGTTTCCCCTTTGGTGCAAAGGGGGCAAGCGCAGGCAAGGGTATCAAGCAAAGGCGACCATTTCGGTGCAACAAGACCAAGACCAGCAGGACGACAGAACGGAGGTCATCGTGGAGTCCAAGCCAGCATCATCGTCACGGTCTTTTGCAGGCGAGGACCAACTTTAGTTCGGATAAGTGTACTAGATGTTCCCCTTCAAAATGGCCAATTGTTGGCGCCCTTCCCGCTCAACATTTGGGAAGAGGCCCGGGGCCTTCGCCTATAAATAGGACTAGCCACCTACAGGGTAGGGCGACTGGATCAGATCGGATCTGCACCCAAGACTCAAAGAGAGATAGGCGACTGAACTCCCCTAGCAGTTCATTGCACCCACCAAGAACAGACCCTCGCGAGGCTGTTCTTCCCTTGTACTGTTCCTCATCAGCCCCAGAGGCAATCCACACACCACAAACTGGAGTAGGGTATTACACCACAATGGTGGCCTGAAACAGTATAAATCTTGTGTCCCTAGTGTTGTTCTTCGAGTAGTTTAGATCCTTGCGAAGCGCTGAAACATGGGTAGGCTGGGGGTGTGATCTCCGCGTGCACCCCAGTGTTCGTACCTCAAGGGTCTGCCGGAACCCGAAATCCGACAGGTTCTCAAAAACTGAGGGAAATACTGATGCTACTTTACTGCATCATCCTCTCCTCTTCGGGGAAATCCAACGCAGTGCTCAAGAGGTAGCAAGAAGAATTTCTGGTGCCGTTGCCGGGGAGGCTCATGCAAGCAAGTCAACCATACCAAGTACCCATTGCAATCCCTATCACTCGCATTACATTATTTGCCATTTGCCTCTCATTTTCCTCTCCCCCACTTCACCCTTGCCGTTCTATTTGCCCTCTCTTTCACAATCTCCTCCTCTCTTTCCCGTTTGCCTTTTTGCCGTTGCCTTTCTGTTTGCTTGTGTGTTGGATTACTTGTTGCCATGGCACAAGATAATACCAAATTGTGTGATTTCTCGAATACCAATAATAATGATTTCCTTAGTACTCCGATTGCTCCTCTTAATAATGATGAGTCTTGTGAAATCAACACCGCTTTGTTGAATCTTGTTATGAAAGATCAATTCGTCGGCCTTCCTAGTGAAGATGCCGCTACTCATCTAAACAATTTTGTGGATTTGTGTGATATGCAAAAGAAGAAAGATACGGATAACAATATTGTCAAATTAAAGTTATTTCCATTTTCACTTAGAGATCGTGCTAAAGTTTGGTTTTCGTCTTTGCCTAAAAATAGTATTGATTCTTGGAACAAGTGCAAAGATGCTTTTATCTCTAAGTATTTTCCTCCCGCTAAGATTATTAGTCTTAGGAACGATATCATGAATTTTAAACAACTTGACCATGAGCATGTTGCCCAATCTTGGGAAAGAATGAAATTAATGCTTCGCAATTGCCCTACTCATGGTTTGAATTTATGGATGATCATACAAATTTTTTATGCCGGATTGAATTTTGCTTCTAGAAATCTTTTAGATTCAGCCGCGGGAGGCACTTTTATGGAAATTACGTTAGGGGATGCTACCAAATTGCTTGATAATATTATGGCTAATTATTCTCAATGGCACACCGAAAGATCTTCTAGTAAAAAAAGTGCATGCTATAGAAGAAATCAATGTTTTGAGTGAAATGATGGATGAACCTATGAAGATGTTTGCTCCTAAAAATACTCCTCTTGATCCCAATGATATGCCTTTATCTACTTTGCTTGAGAATAATAATGAATCTATGGATGTGAATTTTGTTGGTAGGAATAGTTTTGGAAACAACGCTTATAGAGGGAATTTTAATCCTAGGCCTTATCCTAGTAATCCTTCTAATAATTATGGAAATTCCTACAATAACTCTTATGGAAATTTTAATAAGATGCCCTCTGAATTTGAGAGTAGTGTTAAACAGTTTATGAATTCACAAAAGAATTTTAATGCTTTGCTTGAAGAGAAATTGCTTAAAGTTGATGATTTGGCTAGGAACGTTGATAGAATTTCTCTTGAAATTGATTCTTTAAAAGCTTAGATCTATTCCTCCTAAGCATGATATCAACGAGTCTCTCAAAGCCATGAGAATTTCCATTGATGAGTGCAAGGAAAGAACCGCTAGGATGCGTGCTTCCAAAGATGCTTTTATTAAAGCGTGTTCTTCCAATCCCTATGAAAATCAAGATGAAGACCTAAAAGTTATTGATGTGTCCCCCATTAAATCTTTGTTTTGCAATATGAATCTTGATGAATCTTAAGATTATCTTTCTTTACCTAGAAGGCGTTCTAAGAATTCGGAGTTTCTAGATCTTGATGATGAAATTGATGAAAGTGGGATTGAAATAAATAAAAACCGTGATGGTGCTAAACCCACTATTTTGGATCTCAAGGAATTTAATTATGAAAATTGCTCTCTGATTGGTTGTATTTCCTTGTTGCAATCCGTGCTAGAATCTCCTCATGCTTATAGTCAAAATAAGGCCTTTACCGAACACATTGTTGATGCCTTGATGCAATCTTATGAAGAAAAACTTGAGTTGAGTTTCTATCCCTAGAAAACTCTATGATGAGTGGGAACCTACTACTAAAATTAAAATTAAAGATTTTGAGTTTCATGCTTTGTGTGATTTGGGTGCTAGTGTCTCTACTATCCCCAAAACTTTATGTGATTTGCTAGATTTCCGTGATTTTGATGATTCCTCTTTGAACTTGCATCTTGCGGATTCCACTATTAAAAAACCTATGGGAAGAATTAATGATGTTCTTATTGTTGCAAATAGGAATTATGTGCCCGTAGATTTTATCGTTCTTGATATAGATTGCAATCCTTCATGTCCTATTATTCTTGGTAGACCTTTCCTTAGAACGATTGGTGCAATTATTGATATGAAGGAAGGGAATATTAGATTCCAATTTCCCTTAAAGAACGGTATAGAACACTTCCCTTGAAAGAAAATAAAATTACCATATGAATCTATCATGAGAGCCACTTATGGATTGCCTACCAAAGATGGCAATACCTAGATCTATCCTTGCTTTAATGCCTAGCTATGGGCGTTAAACGATAGCGCTTGTTGTGAGGCAACCCAATTTTATTTTGTGTTTTTTGTTTTTGCTTCTGTTTAGGAATAAATAATCCATCTACCTTCTGTTTGGATGTGGTTTTATGTTTTAATTAGTGTTTGTGCCAAGTAGGACCAATAGGATAACCTATGATGATAGTTGATTTAATTCTGCTGAAAAAACAGAAACTTTGTGCGCACGAATTTAGTTATGATAAATCACAGGAACGAGATTTTGCGTTGATTCTTTTTGCTTCTGACCAATAAACAAATTTTCCAGGACTTCCTATTTTGGTAGAATTTTTAGAGTTCCATAAGTTTGCGTTAGTTACAGATTTCTACAGACTGTTCTGTTTTTGACAGATTCTGTTTTTCGTGTGTTTTTTGCTTATTTTGATGAATCTATGGCTAGTAAATTAGTTTATAAACCATAGAGAAGTTGTAATACAGTAGGTTTTACACCAATATAAATAAAGAATGAGTTAATTACAGTAACTTGAAGTAGTCTTTTGTTTTCTTTCTCTAACGGAGCTCACGAGATTTCTGTTGAGTTTTGTGTTGTGAAGTTTTCAAGTTTTGGGTGAATTCTTTTGATGGATTATGGAACAAGGAGTGGCAAGAGCCTAAGCTTGGGGATGCCCATGGCACCCCCAAGATAATCCAAGTACACCAAAAAGTCAACGCTTGGGGATGCCCCGGAAGGCATCCCTTCTTTCGTCCACTTCCATCGGTAATTTACTTGGAGCTATATTTTTATTCACCAACATGATATGTGTTTTGCTTGAAGCGTCTTGTATTATTTGTGTCTTTGCTTATTAGTTTACCACAATCATCCTTTCTGTACACATCTTTTGAGAGAGCCATACATGAATTGGAATTTGTTATAATACTCTATGCGCTTCACTTATATCTTTTGAGCATGATAATTTTTGCTCTAGTACTTCACTTACATCTTTTAGAGGACGGTGGTGAATTTGTTTTAAAAGAAACTATTTGATCTATCATGCTTCACTTAGATTATTTTGAGAGTCTTTAATAGCATGGTAATTCACTTAATGTTAATATACTTGGTGTTCAAGATATGTGAAACTTTCTTTTGAGTGAATTGAATACTAAGATAAGTTTGATGCTTGATAATTGTTTTGAGATATGGAGGTGATAATATCAAAGTCATGCTAGTTGGGTGATTATGAATTTGAAAAATACTTGTGTTGAAGTTTGCAAGTCCCGTAGCATGCACGTATGGTTAAAGTTGTGTAACAAATTTGAAACATGAAGTGTACCTGGCTTGTGCATCCTTATGAGTGGCGGTCGGGGACGAGCGATGGTCTTTTCCTACCAATCTATCCCCTAGGAGCATGCGTAGTACTTGAATTTTGATGACTTCTAAATTTTTGCAATAAGTATATGAGTTCTTTTGACTAATGTTGAGTCCATGGATTATACGCACTCTCACCTTTCCACCTTTGCTAGCCTCTTGATGCACTGCATTGCCCTTTCTCACCTTGAGAGTTGGCGCAAACTTCGTCGGTGCATCCAAACCCCGTGATACGATACACTCTATCACACATAAACCTCCTTATATCTTCCTCAAAACAGCCACCATACCTACCTATCATGGCATTTCCATAGCCATTCGAGATATATTGCCATGCAACTTCCACCATCATCATCATGACATACATTACTTTTGTCATATTGCCATTGCATGATCTTGTAGTTGACATCGTATTTGTGGCAAAGCCACCATGCATTATTTTCCATACATGTCACTCTTGATTCATTGCACCATCCCGGTACACCGCCGGAGGCATTCATATAGAGTCATATCTTGTTCTAAGTTTCGAGTTGTAATCCTTGTGTTATAATCAATAGAAGTGTGATGATCATCATTATTAGAGCATTGCCCAAATAAAAAAAGAGAAAGGCCAAAAAGAAAAAAAAGAAAGGCCCAAAAAAAGAGAAAATAAAAAGGGCAATGCTACTATCTTTTTCCACACTTGTGCTTCAAAGTAGCACCTTGGTCTTCATGTAGAGAGTCTCATATATTGTGCTTCAAAGTAGCACCTTGTTCCTCATGTAGTGAGTCTTATAAGTTGTCCCTTTTTATACTAGTGGGAATTTTCCATTATAGAACTTGGCTTGTATATTCCTACGATAGGCTTCCTCAAATGCCCTAGGTCTTCATGAGCAAACAAGTTGGATGCACACCCACTAGTTTTCTTTTGTTGAGCATTCATAGCTCTAGTGCATCCGTTGCATGGCAATCCCTACTCCTCATGTTGACATCAATTGATGGGCATCTCCATAGTCCATTGATTAGCCTCGTCAATGTGAGACTTTCTCCTTTTTGTCTTCTCCACACAATCCCCATCATCATATTCTATTCCACCCATAGTGCTATATCCATGGCTCACGCTCATGTATTGCGTGAAGGTTGAAAAAGTTTGAGATTATTTAAGTATGAAACAATTGCTTGGCTTGTCATCGGGGGTATAGAAGTTGGGAACATCTTTGTGTGACAAAAATGAAGCATATCCTAACTATATGATTTTGTATGGATGAACTTTCTTTTGCCATGTTATTTTGAGAAGACATGATTGCTTTGATTAGTATGCTTGCAGTATTATTATTATTGTGTCAATATGAACTTTTGTCTTGAATCTTTCGGATCTGAATATTCATATCACAATTAAGAAGTGCCAAAGTATCACTCCGCATCAAAAATTCTTTTTTATCATTTACCTACTCGAGGACGAGGAGGAATTAAGCTTGGGGATGCCTGATACGTCTCCAACGTATCTATAATTTTTGATTGCTCCATGCTACTTTATCTACTGTTTTGGACTATATTGGGATTTATTTTCCACTTTTATATTACTTTTGGGACTAACCTATTAACCGGAGGCCCAGCCCAGAATTGCTGTTTTTTGCCTTTTTCAGTATTTCGAAGAAACAGAATATCAAACGGAGTCCAAACGGAATGAAACCTTCGGGATCGTTATTTTCCAACCGAACATGACCCAGGAGACTTGGACCCTACTCCAAGCAGTGCCCGAGGAGGTCACGAGGGTGGAGGCGTGCCCCCTACCTCGTGGGCCCCTCGGAACTCCACCGACGTACTCCTTCCTCCTATATATACCTACGTATCCCCGAACGATAAAACCAGGAGCCAAAAACCTAATTCCACCGCCGCAACCTTCGTAGATCCACGAGATCCCATCTTGGGGCCTGTTCGAGTTCACGAGGGGGCATCCACCACGGAGGGCTTCTACATCATCAGCATAGCCCCTCCGATGAAGTGTGAGTAGTTTACTTCAGACCTTCGGGTCCATAGCTAGTTGCTAGATGGATTCTTCTCTCTTTTTGGATCTCAATACAATGTTCTCCCCCTCTCTCGTGGAGATCTATTCGATGTAATCTTCTTTTTGCGGTGTGTTTGTTGAGACCGATGAATTGTGGGTTTATGATCCGGTATTATCTATGGAAAATATTTGATTCTTCTCTGAATTCTTTTATGTATGATTGAGTTATCTTTGCAAGTCTCTTCGAATTATCTTTTTGGTTTGGCCAACTAGATTGGTAGTTCTTGCAATGGGAGAAGTGCTTAGCTTTGGGTTCAATCTTGCGGTGTCCTTACTCAGTGACAGAAAGAGTTGCAAGGCACGGATTGTATTGTTGCCATCGAGGAGAACAAGATGGGGTTTTTATCATATTGCATGAATTTATCCCTCTACATCATGTCATCTTGCTTATGGCGTTACTCTGTTTTTACTTAATACTCTAGATGCATGCTGGATAGCGGTCGATGAGTGGAGTAATAGTAGTAGATGCATAATCATTTCGATCTACTTGTTTTGGACGTGATGCCCATATACATGATCATTGCCTAGATATACTCATAACTATGCTCAATTCAGTCAATTGCTCAACAGTAATTTGTTCACCCACCGTAGAATACTTATGCTCTTGAGAGAAGCCACTAGTGAAACCTATGGCCCCCGGGTCTATTCTCATCATATCAATCTATATCACTTTATTTACTTGCCTTGTTTTTACTTTGCCTTTATTTTTACTTTGCATCTATCTATCAAAAATACCAAAAATATTATCTCTATCAGATCTCACTCTCGTAAGTGACCGTGAAGGGATTGACAACCCCTAAGCGTTGGTTATGAGTTGCTATCGTTTTGTGTAGGTACGAGGGACTTGTGCGTGGTCTCCTACTGGATTGATACCTTGGTTCTCAAAAACTGAGCGAAATACTTACGCTACTTTACTGCATCATCCTCTCCTCTTCGGGGAAATCCAACGCAGTGCTCAAGAGGTAGCAGTGCATCATGACTATTTCATATAAATTCAAGGTCAAATTCTCCTACTCTGAGACGGTGGTACTAGGCAGGGGGCTGCCCTAGGGAGATCCCATATCTCCATATATCTTTCTGTTGTGTGCATAAGGGTTCTCCGCCATACTACATGAATCATAGGGAATGGTTGCATTAAAGGAATTAAAGTTGCGCCTACATCACCAATTGTGACACATTTGCTCTTCACTGATGACTCAATGTTATTCTTTGAGGCAACACCAAAAGGTGCCACCAAGGTCAGAAGGATATTGCAGGCCTATGAAGCGGGCTCGGGTCAAGTGGTCAATAGGGATAAGTCATCCATCATGTTTAGCAAGAATAGCAAGCCGACTGCTAAACATGAAGTTATGGCACTACTAGGATTAGCAAGAAGCAATGAATGACAAGTTCCCATGTATGTAGATTGGTTTGCTTCCCAATGTGACGGTCTCCTGGACTAGGGGGTACCACCCTAGTTGGCCCACAGTCCTCTGGCCGAGCTTATGGGCGGACATTCTCACAAGGAAGGATTCAGGAAGCCTAGTACCTCTACGTAACCAAGATGGACTCTGTCAAAGACTTGACTTGTACTACAAGGATAACTTTGGCTGCCGCCATGCGCATCTGTAGATCAGCAACCGACCATGTAACCCTAGGTATCTACCTGTCATATATATAAGCCAAGGGGTTTAGCCTGTAGAGGGGATCCGATCATAATCATATCCACCTAGCCTTAGGTTTAGAACACAACTTACGATCTCGAGGTAGATTAAGCTTGTACTCGATACACAACCATCAATACAATCAAAGCAGGATGTAGGGTATTACCTCTTCGAGAGGGCATGAACCTGGGTAAATAATGTCTCCTTTGTCCCTTGTTACCCATTGATCTGAGATCCACAGCTCGGGACCCCCTACCCCAAGGCTTGTCAGTTTTACCACCGACACAATGCATTGAGTAAGGACAAGTTGTGGTCAAGGTTTCAAGGATGGCTAGATCATTTATTATCGAATAAAGGAAAGGAGATCATGGTTAAATCAATGGCCCGGGCGATTCCCACTTAAGTGATGAGCTGTTTTGACCTAACAAAGGGTTTGTGAGGAGTTGAGCTAAATAATTAATCTGCAAATATTGGTGGTCTCAGCAGCAGGATGAGGGGAAAATGCACTGGGTAGGTTGGGAGAAGATGAAACTACCAAAGAACAGCAGTGGACTTGGTTTTAGAGACCTATATTCTTTCAACCTTGTTATGTTAGCGAGACAGGGATGCCGGATACTCCAAGCCCTAGAGTCATTATGTGCACAAGTGTTGCGGGCTAAAAATTTCTCGGATGTCATTACTCTTTCTACGATACCGATATCCAACATGAATTATACATGGAGGAGCATTTTCAAGGGACTTGAAATTGTTAAGGAGGGGTTCATTTGGAGGATTGGTTATGGCGAACATGTGAAGATCTGGTTAGATCCATGGCTACCAAGAGACTCCGCAAGGCTGACGCTGTCAAGACAAGGGGCACATCTGCTCACTAGAGTTTCTGAACTAATCGATCCCACCTCACAATCTTGGGATGAGGATCTTGTGCGCCAAACTTTCTTGCCCATAGATGCAGAAATCATTTTGAGCATTCCCCCTGCAAGCAGTACGACGACTTCGTGGCCTGGCACCTTGTCGCGAGACCACGTGGGGAGAATTCAAATGGAGATAACTAGAGAGCCAAGGTCTGGTCTGCTCTATGGAAGAATGATTGCCCAGGGAAGGTTCACCACTTTCTGTGGAAGTTCTCACATAACAGTCACACACTGAAGATGAACATTCAGAGAAGAGGTGTGGAGCAGGTATGCAGTCTTCTTCTTATTGTTTGCAGGGACCCAATTGCTTTCTATAAATATTTGCGGGGGTTGTTCTATATAATAGACTGACATGTGGGATCCACCCATCATAATGATCAAAGCTAACAGTGTTGACTTTTATGTCACGCCGGACCCACCCGTCAAAATGGTCAAAGCTAATGTTGTTGACTTTTATGCCATGTCGGAGTTGACAAGTGGACCCGATCTGTCATTGTCGTGATTAAAACTAATTAACATAGTCATCAATCCAACATGATAGGTTTTTGAAATAGCAAACCAATCGTGTGGTAGCTTTTAGGGAAGTTTAAAAAAAGTGACAGTTTTTCAAAACCCTAACCTGAATTATGGTAGTTTTATGCCATTTACTCGTTGTCGTTTGCTTGCATATAGTAAGTTTTTTTAATGGTAACATTGCATGAAAATCAAAAAAATCCTACGAAACACCCAAGATCTAATCTAGGAGATGCATAGCAACGAGAGGGGAGTGTTTCTATGTACCCTTGTAGAACGAAAGCCTTAGCATATGTAATGCGGTTGATGTAGTCATACTCTTCACGATCCAATCACGATCCAATCTAATCTAGTGCCGAATGGACAACACCTCTGAGATTTGCAAATGTTCAACTTGATGTGTGTCCTCTCCTTCTTGATTCAGCAAGCAAGGGAGACGAGGTAGATGAGATCAAGATCAGCCCAATGGCGAGGTGGTGGTGGTGGCAGCGGAATTCTGGCAGGGCTTCGCCAAGCGCGTACCGGAGAAACGTGGTGGGAGTTGGGAGAGGCAATGGGCATGGGTGAATGTTCCACTGCCCCCATGCACCTCCCCCTTCTTTATATAGGCTAGGGGGTAGGGGAGGGCATCCAAAACCCTCCTAGGGTCGTCCACAAGGGAGAAATCCCTTTAAACTTGGAGATAACATCTTATCTCTAGATTTAAACGACATGTGCCTTGGGGAATGGTGCGGTCAGCCCACATGGGTTGTAGCCCCACCCTTTGGTCCATGTGGGCCCTTGTTGGGTTGTTGGGCCCCATGGCGGAACACCCGGAACCTGCTAGAACCTTCCCGGTACTCTACCAAAAATTCCGGAACCCTGGATATAACTTCCCATATATAAATATTTACCTCTAGACCATTCTGGAGCTCCTCATGATGTTCGGGATCCGATATGAGACTAACTAATTTTGGATTTCCACTATTAATATCTCAACATTACCCTAGCGCTACCAAACGTTAAGCCTGCCACCCTAGGGGTTTGGGGATCATGTAGACATGACCGAGACACATCTCCAGTCATAACTAATAGCGGCACCTGGATGCCCATATTGATTCCTACATATTCCATGGAGATCTTTATCGGTTGAACCACAATGTCAGGGATTCAGTTAATCTCGTATAAGATTCCCTTTGTCTGGCGATATCTTACTTGCCCGAGATTCGATCGTCGGCATCTCCATACCTAGTTCAATCTCATACTGGCAAGTCTCTTTACTCCTTCCATAATACAAGACCCCGTGAATAAACTCATTAGTCACATGCTTGCAAGTTTCTTGTGATATTGTATTACCGAGAGGGCCTAATATCTCTCCGTCACATGGAGTGACAAATTCCAGTCCTGATCCATGCAACACAAGACAAATACTTTTGGAGATACATGTAGAGAATCTTTATGATCACCAAGTTACGAAGTCTTGTTTGATATCACACAAAGTATTCCTCCTGTATCAAGAAGTGGCATGATCTCATGGTCTAAGGAACAAATACTTGACATGAAGAAAGTTGTAGCAAATAAACTAAGTGATATGATCTGATGCTAAGCTTACGGTTGGTTATGTCCATCACATCATTCTCCTAGTCATGTGATCTCAATATCAAATGACAACTCATGTCTATGGTTAGGAAACCTTAGCCATCTTTGATCAACAAGCTAGTCTAGTAGAGGTTTACTAGGGACATGGTGTTGTTTATATATTCACACATGTATTTAAGTTTCCGGTCAATGCAATTCTAGCATGAATAATAAACATTTATCATGAACAAGGAAATATGATAATAAGTTAATAACCAATTTATTATTGCCTCTAGGGCATATTTCCAACAGTCTGCCACTTGCACTAGAGTTAATAATCTAGTTTACATCATAACATATCTAACACCCATAGAGTTCTGGTGTTGATCATGTTTTTTTGTAGAAGAGTTTTAGTCAACCGGTCTGCCAGATACAGATCCGTATGTACTTTGCAAAGTTCTACGTCTCCCTCCTTGATGTAATCACGGATGGGGTTGAAGCGGCATTTGACGTGCTTGGTCTTCCTGTGAAACTAGGCTCCTGGGCAATGGCAATGGCACTAGCACCAGTGTTGTCACAAAAGATAGTCATTGGATCCGATGCACTAGGTATTACTCCTACATCAAATATGAACTCCTTCATCCAGACTCCTTCTTGTGTTGCTTCCGAAGCAGCTATACATTCCGCTTCACATGTAGATCCTACTACGACGCTCTGTTTGGAACTGCACCAACTGACTGCTCCTCCATTCAAAATAAATATGTATCCGGTTTGAGCCTTTGAGTCATCCAGATCAGCGTAAAAGCTAGCATCGATGTAACCCTTTAAGACGAGCTTTTCTTCACCTCCATAAATGAGAAACATTTCCTTAGTTCTCTTTAGGTACTTAAGGATATTTTTGGGCGCTGCCTAGTGATCTACTCCTGGATCACTCTGGTACCTACCTGCCAGACTTATGGCGAGGCACACATCAGGTGTGGTACACAACATGTCATACATTATAGAGCCTATGGCTAAGGCATAGGGGACAACTTTCGTCCTTCCTGTTTCTTTTGTCGTAGTCGGGCTTCGAGTCTTACTCAACTTCACACCTTGCAACATGGGAAAGAACCCCTTATTTTATTGGTCCATTTTGAATTTCCTCAAAATCTTGTCAAGGTATGTGCTCTGTGAAAGTCCTGTCAGACGTCTTGATCTATCTCTATAGATCTTAATGCCCAATATGTAAGCAGCTTCACCTAGGTCTTTCATTGAAAAACTCTTGTTCAAATAACCTTTTATGCTTTCCAGAAACTCTATGCCATTTCCAATCAATAATATGTCATCCACATATAGCATTAGAAATGCTACAGAGATCCCACTCACTTTATTTTAAATACAAGCTTCTATGTAAGTTTGCATAAGACCAAAAGTTTTGATCACCTCATCAAAGCGTATATTCCAACTCCGAGATGCTTGCACCAGTCCATACTGAAGGAAATATGCCCTAGAGGCAATAATAAAGTTATTATTTATTTCCTTATTTCATGATAAATGTTTATTATTCATGCTAGAATTGTATTAACCGGAAACATAATACATGTGTGAATACATAGACAAACATAGTGTCACTAGTATGCCTCTACTTGACTAGCTCGTTGAATCAAAGATGGTTAAGTTTCCTAGCCATAGACATGAGTTGTCATTTGATTAACGGGATCACATCATTAGAAGAATGATGTGATTGACTTGACCCATTCCGTTAGCCTAGCACTTGATCGTTTAGTATGTTGCTATTGCTTTCTTCATGACTTATACATGTTCCTCAGTAACTATGAGATTATGCAACTCCGTTTACGGAGGAACACTTTGTGTGCTACCAAACGTCACAACGTAACCGGGTGATTATAAAGGTGCTCTACAGGTGTCTCCGAAGGTACATGTTGGGTTGGCATAATTCGAGATTAGGTTTTGTCACTCCGATTGTCGGAGAGGTATCTCTGGGCCCTCTCGGTAATACTCATCACCTAAGCCTTGCAAGCATTGTAACTAATGAGTTAGTTATAAGATGATGTATTACAGAACGAGTAAAGAGACTTGCCAGTAACGAGATTGAACTAGGTATTGGATTCAAATCTCGGGCAAGTAACATACCGATGACAAAGGGAACAACGTATGTTGTTATGCGGTTTGACCGATAAAGATCTTCGTAGAATATGTAGGAACCAATATGGGCATCCAGGTCCCGCTATTGGTTATTGACCGAGAATGGTTCTAGGTCATGTCTACATAGTTCTCGAACCCGTAGGGTCCGCACGCTTAACGTTACGATGACAGTTTTATTTTGAGTTTATGAGTTTTGATGTACCGAAGGAGTTCGGAGTCCCGGATGAGATCGGGGACATGACGAGGAGTCTCGAAATGGTCGAGAAGTAAAGATCGATATATTGGACGACTATATTCGGGGTTCGGAAAGGTTCCGAGTGATTCGGGTATTTATTGGAGTACCGGAGAGTTACGGGAATTCGCCGGGGAGAAGTATTGGGTCTTATTGGGCCATACGAGAAAGAGAGAGGGGCTGCCTAGGGCAGGCCGCGCTTCCCATGGCCTAGTCCGAATTGGACTAGGGGAGGGGCCGCACCCCTCCTTCCTTCCCTTCTCTCTTCCCCTTCCTTGTCTCCTACTCCTAATACATGGAAGGACTCCTAGTTGGACTAGGAAAGGGGGATTCCTACTCCCGGTGGGAGTAGGACTCCCCTAGGGCGCGCCATAGAAGAGGGACGGCCCTCCCCTCCTCCACTCCTTTATATACGGGGGTAGGGGGCACCCCATAGAGACACAAGTTGATCTACGGATCGTTCCTTAGCCGTGTGCGGTGCCCCCTTCCACCATATTCCACCTCGGTCATATCGTCGCAGAGTTTAGGCGAAGCGCTGCGCCGGTAGAATATCATCATCATCACCACACCGTCGTGCTGACGGAACTCATCTCCGGAGCTCGGCTAGATCGGAGGCCGGAGATCGTCATCGAGCTGAACGTGTGCTGAACTCGGAGGCTCCGTACGTTCGGTGCTTGGATCGGTCGGATCGTGAAGACGTACGACTACATCAACCGCATTGTGCTAACGCTTCCACTTACGGTCGATGAGGGTACGTGGACGAACACTCTCCCCTCTCGTTGCTATGCCATCACCATGATCTTGCGTGTGCATAGGAAATTTTTTGAAATTACTACGTTCCCCAACAGTGGCATCAGAGCCTAGGTTTTATGGTTTGATGTTATATGCACGAGTAGAACACAAGTGAGTTGTGGGCGATATAAGTCATACTTGCTTACCAAAGATGTCATACTTTGGTTCAGCGGTATTGTTGGATGAAGCGGCCGACCGACATTACGCCAGACGCTTACGCGAGACTGGTTTTACCGCCGTGCTTTGCACACAGGTGACTAGCGGGTGTCAGTTTCTCCAATTTTAGTTGAACCGAGTGTGGCTACGCCCGGTCCTTGCGAAGGTTA